>JBBGZY010000723.1:10882500-12082500 GCA_037952925.1 Lithobates clamitans
CAACATCTCAAACTCATTGTTGTGTTCCTCAAACCATTCTTGAACCATTTTTGTAGTGTTGTAGGGCACATTATCCTTTTGAAATAGGCCACTGCCATCAGGATACACTGTTTCCATGAATTGGTGTAACATCCACATTAATGGCAGGACCAAGGTTTCCCAGCAGAACATTTCCCAAAGTATCACTCTGCCTCTGCCAGCTTGCCTTCTCCCTATACTGTATCCTGGTGTCATCCACTTCCCAGGAAAGCTGTGTGCGTGCACCAGGCCATCCATATGATGCAAAAGAAAATGTTATTCATCAAACCAGGCCACCTTCTTCTATTGCTCCGTGGTCCAGTTCTGATGCTTACATGACCATTGAAGGAGCTTTTGGCTGTGGACACTGGTCAGCAAGTGTACCCTGAGCAGTTTGTTGCTATGCAGCCCCATGCAAGACAAACCGCAAAGCCAATTTTTGATGCTTTCAACACATTAACTGTCCACTTCTGAAATTTTTATAATTGATGTGTTGATTATTACTGGTGGATTGACTTTTAATAAGCCTTTTTTTAATACGTAGTAGTATTATTTAAAAGTATATATGAAAATGACTTCTGTGTCTAATTCCCATTTTTGAATAATGCAAATGACTAATTGAGCACAGTGTGGAGGGGCTGGTAAAATGTCCTTAATTTATCGGTAAATACTCTGTTTTGACATGAATCGCACAAAGGGCCCAAATTGAAAATTAGTAAATCCAACATTCACCAAACATTTACTCCAATTGAACCTTCCAAATGCATGTGTTTTACATGACAGTGATTTATTCACCACCGGTGAATGCTTGTTGATAGTCAAATTCACAGCTTAATGAATATGCCCTTTAAACAGACAGTATTTTGTCATATTCTTACTAGTTTACAGAAGACCTGAATAGAGGCTTTACAACATGGAATAAAATAGTAGGAGTAAAAGTGGTATTTAAACTGGCATTATAAATTATATCATGTTATGGTATCTACAAAAAAAAATACCAATAATTCCTGACTGTTGTGATCCTGCCAATAACACAATTCCTGTCCTAGGTTGACAACACTCACTCATTGTACTGTATCTATGGTGAAGCAGTGTTGGCACTCTAAGGCCCTGGAGCCCAACTTGCTGCCTTTTAGCACTTTTTGTTTGACCCCCGGGGCCCCTGTAGACACTATTTTGTTTTTCCCTTTTGCTCTGTTATAGTAGTGATTCTGGCAGTCTCATGTAATATGTCTTCTGAAGCATGTCCCAGGTCTCCAACAACTCATTTAGCATGCTCACAGTCTCTGACAGTCTCCTGCAGGATGTCCACAGTCTCTGATCATCTCTCTTGTATCATGTCTGCAGTCTCTGACCATCTCTGGTATCATGTCTGCAGTCTCTGACCATCTCCTGTACTATGTCTGCAGTCTCTGACCATCTCCTGTACTATGTCTGCAGTCTCTGACCATCTCTTGTATCATGTCCGCAGTCTCTGACCATCTCCTGTATTATATCTAGTCTTTGACCATCTCCTGTATTATATTTACAGTCTATGACCATCTCTTGTATCAAGCCCATATAGTCTTGACTATATATTGTTTGTGTCTGCTTTCTTTGAGACTAAATATTCACTGAATTTTATGTGAAGCACTTTGGTGATGTCAAGGACTGCACTTAAGGCCCCATCATCAAGAAAGTTGACCACCACTGCTCTAAGGTTTCATTAACACTTGTACAATTTGTAACTTGGAACAACAAGTGCTCCTAATGAAAAATTCCATTAATTTCACGAATAACTGTTCACAACTGACCGCTCAAGCATCTGTAGCTCAATATCTGATGCTCCATAAGTTGCATGAACTCTTTTGAGGTAGAACTTGTGTTTTTGAGCCTAATATAGTTAACTGAGAAGACCTGTAAACATGCAAATCAAGCATTTTCACATGTTTTTTCTGGGCGCATTTCAAATGTTGGTTAGCCCGAAAGAACAGGTCTCCTCCCCCCTAGTGCTTTCCAATGGCTAAAACAAAAATGTCTGAAGCTTTACATAGATAATGTAAAATGCTTGAAATACACTGCTAAAATGCTCATATATGGGTGCAAATTGTCCAAAAATGCATAAAACTGCCTGAAATCTCTACTCAGATGTGAATGCAGCCTTAGCTGGTCTACTGCTTTGGAATACAAACACCACACCCCTCCCCTCCCCATCTCTATAACATGGTGGGGTGCTCTGCAGTTCACAGAATATACAGTGCCTTGCAAAAGTATTCACCCCCTTGGCTTTTTACCTATTTTGTTACATTACAGGCTTTAGTTCAATGTTTTTTTTTAATCTGAATTATATGTGATGGATCAGAACACAATAGTCTAAGTTAGTTGGTGAAGTAAAATTAGAAAAATATATACATAAAGCTATTTTTCAGAAATAAAAAAATGATAATTGGCATGTGCGTATATATTCACCCCCTTTATGTTATGAAGCCCATAAAAAGCACTGGTGCCATCAATTACCTTCAGAAGTCACATAATTAGTGAAATGATGTCCACCTGTGTGCAATCTAAGTGTCACATGATCTGTCATTACATATACACACCTTTTTTGAAAGGCCCCAGAGGCTGCAACACCTAAGCAAGAGGCACCACTAACCAAACACTGCCATGAAGACCAAGGAACTCTCCAAACAAGTAAGGGACAATGTTGTTGAGAAGTACAAGTCAGGGTTAGGTTATAAATAAAATATCCAAATCTTTGATGATCCCTAGGAGCACCATAAAATCTATCATAACCAAATGGAAAGAACATGGCACAACAGCAAACCTGCCAAGAGATGGTCGCACACCAAAACCCACAGACCGAGCAAGGAGGGCATTATTCAGGCAGCACAGAGAACTAAGGTGACACTGGAGGAGCTGCAGCATTCCACAGCGGAGACTGGAGTATCTGTACATAGGACAACAATAAGCCGTACACTCCATAGAGTTGGGCTTTATGGCAGAGTGGCCAGAAGAAAGCTACTACTTTCAGCAAAAAACAAAATGTCACGTTTTGAGTTTGCGAAAAGGCATGTGGGAGACTCCCAAAATGTATGGAGGAAGGTGCTCTGGTCTGATGATACTAAAATTGAACTTTTTGGCCATCAAAGAAAACGCAAACTGGTGCAAACCCCACACATCACCCAAAGAACACCAGCAGGACAATGACCCCAAAACACACTGCTAAAGCAACACTTGAGTGGTTTAAGGGGAAACATGTAAATGTGTTGGAATGGCCTAGACAAAGCCCAGAGCTCAATCCAATAGAAAATCTGTGGTCAGACTTAAAGATTGCTGTTCACAAGCGCAAACCATCCAACTTGAAGGAGCTGGAGCAGTTTTGCAAGGAGGAATGGGCAAAAATCCCAGTAATAAGATGTGGCAAGCTCATAGAGACTTATCCTTGGAGCTGTGATAGCCGCAAAAGGGGGCTATACAAAGTATTGACTTTAGGGGGGGGTGAATAGTTATTGACTTTTTCTGTTATTTTGTCCTATTTGTTGTTTGCTTCACAATAAAAAAAAAACATCTTCAAAGCTGTGGGCATGTTCTGTAAATTAAATGATACAAATCCTCAAACCATCCATGTTAATTCCAGGTTGTGAGGCAACAAAACATGAAAAATGCCAAGGGGGGTGAATACTTTTGCAAGGTACTGTAGCTAGGAAGGTTGATAACATTGATATTTCAGGAGGTTACAAGTGCACAAGGTTTTTTTGCGTGATCAACAGATATTTTTTATTTTTTCATAAAATGTACTTAGCCCGATAGAATGAAAACGAATGCAGCTATCACATAAAAGGGCTGGTGAGCTGCAATATATTACATGTTTATTCTTCAAGATATAGTGAATATTTTGCTTACATACTGTTAAATTTTTTACATTTGTATTTGTGTAATAGGTGTGCACTTACATACTAATTTGGTCCTGGAATCTGGAGTCTTTTTTTATAATTCAGTAAAAGATATGAATGTCTAAGCTTTGCAATGAAGGAATTTTATAGTTAACATAATCTCAGCATTCTGCTGTAACTGAACTCTGACAGTAGCAGTCTGTGCAGTTTTCAGAGCACGAAATTATAACTTTCTTGGAGTGATTATGATGGTTTACTGATTTAGCTCTGTGCTAAACAGGAAAGTTTAGAGACTGATGTCATTTATATTAATATCTGGTCCTTATGAGAAGGTTAAAGGGCCTGTTTACTTTGTGATTAGTGAGATAGGGGAATAGTCATGTGGTAACAATGAGGATTACCATCACAATAAGTCATTGGAATGAAATGCAAACGTTCTGTTCTATACAGCTTCCTGGCTTTGCGCCCTGTGTAAAATATACCATATGTATAGGAGGAAGTTCTGCCACGTCAAATGCTCCTAATCCCCAGACACTGACTTCTTTGTATACATAGGCTATAGGGGCCAATTGAAACTGAGAAATATTTTTCTTTAAGGGACAGTGCACCACAAATTGTGTTTCATTTGGACGAACTCTGAACCGCCTTTTGCAAGGTTACTTGCAAAAGGCGGTTTTTCATTTACCTGTAATATTCTTATCTTGGAGTGCTTTACAGGACACAGTGAATCTTCATCTCCGTTAAATGATAGGGTTATGCTGCCACTTTCAAGTGATTGGACACTGATAAAAAAAGACCGGAAGTACCTTCCTAGATATAACCCCTCTCAAATAGGCAAGGCTTCAGTTTTTGTAGCAGGCCATGGACCACAAGGCAGAGAGGTGGGATCCCTTTGTCCTATGATGTACTCCAAAAAAAGGATTTTACAGGTAAAACAAAAATTCCTTAATCTTTATCGTACATCCCAGGACGCAAGAAATCTTCATCCCCATTACAATAGGGATGTTTTAAAGCATGGAATATAAAGAGAGAGCAACAAGCTAGCAGGCCCCAAACAACCAAGCTAAAACAGGTTAGAACCTCAGGTAGTAGCCTACAAAACTCGCTGACCAAAAGTAGCATCCAAACATCTACTTGGTAAAACTTTGTAAAAGTATGAACTAAAGATCAGGTAGCAGCTTTACGAACTTGAGCTACAGAAGCCTAATCATGAACATCTCAGGAGGCACCAACACTCCTGGTAGAATAAGCCATTACCGAAAACGGTGATACTTTTCCTTTTAGAGCATAAGCTTGAGAAATAAGCTGATGGAGCCATCGAGAAATGGTAGATTTGCAAGCTGCGTGACTATTCCTTTGGCCTTCAGGAAGCAAAAAAGAGAGTCTGACTGACAAATTGCAGCAGTTGATTTCAGGTAGCACCTGATAGCACAAACAACATCCAAGGTTTGAAGAGCCTTGTCACATGGCGTCTAAGCCTTAGGGCAGAAAGACGGCAACACAATGTCGTAGTTGAGATGGAGTGGAGAAACCACCTCAGGTAAAAAGGAGCCTAAGGCCAGAGGACCACCTTGTCACGTGGAGCACCAGGAATGGAAATTACAGGCAAGGGCAGACAATGCAGAGTCTCTCAGATCCAAAGTACTGTAATGGCAACCAGAAATATAATATACCGAGGTAGAAGGACTACAGGAAAATCCTGTATGGGAAATTGAGATTTCGGCAATACCAACTTGGGGTCCCATGCCGTCAACAGATTCTTAACTGGTGGAACAGTACATGTGACTCCTTGTACAAAGGCACACACCAAGAAGTATGAAGCAATAGATTTCTAAAAATGACACTAACAAAAAAAATTTTAAAAGTGAACCGTTACCTAGCAGGGAGAAATTATGCTTAGGGGAAGAATTCCTGCTTCTTTTTTTTTTTTTGCCAGTATCCATTTACCTGGCAGCATAACTCTATCGCAATGAAGATCAAGTTTCCCTCTGTGTCCCCCCCCCCCCCCCCCCCCATGCACTATAGGCCTTCCCTCTCACCCATATGTTACTACAGGAAACAGTAGTAAGGGTGAGGCCAGGGGGAATCAAGCAATCCAACAGCAAAGCGAGTACTCACTGCCCACAGGAGTCTTCTTTTGTAGTATACATTGGTTAGAATTGTAACTTTCAATTCATTTTAAGGATGGAGTATGATCCACTCAGTCACCAGCTAGCCCATTGTGTCTCATGAAAACTCCATAGATGAAATCTCACCACCATCTTTTCCTATCCACATTGAGGGTCTCCCTCCTGCTACATCTGGGGGCGATTGTGTATATTATGCTTTCTACCCAGAGAAAAGTAATGGAAAATGTAGCAAATGTTTGTATAGGTAATGCATCATTTTAGGGGAAAAAAAATTGATGGCAACATTTCTTAATAAAGTTGGGACAGGGCCACAAAAAGCTGGCAGAGTACAACCCCAATTTCAAAACAGTGTGGACAGGGCCATGTTTACCAGTGTAACATCCCCTCTTCTTTTAACAACATTCTGTATACTGTACATCTGGGAACTGAGAAGACCAGTTGCTGGAGTTTTGGGAGAGGAATGTTGTCCCATTCTTGCCTGAGCATATGTTGGGGTAGCGAAAATGAGACCATACAGTCCACATTAGCCCATATGATTCAGACTTATCCGTTTCCCAAGCAATCATTTTCTCCACATAACAAGCCCACTAAGTTAAAGAAGTTATGGATTTTCGCCAGTGTCTGGTAAATCAACCCCTTTGACCTTCGATGATGCCCTTTTTTTTACCTATCACCCATCATGTTACTGACCTGTTGCCAATTAACCCAATTTGTTGCAAAATGTTCTTCCAACTCTTCCTTGCTAGTACCACTTACTTTGCCAGCTTTTTGTTGCCCTGTCCCAACTATTTTTTTGAGACATGTTGCTGCCATCAATTTCAGTATTGTCTTATTTTTTTCTTAAAATTGTACATTTTCTCATTTTTAAACTCTTGATATGTTTTCTATTTTCTAATGTGAATAAAATATGGGTTTATGAGTTTTGCAAATCATTGCATTCTGTTTTTATGTAGATTTTAAACAGCGTCCCAACTTTTTTGGAATTGGGGTTGTACATTAGGAGGTTCTTGTATGTCTCACTCCTTCTACATCAAGGAGTTCTTTTGCGTCTCACATCTGCAACATTATGGGGATTCTTGTATGTCTTACTCCTGTATCAGGGGGTTCTTTTGTGTCTCTCTTCTACTACATCTGGGAGTTTTTGTGTGTCTCATACCTACTACATGAGGGAGTTCTTGTGTGTCTCCCACCTACTACATCTGTGGGTTCTCGTGTGTCTCCCACCTACTACATCTGTGGGTTCTCGTGTGTCTCCCACCTACTATATGAGGGAGTTCTTGTGTGTCTCATACCTACTACATCTGGGAGTTCTTGTGTGTCTCACTCCTGCTACATTAGGCCCCCTTCACATTTGGCATTTTGGAATTGTGGGCGGGATTGCTGTGATTCTGCCCTCGATTCCAAATCGCATGGCAGTTGGTGTAAATGGCACCCCAAACGTGGTGCGATTTTGCCACGATTGTTGTACAACAGACTTGCGCTGCAATCATAGCAAAACATGGCTTTAAGAATCCCACAAAGTTTGTTGTCCAAAAAAGAGCATGCACTTCTTTTGGGTGACAAACACGCATGGGGCAGCTCATTCACATCAATGGAATCGAGGGAAAATCACTTGCACAAAATCACGAGCAGGAACCTGAGTGCTCGCTATGCGAAGTGTGAATGGGGCCTTAGGGAGTTCTTGTGGTTCTCACTGCTGTTACATCAGGGGAGCTATTGTGTGTTTCACTGCTGCTACATCAGTGGGGTTTTTTGTTGCCTCATTTCAGCTACATCATTTTGAGTTATTGTATGTTTCAACTTCCCGCTGCGTTGTTCATACTTTATTATATATAGAATATATATTTTTGAATATTTGCCAGATAGCGTGGCCTCCAGAAAACTCTGCAGAATGTTCACCACTGGAGGATATGACTTCAACATGTGTAACCTCATCGCTGTTCGCATCTAGTTCAGTGAAGGCAATACTGGGGATGCATTTAGAAATGTCTTTCCCACCTAAACATAGACACGCAGATGCTTATGGTTATACACAAGCCACAGCTGTGATGCTGTGCTCTATAGCAAGAAAGTAACACCCTGTCACATTCTGCATTACTGAATGTGACCCATTAAAGTTACTGGGCTGCGTCGTCGCAAGCGTGCACTGTATCTGTGTGCAATGCGCGCAGTTGTGGCATGGTGATTGAGCCTTTTTAGGGCTGAAACGGGCAGTTAGGAGGCAGACATCACAACCTGCAAAAACTAATTTCTAGGAGGTGCAAATTTCAGTTTAACACAGCCTTTCCAGTGCCAATGAAATGCAGCCTTACCAGTGCCAATAAAATGCATCCTTACCAGTGCCAATGAAATGCAGCCTTACCAGTGCCAATGAAATGCAGCCTTACCAGTGCCAATGAAATGCAGCCTTACCAGTGCCCATGAAATGCAGCCTTACCAGTGCCCATGAAATGCAGCCTTACCAGTGCCCATGAAATGCAGCCTTACCAGTGCCCATGAAATGCAGCCTTGCCAGTGCCCATGAAATGCAGCCTTACCAATGCCCATGAAATGCAGCCTTACCAATGCCCATGAAATGCAGCCTTACCAGTGCCCATGAAATGCAACCTTACCAGTGCCAATGAAGTGCAGCCTCATCTCACAGAAATCTGTCACGGACCTTTAATTTGAATATCCTGGCGGCCACTGTAACAAAGTCCCACCTCCTATGGTACACGTCACACTGATTCAATGTCCCGGCATTGGATCCGTGTTCCGTCTATCTAGGACCCGTCAAGTCACCGTGTGTCAGAGCGGGGCGGGGTCACTGGGTGGCCCCGCCCCCCGTTATTTAAGAACTGTCAGACGAGGAGCGCCGTCACACAGCGGGAGCCTCCCTCCATGCCAGCATGGGTGCGGAGCGGCCCGGAGAAGAAAATGAAGAAGAGAAGAAAAGAAGAAGAGAAGAGCGGGAGCCTCCCCCCCATGCCATGGGTGCGGAGCGGCCCGAGGAGAAGAAGATAGAAGACGCCGCGGAGGAGATGCTGGACGAGAACGCTGGAGAAAGAACCAGAAGATGAAGGAAGATAGAAGAAAGAAGAATAAAGGAATTGTCAAAAACTGTCTCTTGTCATTTTTAACATTTTTGACAGTTTTTTTGTGAAATGGTAGGGGTAAGTACTCCCTTACCATTTCACACAGGGGGGGGGCCGGGATCTGGGGGTCCTCTTGTTAAAGGGGGCTTCCAGATTCCGATAAGCCCCCCGCCCGCAGACCCTCACAACCACCGGCCAGGGTTGTGGGGATGAGGCCCTTGTCCTCATCAACATGGGGACAAGGTGTTTTGGGGGGCTACCCCAAAGCACCCTCCCAATGTTGAGGGCATGTGGCCTGGTACGGTTCAGGAGGGGGGGCCGCACTCTGGTCCCCCCCTCTTTTCCTGCGGCCAGCCAGGTTGCGTGCTCGGATAAGGGTCTGGTATGGATTCTTGGGGGGACCCCACGCCGTTTTTTTTTTCTTGGGGCGGGGATCCCCTTAAAATCCATACCAGACCTGAAGGGTCTGGTATGGAATTTAGGGGGAACCCCACGTCATTTTTTTTTTTAAATTTTGGCCGGGGTTCCCCTTTGGGGAATTCCCATGCCGTTTTTATCAATGAACTTCTATGTGTATTGTCGGCAATGCAATAGCCGCGGGTAGTTTTAAATGAGTTTTTTCCTTCAAAATGTCATTTTGCTGTCAGACTGTTCTAAACACAGGAAACATGCGCCCCTTTACAGGCATACTATAGACACCCCCCAGGTACGAAATTTAAAGGGATATTACACTTTTATTGTTTGACTTTAAGCATTATTAAAATCATTGCTCCTGAAAAAATGGCCCTTTTTAAAACTTTTTTTTGCATTGATCCATGTCGCCTGGGGCAGGACCCAGGTCCCCAAACACTTTTTATGACAATAACTTGCATATTAGCCTTTAAAATTAGCACTTTTGATTATTCATGTTCGTGTCCCATAGACTTTAACGGTGTTCGCGTGTTCAAACTGACTTTTTTCCTGTTCGCATGTTCTGCTGCGAACCGAACAGGGGGGTGTTCGGCTCATCCCTACTGGCGAGGATGTCATCACATACACCTGTCACTCAGCCACAGACAGAAGACAGAGCAGCCTGAGCAACCGCATGGCCTCACTCCATTCAGCCGCTCGGGCTGCTCTGTCTTCTGTCTGTGGCTGAGTGAAAGGCTCAGCCGGGATGTTGCCCGGCACTCGCGGGTGTCAGGGAGCCGCAGTCAAATGTGGGAGACTTGGGATGTCTGAGGAGGCAACATACCACCAGTAAGGATGGGCTCAGGTGTGTTCACAACTGCATGTGCAGAACCTGCCAGGAAGTCGGCACTGCCCAGCGCTTAATCACCTTAATCACCAGCCTCCTGTCAACTGCCCTCCTCAAAGTTATCCACGGTATTTCACTTTTCAAGGGGGTGGCTTGGGCTGCCACACATGGGAATAAATGAGCCCCATGGGTGCTATACCTGTGGCCCTCCAGCTGTTGTGGAGCTACAAGTCCTATCATGCCTCTGCCTTTGGGAGTCATGCCTGTAACTGTCAGTGGCTTTCAATGCCTCATGACTTATAGTTCCAAAACAGCTGGAGAGGGCCTCAGGTTGAACACCCGTGCCTTAGACATTTGTTTCGAGGTAATCTCATACAGATATTTCCCCTCTACAAGGGTAAATTATTTGATTTTTCTCATTTTCTGTTCCCATGGAACTGATCACCAAGACAAATAAAGGAGGCAACTTTCCCAAATTGGGACACCAACCACAATAAAAATTGGCAGGTGTTGTAATCCTTCTCTACTCTATTCGAAATGCAAAATTGTTTTAGCCACAAATACTCTTTACAGTTGAATGTTATATCATGTTTTATTCTATGTATACTTTAACTTTTAGAATGCTGGTCTTGTAATGCCAGACTTGTAGAGATAACAGCCTATCACTGGATAGACTGATCACTAACAGACTACTTGTGGAACAGGCTCTGGTCTCCGGATGACATCTGGGCCCAGTAAGGTAAATGAGACGTAAAGCATCTTTCAGTACGGGGAGGTATTTCATGGCACGTCAGTTTTTATTAACTATGGGCGAAAGCTCTGGACAACATGCGAGTACATGTGTTATTATCTACATCACTGAAACATTCATAGACAGTTACTGTGCTCCATATTCATGTGATGTCTCAGTTTTCATTATGACCAGATCATGAATCCACAGACACTTCTTCTATATGCCGGAATGGGACCATTTCTGGCTCTTTATATTATTCATTTGAAGCATAGACCATTCCCATCAGGTCCTACCCCCACAGTCATACAGGCATACATTAGGGACAATTTCTGGTAGAGGTTGATAAACCGATCAGTATGTTTCTGGTACACATAGAAAACAATAAAGTGTATGTATATGCCAAACTTTCCTTTTTTTCCGGATAAAAAATGTATCCAAATTTATTTTTTTTAGTTTATTTTTGCTGTCTGTGTCTCTTTGGGATGGTATACCTTCATATCCTGTCGTCTGGAGACACAACAGGAAATGCAAAGTCAACAGAAGTCTTTTCTTATCATGTGGAGGCAGTAAACACACGTGGTTGAGCTGCATTTTTACCCCCCTCTTAAGCCGCAAAGGCAGCTGGACAGGTTTGTACACACGCCTTTGGCAAAAATGATCCCCTCTGTCACAGTTAAACAAATAGGGATGCTCTGCAACCACATGCAACTCGTTGTTTTGGCGCTGTGGGTTAGCATTTTGAGCATTAAAACAGGAGGTGAGGAGGCAACATATTAACTCCTCACTGGGTGTCAAACACCTCTGAAAAGCAATCCACTGCAGATCACTTTTCAGAAAGTGGTCGACTCTGTCACTAATGTAAGCCTAGCCTTTGTGTATGTCCACATAAGCATTACAAATTCTCTGCTTGCAAACACTTTGAAAATGCTTTGCAATGCTCTACTTGTTCCCATGCAGTTTTAAGCATGAAATTGCAAATTTTTGTATGGCAAGAAACCTTTTTAGGGCCAGTTCACACCATAGAAACGCAGTCTGGATGCATTCAAGATGCTTTTTTGCATGCGCCTTTTTTAAAGCGTTTTTGATGCAGTCCGGTGCTTTTTTTTACCCCTATTTTTTTCCTTTCCTTAAATAAGGACATGTGTGTTCCAGTGCATTTTTGGTGCGTTTAGGTCCGGTCCAGTGTGTTTTTGATGCGTTTTACAGCGTTCCAGTACAGTCCAGTGCAGGAAAAATGCAGCATGTTCTACTTTTTTTCTGGAACGCACTGGAACTGCAAGCACTGGTGTGAACTTTGAAAACTATATAATCTACTTTCCGTGCATTTTTGATGCAGAAAAAAAACGCACTGGACTGCATGTGGTGTGAACTGGCCCTGAATGCGTATTACCCAGGCCCGGACTGGCCATAGGGCAGACCGGCATTTGCCCAGTGGGCTGGGGGCCGCCGGGCTGCATGTCTGGGACATCCAAAGTCAGCCGCAGGTTCTGACATGCTGGACCATTGTTCTAACACCGGCCGCTGATGTTCCACCAGTGGCGTACTAAGTGGGGGGCGGGCCACCAGTGACAGGCGCTTTGTGAGCTGTAGTTGCGCTGTGTAGTGGGGGGTGGGTGCGTGCGAGCCTCGGAGCCACACTCGAGTGACACGCACCCGTCGGCACATAAGGGGGCCGAGACCCGCAACGATCCCCTTCTCTGTGGCCTGGTGCCGCGGCTCTGATCAGTCTCGGCTCGGCTGTCTCACACAGCCAAGCAGAGGGAAGCCGCCTCCCCCTTTATGTCTACACAGGGGGAGGGGACCCGGCATGCAGTCCCACGCTGATCTGAGGTACATTATGGGTCTGAAGGGGGGGGGTCTTTATTGTAAGGGGGGTTCTGTATTGTAGGGGGGTTCTGTATTGTAGGGGGGGTTCTGTATTGTAGGGGGGTTCTGTAGTGTAGGGGGGTCTGTATTGTAGGGGGATTCTGTATTGTAGGGAGGGGGTCTGTATTGTAGGGCGGAGGTCTGCACTGTAGGGAGGGGGGCTGCACTGTAGGGAGGGGGTCTGTATTGTAGGGAGGGGGTCTGCACTGTAGGGAGGGGGTCTGCATTGTAGGGAGGGGGTCTGCACTGTAGGGATGGGGTCTGCACTGTAGGGAGGGGGTCTGCATTGTAGGGAGGGGGTCTGCACTGTAGGGAGGGGGTCTGCACTGTAGGGAGGGGGTCTGCATTGTAGGGAGGGGGTCTGCACTGTAGGGAGGGGGTCTGCACTGTAGGGAGGGGGTCTGCATTGTAGGGAGGGGGTCTGCACTGTAGGGAGGGGGTCTGCACTGTAGGGAGGGGGTCTGCACTGTAGGGAGGGGGTCTGTACTGTAGGGAGGGGTCCAAAACTGTTAGGGGGGTGTCCTTGTAACAAACAGGGGTCCAGAGCTGTGGGGGGCTGTGTAATGTAAAGGTGTCCAGAGGTACAAGGTGCTGTGTAATGTAAAGGGGTCCAGAGGTGCAGGGTGCTGTGTGATGTAAAGTGGTCCAGAGGTGCAGGGTGCTGTGTGATGTAAAGGGGTCCAGAGGTACAAGGTGCTGGAACCCCACATCCCATCATCAACCACCGCTGCGAAGCGCCACCGCCGCGCCCCCTCCCCCCCCCGGCTGCTCAGTCTAAAATGCCCGGGCCTATTTTTTGTCCCAGTTCGGGCCTGGTATCACCACCCTTGGGTTGGGACCTAACTTAGGAAATGATGTATGTAATGTATGTATGTAACGTTAAAAACACAATTAACCTCAAGCAAAAACTTATCATTTTTTACACCAAAGCAGTTTGAAGACAGTTAATGGTTTCTCAATAAAATCACTTCTAGTGGTTTTCTGTGTTGCTTTCCTTTAATACCGCACTGTTCTTTTTTTTAGATATATTTCCGTGCTTCATTTCTATGTATACTGTCACACAACACAGAATCATTGCTGTCACATTAGGTCACATTAGGTGGTTTTTGTGGGGGGGTTTTCAGGAGCAGAAGAACATGTGAAATACATTCTGTTTGCTGCTCATTAACCACTTCAGCCCCGGAAGGATTTACCCACTTCCTGACCAGGTAATTTTTTGCGATTCGGCACTGCGTTGCTTTAACTGGCAATTGCGCGGTCGTGCAATGCTGTACCCAAACAAAATTGATGTCCTTTTTTTTTCCCATAAATAGAGCTTTCTTTTGGTGATATTTGATCACCTCTGTGGTTTTTAATTTTTGTGCTATAAACAAAAAAAAGCAACAATTTAATAAAAAATATATATTTTCTGCTATAAAACATTTCCAAAAAACGAAACAAAAAATGTATTGATCAGTTTAGGCCGATGTGTATTCTGCTACATATTTCTGGTAAAAAGCTATTGTGTCTACAAAATAGGGGATGGATTTTTGGCATTTTTATCATTTATTTATTTTTTACTAGTAATGGCGGCGATCAGTGATTTTTTTTTAGCGGGACTGTGACATTGCGGCAGACAGATCGGACACCTAACTGACATTTTTGACACTTTTATGGGAACCAGTGACATAAATACAGTGATCAGTGCTAAAAATATGCACTGTTATTGTACTAATGACACTGGCAGGGAAGGGGTTAACATCAGGGGCGATCAAGGGGTTAAATATTTTCCCTGCAGGTGTTTTCTAACTGTATGGGGGACTGTGTGACCGAGGAAACGCACAGATCCATCTACCTGCTTAGCAGAAAGACAGGATCTGTGTGATCTCCCCTGTCAGAACGGAGATCTGCCTTATTTACACAGGCAGATCCCCATTCTGTCGCTGCGGGGAACGATCGTGGGTGGCCGGCGGGCGGGCATTGAGTGCGCTGGTCCGGCTGATTGGCTCAGCCACTGGCCAATGGGAGCGCTCACAAAAGCGAGTTCCCGAGCCGACGTACAGCTACGACGATTTGTGAGATCGTGCCACCTTGCCGTAGTTTAATGACGGCGGCTGGTCGGCAAGTGGTTGTAAACCTTTACATATACCCAGTGAAGTGACTAGCCTCAGGGGATATACAGAGATTAAACAAATCCTCCTACATAATTTGTACCTGTTTATCTGCTATCTTCTCTTCTCTACATCTGTTCAGAATTTACAACAATTGAGACAAGTACACACTATAGAGGGATATGTTTTGCTCCTATTTCATGTCTGGGGTTTACAACCACAAGGCCTTAGACACCCTAACATGTGTCGCCATTGATATATTTACATACTTATATGCCGTTCTGGTGACTCAGACCTCTCCTCACTGAGCTCTGCAGAGTGTAACTTAAAGCGGAGTGCCACCCAAATTTACAACTATATCTTATCGCCTTCAGTACATTGCATAGATATTCCAATGTCACTCCAAAATTTTTTTGCGATTTAAATACCTTATTATTTCTGTTTTAAGGCTTACTTCCTGTCTATCGCTCCCACGGAAGTAGGCGTGTATCCTGCTTTGCCTGGCGCCGCGCTGTCTCCTGGGAGCTAAGGTTCATGCTTCCCAAGAGTCAGTGCGGAACGCCGCCCAGCGAAATCTTGAGCGAAGCCACCCGTTGTCATGGCGACCAGGACATTTACGGCGCTGCTCACAGTAAACACTGAGCATGTGCGGGAACGAGCAGTGAATGCTGGGAGATAAACATTCACCGCATCCAGGAAATGAGTGCTTGTGGGCTTCACATGGCCACAAGCAAAATGGAAAATGCCTTCATCACATTTTAAAAGTTAACCTTGCTTTCGAAAATGGACATCGGAGGTTTTAGAACACCAAAACAGTGAGTATTCATCTGCAATGGGGAAAAGAATTGAATGACAAAAAAAGAATGGCCGCGGGACCTCCGCTTTCAGTTCTCCACCTCCTTTTTTTCTGAAAACTCAGACAAGCTTAAAAATTCAGCACTTTGAACGGCTGTAGAGAAGAAAGTGCATCAGATAGACAGGTACAACTTATATAGGAGGATTTGTTTCATCTATGTGTATTACCTGAGGATAGTCCCTTCACTGGGTATATGTAAAGATTTACAACTACTTTTAAGGAATAAAAAAATGCCTAGCGTAAAGTCTCAGCATTTTTCCAGGGATGGCACATATAGCTGACCATAGAAGTGAATGGCTGTATGTGGTCAATGGTGAGGAATTGTTTAACTAAAGATGAGTGTATACTGGCAGGTAATAATTCTTCATATGGACATATTACCAATTTTTTTTTAAGGTGGCGTAAGTTTGACAGCTACTGTATAGGCAGCCATCTTTAATCCTTTTTAAGTGGCACACAAAATCCTGGATTCATTACCTCCGGACTTGGAGATAGCGTTTATGGTTTTCATGTTGAATCAAGAAGCAATTTGTTTCAGTAAACTATCTCTTTTTTTACTAGATATGAGCAGCCTGGATTACATTAAAGCCATATGACCCGGCGCATTAGTAGTTTGAACTGACACAATTCTGACTCCTAGTCATGCCGCTTGAAGCTTACGTTAAACATAACCATCTATCATTTCTGTCTGCCGCCTCATTTCTCTTGTGTTTTACAGGAGACTCGGACATAACTCACATCGGCTGTAGCTGTCATCTGAGGGTTTCAGCACTGTGCCTGCTTATGTAGATAAGCAGGGGGTTATGATCAAGGCAAACCGCTGAGCAGAAAATATCAGACCTCCTTATTAACCACTTCAGCCCCGGAAGAATTTACCCTCTTCCTGACCAGAGCACTTTTTGCGATTCGGCACTGCGTCGCTTTAACTGATAATTGCGCGGTCGTGCAATGTTGTACCCAAACAAAATTGCCGTCCTTTTTTTCCCACAAATAGAGCTTTCTTTTGGTGGTATTTGATCGCCTCTGCGGTTTTTATTTTTTGCGCTATAAACAAAAAAATACCGTCAATTTTGAAAAAAACGCATTATTTTTTACTTTTTGCTATAATAAATATCCCTCAAAAATATATATAAAATTTTTTTTTCCTCAGTTTAGGCCGATATGAATTCTTCTACATATTTTTGGTAAAAAAAAATCGCACTAAGCGTATATTGATTGGTTTGCGCAAAAGTTATAGCGTCTACAAAATAGGGGATAGATTTATAGCATTTTTATTATTTTTTTTTTTTTTTTACTAGTCATGGCGGCAATCTGTGATTTTTATCATGACTGCGACATTATGGCGGACACATCGGACAATTTTGACACATTTTTGGAACCATTGGCATTAATACAGCGATCAGTGCGATTAAAAATCCATTGATTACTGTAAAAATGTCACTGGCAGTGAAGGGGTTAACACTAGGGGGCGGTAAGGGGTTAACTGTGTTCCCTGGGAGGTGATTCTAACTGAAGGGGGAGGGACTAACTACAGAAAGTGATGGATCGTGGTTCCTAGCTAAAAGCAACACACGATCTGTCACTCCTGTCAGAACAGAACAGGGATGTAGGTGTTTACACACCCACGTCCCTGTTCTGTGTCTCCTGGTCACGATCGCTCGTGGCCGATGGCCATCGCAACTGTCGGCCACGAGCATTGGCACCCCCGCTGTGCAGCGTGCGCGCATGCCCCTGCTATCCGGACCCCGCGAGATCATGTACAGTAACGTGATTTCGCGCAGGGGAGCCAACCTGCCGCAGTGAAACTGCGGTGGCTGGTCCGGAAGTGGTTAAAGTATAACTAAATGCTAAAAAATGTGTTTTGCTTCCATTTTACGTAGGACACAGCAGAGATTGTGATCTCTGACCATTGGGTTATGGTTCCACCTTCAGCAGCAGGACACCAGGCTCAAAAAGCAAACACCACCTAGGGGTGGCCCCTGATGGTGGTCAGACCCCCTAACAACTAGAGGTAGCTCAGTTTTTTGCCTAGTGTCTAGGAATAAGGACCTAGCTGCCTGCTGGAACTCCTAGTTCCTTTTCTTTTAGCATGTTTCTTTTCCTTTTTTTGTGAGGGGGAGTGGGTGTGGAGTGTGGCTCTCGCTGAGGGGTCCATTTCATGTTTCTGTTTTTGGGTTTTTGGAAGATTGGTTAGTGTTTTTCAACTCCTCGGTATACACTGCTTTGGAACATCCCAAGGTTAAGCGACCAAGATCTCCACTGTGTCCTTCAATGAAGCAAAAAGAGAGTGGGATTTTTTTTTTGCACTCAGCGTAAAATCCTTTTCTCTAAGTTCATTGAAGGACACAGAATTCACCCCTCTGGTTCTTAGTCTGCGACTGATTGCGGTTGTATATACTGCTTTGTGTTTAACTGGGCTACTTGTAGTTGTTAGGAGGTTTCCTATTTTTGGCTAGTATCCTACTCTTAAAGGTGGCACCATAACCCAATGATCAGATATCAAGATCTCTGGGATTAGAACACCTATCAGGTTTTTATTGCTGTCTTCGTCCCTGTCCATGAGATTTATCCTCTCTATTTGTCCTGTTTGTCATTATCACAGAGAGTGAAAGTGAATGAAAATTGTAATTTATGGGTTGTCACCAGAACAGGAATAGAAGGGAAAACTTCCAATGGGGACAATAGTTTGTGACAACCAAGGGATTCCCTCACTTCTAATGGATTTCCAATAATTTCCTGGTTTGGCTATGGGATGGGAAATGAAGGGAAATCTCTACAATGGGACACAGATGGCAAAAAAAATAGACAGGGGTTATAACTAGGGTTGTCCCGATACCGATACTAGTATCATTATTTGGACCGGTACCGAGCATTTGCGCGAGTACTTGCACTCGCACAAATGCTCCCGATGCCTTAGCCGATACCTGGCTGGGATGGGAGAGACAGGAAGTCAGCGGGCGGAGCTGAGAGCAGAGCGGAGAGTGAGTCCTCCGAGTCTTCAAGCAGGTAATACAGAGTGCAGAGCACAGCTGCATCATCCATCGGGATCAGCGACCGGAGCCGTCACATTTGGTAATGGAAGTGACGCTCCGTGTTGCAGTTACACCGTCAGTGTAACTGAAAATCCCGACGCCCATCTTGGTACATCCTGCACTCGGCCACAGTATGCCAGCAGCGGACATCTTGTTACACCGAGCCCATATAGTTCGAGTTGGGTGTAACAAGATGTCCGCTGATGCTTTATTGAGGCTGAGTGCAAGGTGTACCAAGATGGGCATCGCAGAGGCAGCATAAAAAAATGAATCCTCTCGGGCCCATAAGTGTCTGCCATCAACCAGTGCTCATTAGTGACATCTGTTAGTGCCATCCATCAGTGCCACTGCCAGCCATCAGTCAGTGCCAGCCATCAGTGAGTGCCACCTATCAGTGCTCATCAGTGCGTGCCACCTATCAGTGCCCATCTGTGCGTGCCACCTACCAGTGCCCATCTGTGCGTGCCACCTACCAGTGCCCATCAGTGTGTGCCACCTATCAGTGCCCATCAGTGCGTGCCACCTATCAGTGCATGTCACCTATCAGTGCTGCATAATCAGTGCCACCTATTAGTGCTCATCAGTCAGCGCCATCTAGCAGTGACCAGCCATCAGTGTGTGCCACCTATCAGTGCCCATTAGTGTGTGCCAACTATCAGTGCCCATTAGTGCTACATGATATTTAAAAAAAGTATCAGTAATCTGTATCGACGAGTACTTGAAAAAAAGTATCGGTACTTGTACTCGGTCTTAAAAAAGTGGTATCGGGACAACCCTAGTTATAACCCTCCCTTACTCTATCCATAATGAAAAAGTGTTGCCTTTACTTTGGGTTACTTTGGCAATGGCTGTCATCTTCATAGAACCTTGCTTATAGATACCCAAAAATATTTATTGTTTTTGTGACTGGCTTGCTGATTTTTAAAAGTCTGTCCCATGATAGAAATCAAACTTAAGGCATCCCTCTGCAAAAAGAATTTATGGAAGATACTTCCTAAGGCTTGACTGCTAAAGGTATGTAGATAGTGCAGCTTTCCTCATTAGAAATGAGGGCCAAAACTAAATTACTGGGCTACTTTCAGGTTAAATGTTCTTTTCTATACAGAATAGAGTAAATAGGGATAATACCATATTATGGCCAGTAGATGAAGCTAATGATCACAGGAAATGATTATTTACTATGATTGTCAGCTACATCTGGTGGCCATAGTGTGATGTTCCTCTGATTTCTTGATTCACTTTAATCCAGACCTGGGCAAATTGTAGCACCGGGTAACATCCAGCCCTTTGCCTGTCCCTATCTGGACCTCAATGCCTCCACTGTCAGCATGTCTTCACTGAGCCTCAGATAGGCACAATGACAGATGTGCATGTGGAGAGCTGCAAGAACTGAGAGGAGAGAGCCAGCAAAGCTGAATGAAGAGACATCCTAACGCTCAGCCCACCACTCTGCTACCCGGCCAAATTCTTCCTGTGTTGGCGCCTACATGCTGCAAAGTCCAGGAGCCCAGCAGCACTTGTTCTTCACACCAGGTCAGGATCTGCAGAAATCACTGCTGTACCAATCTTAGGCTCTCTCCTTCCAGTCACAGTGCTTTTCAGAGGCAACTCTACCGCACCACAGTCGCATGTTTTGCATGAGATTGTGGTGCAGCTCCAATGAACTCCATGGGCAAGTTTGCCAATCCTTGACTGCCTGTCTGAAAGAGACATATATTTTTTTGGAGCAGTTGTACCTAGTATTCCTAGCAACAGGTGTTTTGTTTTTTATATCTATATGTACTTACAGACGTTCCCAGATCCAAAATTTAAGTAGAACTGTAGGCCAAACAGTTTTTTTAAATTTTGGATAGAGTAAGGGAGGGTCATAACCCCTGTCAGGGTTGTCCCATTGTGGAGATTTCCCTTCACTTCCTCTCCCATAGCCTAACAGGAAGTGAGAGGAAATCCCTGCAAATAAGGGGAATTCCTTGGGGAGCCACAAGTCACCAGAACTAGTGTCCCCATTGGAAGATTCCCCCGCCATTACTTTTCTGGGGACAACCCAAATTTGGGGATTTTCTTTTACTTTCACTTTTGATGAATCTCCCAAATGGGGGCACAGGCAGAGATAAAAATCGAATGTTCTGATCCCTCTCCACTCTATCCGAAACTAAAAAAAAAAAAAAAAAGTTTTCCCTTTTAAAGTTATACTTTAATATTGAGCAGAATTAAGTTCAACCCTCCACAACAATCCCAGTTTCTCGTGTGGCTGTAGCAGGAGACATGATAGACATGATAGACAGGATTACCAGAAGGGAAACCCCCTTAAAGCAGCATGGAACAGGAAGTAACCTCAAAACATATGTGAAAGTCCAGAGTTACGTAAATATAAAATTGTATCCGGAACATTCCATAATCATGGATGTGTTCTTTTAGGTCTTTTCACCATTTTCAACCTATCCATATGTAATCCTGACTGCTTTCAGCTCTCTCGTGGAGGTATGTTTTGAAAAGCTAATTTCTCATCACTGGTAAAAGGAAGAAAGTTGGGAAAAACAGATGGCATAAAATGGATTTGACTAAACCAAGTTTTTTTTTTTTTTTTTTTACAATTGAAGCATATAATATAAGTATCAGACAGAAAAAAGTTAACAAATAACTACTTCAATAAAATCACTGTGCTACTCTCAACCCAATATATAGTGCAAATATGTGATAAACAAAAATGATCTCATACGTGAATAAAATTGTATATATATATACATTGCCACTATAAACTGACAGGCTTTCCTGCACCCAAAAAACAAAAAGAGGAAAAGAGCAACACCACTAGAAAAATTGATTATGTGAAATAATAAAATATCAAAAAGACTTCCTTAAAGGTGCTTCATATTTACAACATTTATAATCCCCATATAAATGCACAATTACTTATTTTATTTAAAAAAAAAACGAATAATGTAAAATAATATACTACACACACACAGCAAAAAGAATTGAAACATTCCAAAAAAGTCCACTTTGATAAAATTGTCCTGCGTTAATGATGCATATAAGCTTCAAATAACAAACATGACAACTTTTTTTAGTTTTATTAATTCTATTTGCTCTGTGTGTGTGTAGTATATTGTATTTTACATTATTCATGTATTTTCATATAAAATATGTGTCTGTGCATTTATATGGGGATTATGAATGTTGTAAATATGAAGCACCTTTTAAGGAAGTTTTTTGATATTATTTGTTATTTCACATATTTCACATAATCCATTTTTCTTGTAGTGTTGCGCTTTTACTTGTTTTGTTTTTTATCAGATAGAAGAACTCCAGACAAAATAAAGGCAATGATTTGGGGGGGGGGGGGGGCTGCAAGGGGAGGTGATTAGGTGTGTTACAGCAGAAGAGCCCCTTAGTAGTGTGATGATGCTCTTTCATAGACCAATGAGCAGTCAGGTGACACAGGAAGCTGCAGATCTGCAATATGGAAGTTGAAGGGTTGAGTGAGTCAATAGACTGGCTGGACAGAATACCAAATAATTTGGCAGGGAGAATACATTACACACTTCAGACTGCTCCTCTGCTTTACTTGTACAATACAAAAATATATAAGAAAACAGGACCCTGGGGATTTTTTGGGTGGAGGGAAGATATGGGGTATACCTCGTATCTCCCCTCCACCCAAAAAATCCCCAGGGTCCTGTTTTCTTATATATTTTTGCTGATTATTTTTGGGATGTGGTGAGAGGTGAAGTTCACCCCTCTACTTATCGGTCCATTCATTGTTGACCGGTTTGGTGGTCGAACCACATTTATGTGTTTACTTGTACAATACAGACATTAATGTATTATTTACTCCTGACTTCTGTTTTATGCAAAAACAGTTGCAAAGACATTATACAGCATTGTGCCAGGAGGGTACACTGAATTTTGCCATCAGGTAAAACATACACATTAACACACTGCACTTCCATTCCCAACATAACAGACATAGGTGCCACTTTACAAACTCCAGGCAGGAACTGTATGGGAGCTCTTCTGTTTCAAATGCCACTTTATGCATTGGCATACCTCCTTAGACCCAGTCTGTCTGGACAGTGGTCACCTGCTGACTTGGCATCATCAACAAGCAGCTTAACTCTTCATTAAGACACAGAAGTTGAATCCAATGCAAGTTTACTTCTGCTCACTGCAGTACACAGAGGATGTTTTCCCAGTCTTTTGAAGCATAAAATGAATATGACTTTCCTAAGCCCTGTCTGCAAAGTACTAACACTGACTGGGGGAACATAGAAAAAACAGGTTGGGTCTAGCTAGGACTGAACTAACTAGTGCTAAAAAGGAGCAAAGGACCGAGAGATAACATGAGCTGTAGTGGCCCCAAACTGCCACTAGATGTCAGCATGCTACAGAACAATAATAATCTGATACAGTTCAATACAACACAGAAAAAATGCATATGAGTTGGACAAAACAGGAGCTGTACAAAGCAGTGTGGGAATTCAAAAATTTCCAGGCAAGGAGACCTCCAGTGAAGAAAATTGACTGGAAACAAAGTAAAACAAAACATTAAAGGATAAATTCTCCTTTGGAGCATGTTACACGTTTACACTCGTATTTATGGTGTAAAATGTTACATGCTCAAAGCCGGACACCGAACAGCGGTTCCTCTCCCTGCAACCGCTTTCACATTTCAAAAATGGCAGGGCTGTGCTGGACTCCACCCTGCTTAGCCGCATCATTCATTTACAGCAGTTTGTGAATGAGAAAACTGCCGTTGTGCCTTTGCAATCCTGCTATCAAACTGACAGTTTGTACAGAAAGCTGTAATACTTGTCTGCAAGTGAACCTGACATTGCATCCACCATCCACTAAACATGGGTACAATATTTTGCAGGCTCCTTGGGGGAAAAATAATAAATGCATATTCTGCAAAAACATGTGCATTTATTATTTTTTCCATAAAGGTGAACTTAAAGCGTTTGTTACCCCAACACTTGATATTCCTGGTATGTGCCTGCTGTACCATGTACTTGTATGCGAAAGTCTCCTGTTCTCTTTGTGTTGCTTCCTTTATGTGAAATTCCTGGTGTTCCTGCCAGTCCCTCTGCTTTTCCATTAAAAACTGACCACACTAAGCAGGAGAATACATCGTGGTCAGTTTTCTAGCTTTGCTGGGAACTCGGTGTACTCTTCTCCAATGTTCAGACTTGTCCTGACACGCCCCCACTGTACAGCCATTCACTGGGAAGCTCAGTGTGCTGCTGCTTCTCCTTCCCCAGCTCTTACGCAGCTGAGAACAGAGGGAATGTGATCACTTATAAAAAAAAGGGAAAGATAGTATTTATAACGTTTTTGTTTTTATATCTATACAAAAATATTTTGCCTTTAATTTATATTTTAAACTGAATGGGTTGTTTAAAGGTGATCATCTACAATCACTTTAACCGTTTAATACCAACCAGCCTATAGCACAGTGGTTTCTGGAAATTCAAACCTGTCATAATGTGAAATTATAGAGACATGGCATGTAGATTAGTAAGCACAGGAATGTACAAAGGTCCGTTCTGTCCTACTTATATCAGGTAGTCATTTTAGGGAGGGAGCAGTTAGGTTGTATAGCAAGTAATGATTACATATGTGTTTATGAAAGCTGTTGAATTGACATGTAGGCCATAGCAGCCACCAGTAGTGTCCCTGGACGTTTTACACATCTACATTGAACAAACGCACGTATACATTTCACAGACGTCACATACACAGAACTTGCACATTCTGTGGATTTACAGTGCCTTGAAAAAGTATTCATACCCCTTGACATTTTCCACATTTTGTCATGTTACAACCAAAAACATAAATGTGTTTTATTGGGATTTTATGTGATAGATCAACACAGAGTGACACATAATTGTGAAGTGGAAGGAAAATGATAAATGGTTTTCAAATGTTTTTAAAAATAAATATCTGAAAAGTGTGGTGTGCGTTTGTATTCAGCCCCCTTTACTTTGATACCCCTAACTAATATCTAGCGGAACCAATTGCCTTCAGAAGTCACCTAATTAGTAAATAGAGTCCACCTGTGTGTAATTTAATCTTAGTATAAAACCAGCTGTTCTGTGAACCCCTCAGAGGTTTGTTTGAGAACCTTAGTGAACAAACAGCATCATGAAGGCCAAGGAACACACCAGGCAGATCAGTGATAAACTTGTGGAGAAGTTTAAAGCAGGGTTAGGTTGTAAAAAAATATCCCAAGCTTTGAACATTTCACGGCGCACTGTTAAATCCATCATATCAAAAAATGGAAAGAGTACAGCTCAGGTGGGAGAATCTGTCCACAGGACAACTACAGCACTCCACAAATCTAGCCTTTATGGAAGAGTGACAAGAAGAAAGCCATTGTTGAAAGAAAGCCATAAGAAGTCCCGTTTGCAGTTTGTGAGAAGCCATGTGGGGGACACAGCAAACATGTGTAAGAAGTTGCTCTGGTCAGATGAGACCAAAATTAACTTTCTTTCTCATACATCACGGGACACAGAGCCTCAGTAATAACTGATGGGTTATATAGGTATCACTAGGTGATTGGACACTGGCACACCCTAACCAGGAAGTTCAACCCCCTATATAATCCCTCCCCTTACAGGGATACCTCAGTTTTTACGCCAGTGTCTTAGGTGTTGGAGCATGTGCCATGCATATCAGCAGTTTTCATTCCAGGGATAGAGAACTGGCAGGCGGACTATTTAGGTCGCCAGCAGTTACTCCCAGGGGAATGGTCTCTGCATCCCGACGTCTTTTGGGCCATATGCCAAAGATGGGGGGTTCCAGATGTAGATCTCTTTGCATCCCGATTCAACAAAAAGATAGACAGATTTGTGGCAAGGACAAAGGATCCTCTTGCATGCGGGAAGGATGCGTTGGTGATTCCGTGGCATCGGTTCTCACTGATTTATGCATTCCCGCCTATTCTGCTACTGCCACGACTCCTTCGCAGGATCAGACAGGAAAGGAAGTCAGTACTTCTGGTGGCCCCCCTTGGCCCAGAAGGACTTGGTATGCAGAAATAGTGAGGATGACGGTGGGTTCCCCGTGGACCCTACCGGTACGCCCAGACCTGTTATCTCAAGGTCCAGTGTTCCATCCTGCCCTACAAACGCTAAATTTGACGGTTTGGCTATTGAAACCCACGTTCTGAAAAGTTGTGGGCTTTCAGGTCCTGTGATATCTACCTTGATCAATGCAAGGAAGCCAGCTTCCAGAATGATTTATCATAGAGTCTGGAAAGCTTATGTATCCTGGTGTGAATCCAGGGGTTGGCATCCCAGAAAATGTGATAGGTAGAATTCTTGATTTTCTACATTTGGGATTAGAGATGAAGCTGGCCTTGAGTACCATCAAGGGCCAGGTCTCGGCCTTATCAGTATTGTTTCAACGGCCTCTTGCTTCGCATTCTTTGGTCCGAAACTTTATGCAGGGGGCTTAATCCTCCGGTTAAGGCGCCCCATAACCCCTGGGACTTGAATTTAGTGCTGTCTGTGTTACAGAAACAGCCTTTTGAACCAATACGTCAGATTCCTTTGGTCTTGTTGACAAGGAAGTTAATTTTTCTGGTAGCCATTTCTTCTGCTAGAAGAGTATCAGAATTAGCAGCTCTTTCCTGTAAAGAGCCTTATTTGATTGTACACAAGGATAGAGTGGTACTGCGCCCTCATCCTAATTTTTTACCAAAGGTGGTTTCAGATTTTCATCTAAACCAAGACATTGTTCTACCTTCCTTTTTTCCAGATCCTTGTTCTTCGGAAGAAAAGTCACTACATTCTTTGGATGTAGTAAGAGCAGTGAAGGTGTTCGCAAAACGGATGTTTTGTTTGTGCTGCCAGAGTGTCCCAATAGAGGACAGGCAGCATCAAAAGCTACCATTTCTAAATGGATTCGACAATTGATCATTCAAGCTTACGGTTTGAAACAGAAGATTCCTCCGTTTCAGATCAAGGCACATTCCACAAGGGCTATTGGTGCTTCTTGGGCAGTGCATCACCGGGCCTCTATGGCTCAAATCTGCAAGACCGCAACCTGGTCTTCAGTCCATACATTCACTAGATTCTATCAGGTGAATGTGAGAAGGCATGAGGATATCGCCTTTGTGCGTAGTGTGCTGCAGGCAGCGGTACAGGGTCCTCAGATCTGATTGCACCCTACTTGGTTGTGGTCCCCCCCCGCCCCCTACCTCAGATAGCATTGCTCTGGGACATCCCATCAGTAATTACTGAGGCTCTGTGTCCCGTGATGTATGAGAACGAAAATAGGATTTTTTTTTATAACAGCTTACCTGTAAAATCCTTTTCTTTCGATGTACATCACGGGACACAGAGGTCCCGCCCCTCTTCTAATACACTTATATTGCTTTGCTACAAAACTGAGGTATCCCTGTAAGGGGAGGGATTATATAGGGAGTTGAACTTCCTGGTTAGGGTGTGCCAGTGTCCAATCACCTAGTAATACCCTATATATCCCATCAGTAATTACTGAGGCTCTGTTTCCCGTGATGTACATCGAAAGAAAAGGATTTTACAGGTAAGCTGTTATAAAAAATCCTATTTTTTGGCCTAAAAGCAAAACGCCATATGTGGCGAAAAACTAACACTGCACATCACCCTGAACACACCATCCCAACCGTGAAACACGGTGGTGGCAGCATCATTTTGTAGGGATGCTTTTCTTCAGCAGGTACAGGGAAGCTGGTCAGAGTTGATGGGAAGATGGATGGAACCAAATACAGGGCATTCTTAGAAGAAAACCTGTTATAGTTTGCAGAACTATAGTTCACCTTCCAGCAGGACAACCATCCTAAACATACAGCCAGAGCTACAATAGAATGGTTTACATCAAAGCATATTCATGTGTTAGAATCGCCCAGTCAAAGTCCAGACCTAAATCCAATTGAGAATCTGTGGCAAGACTTGAAAAAGTCTATCCAATCCAAGCTTTTTTGCAAAGAAGAATGGACATAAATGTCACTCTCTAGATGTGCAAAGCTGGTAGAGACATCCCCAAAAAGACTTGCAGCTGTAATTGCAGTGAAAGGAGGTTCTACAAAGTATTGACTCAGGGGGGCTGAATACAAATGCACACCACACTTTTCACATATTTATTTGTAAAAAATTTGGAAAACCATTTATCATTTTCCTTCCACTTCACAATTATGTGTCACTTTGTGTTGGTCTATCACAGAAAATCCCAATAAAATACATTTACGTTTTTGGTTGCAACGACAAAATGTGGACAAGTTTGAGGGGTATGAATACTTTTTTAAGGCACCGTATTTACGTATTTGGGGTACATGCCTGTGAATGAACCCCAAACACACACACTCTCTTTACTTGAAGTACAACACGGTGCTGGTGGCCATGCTTTTCTTTGTGATCTGCGGGCAATTTGTCGGTTATCTGTAGGCTCAAGATGGTGTAATTCAGACCAGACCACGTTCTGTGCGCTCAATATGCAAAGGCTCTCCTGTGTTGTAAAAAAATCCGAGAACACTTCTGCCTCCGGGTAGATGGCTTTATTGTAGAGTGTTTCTGCTTTAATGTAGATCAGCATAATGTACTCAGTATAATGTGTTCCATGTACTGCACACAATCACAGGATAGCCCACACATGTTAGGTTTTATTTTTAAAGCCATCCTGTTAGTGATTTTTAAAGCTGGTCTTTATCATCCAGAGGATAGTTTAACATATTTTAATGAGCCAGTATTTTGGGTATTGATAAAGTAGTTAATGTCACATTCACCAAGTATTCACTGGTAGGGAATCGCTCCATGCAATTGAAACGTATTCACCAAGAAGCTACACCTGCAGTGAACCTTTGGTGATTGTCACATGCACTACGTTATAAATATGCTGCTTAGTGCCGATTCACACAGGGGCAACACGACTTCAACGCCACCTCAACGCCACTTTAAGCAACTTACAATGTGACTTCAAGTTGCCTCCAGGACAGGCGACTTTGGCTGTGGCCAATCACAGAATAATCAGCTCTCTGGGAGGGAGAGGTTTGCCTGGGTAAATTGCTTTCTTTTCCTGTAAAGTCGCTTCAATATAGATGAAGATCCGACTTGGAGGCAACTTCCATTGAATTCTATGGGTACAGGTCGCCTAGAAGTCGCCTTGAAGTAGTACAGGAACCTTTTCTGATGTCGGAGCGACTTCAGTAGTGTACATTAAGACGGCTCTCATTGACTATAATGCAATTCCCAATGTCAAGCGACTTGGGGCGACTTGAGGGCTGACAAGTCGGATCCCATATCGTTGTAGTGTTAACCGACCCTTAGTGTTATTATTGCCGGGTTTACCTTAACTACTTGACCTCAGACAGGTTTTACCTGGTATAGATACTAGAATGTTTGTTTATTTATTTATTTTATACTAATAATGGCGATGATCAGCAACTTATAGTGGGACTGTGATATTGTGGCGGGAAATCTGACACTAGCTGACGCTGGCTGGGAGGTATACTGACACTGACATCAATAGTGATACTAATAAAGTGATCAGTGCTAATGCTATACACTGTCACTGTGCTAATGACACTGGCTGGGAAGGGGTTAACTTCTAGGGGCGATCAAGGGGTTGAATGTGTGCCTAACAATGTTTACTGTCTGTGTTATGTGCTGCTTTTACTAAGATCGCCTGTCAGTATTCGGAGCTCTGTATTGTTTACAGCACAGAATTCCCTTCCCTGAACGACTGCTGGCAGGCATTCAATGGGCCACACCCGCTGATTGGCTTGTGCTGTAACAAATCACAGCACAGCCGGGAAGGCGGGCGCACGCCCCCTACCTGAAAGCGCTGATCATGAATCAGACATATGATCCAGTGCATAGCGGCCGCCCTAGAGTAGTATATCTGCATGGGGTGATCGGCAACTGGTTAAAGGAATGTTTTGCTGTAAATTTTACACTAATAAATGCTCGCTCTTGTGTAGATTATGTAGATTTGTAGATGGACCACTAGAGGGAGCTCTTTATGTAACTTATCCACATTCAACCTACCTGCATGACAATTGCAGAAATATCAGCCACACTGGCAGTGCATTGTTTTCAGTGAGTTGGCCAATCAATAGACTTGTGCTGTATTTAGGTGTACTTACTATAATGCTAGATCGTGTGTTTATTGCCAATCCATGCCATGCCTGAGCAGGTGTGAATCATGGGGAAAATGCCCATTTTCCATGATGCAGTGGGAGCTTTCCTTGTTGTGATCTTGTAAGGTCATCAGTATTATAGAGGTAAGCAGCCAGGCAAAGGCTCTGACATTATTTGCACACAGGGAAGGAATAGTAAAATTGCTCAGAATTACTAGCATTGGGTACTTCTGCCTTGTAGCACTAGGATCCTTGGTTTGAGTCCTGATCAGGGCACTTTCTTCATGGAGTTTGTATATTTTTCCTGTGCTTATGTGATTGAGCCATGTTTTTACCACCCTCCAACCACTCCTTAAGTTGCAAAGAGATTTAACTGAAAATGGTTGCGGCGCAGCTGCCACATTTTTAGAGGTTAAAAAGGCAATGAAGGGGTAACATATCGCTTGTGAAATGCCCTTTCAAAAGCGATCCTCGACTGATCTGCTCTTCAGGGATCGATGCCCGAGTATTATGAGCCCTAGCGGGTAAGACCCAAATTAACTTTATATTTTTTTTTTTGAGACATACAGAGTTTTCTTTTTGTGATATTTATATTTTTGCTATACAGTGCCTTGAAAAAATATTCATCCCCCCTTGAAATTTTCCACATTTTGTCATGTTACAACTAAAAACATAAATGTATTTTATTGGGATTTTATGTTATAGACCAACACAAAGGGGCACATAATTGTGAAGTGGAAGGAAAATGATAAATGGTTTTCAATTTTTTTTTTGCAAATAAATATGTGAAAAGTGTGGTGTGCATTTGCATTCAGCCCCCCTGAGTCAATACTTTGTAGAACCGCCTTTCATTGCAATTACAGCTGCAAGTCTTTTTGGGGATGTCTCTACAAGCTTTGCATATCTAGAGAGTGAAATGTTTGCCCATTCTTCTTTGCAAAATAGCTCAAGCTCTGTCAGATTGAATGGAGAGCATCTGAACAGCAATTTTAAAGTCTTGTCACAGATTCTCAATTAGATTTAGGTCTGGACTTTGACTGGTCCATTCTAACACATGAATATGCTTTGATGTAAACCGTTCCATTGTAGCTCTGGCTGTATGTTTAAGGTCGTTGTCCTGCTAGAAGGTGAACCTCCACCCCAGTCTCAAGTCTTTTGCAGACTCTAACAGGTTTTCTTCTAAGATTTTCCTGTATTTGGCTCCATCCATCTTCCCATCAACTCTGACCAGCTACCTGGTTTGACTGTATAAAGGGGAAAAAAGACTAAAAAATAGGGTTACACCGATACCACTTTTTGAAGACTGAGCACAAGTACCAATACTTTTTTTTTCCAAGTACTCGCTGATACCGATTGTCGATACTTTTTTTTTTTCTATGTCATGTGACAGTAGCATTGATGGGCATTGATAGGTGGCACTGATGAGGTGTGGACTGTGTCAGTAGTCTTTTTTATTTATTTATTTATTTTAAATTTTATTTTTTTACTTTTGAATATTTTATCTATTACAATTTTTTTTTCTTTAACTCAACCCTGTTGGGGGGAGGGGCTTTGGTGAGATATCAGGGGTCTAAACAGACCCCTGACATCTCCCCTTTGAGACAGAGAAAGAGATTAAGGACACAGATTCCCCAGTCCCCTTCTCTGCAGCATTAGCTGCACTAAAGATGAATGGAGAGGAGACAGAGGATCCTCTCCATTCATAAACTGAAGCATCGTAAACACAGTTTACTCTGCTTAGTTATGAATGGACAGTCAGTGATTACTGACTCTATGCTTTCAGAAAAGGAAGGAGCCGGTAAGTTACACATTTACTGGCTCCTTCCTCTGCTCTCCATCCTGACAGATCTGGGGTGGGGGGGGGGGGCGGAGGAGGACACGTAGGGGAAGCAGAGGAGGACACGGAGGGGGAGTGGAGAAGGAGATGAGGAGGACACGGAGGGGGAGCGGATGGGGAGCAGCGAAGGACACAGAGGTGGAGCGGATGGGGAGCAGAGGAGGACATAGAGGGGGAGGGGAGCAGATGGGGAGCAGAGGAGGACACAGAGGGGAAGGGGAGGAGGACACGAAGGGGGAGCGGATGGGGAGCAGAGAAGGACATGGAGGGGGAGTGGAGGGGGAGCGGATGGGGAGCAGAGAAGGACATGGAGGGGGAGCAGAGGGGATGCAGATGGGGAGCAGAGAAGGACATGGAGGGGGAGCAGAGGAGAAGTGGATGGGGAGCAGAGAAGGACATGGAGGGGAAGCAGAGGGGGAGCGGATGGGGAACAGAGAAGGACATGGAGGGGGGAGCAGAGGGGAAGTGGAGGAGGACACAGAGGGGATGCAGATGGGGAGCAGAAAAGGACATGGAGGGAGAGCAGAGGAGAAGCGGATGGGGAGCAGAGAAGGACATGGAGGGGAAGCAGAGGGGGAGTGCAGGAGGACACAGAGGGGATGCAGATGGGGAGCAGAGAAGGACATGGAGGGAGAGCAGAGGAGGAGCAGATGGGGTGCAGAGAAGGACATGGAGGGGGAGCGGAGGAGGAGCGGAGGAGGACATGGAGGGGGAGCAGAGAAGGACACAGAGGAGGAGCGGAGGAGGACATGGAGGGGGTGTGGAGGAGGACACAGAGAGGTAGCGGATGGGGAGCAGAGAAGGACACTGGGGGGGAGAGCAGGAGGACCAGAGAGGGAGCGGAGGAGGACATGGCGAGGGACCACACAGGGGACAGTCAGGGACGATCGGTGCAGGGGGCAGTTACAAGCACCGATCGCCCTGTATAGATTTCAGTAAAGCAGCTGAAAGCTGTGGGAGGAGAGGAGGAGAAGCGGCTGTCAGCTGCTTTATTGAAATCTGTACTGGGAGATTAGTGCTTGTACACCTGATTCCATATAAATTCATATTTATTGACTTCGTTATTCGTGGACTGAGATTTAGATTTAGGAAATTTGGACATAAGTAACAGCAACTTATTTTAACGCCTAACTACAGGCAACACAGAAAAAAATGTACATTATGCCAAAGGATTTGTGTTCCTGTCCATCCAGTTCTAAGAATTACACAACTCTGTCTGATTTTTTTTTTATCTTTACAGTTAAGTAACATTGACAATTTTAGTCCCTCCCCCAGCCTGTGACTGGACAGTAAATGAGAAGCAGAAGACTCAGGACTTCCTCTGCTATTCTGCTTTATCCTCCTATTAGCATGTCCCTTTTCAGCATATGAATTGATTGGCTGCTCGTACTTCTTGTCCTTCTACTAGTCTGAGTTCTGATGTACAGAGACTGAAAGAAACTGATACCAAGTCACATTCAGGTGCTTCATCTGCTTGCATGAACTAAACAAATAAATGTAATGATGTTTTAGTGAATAAAGAGAGTTATTAACCCCTTTGCGCGCAAGGGTAAAACAAATGCCTAGGCCCAATTTTGCAACGTTGACATGTGTTAGTAAAACCGTACATATCATCACAACTATTGTGTACATCCAGGTGAATTATACCTTGTTTTTTTCAAAACAAATTGGGCTTTCATTTGGTGGTAAATAATAATGGACTTCTGATTTGTTTTTTAGCATTAAAAGAAAAATTGGCCCAAAATAGTAAAAAATGTAGCTGCATATTATTTGCTAATACCATAGCCTACCACCAAAGAACAACCCGAAAAAAAATCTCCTGCTCCTAACAATCGCAGCAATACCACATATGTGTATGTTATTTTTTAACCGTAGTACAACCCAGAAACAATAGTGCACATTTTTTCTTTTTCTCTTCTTTTCTTTTTTTTTTTACCCTTCTAAAACACACTGACCCTAACTGACACTGATACTAATTAAAAAAAAAAAAAATCTGTCCAAAAAATATTGAAACTGATCTTGACCCAAATACTAACCCTGGCACTGACCTAGATCAAACCCTGATCTAGGTATTTTTTTTTATTTATTTTTTTTTACTTATTATTTATTTATTTATTTATTTTCTACACACACTTTATTTCTTTATTTTTTTTTCTGAAAGGACAGAGAAAGATACAGTGTATCTTTTTCATCCATACACAGAGACAGAAAACACAGGGGCGGGCTTCACAGTGACTATTCACTGTGATAGCCAATCAGAAGCTATCACAGCGATCAGGTGACCTGGAATCTTTAGTTTCGGGTCCCGATCATTAGTACGGGGCTCACAGCGAGACCCCGGTCTCCAGCACAAAGGAAGGAATGCAAATATGCGGCCCTACGGAATAAAAAGCCCAGTCCAGTGGGGCCGCATTGTTGTGTGACGTCGGCACCAAGGGGTTAGTTTGTATAATATATATCTGCCTGGAATTCAGCTTTAATGAACTGCAAATTTATTGTTGACACCTATGGCATTTGAAACCGCTGAAAGCTGACCTCCTTCCTATTCTCTGAATGATGTCATGACATTTGGAGCATTTCTGCCCCTTTTTTTACTTATATTTTTATAGCCGTGAACCGTGACATACCGGTACTTTATTCTTCCAAACTATGACAATGTTTGCCTTTCCATTGCCTAGCCACACAATTAAGGTTGTGTCAAAAAGGCATTGTAGTTTCAGGAAGCACATTTAACATGGGACTTGGGATAATTATATACGCTTAATATAATTGACTCACTTTCGTCTACTAAATTTCCTTTTTGGCATGTCTAAGCATGCCTTTAGTATCAATTATCACGTGTTACATTTCCCAAAGTTCATACTCTGCCCTTGTATTCTGTTATTTGTCCCAGGTCTTGCTGCTCTAGATGATTTTGATAGTGAATTAGGCAAGCAGGAAACCTCGATTTCCCTATGCTTCCACTCGATAAATGTTTGCATTTTATTTTATGGACTGTATAAATGCAAAACTTAATCTTTTATTTCGCTCCCATTTTTTTTTTTTTTTACCAGAATACAAAATAATACACAAATGACCTTTAAAACAAAAAACATGTTTAGTATGCATGGTAGCAGAGTTGTTTAATTCTGGAAAATTTTCTGTTTTTATTGTCTAGCTTTATTGGTTATTCTGCAATCATTTTTATGGTTCTCAAAAAGGCTTTACAATTCTCAAACTACTCACGTGCCTCTCAATATATTGTAGAATGTGCTGTCTGAGTCTTTGAAGTAATGTAAGGGGTTCTAATAGTGAATGAATGAAGTTTGCAAGCTTCTCGGTTCTTGGTTCTATTTAACTTGTTCCCTGCCAGCACAGTTGATTTAAAGCTTAATTAAGCTTTTAGTTTAAACTGACTGACTAATTACATTTCAGGTGCATCAAGTCAAAAGGTTTGCAAAGTCTAAGGGCTAGTTCACACCACATGCAGTGCAGTTGTTCTGCCTCCAGCAGGATATCTATGAAGTTGTTTGCCTGCAATATCAGATTTGACCACAAGATGGAGCCGGTGTTAAATTTACAGTTTTGTAGAAACTATAAACTGTTCAGCTTTAACAAAATTTCCCATCATTTTTCAGAAAAGAAACAGGTGCATCCTGGGAGTTCAGTCTCCATCTTAGAGACTGAAAGAAGGAACCAGCTATCAGAGCACATGTTGAACTAAGACTTGCATCCCCTAAACGCAGCATCGCTGGTGGGAATTACTTATCGCCATCTGCAGCCTTGCTTATCCATTGTATTTTCTGTATATTCCCTATACTGATTATAACTATCTATTTGTTTTTTTCTTAACCACTTTAGCCCCGGAAGAATTTACCCCCTTCCTGACCAGTGCGTTTTTGCGATTCGGCACTGCGTCGCTTTAACTGACAATTGCGCGGTCGTGCGGCGTGGCTCCCAAACAAAATTGTCGTCCTTTTTTTCCCACAAATAGAGCTTTCTTTTGGTGGTATTTGATCACCTCTGCGGTTTTTATTTTTTGCGCTATAAACAAAAAAATAGCGACAATTTTGAAAAAAACGCATTACTTTTTACTTTTTGCTATAATAAATATCCCCAAAAAATGATTAAAAACACATTTTTTTCCCTCAGTTTAGGCCGATACGTATTCTTCTACCTATTTTTGGAACAAAAAAAACGCAATCAGCGTTTATTGATTGGTTTGCGCAAAAGTTATAGCGTTTACAAAATAGGGGATAGTTTTATGGCATTTTTATTATTAATTTTTTTTTTAACTAGTAATGACGGCGATCAGCGATTTTTATCGTGACTGCGACATTATGGCGGACACATCGGACATTTTTGACACATTTTTGGGACCATTGTCATTTATACAGCAATCAGTGCTCTACAAATGCACTGATTCCTGTGTAAATGACACTGGCAGTGAAGGGGTTAACCACTAGGGGGCGGGGAGGGGTTAAGTGTGTCCTGGGGATGTGTTACTAACTGTGGGGGGGCGTGGCTACATGTGACACATCACTCATCTCTGCTCCCAATCACAGGGAGCAGATATCAGTGACACTGTTACTAGGCAGAACGGGGAGATGCTTGTTTACATTAGCATCTCCCCGTTCATCCTCTCCATGAGGTGATCGCGGGTATCCCCGCAGCGATCCAGTCTGCGGGACCCCCGACCCGACTCACGGAGCTCCTGGCGCGCGCCGGTGGCGCGCACGCAATGGCATGGCAGCAAATACAAAGGGACGTACGGGTACGCCCATTTGCCCAGCCGTGCCATTCTGCCAACATACATCGGCGTGCGCCGGTCGGGAATCGGTTAATAGTTTCACCCACCCTGTTTTGTGAATAAAGCTTCAAAATAAATCCAGTCTGGTTTATTGCAGAATAGGAGGGTTTAGCTGCATGTCGAGTTACACACAGGGAAACGTGTAGCGAGGACAGAACAGCAGTGTTTTTTCTGCATCAAAAACACATGGACAGTAGGTTATATGGGTTCCAATGGCATAGTTCACACCAGTGCAATGTGTTCCAGGACTTTTCAGTTCCAGAAAAAAAGTACAACATGCTGCTTTTTTTCCTGCACACAACTGTACTGGAACGTAGTAAAAAGCAACAAAAAAGCACCGGACCCCAGTACAGTGAAGAAAAAAATGCACTCAGAAACGCATCAAAAACGCATTAAAAAGCGCATCAGGAAAGCATCCAGAACAGATCTAGAGGACTTTTTGTGGTGTGAACTGACCCTTACAGTTTGTTTTCTTTAGAAAGCAGCCACAGCCTGAGTAGAAAAGTCTATCTGCCAATATGCTGCAAAGAAGGTAACTTGCTACCTATGGAAGTTTACAGGTTTTTCCTATATAGTTTTTTTGGTTTAGATAAAGTTGTGACTGGTTGGAATGCCCTTTCTTTTTTTGTCTTGCGCTCTATTTCTAGTTTGAGGGCAGATTTCCCATCACTCCTAGACCCGAGTTCTTTCATATGCCAAAAACCATCATGCACCCCTTGGAATAACTTCAGACCAGGCTTAGAACAGTTGATGCAATTTTTACGCTAAAGTCTGAGCAGTGCAGTTCAGCGTGAACAATACAATAAAGTATCCCCTAACTAATTTCTGTTTGGCTGCCCAGGCATACCTTCAAAAAGTAGTAGTACATTTTTAGGTGTTCTCCAAGTCCTGGCTGATCTCCAGATTACTGGTGCCGCCACTGCTGGACTCCAAGACGTAGCAGTCCTCCTCCACAGCGATCACAGCATGTACGGCTAAAGGCCCGAGCACACGATCAGAAAGTTGTACGAAAAATACTGCTTTCAAAGCAATCGTACGATAATCAGATTGTTAGTACACAGAGAGCCAATCAGGACAGATTGTGTAAAATTATCTTTTAATCAGTACAGTTTTCATCTGAAAATGCAATAAATTACATCACTTTCAAATTTTCATTCTGTCGTAAGAGAATTTTCGTATCTTTAGTAACCCCTTGATTTTCGATATGAGACTAGCATGCAAAAAAACAAAAAACGGAAGATTATTCATCTGATAATCTCATCGGGCTTAAAGGGATTGTAAAGCTTTGTTTTTGTTTTTTTTTTAAATAACAAACATGTCATACTTACCTCCACTGTGCAGTTCATTTTGCACAGGGTGGCCCCGGTCCTCCCCCTTCTGGGGTCCCTCAGCGGACCTCCTGGCTCCTCCCTACATCGAGTGTCCACACTGGAGAAGCGATCTCCTTGGTGGCCAACCATGCGGGCGTGCTCCCGAGTCCTGCATCTGTGTCCATTCACAGAATGCAGGACTCAGCCCTGCCCCCTCGGCACCGCGTCATTGGATTTTATTGACAGCAGCGGGAGCTAATGGCTGCGCTGCTATCAATCTATCCAATCAGGACACGAGACACCAACTAGAGCTGGTATGCTCATTCCCGGCCTCAACCCCTTAAGAGTGGCCCTGGACCTCAGTCTTCTTATATCACAGGCAGGCAGGCTGAATCCAAAAGGCACGGGAACAGCAGCACACAAATGATCTCTTCCCCCCAGCTTGGGCCAGCCGCTAACTGAACAATTCTGTAGACAACCTGTCTACAGGCCCTTATAGATCTTTTTTGAAACCGCTCACAGAAAGAACAATATATGTAGTCTTTTTCTGATCTGAAAAAATGCTGTGCTAGGAATGAGATTTTGGGCCCATTCACACCAGAAACTGTGCTTACTGCACGTTTTCGCATTTGTGCATTTTTTTGCATGCATTTGGGGTGCATTTTTCATATGCTTGCATTTTTTTTATGTCACTTCCATCTTCTTTCTTTGGGCTTTTATGTGCACTGCACTACATTGCAGTGCATTTTCAGATTGCTGTACTTTTTTTTTGCACTGCACTGCACTGCATTGCAGTGCAGTGAGCTATAAGATAACCTGGATTTCGGACTCTCTTTGCAGTTGGAGTGCAGTCAAAAATACATGCACCTTCATCTGGTGTGAATGGGCCCCTAAAACTTCTACCATTCACATCCAGAAAAAAGAGGACTAGACCAGCAATATTGTGTCCTGGACCCAGCATACACCATAACAGGACCACTACCAAAAACACTCCAGGTGAACCCTCACCCGATTGTAGGATCTCACAGCATAAAAGAGGTCAATACTGGTTTATATGGTCAGTAATAACCGGCAAACAACTCTCATAGAAACACTTTTGGGACACTGGCTGACAGCAAATGCCAAAGATGTGGGCATGACCACATTCACAGATCTCCAGAAAATAAACAAAGCCTGCCAAATATACCGGGGCAGTGTGTGCCCAGTTCACTGACAGCTGACATCTGCCTCTTAATGGCACTAATGTAATAAGTGTTAAAAGACTAAAACACATAACACACACAAGTATAAAATACACAAATTAAGACTTGCAAAAATGCCTAAAAATCTGTACTATAAAAGTCAACGTTTAAAGGTTGGAAAACCAATGAAGGTGCATCATTTTAGTTTACAACCAAAAAAAAAAATAGTGTACATAAGCTGATTTGTTTGCTTTAGCTTTGTATTTGCCTTTTATATTAAGCAGAACAGTTTAACTCTGTTTTACATTGTTTTACATGTGTGTGCTAATAGGTTTTTCATCAAAAAGATAAAGCTTTGACGTTGGTAGAGGTACAGATGGAAGAAGAAAAACATGAATTCCACTTTTAATTCCATAGGGTCTCTGCTTAATCTCTAGTCATTTTTAAAGTCTGTTCCATGTGCTTTATTGATACATGTGTAACATTTTATACATACAGTTGGAGTACAATCCATAGGTATAACCATAAAACTGGATTTTATCCATTGACAAAATTCCTGCTCCCTATTCACTAAGCCCCACCTCCATTTTGCTAGTTATGTGCTGATTGGTGCAGAAAGCTGCACTGCCACTTCACCCATAGGCAGAGTGTCACACTAAAGGACTGTAACAAATATTCATATATGAGCCAAATAGCATCAATTGGCTCTTCCTCTTTTCTTTTTTCTCTGCAGGCTTTTGTAATGTACATCATTTCATACGTGTAAACCAGACGGAAAATACTACCTCTAATATCACGTTCTGTTTTATTTCTTAAATTATGTAACAATGTTGGTGAAAAAAACAGTAGAGCCTGTACCCTGGGAAGTCATCATATAATATATAGCATATTTGCTTGTGGCAGTATAAATTCAGTTTTGTTAAAAGAATAAGAAGGCTAAAACGTCTCAAAGGCCAACTAGATAAAGTGAAAGCTTTTCCACCTGCCAGTAACACACTTCCTATCTTAGACTCAAAGAGGTATTTGGGACTTTTTGGGTGCTTTGCATCACACAGACACTAAATATTGTTTAAAAATCCATCATTTATTTTAAACATGATTAAAAACTATTTGTTTTGTGCATATCAACAAAAATACAAATGGAGTGCATATATATATATATATATATATATATACACACACACACACATAACCCCTGAAGAGGCCCAAAGGGCGAAACATGTCAGGATTTTGCCAACCGTGTCAAGTGGGAATTGTATGATATGATTCTCCAAATGTGTGTGTGTGTGTGTGTGTGTGTATGTATATATATATATATATATATATATATATATATATATATATATATATATATATATATATGCACTCCTTTTGTGTTTTTGTTGATATGCACAAAACTAATTGTTTTTATCATATTTTAAATAAATTACAGATTTTTTTAAAGCTATTTAGTGTCTGTGTGATGCAAAGCATCCAAAAAGTCCCAAACTCCTCTTTGACTCCAATTTATAAAATATGGAATGTGGTGCAATAAGTGATTGGCGACTCACCCACACCTACCATTTTATCTCTTCCTATCTTAGGTTAGCTACCCTCACTCTTCCACTGTGTCTATAAAGGAGCAGTGTAGCTTCCCTTGAACAGCATCGTTGTCAACCTTGTTACTTTTGCAAATTATACATCTTTGCACTGAGAGTGGTGTCTCCTTCCTGTGTGCAGCATGCTGATTGGACAATAAACAAGCAACAGCACACTGATAAATCAATAGCTCTGCTGTCTCTACCTGTCTGTTTACTGGCAGCACATGTGCATGCACCAGAGCCTGATCAGCTCATAGTCTTGTCCCTCCATCTACCAGTCTGGGGGATGACAGGAAGCTGATATCAAGACGAATTCAGATACTCATGCTAGTGGTCCAGTTTGGGCAAAGAATTTAAATTAGCATTTCCCGACACCTGTAAAAGAATCAAAATCAGCTCCGCCTGCAATACTCACCTGTCTGGTGCTGCCCTCCGCTGACTCATCACTCTGAGATCTAGTGCCGATCCTCTTCCATGTTGAATGTCACCCGGCATCAAGAACTCTTACCCTGGGATGCCAAGCTAGGAGTTGGGCTTTAAAATACATTTATCTTTAGCAGTAGATGGTGCTTTTTGTTTCTACCTAGAGTTTTTATAGAAGAATTTCTTGGAAGCTTGTTGGAGTAGGAGGCATGCTAATGCATCCATCTGATAATCCTATTTACCATTTATATTACATTTCTAGAGAATGATAGAAGAAAGGACAGAAATCAGCACAACACTGGCTTTGCCACGTCACTTTCATCCAAATCCCACCTACCATCCCGTCATTTCAAGAGTATCTACAGAAGGAAGAGAATGAGGAGCCTTTTAAAATTAAAACATACTGTATAACCTAATGGTATGGCTTGTAAGGCCCTTATTAAAAACTCCCAAGTAAGGGCACCTTAGATAACTTCAAATGGTCAATATGATCTATGTACCTTGATTTCAGTATCACTTTATTTAGTTAATATACTATGTGTGGAAACATATTGACCAACCTCTTGAAAAAAGGCTTCAAATTCTGGGAAATCTCTTACCTATTCATAAAATAAATGTTTTTCTTAATTTGTCTTTGCAGGTCTAGATTTTAAGAGAACATGTTTAATTTTAACCTGTTTGGAGACCAATTTAGAAGCCAAGGAAGGAAACACAAAATTGATTTAATGTGCCTCCTTCCCTTACACGTATAGCAAGGTTTAGTATTTTGTTTAGTATGGTGTAAAGTGTGGAGGAATGCTTTATATTTTTAGGGTAGACTGGACAGATTACATTTTTTGTTTATTTTTGCAGTTTTTATCAAACTAACCTCTAAATTTTGTATTTTGCTCATCATTGTCTCCCGACATTCGGCCCGCGTGTATGGGACTTTACACAAGATTATATACTGAATGAGTTTATACAGATAAGAGTGTGTGCATGTCTCTATGTACTGTATGTGTGTATGGATAATACATGACAAATGATTCCCAGAATAGGGAATGGCTTAAAGGCTAAGTTCACCTTTTAAGAAAAAAAAAAGGAATAAATGCACACATTTTGCTGGCAAAAAAATCTGCATTTATTATTTGTTTTCCACAGGAACCTGCAAATAATTTCAACTGTGATCACTGGATCATGGGTGCAATGTCAGGCTCTGACAAACTCTTCCTCCAACGTCCTGCACATACTTCTTTATGGGAGAACTGGAGGAAGTGTCAATGGACTGCGAGTGTGCTGATTACCGCACTTCCATTGATACCCAGAAGTCTGTCTGCTGTGGTGGCAGATGGGACTTGTAATTTATTTATTCATTTCAGTGAATAAATGACGTGGCTGTGTGTGTGAAGCTACACCCTAAACATGGGTGTAACGTGTTGCTAAAGGTGAAGTTGGCCTCTAAGTATATTCTCCACTTTTGTTGTGTTCCCGTTCACACAGCATACCCAAAACCTACTTTCAACTATTTAAATATTAGAAATGAGAGGAAACTAAATTTGTCCCCACTGACAAAAAGGGGCACACTGAGTTTCCCCTCAGTAACATACCATGCCCAGCCCAGCTTCTCTTTGTTAGGACAGAGAGCGTTCAAATCTAGTTTACAACCAATGACATTTGCCAGCACAGTACAGACAGGGTTAATTATGGTAAACATGAACTTTCCTACTCTCTCTGTGTAGCAGAACCACTGTTGCCTAGCAGAAGAAACCTTCAGTTTTGGAGTTTTTAGAAAAGGCCAAGTAAAATGAAGGTAGCGATATGTATTAATTTCTAAGTTATCCTATGTGAACATATAATAACCGATGTTATCCCAATTCAGATAGAAAAGTGAAAACACACCTTAGGAGACAACACGTCAGACAGTGCCTGCTTTGAGGCTGCTTTTGGATGATTGAAACTTTCAATTTGGCCATCCGATTAGGGATAAAGAACAGGTTTTTTCAACAGCCTATAAAATGAAAGAAGAAACCATTGGAAAAGCCTAATGCTTTTCCTGCTGAACAAAATGATACAATATTTTCATATTTACTTGACCAAAAAAAATAAATAAAATGTTTCTTCTCCTGATCATAATAAATAAAGAAAATACAAAATGACTACATGTTCTTTTAAAGCCGTTGCTATTGCATTATACTGTAGTTATTGATTTCTGATGCTTTTAGCAGACTTCTGCTTGTATTTGTGCATTCTTACATTCCAATTTCCTTGATGATGAAAATGATTAGGAGTCCATTACCTGGAAGCAGTATTCAGAACATTCTGGAAGGCTCAGTGGCTCTTTGGGCCAGGGCTTCAGTCACTGTCTGTATAAAGCTGGGATTTATATCTCTGCAAGAATAGAAATCTTGTTTTTAGAGATTATTTTTACTGGCGCATATACAGAATGGGAATAGAATGGTTTCACGTCCAAACTATAAAACATCTTTGTGTTGTTTATGCGTTCACTCACACGTATTAGAATTTTTATTTTTTTTTTAGCTTTTCCACACAAACATTAACAGTCTCTCGGCACAGTAGTCACAAGACTTTCTGAAAAGCTTGTGTTTGTGTTAAATGATGTGTTGGCATGTAAAAAGCATATATACATGTAACAATTTACTCTATAAATGTCTTAACTTCATGTGCCTAGGCGTGAATGGAGTACAAGCTGTATTTGTGCGCAAGGTATTGGAGAAGAGCTCATAGCTTTTGACTGTAGCTCATTTGGTAGGACTTTTCCTCATATAAAGTTATGTGGAAGTGCCCTGTATACACCAATCTATTTCTCAGTGGACACCATCCCTAAAATACAATAGAAGTAAAGAAGCACTTGGCTACCCAAAGAGAGAAAAGCAAGGGTGAATATTTGTTGGGACTTTTTTATGTGCCATTGTGTAATCATACAAGAAATAAAATCTCTATTTTTTTATTTTCTAGATATTTAAATTTAACACACAAAACCGAATTTCTCATAAAAATAATGATCTTCAGGATCAAGTTAAATATGTGGTATCTGGCATTTGGAAACAATGCTTTCTGCAAAGACCTTGCTTCATTATGATCCACTCCTGCAAATTGTACAATATCTCAATACTTTTCCTCCTTTAAAACCAAATCCCATTGTCTTTTCTTCCTCCTCTGATGTCACTCTTTATAGTGTGATGTATAGACCTCCTTTAACAAACATGCTACATAAAAGGGAAGTCTGGGGTTGGGTTTTTATTCTGAATCATACTTACCTAGGTGGATGCAGCATCAGGCCCCCACCGGTTCTAACACTAAGAACCAAGCGATCAAATACCACTGATCGCACGGTTTTCACAGCTCCCTGTGCAGAGTGCTGGCGAGTGTCAGGAGCGGCCGGCTCAGGCTCTCAGTGGCTCCTTGAGAGGCTGAGCCGGGTGCCCATCCAGGCATGTGGGCAGATCCTGACCTCATTGTAGCAATCTTGCCCGAGCTTGGACTGGCTCTGTGACGTCAGCGGGCTTCAGCCCACTGTCTGCTGAAAATGGGTCACAGAGTACAGAACAAACTGCACTCCTGTGAGCCAAACGAGCATTGGCCGTACTTCTCCTTTAAGTACTAATCATCTTATACTGCTCTTAACCTCTTATTCAATCGGTTATTAATTGTATTTGTTATTTTGAAAAGCCAGCATAGAAAGTAGTTGTGAAAAAAATAACTTGTGGGTTTAACCAATTGTTTTTTGTGTAAGGATGTGACCTTTGCCTATTAAATCTTTCAGATAGAAATGTGCTCAGAAAATTGGGAGGTATGGAGGGGGCCATAAAACCCATTTCTAAAACCAAATGTAGTGTGTTAAACACATCAGTGTTCTAGTCACAAGTCAAAATAATGCATTTTTGAATGCTTCAAAATTTTCGTTGTCTACCAAATTCTTTGTATGTTATACAGCTTCATACGGCTCTCTACAGTGTAAAGCCAGCATGTCTGAGCTAGGCTCCTTTCACAGAAAAATGGTTATATGTTAATACATAGTATTAGTAGTAAAATACTAATACATTGTTACACACTAGGTAAGTATAAAATAAACATTTTTGGTTGGTATATGGACATAAAGATTTTGACCGATCTGTAATTTTTTATGCTCTTGGTATTAGGAGTCTTGGCCTTTAGGGGTTTATTCACAGGACTGCATTTAGCTTTAGGATGCATTTTACATGCTACCTATCCTACCTATGGAAGGTCTGTCATCCTGGAAACACCAAACATGCAGAAGTAGGAATTCTATAATGTTCCACCAAAATGCATAGCTGTGAGAAAAGCCTATAAATAAAATTTCTTCTAAAATACAGTGGACTGAAAGTAAAAAATTAGGCTGTTTTCACACTGAGGCGCTTTACAGGCGTTATAGCGCTAAAAATATTGCCTGCATAGCACCTGTAAAGAGCCTTTCCCTGTCACTTCAGTGTGAAAGCCTGAGTGCTTTCACACTGGAGCGGTGCGCTGGCAGGATGCCAAAAAAAGTCCTGCAAGTCTCATCTTTGAGGTGCTGTAGGTGCAGTGTATACACCGCTCCTACAGCGCCCCTGCCCATTGAAATCAAAGGGCAGCGCCGCGGAGGTGGCGGCAAAGCACCGCTGCAGCGGCGCTTTGCGGGCGCATTTAACCCTTTTTCAGACATTAGCGGGTGTTAAAAGAGCCCCGCTAGCGGCCATAAAGAGCCACAAAAACGACGGTAAAGCATCGCTAAAAATAGCGGCGCTTTACCGCCGACACCTGCAACGCACCAGTGTGAAAGTAGCCTAAATGACCTGGCTTCCTCACTTTGCTGCCATTCATTAACAGCTAGATGCCTCAAATATTTACTGGTCTCCTAATACAGTGTCCTCTGGAGTAGAGCTGCACGATTCTGGATAAAATGAGAATCACTATTTTTTTGTTTAGACTAAAGACAACGATTCTCGTGGCGTAACCATCTTTCACTTTATACAAAAAAATTGGGCTAACTTTACTGTTTAGTTTTTTTTTTTTTAATTAATTGAAGTGTATTTTTTCCCCAAAAAATTGCTTTTGAAAGACCGCTGCGCAAATACAGTCTGACATAAACTATTGCAATGACCGCCATTTTATTCTATAGAGTCTCTGCTAAAAAATATATATATAATGTTTGGGGGTTCTAAGTAATTTTCGAGTATAAAATACTGATTTTAACTTGTAAGCAACAAATGTCAGAAAAAGGCTTATGCCCCGTACACACGGTCGGATTTTCCGACGGAAAATGTGTGATAGGACCTTGTTGTCGGAAATTCCGACCGTGTGTAGGCTCCATCACACATTTTCCATCGGATTTTCCGACACACAAAGTTTGAGAGCAGGATATAAAATTTTCCGACAACAAAATCTGTTGTCGGAAATTCCGATCGTGTGTACACAAATCCGACGGACAAAGTGCCACGCATGCTCAGAATAAATAAAGAGATGAAAGCTATTGGCCACTGACCCGTTTATAGTCCCGACGTACGTGTTTTACGTCACCGCGTTCAGAACGATCGGATTTTCCGACAACTTTGTGTGACCGTGTGTATGCAAGACAAGTTTGAGCCAACATCCGTCGGAAAAAATCCTAGGATTTTGTTGTCGGAATGTCCGAACAAAGTCCGACCGTGTGTACGGGGCATTAGTGTTTAAGTGGTTAAACTGACCTCATTTACAGACTAAGGTTCATCCCTTTGATCTAAAAGAACCAGAAGATACATTGTTTCTTTTTATCTCAACCTGAGCAGTGTTGTGATAAACTTAGCAGGCTTTCTAGTTTGTTTTTTTGTTTTGTTTTTTGACAGCTGTCAGCTGTGAGCAAAGAACGGCTCTGCACTGAATCGTGGAAATTCCGGATTAAGATTGTGAGGGGGTTTGAATCGAGATTGCGATTTTTTTTTTAACGATTAATCGTGCATCTCTGCTCTAGATTCTGGCCATTGGCTGTCTTTACTTTATTTTATACCATGGGTTTCTATAAGTCAGCCACAAGGACTTCTTGTCTGCTCCACAGCAGTCAACCAGTGGCTCTGCCTCTGACCTGCAACTGAAATGTAGAAGTGGAAATAAAGACAGCAGCCAGCCTGATTCATTTTTTTACTTTGGTTCTATTGTATGTGAATATAGTTACATGTCCTAACTGCTGTTTTATCACTGTAGTCTTCACATTTTTTTTGCATTACTTCAAGCTGTTACTTTTCAATGTCCAGGCAAAGTTTATTTTATAGGTGATTTCTGTCCATGCAAGTCTCTTAATGCCGTGTACACACGAGTGGAATGTCCGACAGAAAAAGTCAGACGGGATCTTTTCATCGTATATTCCGATCGTGTGTATGCCCCATCTGACTTTTTACGTCGAAAATTCTGACAGACCTAGAAAGAGAACATCTTCTAAATTTTTCCGACGGAACCAATTCCTATCGGGAACCAATTTCCTAACCGCTCGTCTGTATGCTGTTCCGACGTACCAAAAATGACGGATGCTCTGAAGCAAGTACGAGACGGAAGCTATTGGCTACTGGCTATTGAACTTCCCTTTTCTAGGCCCATCGTACGGGTTGTACGTCACCGCGTTTTGGACGGTCGGAATTTGGTGTGACCGTGTGTAGACAGCTTGAGCGGAATTCCGTCGGAACTCCGTCAGAAAAACCTTCAGAGTTTATTCCGACGGGAAAACCGGTCATGTGTACAGGGCATTAGACTTTAGGATTCTAGAGCATCTGTACATGACAACCATTCAGTCAAGTGTTGAAAATAAAAGATAGAAGCTGATTGGTTGCCACGCACAACTGCTCCAATTTTGATATATTCCCCTGAATATCATTTGAGTAGTTTACCAGTGTGATATCTGTTCTTATATCCTGCTGTAACCATTTAATGGGGGGGTTCCTATTCTATTTTATGTATTTAATATTATGGGGAATGCAACTAGGGGAGATGGGACACACAAAGGTAGGGAGGAGCACACTCAATGTAGATATTCAGGAACAGACTTGTAAAATATTGCAGGGAGATTGAATGTGGATGAATGAAATATCATTTTTAGTACTGGTCTTTTTAACATTATCCTTCAAAATATGCCAAAAACTTCATTATTTATAAAACTCTAACCACAATGTGTTCCTTTCCTTCATGTTTCCTCTGCAGCATGAAGTTTTCTACTAAGCAACAGGTACACTTGGATAACAAATGATACATAGAACATATACTGTAAGACAAGCTGATGTGTTTTGACATACGCAGCCCATGAAATATTTCTCCATTGCATTTGGCTGACAAAATGACCATTTGAGTTCAAGCATTTGAGATTTATGACTGTTGGGCCTTGCAAGACATTTTAATGGGCTGGTTTAAACTTCGTTTATTGCAACTGAGCTGATATTTAAATCAAGTCCCTGATGTTGTGGGAACATTTTCCACTGAACCGGACTATTCCACCAAGTGAGACTCAATTGATGTGTTTGTGGAACATTATCACAGAAGCAGAGATCAGCAACCTGCTTGGTGTGATGGGACTCAAAATGTGCACGTCGTCTCTTTTGATGTATTTTTTTTTTTCAGAGAGGGAAAGACAGAAAGATTAATGTGTATTTAGTTGTATGTTGTAATGAGATTGTATTTAATCTTGCGGGTGATTGTATTGGGACCTGGTTTAAAGTGTGTCCTTCAACATGTAGTTTATAACACCCTGTCAGACGCAGAACAATAGACACAGCTGGACATACCATACATCAGCAAACACATATGGTATTTTTATTAAACAATTGGCGCATTGGGTTTAGGGTTCCAAGAAGTAAATTGGCTGAGTTTGTGTTAACTTTCAGATTTTGAATATATTAGTTATTTTTATTAGAAGGGTTCTAGTGAGCATTCTGCAGACTTCTCGGAAAAGTTCCCTTATTAATGAAGGACAATGGCTTAAGATGGATATCACTGCAATTGATCACATCCTATCAATGCATTGACCTTCGGTATTTAGTGGCCACACTGTGAATTAGAATGATATTATAAATTGTGCCTAATTTTTGGGACATACATTTCAAAATCCAGTTGTAATCTCTCCCCCCCCCCCTTAGCAGGTGTTCTGAACTTTACTAGTAACATTTTTTTTTTTACTACTTTCAGTAAGACCACTTTTAAACTGAGGCAGTTTTTAGGCATTTTAGCGCTAATAGACTAGAAATAGTCTCTAAAAAGCACCTGAAATCTGCCTCCCATTCTGTGCAAGGAGTGCTTTCACACTCTGGCGGTGCGCTTGCAGGACGTTAGGAAAAGTCCTGCAAGCAGCATCTTTGGGATGGCTTGGGAGTGCTATCAATAGCGGCTCCCAAAATGCCCCTGCCCATTGAAAAGCGCTTTGAAAGCACCACGAAACTTTTTTTTTTTTTAAGGTGATGTTGTCGCATGACCTTAAAAAATCCGCCCTGCTAGTGCCCGAAAAGCGCCGCTAAAGTACCACAAAACAACCGGCGCTTTAGCGGCGCTGCAGTGTGAAAGGGGTCTTATGCAATTCTATGTATGTCATTTAAACATGAATTCAAAAAGTGAAGATTTACTATCTTCTAGGGATCATCTAGGGATGTTAACTTTACCTAAACAGTACCCCCAAAAACCTCTTTCGTCTTCCTCCTGAAAAATAGCAGAGCACTTCTGACATGTGACTGTGCCTAGGCACTCCTGTGTTGTGGCTTCATGGCTGTATATTTATCGTAATGCCGCGTACACACGGCCAGGCTTCCCAGCAGAAAAAGTCCGATGGGAGCTTTTAGTCGGACATTCCGACCGTGTGTATGCCCCATCGGACTTTTTCTGTCAGCATTTCCGACGGACTCAGATATGTAACATGTTCCAAATCTTTCCGCCGGAAATGCAGACGGAGTTTAGCCCGTTTGCAAGTCCGCTCGTGCTTACGCGGCATAAGAGAACTAAGGCATTGTGCCAGTGACTGTTACTTTCACAAGATTTGTTCACAAGATCTGCTCACTGTTCTCCATGCTTGAAAAAGAGCTGCACACAAGGACCTGCAGTGCAAAGATTTCCCTGGTTCTTCATTATCCAATCTGTGGAACTTTGCTTCCTGCAACTATCTTGCTGCTTCTTGATTATTCCCTCCTCAGTCATCAGATCACCAGTTAATTAGGAGGTAAATGAGCTAAACCCTCATCAAACCATGATGGCTGCAATTTATGCTGCAAAACAAGGCAGGGTAAAATAGTTATGGGGTGAAGATCAGCTGCACGGAGACTACAGGAAATACTGGTGATTAGACCTTTACCCTTTACCTCAAAGTGATTGTACACTCAGACTTGAAATATGAACAAAGCACATCCTTCTATAGTGTGTACTTGTTTTAGTCCAGAACATCAAGTGTCATTTCTGTCTGACGACTTGTTCCTGCGTCACATCTGACAAATTTTCCTAACACCAAGAGATAAAAAGGTGAGAAAGGAAAGAGCTTCAGCACACTGCTTGTGATTGACAGCCTCAGCTCTGTTGCTGTGTGAAGGGGGTGTGTCCAATCAGCTCTCACTGAGCTCTCCAGAGTGTAACTTCAGCTCCCCACTCCTGATTTCTGAAAGTCCAGGCAAGCTGTATAAATTCTGTACTTTGAACCGCTGTAGAGAAAAAAGGACTGCAGATAATCAGGTACAACTTATGTTGGAAAATTTGTTTAATCTCTGTATGTTGCCTGAGGCTAGTCATTTCACTGGGTATATGTAAAGGCTTACAACCACTTTAACCTTTACCCTACCTTTAGCTTCCAAAGCCCCATTTAGGTTGAATATGTATATTCAGGTATGCTGTGGTATTTGGCACCAAGCCATCAGTCTTTTTACACAATGGGGAAGACTAACCCCTTAGGTTCCACATATTTACACTCTGAGTGAGGAACTCGTCACTACAAGTTGTGTGGAGGGTTCCGGACCTAGTCCCCTACACGAGTATAGCCGTGCCCTGGTCTGTGGAATATATACTTGGTGAGAGGTGCCATTTGGATATCCCCTTCATTGGATAAAAGCCCTGGCTGGGTATTGGCCACAAGCGATCTTGACCTTCTGTAATAGGAGGTCCCCATCAGCTGATAAGACAGCATTTCATGCGGTGGAGGTTGCACTTTTATCCTGTGGTGGTGGATACTAATTATTGTGGAAGGACACTTTAAGAATTTGGAAGGACACTCTTTACCTTGGACTTGAGTCTCACTGTTTATATTGTGGTCATATTGATTTATAATGATAAGCAAATCCCATTTGGGGGTATTTCACTATTTTCATTATTTTTATTTGTCACAATGTTTGATTGGGAGTAGAGCAGCTCTATTAATAATTACCATATCTATTGACTGTGTATATCTCGCAGGCCGGTTGCTGCTTTATTGAGATTTATTTTTAGCCCATTTTTTTTATTTTATAATTAGGTTGAATATGCGTTTATTGCATTTCAAGAAGAATACAATAAAAGAGAGAGAGTCAAAGGTAACAGTTGACGACTCCATAACAATGATGAAATACAGCTATGCACACGCTGAGAAATGAGCATATGGTGTACATACATAGAAAAATATGAAAAGGGCATGGTCTGGTCCAGGGACCATCAGTATACAGGATATTGGAGACATAAGCGGTTAGAATCAGTGGACTCTCAATGGGTCTATCAAGGAGTCAGGGGTCATCACTTTATAGAGATGTAGAAAGATGGTACGCACACCGGTAGTTGCTCCTAAGAAATCTTAATTTTATTCAGAAACCATAGTGTACAAACGCATATAAAATTAGTTGACGCGTTTCATCCTATAAGGTCTTAGTCATAATTGTCATGGGTTATGACTAAGGCCTTATAGGCTGAAACGCCTCAACTAATTTTATTTGTGTTTGTAAATAAAATGAAGATTTCTTAAGAGCAACTACTGGTGTGTGGATCATTTTTCTACATTATCTATTCAGCTGACGACTGTGGATCGAGCACCCGGAAGCTCTATTGTCAGTGTGTTGAATGGGTAGTAGCACCCATTCAATCCCTTTTTTGACACAAAAGAGTTTATTTCTACTGATTATTGCCAAAAGGCACAAATAAATCCATTGTGATTCAGTGCTCCATAGTAAAACAATAAAACTTCCAAAGAGGATACATTCATTTTGTAGGAATTGTATTGTCCAGCCCCTTGTCTTGTGTCTTTAGTCCCCTTAACATGGTTATAACACAAGCAAATATACTACTCACATTGTACATGGATCCTGCTGTATCCTGCCACTCCCTTAACATATCTGTAGTCTTTGGGTACATTTCAGCTTTCAAAAGAGATGCCAATAATTTGAGCCGCATGTCACAACATATTGCAAACTTTATAATGTCATTGATTGTTCACTTTTCTACATGGAAACGGGAAGAAGCATTTCATCATTTGTCTTGTAAGATATCGCCAAGTTGTTGTGGAAAAATGGCATCAGTTTGTGGAATTGCAACATAGTGTTTGGGCAGATCTCTCACCACCTGTCATTTATTGTGACCTCTCCATATATGGCCCTCTCATGAGCAATACAATTTGTATTGTATGAATTATACTTTAGTGATTTCACTCGCCTTTGCTGATCTGCTGTATTCTAATGAATCATGGCTGAGCCCCAAAACAAGCAATGTCAGTATTTTTAGAGTCCCATCTTCCCAAAGTATCTGCACAGAAAACTTATGTAGTAAAGGTCAATTTTCCATCACGTAAATAAATAGGAATTCAAGAGAAAAAGCCAGAATGATTTAAAAATTACTGGAAAGTTGATTCATTCCTTCACCAGTAACAGAGCGTGCTGGATGTTGAACATTCTGGGTTACAACTGCAGTAAGGAACACACCATAGATGGTATTATATGAGCACAAGAAGGACGCATTCCCTCATCTCATTTACTTTCTTTTTTCTGTCTTCGTTTACTTAATATACTTAAAGTGTGGATATACTTAATCTAAGGTATAAAACGATCGCCCAGGTGCTAAAATCAAGCAAGTAGGTGTCTGCACATACCTTTATTCATTTCTAAAGTTCTCTGCAAGCCACAGATACCGGAGCGCAGAATATGCAAATCTTAACTTTGAGCTCCGAGGGCTCACCCCAATCACTTCACCTCTATTGGTAAGAGAGGTTTAGCACGCTACATTGGGGAAAGAAGGATGGGGTGTGCTAGAGCTTCAATGTTTGATCTGATAACAAGCATTGCATATTGAGACTCTTGGGATACATAGATACCAACTAACTCTTGGTGCAAATATGTACCTGTTGCATTATTGAAGCAATGATAGACCTGCTCAGCAATAATATACTATGGGGGTGGAACAAAACTTATTTAATTTTAGTATTTTGTTCATATGTAACTGACTCAGGGTCATATGAAACCATTTAATAGCAAGAGTTATGAAGGAATGGGGGATGTCAAGAGCTACTACAAAAAAATGCCCCATGACAAAAAGGAATTGTTTATCTCAGTACCCAGGTTATGGACAATTAAAGGGGTTGCAAAGGTTAGTGTTTTTTCACCTTAACGCATTCCTATGCATTAAGGTGAAAAAACACCTGGCAGTGACTGGCCCCCAACCTCCCCCCTTTTACTGTTACCGTTTTACTTACCTGAACCCTCGAACTTGTCCCACGGGGACGCACCGTCTCTCGGCTAGGGGGTTCTCGGCTGTTGATTGGATAAATTGATAGCAGCACAGCCATTGCCTCCCGCTGCTGCCAATCAAATCCAATGATGTGGCCCCGGGGGCGGGGTCGAGTCCTGCATTCGTCGTCTATGGATGCCGAGTCCTGCATACGGCATCTAAGGACGCCGAATGCAGGACTCGGGAACACGCCCGAGAGCACTTCTCCCAGGGGGTTATCTAATGCAGGGAGGAGCCGAAAGAGCCGCCGAGGGACCCCAGAAGAGCAGGTTCGGGGCCACTCTGTTCAAAACGAGCTACACAGTGGAGGTAAGTATGATATGTTTGTTGTTTTACATTTTTTTTACAAAGGAACCTTTAGTATCACTTTAAGTATAAAAATATATTTTTTTTTTAACCACTTCAGCCCCGGAAGGATTTACCCCCTTCCTGACCAGAGCACTTTTTACAATTCGGCACTGCGTCGCTTTAACTGCTAATTGCGCGGTCATGCAATGCTCTGCCCAAACGAAATTTGCGTCCTTTTCTTCCCACAAATAGAGCTTTCTTTTGATAGTATTTGATCACCTCTGCCGTTTTTATTTTTTGCGCTATAAACGGAAAAAGACTGAAAATTTTGAAAAAAAATGATATTTTCTACTTTTTGTTATAAAAAAAATCCAATAAACTAAATTTTAGTCATACATTTAGGCCAAAATGTATTCGGCCACATGTCTTTGGTAAAAAAAATGTCAATAAGCGTATATTTATTGGTTTGCGCAAAAGTTATAGCGTCTACAAACTAGGGTACATTTTCTGTAATTTACACAGCTTTTAGTTTCTGACTGCCTATGTCATTTCTTGAGGTGCTAAAATGGCAGGGCAGTACAAAAACCCCCCAAATGACCCCATTTTGGAAAGTAGACACCCCAAGGAAATTGCTGAGAGGCATGTTGAGCCCATTGAATATTTATTTTTTTTGTCCCAAGTGATTGAATAATGACAAAAAAAAGAAAAAAAAAAAAAAAAAAAAAGTTGTCACTAAATGATATATTGCTCACACAGGCCATGGGCATATGTGGAATTGCACCCCAAAATACATTCAGCTGCTTCTCCTGAGTACGGGGATACCACATGTGTGGCACTTTTTGGGAGCCTAGCCGCGTACGGGGCCCCGAAAACCCAGCACCACCTTCAGGATTTCTAAGGGCATACATTTTTGATTTTACTCCTCACTACCTATCACAGTTTTGAAGGCCATAAAATGCCAAGATGGCACAACCCCCCCCAAATGACCCCATTTTGGAAAGTAGACACCCCAAGCTATTTGCTGAGAGGCATGGTGAGTATTTTGCAGCTCTCATTTGTTTTTGAAAATGAAGAAAGACCAGAAAAAAAATTTTTTTTTTCTTTTTTCAATTTTCAAAACTTTGTGACAAAAAGTGAGGTCTGCAAAATACTCACTATACCTCTCAGCAAATAGCTTGGGGTGTCTACTTTCCAAAATGGGGTAATTTGGGAGGGGGTTTGTGCCACCTGGGCATTCCATGGCCTCCGAAACTGTGATAGGTAGTTAGGAGTGAAATCAAAAATTTACGGCCTTAGAAAGCCTGAAGGCGGTGCTTGGTTTTCGGGGCCCCGTACGCGGCTAGGCTCCCAAAAAGTCCCACACATGTGGTATCCCCGTACTCAGGAGAAGCAACAGAATGTATTTTGGGGTGTCATGTCACATATTCCCATGGCATGTTTGAGCAATATAACATTTAGTGACAACTTTGTGCAAAAAAAAAAAAAAAAATTGTCTCTTTCCCGCAACTTGTGTCACAATATAAAATATTCCATGGACTCGACATGCCTCTCAGCAAATAGCTTGGGGTGTCTACTTTCCAAAATGGGGTCATTTGGGGGGGGTTTGAACTGTCCTGGCATTTTATGCACAACATTTAGAAGCTTATGTCACACATCACCCACTCTTCTAACCACTTGAAGACAAAGCCCTTTCTGACACTTATTGTTTACATGAAAAAGTTATTTTTTTTTGCAAGAAAATTACTTTGAACCCCCAAACATTATATATTATTTTAAAGCAATTGCCCTACAGATTAAAATGGTGGGTGTTTCATTTTTTTTTTCACACAGTATTTGCGCAGCGATTTTCAAACGCATTTTTTGGGGAAAAAACACACTTTTTTAAATTTTAATGCACTAAAACACACTATATTGCCCAAATGTTTGATGAAATAAAAAAGATGATCTTAGGCCGAGTACATAGATACCAAACATGACATGCTTTAAAATTGCGCACAAACGTGCAGTGGCAACAAAATTACTACATTTTTAAAAGCCTTTAAAAGCCTTTACAGGTTACCACTTTAGATTTACAGAGGAGGTCTACTGCTAAAATTACTGCCCTCGATCTGACCTTCGCGGTGATACCTCACATGCATGGTGCAATTGCTGTTTACGTTTGACGCCAGACCGCCGCTTGCGTTCGCCTTAGCGCGAGAGCAGGGGGCGACAGGGGTGCTTTTTTATTTATTTATTTTTATTTATTTATTTATTTTTGCTTTTTTATCTTATTTTTAAACTGTTCCTTTCATTTTTTTTTTTTTAAATCATTTTTATTGTTATCTCAGGGAATGTAAATATCCCCTATGATAGCAATAGGTAGTGACAGGTACTCTTTTTTGAAAAAATTGGGGTCTACTAGACCCTAGATCTCTCCTCTGCCCTCAAAGCATCTGACCACACAAAGATCGGTGTGATAAAATGCTTCCCCAATTTCCCAATGGCGCTATTTACATCCGGCGAAATCTAAGTCATAAAATGCTCGTAGCTTCCGGTTTCTTAGGCCATAGAGATGTTTGGAGCCACTCTGGTCTCTGATCAGCTCTATGGTCAGCTGGCTGAATCACCGGCTGCATTCTCAGGTTCCCTGTTGAGACAGGAGAGCCAGAGAAAAACACGGAAGACGGTGGGGGGGGGGAATTCCCTCCCACTGCTTGTAAAAGCAGTCTAGAGGCTAATTAGCCGCTAGGATTGCTTTTACATGAAAGCCGACCGCTGGCTAAAAAGAATGATACCAAGATGATACCTAAACCTGCAGGCATCATTCTGGTATAACCACTCAAAGTCGTGAATGGCGTACCTGAAGACAAAAAAATAGTTAACAATAAAGCACAGTAAACGGTAAAGTATAAATAATTACATACCTGAAAAGCAAACATGATAAAACATAATAACAATAAAACATTGCAGAATAGAATACAGTAAAAAAGAGCAGAACAATAGAGAGAGAATAGAGAGAGAGAGAGAACAATAAAACGACAACTATTTTTTTTTATTTTTGTTTGTGTTTTTTTTTTTTTTTACACTTTTTTTTTTGTAACTGTAACTTTTATAACTGTAACCGGTTCCAGGTTCGAGTCTCTCAAAATGCGGTGGCATCTTGGGAGACCCTGTGAAAGTGTGCCTAGTCTGTGCAATGCTGTACGCTACGCTAATACTCAACTAGTGCATGGTAGCGTTCAAAACATTCACCAAGTGTTACTGCAGTGCTGTTTTGACTACGACCGGGGTGTACTACGCCGCTGGTGCTTGCCAGTTCACCAAAACGCTACAAAGAAAAGTGTCAGTGATCGATCGATACTGCACTTGGGTGGGCTGGACTGGGCTGGGCCGGGCGGAGGGGCAAAACGCAGGTGCTAGCAGGTATCTGGGCTGATCCCGCTAACACTGCGTTTTTGGGAACCCTAAACTGCTGGGGACGCTAGTATAGATCTGATCGGATCAGATATTGATGCGTTCAGATACTATACCACTAAGGGAGGTGTACGGTGCGTGTACGGTGCGTGCGTGGGTGTTCGCGGTACTGGCGCTAATCTGACGCTGCCTAGGGCGACGCATATCACCGCCGGGCGATCAGGGGGCTAAACCTTTATTCGGTAATAAACGGCGGGTGCCCTGACACTATAAAAAATAAACGAACTAACCAGCGTCACCCGTAACGGTTATACGGTGATCAGTGGTGAAAGGGTTAACTAGGGGGCCATCAAGGGGTTAAAACATTTATTAGATAGTATATGGGGGTCCCTGTCGCTATAAAACACTGACGGCGAACCTAAATATTTACGTCCCTAACTAGCGTCACCAGCGACACTAATACAGCGATCAGAAAAATGATCGCTTAGCGACACTGGCGACAGGGGGTGATCAAGGGGTTAAAACTTTATTAGGGGGGTAAGGGGGGTACCCTAGACCTACAGGGGGCTAAACCTTTATTCGGTAATAAACGGCGGGTGCCCTGACACTATAAAAAATAAACGAACTAACCAGCGTCACCCGTAACGGTTATACGGTGATCAGTGCTGAAAGGGTTAACTAGGGGGCAATCAAGGGGTTAAAACATTTATTAGGCAGTATATGGGGGTCCCTGTCGCTATAAAACACTGACGGCGAACCTAAATATTTACGTCCCTAACTACCGTCACCAGCGACACTAATACAGCGATCAGAAAAATGATCGCTTAGCGACACTGGTGAGGGGGGGTGATCAAGGGGTTAAAACTTTATTAGGGGGGGTAGGGGGGTAAGGGGGGTACCCTAGACCTACAGGGGGTAATACTAACTGTCCCACCACTGCTAACTGTCACAAACTGACACTATGCAGTAATCAGGAAAAAAAAAAAAAAAAAACCTGCTTGGTGTCAGTTTGTGACAGGGGGGGGGGTGATTGGGGGGGGATCGGGGGGCGATCGGGGGGGATCGGGGGTGTAATATATGCCTGGCATGTTCTACTGTGTTGTGTGTGTGAGTGTTGGTGCACTTACATGTCATCTCTCCTCGGCGCTGGAACGGAAACTGCCAGACCGAGGAGAGATGACATCACATCCTCTGCCTCTGTGTACTATACAGAGGCAGGGGATGTTTCTCATTGGCTGGGAGCGATCGCGAGGTGGGGGCCACGATCGGATGGCCTCCCCCTCGTCTGTCATCGCTCCCAACCAAATGCCGACCGCAGCTGGCACCGGGGGGGGGTCCGATCGGACCCTCCACCCGCGGGAAGGCAATCACGTTTCAGGTACGTGATTTTGCCTGCCCGTGCCGCTCTGCTCACGTATATAGGCGTGAGGCGGTCGGCAAGTGGTTAAAGAACAAGAATTTAAACACATTAATACGAACAATATATATAAAATTCGTTGCATGCTATAACAGGATGATACAAACTACACATTAGGAACCCCAGAAGATGTAGGTCCAAAGCGTGATCCTCTACATGTTTGCTTCTTCAGGAGGAGTTGACCTTAAACATCTATAAAGAGATAGTCTTACAGTTAAACATTCTCATGTGGTAGAAGAAGTTATGCTAAACATCAGAAAAAAATAATAAATAAAATAAACTGGTACTTTGGAGTATTTATGGTCAGGCTTGGCTTACCGGTGGAAACCCAACTAGGGGTCATGGGGCGGCACAGTTTGAGGCACCCAAAAAATGGGTAATCCACCCGCGGCGAACACGGGGGGCACTGAAAGGATGCAGTAACTGAAAAAAATTAAAATTATATTTGAGTGATATTTATGTGGGTCTAAAAAGTCGCAAACGGAGAGGGGGGGAGAAAGGGGATTGGAAAGTGGGAAGAAAAGAGGGGGGGAGGAAGGGGGGAAAGTACATTGAAATGGGGAATTTATATGTGGGTCTAAAAAGTTGCAAATGGAGAAGGGGGAAGAAAGGGGGTTGGAAAGTGGGAGGAAAAGAGGGGGGGTGGAGAGGAGGGGGGGAAGAAGATGGCTGCCACCCGGGTACACAACCATAATCCAACATTGCAAGTTAGGACTCTTTTTGCCATTGCACACCTTATGACGCCCCCCCCCTCTTTATATGATGCAAGTGCAGGAGTGGACCTTTGGTCCCTGCTCCTGCATATATTTATTATACCCCCCTCTTTTTCTCCCCCTTTCCAACCCCCTTTCTCCCCCCTCTCCGTTTGCGACTTTTTTAGACCCACATATATATCACTCAAATATAATTTTAATACGTTTTTTTTCCAGTTACTGCATCCTTTCATTTCCCCCTGTGTACCAGTTTATTTTATTTATTGTTTTTTTGTGATGTTTAGCATAATTTCTTCTACTACATGAGAATGTTTAACTGAAAGACTGTATCTCTTTATAGATGTTTAAGGTCAAGTCCTCCTGAGGAAGCGAATCATTTTGCAAAACCTGTAGAGTATCACGCTTTGGACCTACATCTTCTGAGGCTCCACTATGTTGTGGGGTTCCTATTGTGTAGTTTGCATCATCCTGTTATAGCATGCAACCATTTTTTTATATATTGTTTGTATTAATGTGTTTAAATTCTTGTTCTTTGAAATAAAATAATATTTTTATACTTAATTGTCCATTTCCTGGGTACCGAGATAGTCCATAAACAATTCTTTTTTGTCATGGGGCATTTTTTGGAGTAGCTCTTGATATCCCCAATTCCTTCATTACTTTATACCTAAGGATGATGGTACCCGCCCCTACCCCCTCATACCCTTTCAGATTGAGGCATTATTCTTCATTTAACAGCAAGAGTTTTTTTCACTAAAAAAAATTATAATTGATGTGTTACCAGTTTTGATGCAAATGTTTTTGGAGAGCTTCTTTAACACTTTTCATTTTGTTTTCAATTGAGCAATTTGGAATGCTACACTACAGCTAATTCCATTCCATAAATAATTTTGTATTAACTTACAACGTGCCTTTGAACTTGCTCCAAAAATTGACTTGTCAATTCCCATCCCCTCCTTGTGAGTGAGTCCATGTATATTCAGCTACAGCTACTACATCCCTCACTGCTGGCCACAGGACAAGGGAGATTGGCTTTACATCATATTGGGCTGGCTTTGAGTGTTACTTCCTAAACTATAATATGAGTGGATTTTATTTTATAATAAGCTTGTCATGTTTTTTACAATGAATTTAAGGCCATTTCATGTTTGACATATAAGTGGTATTTGCGCGCTCCAATATTATTAGTAGTTGCGCTTAAATGGCAGGTTGGTCTTCCTTTGGGACAGAGACCTATGGCCATCTACATGCAGTTTTGGGCTAATATGTTAAAAATAGGAGATATCACCACTCGATCTGCATCCAACAGCATTGGTTGTCTTTCTGTTTCTGAGATTACCTCATGGGATGAGAACGCTAAGCCCTAGTTCACACTGAACACGGCTTTGAAATTGGCGAGTTCATCAGAACTCGCATGAGTTCAGAGCCGCATTTCAGTCCAACTTCGGGGGTGACTTGAAAGACATCTATGCGGGTTCATGCACAGATGTCTATTGAAATGGCCCCTGAAGTCGCCAAAAATAGTGCAAAAACTACTTTTGGAAATCGCGTGGTGCCGCATTAATTGGGACGCTTCAGCAATAGGCTCCTTTTTGACATGCGATTTGACCTGTCAAATTGCGCCGATGTGAACGGTGTCTTAGGCACGTTGACTGTTTTTTTTCTGCCAAAACTCTGCTGCTTCTGGACGCACTGGCTATGGGTGTTTTTTTTTTCTGTTTCTGAACTCTAAACACCTATGTGTGCATGTACACATAAGCTGACATGCAGGGATGGTTAGAGGCAAGAAAAAAAAAAACGCCAAACACCCCTAGGAGTAACAGAAAGACGTTCAGTGTGCATGAGGCCTTATGCTCAAAGGAATCTTCCAAGTATGGGTAGACACATTTTAAACCCCACACACTGGGTTGCTAGTTTCAAACAAAGTCTCTAAAGCCCAATTTAAACCTGTTGTATCTGGAACTGATTTTTGGTCATATCAAAATACCAGTGGCATCAGGTAAATTTCAGGGCACCCAGTTCCCAGCCCCGCCCACCAACCAGCTGCAGTAATTAAATAGGGCTTGTCATTCTGTAAGATGTCATTGTTTATCTTTGCCTGTCCATGTTTTATATGTAGGGATGCATCATTTAATCTTTTTTTTTTTTTTTTTTATAATGATTTAAAAATCTAATTTGTTTCATTTTTGTTGTCAGTAAAGGGGTTTGAAGGGCATTGTTAAAGACTGCAAGCAGAGCGAAAAGTGCCATTAAAAGTGAAGATCAACAAAAGTACCTTAGACTGCCAGAGAGCATGACTTCATGGCATAAAAATCCTAGCCCTGAATGTCTTATTGTCATCATAATCTATGTTCTACTAAACAAATAAAGAGAAAGGTCTTTCAGGATTGTGTGTGTGGTAATGAAGGCTATGAGATCATACTTTAGACTATATAAACCACTTTAAGACAGGAAAGACTAGCCAAATATTACGAAGAAGTGTACTGCAAGGCCTTAAACATTGCATTTGTTTAGCATACAGATTTCCACATACAGTAATTATAGAGTCCTCCACCTCAATGTTTCTCAACAGTCCTTAGGTGCCCTGTAGTCAAATGGTAGAAAAGTTCAGCACTGTTCATATGCCATCTATCCCATGCCAAGCCTCCTATAACACTCATCAACAAAACTCAGCATGATCTTCATTTGCAGTTCACAGAAGGAAGGTGTGGTGAAAAGGATATATATTCTTCTCTGTATCTGTCTACACTACAGCATCAAAAAATTCCAGAGCTATCCCAGATCAGCTGTGAAGTGTAAATCCCAAATTGTATTCCGGCTGTAACTGAGGTCTTTTACCCACATGAAACTGTGCTCCTAAGGGACCCTCACAGAAACGTGCACTATTCACAGCATCTGCTTTTACAGTTTTGATAATTAATCGAAATCACGTGCAGGTATGTCGCGGCAGGAGCCAATCAGCAGGTCCGATGTTCACACTGAGAGGCTGAGCGTGCTGCTGCTCAGGCATCTGGGTGGAGCCGGAGTCCCAACATGAAAGTTGGGATCCCTCTAGAGTCTGGACTGGCTGAGTGACATCAGCCGACTACAGACTTCAGTCCGCTGTTGGCTGAATACGAATCACAGGAGTGCAGAACTAAGTGCATTACTGTGGCCCCAGCTTTGGCCCTACTTCTTTAATCCTTTAATGTGTTCTATTAGCTTTCTCTTCCTTGTAATATAGGCTTGTAATGCCATGTACACACGACCAAACTGGTCTGACAGAACGAATCTGTCGGACAATTTGATCGTGTGTGGGCTTCATCGGACCTTTTCTGTCTAAAAATCTGTCGGACTTTAGAAATAGAACATGTTTCAAATCTTTCCGACGGACTCGAGTCCGATCAAAAAATCAGTTCGTCTGTATGCTAGTCCGACAGACAAAAAAAAGGACGCAAGGGCAGCTATTGGCTACTGGCTATGAACTTCCCTATTCTAGTCCGGTCATACGTCATCACATTCGAAACGATCAGACTTTGGTGTGATCGTGTGTAGGCAAGTCCGTTTCGTTGGAACTCCATCGGAACTCTGTTGAAAAGTCCTTCGGAGTTCAGTCCAACGAAAAGTCTGGTCATGTGTACATGGCATTAGTGTCTGACAGTTATTTTCTTATACATTCGTGTAACTATGTTTAATGACTATAACTTAATTACAGTCAAGATTATGAAGTATAAACCAGAGTTTAGCTTTGGTAGTAAAAAAAAAAAAAGAATGAACTGAAAATATGTATTTCTTCTAGACTGTTTTACGGCAGGTTCAACAGACAAAAAGAACATATAAATTGTTTATGATAAACAATGCTTTAGAAACTGAATATAATTAATTTGGGGTTTCTTTCTACTGAAATCACGTCTGCATACAGGATAATATCAATAAATAGAAAAGTATAAACTTATTAGCTGCTACCTAGTACAAAGGTAAAGAATTCTTACATGCCCTTTACGTACGTTCTCCTATCACCCATAGCCCAAATCAAATGAGCATTCTGCCTTATTCCACAATCTGCCTGGGGCATTACTACCCACTGTAATAATTGAACAGTCAGGTATCCATGACAGACCCCAGGTCATGCCTAATCATACTAGTGCTTTGTACTTGGTTTTGACCTACAACATGGTAGGAGGACGATGAAAATTCAAGATGAGTTTTAATTTCCTTTGGAAGAAATGTTTGTCAGTTTTTATACCCTATGTGCTCGTGTCATGTCTTCGTCTCTGTGCAAATGTATCCTTGTATAAATGTTAACGTGTTTGCAAAAGAAATGTTTGAAGATACATTCCAAGTTGCTGAAGTACTTTCAAAGAATGTAAATGTTGAGATTGCTGGTATAACAGGAGACAGGCCAGAGGCAGGGCTGGCAATGAGGCTTTCTTCTTTCCAAGAGTCCATTTATAGTAGCATGTGAAGATATTTTTGAGCAAGTTCTTATTTATATCAAACTTCTGAAAACTAAGGCCACATTCACACAGGCCACTAGGGTTGGTGCAACTGACAGCGGGAGGAATCTGCTGATTCCACCAGCTGTTTCAGTGACCTGTGAGTGGCTAGCTGTGGCCCCCCAGCCCTGTACATTTTAATGACAGGTCAGTGGAGTTCACTGCTATCTGTGGATGTCCACAGGGATGGTGATTACCTGCGGTGGACACACACTAAGTGCTCCCAGCGTTGATTGCTGCAGGTAATCACTAGCACTGCGAACAGCCACAGATAGCTGCGGGGCCTCCACTGACCTGTCATTGAAATGTACAGGGCTCGGCGGCTACAGCTAGCTGCTTACAGGTGACTAAAACAGCTGCAGTGAGCTCCCATGTTGTCTGTGCCTGCTCTAGAGTAAAGTTTCTTAACAAGTATGTATTAGGATAATTGCGACCAGCGGCGGCTAGTGCTCAATTTTCTTGAGGAGGGGTGCCCCGCGTCCCCCCCCCCCTCAGCCAGCCAACCACACCCCCGGCGCTTGCTCAATTGCTTGCCGCTCCCCCCCCGTCGCTCGATCACCGCAACGCTCGCCCCCCGGCCGCTAGGACCCACATTTACCCCATCCAGGTCGCGGCTTCCCCCCTGCAACTCCTCCCGAGTCCCGGTGGTCGCTTCTCCTTGCGGTCAGTCAGGACTTAGAACTCGCGGCCAATCAGGTCTTCGGACTCCCAGCCAATCGGGTCTCAGGACCCGCTTCTTGATTGGCCAGAAGGAGAAACAGGAAGACATTAGCGAATATTAATTCCCTAATGTCACACAACTGGGTGGGCCCTGGGCACAGTGCTCTGCACCCCGAGTCCACCCTTTTTGAAGCCAATAAGAGCCTCAGGCTCTAATCATGTGCTTGGAAAAGAAAAGAAAAAAAAACTTTGGAATCCATATGTCCGGTGCCCTGCATGTAGATTGGGGGCAGGTCGCATACATGAGCAGCCACCACTGATTGCGACTGGCCCAATGGGCACTTTTTGCTGTCAGCCATTGTACTTCTAAAAGTATAGCTGTTATTGCATACATTGAAATGAATGTGATCTCTGAAAGTCTGGTGCCGCTAAATGTCAACTGTACATAGAGCTTCGCCCCTCCTTAGAAATCCTTATCTTTTTAAAAAGGAATGTTGGCCGCAGCAAACTACTGCCCACGCTAACCAGACCATGTGACTTGTCTTCTCGGATTATGGTAAAAAAGAAATGGCCAGGCAGAGATGAAACAATAAGTCTGAGTACATTGCAGCTGTTCAGTACCCTCTACAGAATAAAACAGCCGTGGCATAGCATGCGACGGAGAGGAAGCGGCAGCCGTAACTTTACCTCCACTTGCTCTCAGCTGGGAGTTATGCAGTTCATTGTGATGTAACGCTAAATGATTCAATTAGATTTGTTTAGTCTATTAATATGTAATTCTGCTACATATTCTACACTTATCCAGCTAAGATGGGGAATGTTGATTTGTGTTGTATTGTTAATGGCGTTTATAATTTTTAGAAGTACAGTGGTTCCCCCTTAGAGGTGTCACAATCACTTCTAACAGGATACCGAATTAATTTGAAAAACAAGCAACAAAATCATTAACCTGCAACCTTTATATATTTAGACCAAGAGCAAATGATTAATAATGGAGAATTTCACCCAGGGATGGAAAGACACGGGCTCATGTTATTATTTAGAAATTGAATGCTGTTTTTTTTGGGTAAAAAATACTTTCCTGCTTTACTGTAGCATGTGCCCCAGATCTATAGTAGATCTATAGTAGATTCATTCTTTGGGCTGCTTCCACCTCTCATATCCCTCTTGCTCATCCTCCCTGCACCGCTGGAAGCTGAAGACTCTGAAGCTGGGACCCATCACCCAGACTTCATTTTTTTTTCAATACAGAAGTTAGCTAGGAAAAGTAAAGCTGACCACACACGGCCAACAGGATGAATGAAAAAAGACTAGCAGATTCCTACATCCACACAAACAAGGTCCCCCCCGACATATTTTGAGCACTGATTGAGGAAAATTGTCCAACATGTCTCTTCCACAGAAGTGAATCAAACAATCAACTTCTGTCGAGCGGGAATGGCCACACGCTGATCGAAATTTGCCCAGTCCCTGCTGAACTGGCTGAATTTTGATCAGTGTATGGCCAGCTTTAGTGAATCTCTGCATGCTGATATGAAGTCCTCTTAAAGTGTTACTAAACCCAGGACCCTGCATTCACTATATTTGGTGTTCCACAGTACACAGAACATGAAATGCAATAATTTTAGTGAATATAAACTGCTAAATACCTTTTCTCATCAGCAGTTAGAGCAATCTTGTGACTTCTATCCGTGTCCAGTCAAGCACTAGTTAAAGCTTGTAGGAGGAGTTTTCTGACTGTCCTATGAGACTGCAAGACCCCTGACCCTCTGTGCTAATTGGCCCTGTGCTGATCGCATGCACTCTCCCAAGATGAAAAAAACCTCTCTAGCAATACACACCAATCTGAGCATGTGCAGCCTGACTCACTAGACACTGTGTTATCAGGAAATTATTAGGGGACAGTGAAAGGAGGGGAGGTTCAGTGAAGACAGCATCAAACAGCCTTTTTACAAAAAGCAAAAGATTAACCCCTTAGGTTCCACAGTGAGTATAACAAGCATGCTTTACTGCATATACAGACTGATTTTACTGTTGTGGGTTTAGTAACACTTTAAGCCTGGTACACATGGGTTGAATAATGGCTGGTGTGATTTTTATGATAAAGATAACATTTTCTTTAAATTGTAAAGTGAAGCAGCGCTATATACTATAATCAATACTAAAACAACATAAAGTGCTATATACAAAAATAAAGTGCAAATGCGATAAACAAATCCTATGTCAATGTGCAAAAGTGCAATCATATATCGTCAAAAATAGTCCAATGACAATAGAAAAAATGTGCATCGAATATCCCAGTGATTGGAAGTCTCTTCAATTGTGCAAAATAGGTGCAAAAGCAGGAAGTGGTAAGGGAGGGAGAAAAAGTATCAAGATGTTGGACCCTGGTGAACTGTGCTGTCTTCCTCTTCAATGGAAATATCCCAGCGGGATAAAAAAACAACTGCAGCCTCAAGGGATGGATGGATATTCTCCCAGGTGATCCACATTCCACAACAAACTCTTCCGATATTATCTCCACATCCAGTGTGTTACATGAAGGATATAAGAGTCTCCATAGTGTAGTAGTTTAAAAAATTGTAGGTCTTTTATTTAAAATAGACAAAATAACATCTAAAAATGGCAAAGCCAGCAGCATACATGAAAAAACGTGTCAAACAGACAATTCAACTCCGCTTATCCCCTACCACTAGACCACAGTGCACAGCATTATGGGAGATGTAGTTTTGATGATAACCAGTAGGACAGCCAGATATGGCTTCACAAGACTGCAGAAGCCCCCCCCCTCCCACCATGCCCTACGGCAGGAGTGGCCAGTCCGTAAGTGGTGCAGGGGTGCCGCCCCCCTAGTTTGCAGAGCGCTGCACCCCGAACCCACCCACTTGTGACACTAGCGAATCAATATTCACTATTGTCTTAAGGCTTCTCCCTCCAGCCAATCAGGACAGGAGGCAGATCGGGTTGGTCGGGAGGAGAAGCAGAGGAAGCCACGGCGCGACCGTGGAGGGGTGAGTTCGGACCGGGGGGGGGGGTTTGTTTGGCACCACCCCAAAAGTTTAGCAACACCCGCCACTGCCCTACAGACTTTGACTGTCAGGTAGTGTATTGACAGTTATGGAGAAAATTTGTTTCGATTTAGGCAGGTATGAAAGATTTTTGGCCACAAATTAATATTGACAGTAGTTCTTGGACTTTTTATAAGTGAATAACATCAGGGAATAAAGTGGCTTTAGTTGTGCCTTAAGATAGACAAGCAAAGTCCATTGGTTTTCTGTGTGTGCACAGAAAGCCCCTAAAATGCCTGAAATAATGGCCGCATGTTTATACATAGGAATGCCATGTCAGCCCCATCTAATTACACAGGTTTGGCCATTGGGCGTAGGCATTTTCCATGTTACCTGATTTAAACCAGCCACAGAACCTGTATGATTCATGTGTTTCAGTAATTAAAGTGTGAGCTGGCGCTGCTGACCACAGACCAATAAGGTAGAATTTAGTTGTATATCATTCATATACTGCAAAACAGGGATGACTATTGTAATGTAAGAGAAAATCTGTTAGCTTCTAGATGAACAGTATTTTACATGATTCAGATGTCTAACAGATAACACATGACTACCGATCTCGATCTAAACGTATGAGAAACAAGGGCTTTCTAGCTATGTAAAGTTATACACATTGTTCTTGTTATGTACTCTATGTAACCCTTTTTTATTGTCAATAAACCTTTTGGTACCAGATGTCTAACAGCTTGATAAGAAAATTATTGCTAGTAAACCCATCCCGCAATGACAGTTATACCTCCCGTATTTTTTTATGTTCTTTTTTTAAGGTAGACCTAGCAGCAGATATATTTTTTATATTTGATACATGAATTCTATGTGATGTGTAAGGGTCGGTTCACACTAGGACGACTTGGGATCCGACTTGTAAGCCCTCAAGTCGCCCCAAGTCGCCTAGAATGAGATTTGCATTACAGTGAATGAGAGCGTCTTAATTGACACTGCTGAAGTCGCTCCGACTTCAGAGCGTACTACTTGTACTACTTGGATCCGACTTCTAGGCTACCTGTACCCATAGAATTCAATGGAAGTCGCCTCCAAGTCGGATCTCCATCTATATTGAAGCGACTTTACAGGAAAAAAAAATATTTTGCCCAGGAAAACCCCTCCCTCCCAGAGAGCTGATTATTTTGTGATTGGCCACAGCCAAAGTCGCCTGTCCTGGAGGCGACTTGAAGTCGCGTTGTAAATTGCTTAAAATCGCGCTGAAGTCGCGTTGAAGTCGCCTTGCAAAGTCGCGCTGAAGTCGTGTTGCCCTTGTGTGAATCGAGCCAAAAGTCATGAAGTCAAACATTTTCAGGTATTTATTACCTCTCGCAGCGATCTTAGTACTTTCATTTCCTTCATCTGCTTCCCAGAATGATGGCATCACCTGTGTTTAAGCCTCAGCCAGGAACATCGCATACTCCCTGAATTGACATACCGGCTCAAAGATGATACAGCCGTGTAAATTCTGGTGTCTCTGCAGTTCTTGGCTGTGTTCACAAATGTCTGACACAGTAAATTGCTGCAAAGTTACAACTTTTACTGCTACAGGGCAGCAGCTGTGCGCAGAATCACATATATATATATATATATATATATATATATATATATGTGATTCTGCACTTCTGTCTGCAGGGGGGGTTAATTCACAGTAGAAGCTGATCTGCGGGTCCCGGGAACTCGATTTTCTCTGGCACCCGCCGATCGTTGGGTATATCTCTGTCATCTGTGTTTTACTATGTAAACAAGGCTTATCCAGGTTCTGACAGGGATTAAGAAATGATCCTGTGTATCTGCAAAGCAGAAACTAGAATCTTTTCACCTAGTAAAAGCACCACACTGTGTACACAAAAACACAGGCTAGGCGCACAGTTAACCCTTTGATCGCCCCTTGATGTTTAACCCCTTCCCAGCCAGTGTCATTAGTACACTGACAGTGCATATTTTTAGCACTGATCACTTTTGGTGTCACTGGTTCCCTGTCAGTGTCCGATAGTCCGACCCAATATCACAGTCCCGCTATAAGTCACCGCCATTACTAGTATAAAAAAATTTAAATTCCATAAATATATCCCATAGTTTGTAGATGCTATTATGTTCACGTAATCAATATATTTTTTTTTACCAAAAATATGCAGCAGAATACATATTGGCCCAAATTTATGAAGAAATTGGATTTTTAAACATTTTTTATTGGATATGTTTTATAGCAGAAAGTAAAAAATATTGTTTTTTTTTTTTCAAAATTGTCGTTCTTTTTTTTTATTTATAGCGCAAAAAATAAAAAATGCAGTGATGATTAAATACCACCAAATAAAAAAGAACTATTTGTGGGGAAAAAAATGACACTAATTTTTTTGGTATAGTGTCGCACGACGACGCATTCGTCAGTTAAAGTATACTAGTGCCGTATCATAAAAAAAAGCCTGGTCATGTAAATCTTCTGGAGGGCAAATCTAAAAAAAAATCTAAAAGGGCTTTCTAAAAAATGTATATTTTTGTATTATGTGTTATAGCAGGAATTGCAGACTTGTGAAGTTGCTGAAAGGTCCACTCAAAGGCTCCGAAATGCATTACAAAAAATCTAGTTTCTAAAACAAGAATTTCTTTCTAGGAATCATTTTTTTTCTAATTATTTTTTCAGTTAAAATCAAAAAGACCTCAAAACAGGGAATAGATTAATGTAAGAAAGGTAATTGGTTTCTGTAGTTAACAAGAGATCCTAGTATTTACTATTGACATTTTGTGTATCATAATCTGTACTGAGGAAGTACAGGAATCCAAGTGGATGAGGTCAGAGTTGTGCAATACGATCCAGGTATCCAGCGTTGATCACCCTTGCTTTCAGTTGAGCATCTGTGGTCATTTTTTTTTTGTTTTTCTCTAATACCACTTCAGCAAATACTTTCGCAGAGATTTATTCAACGTTACGTCCATTGGTTGTCTCTCGATTTCACATCATTGTGGTATTTTCCCCTTTTATTTTAATTTTTTTCCCCTTTTTTTTATTTTTTCCACTTTTTTTTCACAAGCTTACTTTTGTTTCTATCTTTCTAGTCTTCCCTTGCCCTTGTTTCCCCGCCCCTTCTCCTTTGGTCTGCCCTCGATCTTCTTATTACTGGTCTTACTCAGGTACAGCAGTTCTCTGTCATTTTTTCTAAATAGTTCTTCGAGGTTTTGAACGTTTTCCATTTTCCCTAAATGTTGTTATATCTTTCTAGTTGCTCCTTTTCGTTGCTACATAGGGATTCCATTCTACAATGGTATTCTATTCACTCGAACCATTCTCTTACATCCGGTTTCTCTATACTTAGCCACTTCTTTTGGATTAGTCCCTTAGCAGCGTTCAGCAATCTTGCCATTAGTGTTTTTCCGTATTGTTTATTTAACGCTTTTGATTTGTGAAATACACGTCTGCAGGCTGTTTGTTAACTTTTTCGTTATTTCTACTGTATACTCCAGGATTTCTTGCCAGTATTCTTTAACTTTTGGGCATTCCCACCAAATATGTGTCATTGTGGCCCGCTGTCCACTTCCCCTCCAACACTGTGGCGATTTGTCCGGTTGATATTTATGAATTTTATCGGGCGTCAAGTACCATCTAACCAATAGCTTATAATTCATTTCTATTGTATTTATATCTGTTGTATAGTTATGTACTGTTTCAATCATTTTCTCAACTTGTTGGTCCTCTAATTTCGTACCAATTTATTTTTCCCATTTCTCTTTGTAGGGGTGTGTCTTGTCCTTCCAAGTCTGTCAGTATTCCATACACTTTGAATATTCCATGTTTTAGTGGAGTTTGTACACCACAGAGCTTTGTTGCTCTGTGGTCATTTTCTGGAGTTTTTGGTGAGGGTTAGTAGAAGTGTTTTTGCGTATGTTTTATGCTTGAGCTTTTGTTTTATTTTTAGCCAATAGAAAACTAGTCGCTAGGCAAGAAAATGCTCAAATAATGTACATTGCAGATGATTTTCACATGTTTTTCTGGAACTCCCAGTAAAGTTCAAATGTGAGAGTTTCTTCTGCAAAATGTACTTTTTCAAGCAACACTGACTTTCGAAAAAAGACAATCCAGTAACCTTATACAACATTTGATTTGGAACCACTGCATGTAAGTGCATCCAAAGAAGTAACAAGCATTTAATAAATCTGAACATGTTCCCAGACAGGCTAAAAACGACCATAATCTGGAGTATTTAAAAAAAAAAAAAAGTATCTAAACAACTTTAGTTTTGATTCCAAGCTTTCATGTATTCCAAGACAGCTTAAAAAGCAAGAAACAATCAAGTCTTTCTAGAAATCAGGATCAGCCTGTTTTCCAAAATTACATTACTAAAACATCAGTGGCTGCCTCCTTTGTAATATTCTTTTTTCTTTTTTTTCTTCCTTCTTCCCTTTCAAGAATTTCACAAAACATTATAGGGTACAATTTGGTCATAAGAAGAGAACCTGTTTCCAACAGATCAGATCTTTTTTTTTTTTTTACCCAGTATGAAAATTCACTGCTTAAGCACCCTCTCTTCTCTCAACCACCTAATGCCTAGATTAGTTCAAGCCACGGACACCCTGATATTTAGATGACTGCTTCAAAATAGTTTTAATCATGCAAGATTTTCTCAATGTGGCCTCCTTTGGAGAACAAAAAAAAGATACTGAGCTCCAGGAATGAAGGACGACAGTGGGCACTGCCACATAAAATAAGTACCCCACAACACTTCATTAATGTCAGAGCCATAATACAGCTTCTCTATGGAAACCAGACTCCCCAGGGTAACTCATATCCGGAAACCCTATTGTTTCTGTCCAAGTTAACTATTATTTTAAAGACATTCAAATCTGAAACTTACAGAACAGGAACGTATTATATAGTATTAGGTTTATACAGTATTATTGATTCAGATTTTACCGGTGTTAATGTTTCTTGTATTTGTGCATGTTTGAAGCAAGGAAGTAAAACTTAAAACATTTCCCTCTTACGTTAAGATTTGAAGCCTACCTAAAGTCATAAAACAGTGAATAAACAAATTATTATTTCTATAGTGCTTCTTTCCTGGGGGCCCAAAGGACTTTATCTGCTGCTGGGACAGTTGGTAAGCCAACCATCCTGGACATGCTCAGTAGAATATTATACTTGGCCAGTTTTGGACAGAAGCCAATTATCCTAGCAGTATATCTTTGGATTGTGGGAGAAAACCCACCCAAGCATAGGAGAACATTCAAATATTGATCCAAGAAGGACACTAACCAAGGACCCCAGTGTTGCAAGGAAGAAGTGCTAGCTAACAATTAAGCCACTGTGCTGCCTTCAGTAAAGTTTATTAGTATTCTATAACAGATATTGTGGGGTATCTTTTTAGCTGTGCTGTTGTGCACCCTATAGCTCTATAGCATGCAGATCTTCTGTGGTTCAGAGCTTGCCCCATCCAATCTTGCTTGCAGTGGACTGTGTTGGACAGCCTTACTAGCCATCACTAGACGCAACAGGGTCTGGGACTCTTGATGATGTTGAATTCCACAGTGTTCAGGTATTTGGGGCTCCTGGGGCACACAGTAGCACAGCTGAGCTGATGACAGAAACTTGCCTTATTACTCAAACCTTAACATTTTAGAACTTCACATTTGCTTTAAAGCATACAGTATTTTGCCACTCTCCAAGCATGTAAATGTAGTGGTACCCTCATAACCTTTCCAGCATCTATTTTAAATGAAATCCTCCTTGAACTCTTAAATTTGCAGTCTAAAAGTCAACCACTAAGCCCTCATCTCCATCTACTCCCCCCCCCCCCCCCCCCCCCGGCTGCTGATATATGCAGAGATCACTGATACACAACTATTGCTAGTGAACTGCCATGTTTTAGAGAAAACATGTCAGGAGAGAAATATGAAGATTGCTTTTGTTGTCCTGCTAAAAATATTTGCTTCTGCAAACACAAGAAAAGAGAGACAGAGACACCTCTAAATGTGTCTGTGGAGCATAGTTTGGACAATCAGAGAAGATGATGCTAACCTTTGGATGTGGCCAAGAAAAAGTGTTTTTTATTTTAAATGTATTATTAAACTTGGAGTTTATCATCTTCACCATCCCTGTAAAACTTATTTCATCTTCAACAAGCTCTGTGCCATTATTATAAAGTGAGGTTGCCACGATTATCTTTATACATGGCCACTTGCTCAGATGAGATTTTTCTTGCAAAGTTTTGCTACTCTATATCCAAATAGTTGAATTTAGAGGCTGTGGGAGTTATTTACGAAAGGCAAATCCACTTTGCACTGCAAGTGCACTTGGAAGTGCAGTCACTCTAAATCTAAGGGGTAGATCTGAAATGAGTGAAAGCTCTGCTGATTTTATCATCCAATCACGTGCAAGCTAAAATGCTGTTTTTTATTTGCCTTGCATGTCCCCCTCGGATCTACATCAAATTTTCTTCCAAGTGCACTTGCAGTGCAAAGTGGATTTTCCTTTAGTAAATAACCCCCTGTGTGTCCTATCCAACAGCAAAACATTCCCACATGACTTTTAGATAGCAAATTTGTATAAAAGTGGATTTCTCCACACCCGTCAACTTCAGAGAATTTGTTTCATAAGCCTAAAACCATGCATATTTTCTCCATCCCTCTCAAGTAGAGCATTATCCACTCTGGATGTCCAAAGTATGCTCTACTGTAATAATCGTAGACATGCCCTTGTCTTTTCTTGTGTTTGTCGTATCTTCTGACCCCTGTGTGGGATTGATGTGGTGGCCACCTCAGGGGTTGATTATCGAGGATCACAACCCAGGACTGAATCACTATGACCCTCCTATAATCTCAGGGATTTAAATCTATGCACAAAATTATTTGCTTGGTTGTGTCTGGCTTTAGCACAAGAATGCAGCAACCAACAGGCTGAGAAGAAGACTCTATTACTTGTTCTGGATCGGTGACTTCAAATTTTTGGAAGACAAAAGCTTCCATAATCATAACAGTCAGACAACTATCATTTACCAAAAGGGACTTTAGCATTGCAGTCTACAGATTTCTCTCATTGTCAGTTTACTTTAAGAATTTTTGACTATTCAGCTTTAATTTGAAGACAACAGTATATTTGCAAACATCAGTGCTCACATTAAATTCCAGCTTGTTTTATTTATTTGAAGTCATAACATCTTATTTTAGTCGCATAACAGCTGCTTCACGAAACCCCATCGTCCACTCTGCATCACACATGCAATTTTCTTTCTGGTTTTAAGAGATGTTAACGATTCTTATAATGTTTTCCTATTTCTTTGTGTGATTTATTCTAAGGAAAACAGTCTGCAGTCTTAGAAACAATCATGTGTTTGTATACCTAATGCATATTCTTTGCAGATTTTTCGTAGCAGCTTTCTGTTGTCTGCACATTTAAAAATATGAGTGGTTCATTTTTATTTTTAATTGTTTATATTATTTCAAATCGCATTGTTTTTTTTCTTTACTCTATTATGAATTCAGACCATTAGCTTATATGCAGAACCGCTATGAGGATATACAGCAGTTTTATTAATTAACACATACAGCACAGGTGATGTCAACCTGATTGGTTAAAGATAAGACTAATTTGTTGTCATCCTGCAGATATGCTGGTGCAGTAGTTTTAATTTGTTTAGTGTAGCACAAATTTTTTTTTGCCCCTGGGTGTTAGTGTGTTTTTATGGATCCTCAGTTGTCACCCTAGCTCATGGCCCACCCTTACAACACCCACCCACCCAGATCACACCAGTCTTCTGGGTGACTTGTTCAGATCATACCCACTTTCTGAGCAGTCCTGCCCAGATCATGCCCACTTCAGGGACTTTCCAGCCCTCAATTATGCAAGAAACTGACACTTGAGGAAGCAATTCCATCAGCTATTATTCTTTTTTGCATTACTGTGCATGCTTAGTAACTCAAATAAAGGTGATGCTTTGAGCACAGAACAAAGCATCATCAGGGCAGAATACCTAGGTGGAGAACTGTCCTAGAAAATCCAGGACAGCAGGCATCTATGCCATTGCCAATTTGCCATTTTTGCTAAACTCTGTAGAGATGGTAAATATATGTATAATAATATGAGGACTTTGAAGCAAGGCTGAAATAATGCCCTTGGGGGCCCTAGGCACCCATGAGCTTGCAACATATTGTATGAGTATTGTTAATGGTGCTGTCTATGAAGACAGTCAAATACCTGTTTGAAGTGCAATACGAATATGCTAATTTTCTCTTGAAGAGACAATGGGGTTGATTATTAAAGGCATATAGGCTGTGCACTTTGCAAAGTGAAGTTGCACTGTACAAGAGCATTTGCTCCAGAGCTTAGTAAATGACCAAAAGCTCTGCTGACTTTCATCATCCAATCATGTGCAAGCAAAAATGCTGTTTATTTTATTTTCCTTGCACATGATTGGGTATTCTTTATAAAGTGAAGCTTTACCTCAATTACTAAGCTCTGGAGCAACTGCACTTTCAGAGGGCAACTGCATTGTGCAAAGTTTACAGTCTATTAGACTTTAGTAAACCCTCCCCAATGTCACCTTGCTTGTGTAGGGCAAATGACAGTGTCTCTGCAAAGAGGCATCCTTCAGCTCCCATGTACTCACCTTTCCTTTGCTTGCTCTCAGCTCTTTGCTCTCCCATAGCTGGTACTGAAATTGTGACGTTTGGGAGCAGTGACATTCCCATGTTACAATGCTCAGGACTACCAATTGGCTGCCAAGCCTATACACCATCACATGGGAGCAGTTAATATGCTCATCTATAATAGAGTACTGGGTTTTCTTGCTGACTTCGGGAAAGCAAGGAGCTAATTGTGAGGGAGTACAAATCAGGGGTAAGGTGGTGATGTACCCCCACAATCAAATATTTTGTTTATCTCACATTGCATAGAATAGGGAACATTTGGAACCTCTGCCAGGTTTTCAATGCTGTCTGTGCAGATCAAACCCCCCTTTGAACAAGCCCATGAGAAAATGGTAGGGGGAGTCCAATATGTTCTGGGTATCATGACAGTAGGAGTAGCTATAATATGTTCCAATTAGGGCACACATCCTAGTGACAACTGTCAGGGGTGGGATTCTCTTTATTTATGTTCCTTTGACACTTCCTTCTATGTCTGTGGGGATAGGAAGTGAAGGAATATCTGCCCAATAGGGACACAGACAGCAATATAAAAACTAACAAAGGTTTGAACCCTTACTCATGCTCTCCCACGCTAAAAAATACCATTTTGGCTGGAATTGCTATTTTAAGCAATATTTGTTTCATAAATGTGTAAAGATGACACCATACCAAGTCAAATATTCCATCTGTATTTCCAGCATTGATTTGCTTGGGCTACTAGCATTTGTTAGGAGTACATACATGCTCTGTGATCACATCAGGGTGCTTTCTATTGAGACTATTATTCATGTATTAGAACACAGCAAAGATAAATCCTTGTTTTACCAACAGATGGCGTCAGCTTACTAAGCAACTACTATTACTGTTGCTGCACTTGCTTCAGTGACATGAATACAAGTATCTGAAGTCATACCATACACTCAGTGATACATAATCACCCAATTAAAGATTTAATCGAATAACCCACCTAGTACAGTCAGAGAAAAGAAACAGATACGATTCTTAAATTGATATATTGAATGATTATTTTGTTAAGCGCATTGCCAGCAAAACAGTAATACTGTATCATTTTTGCTGGGGGGAGCGGGTACCTAGTTTTGACAGGATCACCTAGGCAATCCTAGTGAAAGTTCTCCTCTCCGCTTCCCGCAGTCTTCTGGGACACATCACAGGTCCTAGAAGACTGCGGGACCATTAACAAAGTGCAGTGCAGCTTGCCAATGTGCAGTGGGAAGCTTGCTGTGAAGCCCCAAGCTGTCACAGCCAGGTGCCCACACTTAAGATGCCAGAGCCGGGAACACGAAGGCTAGTGAAGGTGAGGACGGTGCTGGATCCATAGACAGGTAGGTGTTGTATTATTAAAAGTCAGCAGCTACAGGATTTGTAGTTGCTGACTTTTAATTTTTTTTTTTGTTACAGACTGGTGAACCGCTTCACAGCAATGTGAAAGCAGCTATATAGATATTGATGCCCTGCAGAAAACTATCCATCATAAGTGAAGCAACCAACAAGTAGAATTAAAAATATATACTTTTTTTTTTTTAAATCTTATAGGTGAATTCAAATATCTGGCCTGTTTTATGGAAAGTCTAAAAAAAATTCTAGTTTGGATCCCTGAGAAGTACCAGTATATTTAAAGCATATGATATCGGCATTTGCAGTTTTTGAGTATACTGTTCAATTATAAATAACACTCGAGCAGAAAACCATAAAGTGGAAGGGGGTGTCGGGAGTTGGAACGTAGTATTGTCCAGCACCCAGCAATGTATTCGGCACCTAGCAGTGTATTTGGAAGAGTGATATCCGGTCTGATATTGCCTGTATAATCCCGGTCATGATGTCCTCATAAGGAGCATGAGCAATGCAGGACATGGAGCCTATATGGAGGTAAGTGTACTGAACACCAGTACTAATGGGGTGGTCTTCCAAAAACCCACCAAACACATTGGGATGGGGGGACTACCAGAATCCCACTGCACTCTAAAGCTTGGAGGACTTTATAAATACCATTGAACACCAATGTTGGGTAACTTTTCCTTCCACCAAATTCCAATAACATAGCACCATTCCTCTGACAAATCACTGACAAAGGAACATTCATTAATTCTACTGACACTGGGCATTTACTACACACATTTTTCTCTCTTGCTGTTCCATAAACCCTTCACAAGAGCACATAATAAAGGCAGAGAAATACCCTGGAACAATGTGTTTTCTACTATAAGTGGATTGTGTGAGCGTTACTTTCTCAGGTGGCCCCAATCCCAGTAAAGCACATTTTGTAGAAACTATTGGCAGCATCTGCATCACTCCAGGTGTTGGAAACATCTTCAGTTTAAAAAAGGGGTCACAGCCATGGAAAGATACAGAAGGCAGCCACAGGTCCTATGAAGATGTACACTAACTAGGTTCAGTAGCCAGATGAGGATTACACAGACAGTGTTGACCTGATACACACACCTTCCCCAATCTCCTGACTTTCATCCTAGGTTCACACTTGTCCATCTGTGATTTGCATGCATTTTTCATATATGGGTTTGTGGTGCACTTTTTTCATTTTATGTGTTGTGATGGTTTTTTTTTTTTGGGGGGGGGGGATATCTCCAGTCTGTGTAGGGGATTAAACCTGTAGTTATTGCAAAAAGTGTTAAAAACGCATCTACAAAAAAAAAAAATTACTATCAAAGGCAGTCGGAAAAGTACTAAGGTGTTTTACCTCTCAAATAAGAACAGACATGCACCAATAAAAGAAAAACAGTGGGTATAGAAAAGAATCACCCCCCTGTAAAATAATCTAATTTTGTTGCTTTGCAACCCAAAATGAAGGCAGGCACATTTTTTTATCCAGTTGTATTAGTGTAACTTATAACATCCAAATGAAAGATAAATAAACACCAACATGTCAGAAAAAAGAAATCAAAAACAGAATTACTGAGTTGGAAAAAGGATCACTCCCCTTATGTTAGTAATTTGTTGGACCACCTTTTGCTTTGATTACAGCCTTTAGTCTGTTGGGATATGTCTCTACTAACTTTGCACATCAGCATTTTCAAAAACAGTGAAAACCGCATAGAACAGGCACCTTAGGAAAATATGGGATGGCGACTGTCAATGTTTAGGGTAAAGTGGAGGTCTATTTTAAATTTATATCTGAAATTCTATCAATTTTTACTTTGCTATATCTGCTTGTACTTCCCTTTACAGGATGTGTTTACTTTCCGTTGCCATAGGAAGACTGAAATAGATGTTTGCTGCAATAATAGTTTTACCTTTAGCACTTTATTAATAGAGCCTCTCATTTTCTTCTTCAGCCCTTGCTGACTGTTCTTGTAGAGTCACTTGAGCAGAAATATGCTTCAAGACTTATCTATAGATCGGTTACAAGCTGTGATGTTCCAGAATATATTTTCTGGAGGACAGCCAGGAAAAGGTATATATATCTACCATATTGTATAGGATTCCAGTAAAATACATGGTCTTACTGAAGACTATCTGGAAATGGATTTGATGATGTTTAACTGGTTATTACTTGTTTACATAATTACATAGTTAGTTTGGTTGAAAAAAAAAAAAACACAAGTCCATCTCGTTTAACCAGTAGAATGAAAACACAATTCAATCCTATATCCAAGGTTTATCCAGAGGAAGGCAAAAAAAAAACAAAGCATGATTCAATTTGTCCAGCAGAGGAAAAATTCCTTCCTAATCCCCCAAGAGGTAATCCGATTTTCCCTGGATAAACTTTACCTATAAATATTAGTATCCAGTTATATTATGTGTATCTAGGAAAGAATCCAGGCCTTTCTTAAAATAATCTACTGAGATGGCCAGACCCACCTCTTGATGGATTCTATTCCACATTTCCACAGCTCTTACTGTGAAGAAGCCTTTCCGTATTTGGAGATGAAATCTCTTTTCCTCCAGACATAAAGAATGTTCCCTTGTCCTCTGTGATGACCTTAACCACTTAAGGACCAGGCCTATTTTTTACACTCTGTGTTTACAAGTTACTTAGAACCCCCAAACATTATAATTGTCTATGTATATGTATGTATATATATATATATATATATATATATATATATATATATATATATATATATATATATAATTTTTTTTTTTTTTTTTCAGACACCCTAGAGAATAAAATGTCAGTCGTTGAAATACTTTGTCACACCATATTTGCGCAGCAGTCTTACAAACGCAGTTTTTTTTAGGAAAAAATACACTTTTTTGAATAAAAAAATAAGAAAACAGTAAAGTTAGCCCAATTTTTTTTATATTGTGAAAGATAATGATACGCCGAGCAAATTGATACTCAACATGTCATGCTTCAAAATTGCGCCCGCTCATGGAATGGCGACAAACTTTGGCCCTTAAAAATCGCCATAGTTTAAAAATGTCTACAGGTTACCAGTTTTGAGTTAGAGGAGGTCTTTTGCTAGAATTATTGCTCTCGCTCTAACAATTGTGGCAATACTTCACATGTGGTTTGAACATCGTTTAACTATGCAGGCGCGACTTACATATTTTTACATAATTTTTATTTTTTATTTTTACACCGTCCCTTTAAAAAAAAAAAAATTGGATCACTTTTTTTCCTATTACAAGGAATGTAAACATCCCTTAATAGATATAATATAAAAAAGCATGACAGGACCTCTTTAATGTGAGATCTGGGCTCAAAAAGATCTCCGATCTCACATTTAGACTTACAAGCAATACAATTTTTTTACACCGGTAAGCGGTGGAGATGACCGGGACATGGCGAGAGGGGGGTGGACACCTCCCCCAATAAAAGTGATCTTGCAGGGAATGCGCCGCAGAGACCACTTTTAACTTAAAGTAGACCGCCCGCCATTGAAGAAAATACCGGGGGTTATGGCAGCTATCTGCTGCCATAACAATGGTGTGTAACGTCAAAGGACCGACGTATGGCGAGCGGTCTGGAAGTGGTTAAAGTGAATAACTCAACGCCAAGTTCACTATATGGACCACTTATGTATTTATACATGTTGATCATATCCCCCCTTAATCTCCTCTTCGCAAGAGAGAATACATTCAGTTCCTCTAATCTTTCCTCATAGCTGAGCTCCTCCATGCCTCTTATCAGTTTGGTTGCCCTTCTCTGCACTTTCTCCAGTTCCCCGATATCCTTTATATGAACTGGTGCCCAAAACTGAACTGCACATTCCAGATGAGGTCTTACTAATGATTTGTATGGGGAAAAACGATAATTGGAGTCCATACCTCTCCTAACACAAGAAAGCATTTTACTCGCTTTGCAAACCGCAGCTTGGCATTGCGTGCCATTGTTAAGCTTATCTACCAGAACACCCATATTCTTCTCCACCGTTGACTTTCCCAGCTGTTCTCCTCCTAGTATGTAAGATGTGTGAATTTTTCTAGCCCTCAAGTGCATAATTTTACATTTATCAACAATAAACCTCATTTGCCACATAGTTCCCCAATGAAACAGTGCATTGAGGTCTGCTGGTAAGTTGGAGACATCCTGTAAGGACGTTATTCCACTGCATAGCTTGGTATCATCTGCAAACACTGGAATGGTACTTTTAATCCCAGACCTTATATCATTTATAAATATTAAAAAGTAAGGGTCCCAACACTGAACCTTGGGGTTCAATAAGTTGAAAAAACAGATTGCCAAGCAAAACTGCTCATTCTTTATCAGGGCAAATCCTAGACAAAGTTAGTATGTCATAATTAGCAAATCTCTACAAGGAGCCACATAATATGGCCAAGGATAATGAGGTTCCTCCCTGTCCATGTAATATAGGAGAAAAATTAGAACCCATTGGAAAGACATACATGAGAAAAAAAAAATTCTTTGAGATTTTCTTATCATTGATTCATTGATGCTTTACATGTTTTTGTGTCAATTATAATATATATTATATAATGCAGCAGAAACATATCCATTGCTTTGTCCAAATACACTTACGAATGACAGTTTGACCTTCACCTTTTTAAAGTTGTTTTGTTCGTAAACTGACAGGTGGCAATGATCACTTTATGTGAAGCGATGTGTCTGGCCTGGAAAGAATGACCCCCAGGGCTTCATAACATTCTCAATTGTTGGCATTGTAAAAGAGACCCATTAATCTTGGTTGCCTGATGTGTTGATGCTAGTTATGAAAATGCCTGTACTTGTGTTAAAGTGATATTAAACCTTCAGTTTTTTTAAGAATTTTTAGCAGCCAATTTAAAGCGGAGTGCTATCCAAAAGTGAAACCTTCGCTGATCTGCTTCCTCCCCCAACCCCCACCCCCTCCGGTGCCACATTTGGCACCTTTCAGGGGGAGGGGATTGGGTACCTGTTTTTCCCCACTTCTGGGAGACAACGCCGCAGCGCCATCCCTCGAAAGTTTGGCCCCCTCCTCTTCCTCCACCGCTGGGCCAGTTAGAAATCGCAGGCTTCACTGCCGGTTTCCTTTAGGACCAATGGCGGACCCGACAGCTGATCCAGGGGTGAAAATTGGCTTAGGTATCGACACCGTGGGCTCCCTGGACAGGTAGGTGTCCAAATTTTAAGTCAGCAGCTACAGTATTTGTAGCTGCTGACTTAAAAAAAAATTCCCAGGCAGAACACTGCTTTAATCACTTACTGAGTATGCAGCTTCTGCCATGACCATTGCCCCATGTTTCATGTTTCAGGGTGGCTCCTCTCTCTTTTGGTGTCCTATGGAGTCATGTCAGGACAAGTCTGATCATTGGAGGAGAGCAGGCTGAGTTCTCAGCATAGCTAGAGGACTGACCACACTGTGTTCTGCTTAGTGTGGTCATTTTTTAATGGGAAAGCAGGACTGGCAAGAACACCAGGGATTTCACACAAAGGAAGCATAAAATAACTGGATACTAACATTTATAAGTAAAGTTGATCCAGGGAATATCCGATTTGCCTCTTGGTGGATCAGGAAGGAATGTTTTCCCCTGCTAGAGCAAATTGGCTCATGCTTTGCTTGGGGTTTTTTTGCCTTCCTCTGGATTAACTGTGGGTGTAGGATTGTGTATATAAGATTGTATGATTTTTTTTTTTTTTTTACTTTTATTAGTTGAACTAGATGAACTTTTTTCAGCCAGCCTAACTATGTAACAAAGAGAACAGGATACATTTTCATACAAGTACAGCAGACACATATCAGGAATATGAAATGTTGAGATTACAAACACTTTAATTTACAAATTAGCCCTCTGTGGGGAACTGTGTTTTATACTTAGCAAAGTCCAAGTGTACTATGGTACAGTATGTCCACTGTTACTGGGTGAAGATTTTGATCCCTTTTAAAATGTAGGCAGCACATTGGTCCATTGGAACCAAGCCAATTATTAAATAATCTCTAAATTCTAAAATTAGAAATAATACTTATATAACTTCAAAATACTGTTATAAAGCAAAAGTCTTTATTGTATGATCACTTTTTTATTTATTCCTTATTACATGATCAAGATTACATGGATCACTGTGACATAAAATTGTGGCATCATAATATTCACTTTGATGTTCTAAGTCTCTGATATCAAAATACGACTACAAAAGTAAAAAAAATTTAAAAAACTACAAATACTTAATGGAATTGCAATACAGCATTATATGATTAGAATGACATACCAATACTGATTATGACTTTGCAATATTTACTGTAGCATTATAATGCAATGTGATATTACGATGCTTACTACAGTATTAGTAAATGCAGATGTCATGCCATAATCTACCTATAGGAAACATGCTATAATTTTGTCCTTTTCAGCGTTTTCATTGAGTTTTAAATTAAAGATAGCATACAATAACAGAAATACAACCATAATCACGTTACAGCAATCTTATAGGTATATGCGTGTGACCTAAATCATTGGAAATATATTTATTTATTGGAATAAATTTATTGTAACGTTACAGCATTACAGCAATTTTATAGGTATATGGGTGTGACATAAATCATTGGAAATATATTTATTTATTTATTTATTAGAATGTATTTATTGGAAATATATTTACTACAATATTAGTAAATGCAGATGTCAAACCACAATATATCTATAGCCTACAGGCTTTCCTTTTTTTCCCTTTCAGTGTTTTTATTGAGTTTTAAAGATAGCATACAATAACAGAAGTACAATCATATCTATGTAACAAGTTACAGCATTACAGCAATTTGTTAGGTATATGGGTGTGACATTAATCATTTGAAATATATTTATTGCCGTATTGAGACTGAAGCATGTATATTATGTGGTAGTAACCAACTTATCAACCAGGTGAGATGGGGAGTGGGTTGGGAGGTTGTAGGCATAGAGTGGGCCTGAATTTTTGCATTTTTAACCTGTAGTGAAAGCATGACAAGATCTTATTGTCAGTTGTGGTTGTAGCTTGTCCGTGCAACTGTTTCATTTAAGGCTGTTGTACAATATTTCACGTGTCTGTTCTTTTTATTTTAAGAACCGTGTTCTCTTCCGTAGCTGGTAATATAAATACTAGGAGAAAGTTATATTGAGCAGGGACATGTACAGATTGGGACCATGTCGCTGAAATTTTGACTTGTCCTGGCACTGACAGGTACATTGGTTATTTTAAACCTTCATTTCAGTAAACCTTTAAATAACGAGTGTAATTACATCATGTTGCCATCACCAGAACTATACTGAATAAGGATAGGACATGTCTATGGTCTGATCTTCAGACGTATTTCTGCTTTACAGGTATTTAAAGAATATCCCACATGTAAATTTGCGGCCTTTTTAGCTGGCCATAAATGCTACGTGGCTGTTGGACATGTATGATGAAGAGGCTGAAGAAACTTTTTTCTTGTTAATTGTTGTGTAGACATGCACACTTGTATGAATTTTTTATGCACTCTGCCCCAGCATCATGGAGGAACAGCAGTTAGCAGCTGGGCAAATCTAACCAGACCGATCAACTGGCGTTTTAAAAAAACGGGCAGCCAGGGATGCCTGTAGAGGTCTGAAGTTACCCATTATTATGTCAATCATCAGGATCAACAAGTTCTGAAGTGTGCCCCAACATCTGGACTTTTTCACTAGCACTTTTTTATGAAGAAAATAAAACTGGTGCTTGTGTATAGTTAAACAAAAAAGAAAAACCTCTTAGAATATGACTGTCTGTGTACAGGGGTTATCAAAACAATTTGAAAGAACTCTTAGAGGTGATACCAAATTCAGCAGCAAAGGAAGTAGCCCCTCCATAGTGTGACTGTGAGAGTCTGTCTCTGGGGGGCAGTTATGTTCTGTAAGGATTGCCTTACTACTATATGCAAGCAATTACAACAGTGACGGCAGTAAATATGAAGGCTATTAAGAAGCTGGGTAGAGGGAAGAGGCAGGAAAGTAGAACAGGAAAACCTCTGCAGGAGAGTAAAGTAGAATGAAGTATGTAGTAATGCAAATAAGACAGAAGAAAGAAACCTAGGGCTACATTCACATGGTCGCACACACAAGGGAGGCCACCAGTGAAAATCACCAGATGGTCTTAGGGAACTCCAGGGGAAGAGACATGCTCTGAAGAAACCATGGAGATGAACATGGGAAGAGGTGAGGCGAAAGCTAGAGAGCAGGTAGTTTTCAAGAGGCAAAGAAAACGGTTTGGGTGATATTTTTAGTTGATGCTGGTTAAGTAGCTCAGGGCCTGTGAATAGGTTTGTATGTTAGTATTTTAAATCTTATTCATTGGGTAAGCGGAAGCAACTGGAGGGAATGGAAGAGCGGGGTGGCCTACACTGAGCAGTGGATGAATCTAACAGCAAAATTTATGATGGACTGAAGGTGGAATAGCCTGCCTAAAGGCAGGCCAACAAGGAGGGAGTTACAATAGTCGAGGTAAGAGATAACAAGGGAGCTAATTGGATGCATTGTGGTGTCATTAGTTAACACGAGACATATTTTTTTTATGTTACAGTGGTTAAGACGGCAAGACTTGTATAGTGATTGAATGTAAGGCCGAAAGGAGAGGTCAGTCCAAGATTATGCCTAGAACCCTGGCATGAGGGGAGGGACAGAGTTGTGCTTTGGATCATTATGGAAAAGTTGGGGAAGGTGCACCGGGGTAGGGAAATATTATGAGCTTGGTTTTGGAAAGCTTGAGTTTGAGTGGTGGGACATCTATACTGATGTGTTAGTTGGTAAATTAGTTATACACAAAGAGATTGTTGGGGTATAGAGAGGTGTAGAGAGATTTTTGTGTCGTCAGCATATAGATATAGCTTTCTTTGGCTTTCGATAAAATCGACTGACTCAGGGAGGAGATGTAGACAATAGAGGGGATCCAAGGACTGAGCCTTGGATTTCACTATAGAAACAGTACAGGAAGAAGGTAGCGTTCTAGGCAACACTGACGGTGTAATGAGAAATGGAGAAATCTTTGAAGAGGAGAGGGTGTTAAATTGTATCATAGGCAGCAGAAAGGCCTAAGAGTATGAATATGACTTAGTGGCTGTTGGTTTTAGCAGTTGGTAAGTTAGTAAGTAAATTTTAGGAGGGAAATGTATGTAGAGTGTTGCAGGTGAAAACCAGACTAGAAGGGGTCAAGAAGGTTGTTATTGGTGAGACAGGGGGCTCAAACTGTTGTCGACTAGCAATTCTAGTAGTTTGGAGGCCCAGCGTGGGCTTATTACATACAGGGGTGATTAGTGTATGTTTTAAAGGGGTGGAGAAAATGATAATAGAGACGGAGAGATTAAAGATGTGAGTTAGGGAGTATAGAAAAGAGCAGAAGAGTGTGCAGAGTAATTGTGAGGGGAAAGGGTCCAGAGGACAGGTGGTTAGGTGAGTGTCAGAAAGAATTTAGCAACAGAAAAGTATTAAATGTGGTGGTGGACATGGTATGTTAGATGGGGGATATATCCGGACAGTGGAGATCTCACTACAAATTGCTTCAATTTTGTTTTTTTAAATGATCTGCAATATCCTGGGCAGTGACTGAGTTAAGGGCCGTACACACGATCAGACTTTTTGACAACAAACATACAAATTAGCTGTTTTGGAGCAACATCCGACCGCGTGTACATTCCATCGGACAAACTTTTTCTGTTTCCATCGGACTTTTGTTGGCTGTGCGAACGGACAAACTTTCCCGCAACAAAAGTCCGATCGTGTGTACACAAAAGCATCGGACTTACGTAGCCGCGAGAATGTTTCCAGCGCGATCCGATCGCGCTGGTTCTCGGTGACAGTGTACTGTACATCTCGCGCTGGCTACGATAGGAAAAACATATTTTCCTACTGCGGCGAGCGCGAGAGGGAATTCACCTCTGGGGGAATACCAGGCCCTTCGGTCTGGTATGGATTTTAAGGGTACCCCCCTACACCGAAAAAAACCTGTGTAGTGTGTTTTATTTATTGACACTTCTTTCCCTAGGTGAATGGGTATTGGTACGCCGTACCCCATACTCATTCACATAGGGTGGGGGGCCGGGATCTGGGGGCCACCTTATTAAAGGGGCTCCCGGATTCCGATAAGCCCCTCACCCGCAGATCCCGACAACCAACGGCCAGGGTTGTCGGGAAGAGGCCCTTGTTCTCATCAACATGGGGACAAGGTGCTTTGGGGTGGGGGGGCCGCAGGGCGCCCCCCTCCCCCAAAACACCCACCCCCCATCTTGAGGGCATGTGGCCTGGTACGGCTCAGGAGGGGGGGCGCTCGTCCCCACCCCCTTTCCTGACCGGCCGAGCTACGTGCTTGGATAAGGGTCTGGTATGGATTCAGGGGGGACCCCCACGCCCGTTTTTTTGGGCATAGGGGGTTCCCCTTAATATCCATACAAGACCTAAGGGCCTGGTATGCCCCTGGAGGGGAACCCATGCCAGTTTTTTATTTAAAATTTGGCGCGGCGTTCCCTCTCAGGATTCATATCAAACACAGTGCCTGGCATTGGCGGGGATCCAACTAGGATCCCCGCACCAGTGTGAACCTGGCTCGCAAGGTGTCAATCTCGCCAATAAAAGTGGCGAGATTCACACAATATCAGACAACAATACAGAAGTTGACCAAAGGGTGGTGGTAAAGAGCTGAAAAACCACGTGATATGGTGAAAGTTGGCTGGAAAAGTCCTGTCGTCTGTATGCAAGACAAACTTTTGGGCAACGCCCTTTGTACAAAAATCCAAGGGAAAGTTTGTACAAAGTCCTATCGTGTGTATGGGGATTTAGTGGGTCAAGGCAGCGGAGGACAAATAGAGAGGTAGAAAAGAGATGACGAAGATTGGATGAGAGGATGTTACTGAGAGTGATGAAATAGGTCTGTTTAGCAGTGAAGAGACAGGAATTGTACTTTTAGGAGGAAGTCTTTACTTCCAGGGTTTTAGTTTTACACCAAAGTCTTTTAAGAATGCAGCTATTCCTTTTAAGACCTTTGGTGTTATCAGTTTTCCAGGGTTGTGGTGGTCAGGAACCAATCATATGTGTAGCACAGGACCAAATATATCCAGGGAGGATGAACGCAAGCTGTTGTATGTAGAGAGAAGTGGCCTATTCAGGGCAGGTCAGGGATAAGATATTGTCATAGAGGTAATTTGTTGCAAAATAGAGAAGAGAAGCTGTAAAGTGGCAAATGTTTCTACAGGTAACTGTTTGCTGGTTGGAGGGAATGCATGAAACTGATAAGGTTGTGATCAGAGAGAGCAAAGTAGTGTCTGAAAGTGAGCAAGTAGTGCAAAGGTGGGAGAATAAAAGGTCAAAGGTTTTGCTATCAGAATAAGTGGAAGGGCGTGTCCTTTATGTTGGGTCAAAAGAAGAGGTTAGGCTGAGTAGCTGAAAGGTAGCTGGAGAGTGGTTAAATCAGAGGAGATAAAGTACGGTAGCCAGGCAGAGAAGTCTTAAAGGGGTTGTAAAGGTAAAAGTTTTTTCACCTTAATGCATTCTATGCATTAAGGTGAAAAAACTTCTGACAGAACCGCCGCCCCCAGCCCCCCCGTTTTACTTACCTGACGCCTCGAAAGTCAGCTTCGCGTTCCCGACATCTGTTCCTCCGCTCACCCTGGCCGCTGATTGGCTGCAGTGGATGGATTGAAAGCAGCGCAGCCATTGGCTCGCGCTGCTGTCAATCACATCCGATGACGCGGCGCGCCGGGGGGCGGGGCCGAGTGATACAGCGAGCGGCTATAGCCGCCGGCTGTATCACGGGAGCGCGCCCGCAAGCACTCACCACCGTGCGAGAGAGCTCGCATGAAGGTGGTAAATGCTTGCGGGGAGGAGCTGAGACAGCCGCCAAGGGACCCCAGAAGACCAGGTTCGGGGCCACTCTGTGCAGAACGAGCTGCACAGTGAAGGTAAGTATGACATGTTTGTTATTTTTAAAAAAAAAAAAAAACACCTTTACAACCCCTTTAAGGAAAGCATGATACTGGTCCAGGAGGATCAGTGCAATCCTCACACAAACAAGACAAATACAGTGAGCTTCAAAAGAGGAGAGGGATAGAGAACCTAAAAAGTGAAAAAAAAAAAAAAAGAAAAAAAGAAAATAGAAGGATTCCAACTCCACCTCCCTTTCATCTACTTGGTCTGGATGAGTGCGTCCAGTAGAGGACACTATGGGAGAGGAAAGCTGGAGAGACAGCTTCAGATTTCTTAAGCCAGGTTTCAGTAATGGCAAGTAGGGTAAAGGAGTTAGAGATAAAAAGGTCATCAACAGAGTGGGCATTCAGGAGGGCACATGAAATTGGGGCAGAGGGACTTGGAAGCAAGGCAATAGAAATTAGAGTTTATGGATTGCTTCTGCTGCCAGAGGAAGGAGGGTGACAGGTGTGTTGGTGAAAGTTAGATCTTGGAAGGCCAGAATTAGGGGATAAATCCCCAGAAGTTAGAAGAAGCAGGAGGGTAAGGTAGGTAGATTGGAAGTGAATTTTTATATGAAGGCACATGCTCCAGTGTCCTGGAGGTCTTTTCAGCGTGTGGGTTAGAATAGCATGATGTGTTAAATGTAGTAATAGAGAGAGGGCAGGAGTGAGGGTGATGCATACAGTGCATCCGGAAAGTATTCACAGCGCTTCACTTCTTCCACATTTTGTTATTTTACAGCCTTATTCCAAAATGGATTAAATTAATTATTTTCCTCAAAATTCTACAAACAACACCCCATAATGACAACGTGAAAGAAGATTGTTTACAATCTTTGCAAATGTATTAAAAATAAAAAAAATCCCATGTACATGTCATGGTTATGCAGTAATCTTTCTCTGTCAGCTAACTTTGTCTCATGTGTTCAGACTAAGAGGCCAGCCACTCGCACCTGGTTGTTTTTATAACCTCTCCTCTAAGCATGGCTCCACCCCAGGCCCTATCTGGAACCCTAGATTAACCTGTGCACTGCAAGCCAGTGGTGCTGATCAACCATTGTCTATTCACTGTGTGTTTGGCTTCCTGTTTCTTGCTTGCCATATGCTCTACGTTTGTCTCTGTTAACGACCTTGGCGTGTTCTCGACTATTCCTGTCTGCTCGTGATCCTGACCTTTTGGCGTGTCCCCGACTATCCCTGTTTGCCTGTGACCCTGAACCTTTGGTGTGTACTCTGTTGTTCCTGTCTGCTAGTCACCCTGACCTCTGCCTTATCCCTTTACTATCCTTGTTGTTCCAGCCTGCTGCTTCCTCTATCTCCTGTAGTCTAATGTGAGCATGAGCTGTGAGACCCTGGGGGCCGCGACCTGGAGCCAGACTGCAGCGCAGTCCATCCTCACCACTGGAGGCTATGGTGAACACCTGCTGGCTCTTATACTCCGTGCCCTGGGGAATCTATGCTCTAGCTCCCACTGGGATCTGTGTTAGTGATCCAGTAGACCTGCTTCCTGAACCTCCCAGGGTTCAATCCGCAGCAGTCAGTCCTAGGGTCCACTACCTTAGTGGTGCACTTCTGACTCCTATGGAGTCCATCTGTCACCTGCTCTCAGGCGACCTGACAGTACATAAGTATTCACAGCGTTTGCTCAATACTTAGTTGAAGCACCTTTGGCACCAATTACAGCCTCAAGTCTTTGTGAGTATGATGCTACAAGCTTGGCACACCTATTTTGGGCAGTTTCTCCCATTTTTCTTTGCAGGACCACTCAATCTCCATCAGGTTGGATGGGGAGCAGCGGTGCACAGCTATTTTCAGATCTCTCCAGAGATGTTCAATCAGGTTCAAGTCTGGGCTCTGACTGGGCCACTCAAGGACATTCACAATGTTGTCCCATAGCCATTACTTTGTTATCTTGGCTGTGTGCTTAGTGTCATTGTCCTGTTGGAAGATGAACCTTCGCCTCAGTCTGAGGTCCAGAGTGCTCTGGAGCAGGTTTTATCAAGGATGTCTCTGTACATTGTTGCATTAATCTTTCACTCAATCCTGACTAGTCTCTTTTTATTTTTAATACATTTGAAAAGATTTCAAATAAACATCTTTCACGTTGTCATTATGGGGTATTGTTGTCAATTTTAAGGGAAAATAATGAATTTAATCCATTTTGGAATAAGGCTGTAACATAACAAAATGTGGAAAAAATGAAGGGCTGTGAATACTTTTTGGATGCACTGTATAAACCGTGTTGCGGAGAGGAGGGGTGGAAGAAAGATAGTTTAAGGAGAAAGAACATGCTTGCGGGAAGGAAAAGTAGAAAACATATTCCAAAGTGGAGAGAGTAGGTAGCAGACTGTAAAAGAAGAACCTGGCTGGGTGGAGAAATAATAATATTATAAGGTTGTATCTGTGTTATTAACCAACAGTTGTGGGTGTACACTTGGCCCTAGGGACTAAAATGAATTAATTGCATGGCTTTGCTGACCATCCTGTGATGAGGACTAAACACCTTATTATATAGATTTGTGATGGAAGTGAGACATGCATATAGTTATGTTTAAAGAAGGCCTTTTTTTTTAATTACTGTGCTTTGCACTGGTTTATACTATGGCATTGAATGGCACTAATGTAATGATGTGCGGGCAACATTTAGTGCACTAGGATAGTGAGCCCAGTGTGCTGTGATGTCATTGTGCTTTCTGTGATAGTACAGGCTCAGAGGAAATGGGTTGAATGACATTTGCTGTCATTACACCCAGAACACTAGCAACATCTAGTGGTCTAAGGGAATTACTGTAGCGGACATCTCTGGATTAAAGGTGAATATTTTATTTTATTAGTATTTTTAGAAACTATTAATTTCTGGCTGAAGTTGGACTTTAAGTCTAGCTCACAATACCTTGTCTGGTTACACTTTTAAATTAGACATGGTTCAAGCAAACATAGTCTGCCGGCAAGTGTTGTGTTAGAGGCTTCATTTTTCATTTTGACTGTGGTGTATCTGGAATATGTTTGCAGATGAGGGTTTTATTGTTGGTGTTTATGCAGAGCTCTGGGGACACAGCAATGTCCATGATTCACTTAGAAACCATGTTATAAATATCACTGTAATAAACATTGATGCACTGTTGTTCAAAACGGCAACACACTTAGAACGGGCTTCAGTGTTTCTCCATCACAGGTCCTCTAAAGCCTGATGAAAAATGATGCTCTGGAGATCTGCTTACTGTGTCCTTTTCCTGAAAAATGTGACCGCATCCTTCCCTCAGGATTATAAAAAGAAAGGCAATTTGTTTCTAAAATAAGCTGCAGAGTTGTGTAAGTTCCTGGAAATGTTTAGTGTTTCACAAGTTTAAAAATGTTAGTTTTCTTAATACTCAGCCAATTCTTCCAATAGTGGTAGCCTGTTTCTGGCTGAATCACAGTCGCTGCAAGTAAAAAACACATGTAGCTTTTGTTATTTACTTGAAAACAAGCGGCGAAGCTGGGGTGTCTCGATCCAGGGACTTTGATTAGTAACATGCTCCATTCCTCAAGCGACGGTCTTATCTGCCTTTCATGTTCCAAACTTAGCAGCATTTGCATAACACAAGGCAAGTACCGGCAGCAAATGGGCACACGTTTTGTTGTTTTAAGATTTTAGGCAACTTTCAGCTTGTAGAGTTGATTAATGGAAAAATGTAGCGTCTAGCAGCATCAAGAAATGCCTTTGTGGAATTTGGAAAATGGGCTTTACTGTGTCTTGGCTGGGAGCAGATTTTTGTAATATATTTCAATGTGATAAAGAAAAAGTTTGTGCAACAGCCTCTATCTATTCCTAAGTATAGCTGCATGCACCTCGAAACACATAAAGGTGTAATGTTATGTACACACAATAGGATTTTCCAACAACAAAACCGTGGATTTTTTTCCAAAGGATGTTGGCTAAAACTTGTCTTGCATACACACGGTCACACAAATGTTGTCGGATATTCCGAACATCAAGAACGCGGTGATGTACAAAACGTACGACGAACCTAGAAAAATGAAGTTCAATAGCCAGTGCGGCTCTTCTGCTTGATTCCAAGCATGCGTGGACTTTTGTGCGTCGGAATTGTGTACACACGCTCAGAATTTCCAACAACAAGTCTTGCTGTCGGAAAATTTGAGAACCTGCCCTCAAACATTTGTTGGCGGAAATTCTGACAACAAATGTTCTATGGAGCATACACACAGTCAGATTTTCCGACAACAAGCTCACGCCCAACATTTGTTGTCGGAAAATCCTATCGTGTGTACGGCCCATTAGAATGTGTACAAATGTGCTGCACTGAAAACTATATAAAGATCTATGCAAATGTCATATAAAACCTTTCCATAAAAATCTCCATCAAAAATTTGTAAATGTGTGTGTTTAGAAGTGACAACAACAATTTTATCCAAAAACAACTAATATGCTGCCCACTGGTTAATTTTTGAAAAAGTATTTAAAGAAAGTCCAAAAGTATGAATAATCTCAAGTGAACAAAAACACAATCCCAGTGGTACAAAATCAAGTTTATTCAAATAAAGTGTTCTCTAAGGAAAAAGACACAATCCTCCACCTTCCCCTAGAGCAGGGGTCTCCAAATTGCGGCCCGAGGGCCAGATGTGACCCTTTGATAGACTTTATCTGGCCCTTGGGGCACTATTCCTCCCACTGACACCAACAATGGGGCACTATTTCTTCCACAATACCAATGATGGGATACTATTCCTCTTACTAATAGGGACACCACTCCTATACTCCTATTGACCACCAACCCTAAGGCCATATTTGTTCTCACTCATGCCAAGCCTGTGACATTTTCTGCCCAGCTGGCCACAATCCGGCCCTCCTCAAGTCTGAAGGACAATAAACTGGCCCTTTGTTTGAAAAGTTTGGAGCCCTCTGCCCTAGAGGGTAAACGCTTACCTCCAGAAATTAATCCTCACCAAAAAGGTCAATTTAGCATGTTGGTAGACACCAGGACTCAGAGAACTTCTTTAGTCTGCTCCAGCTTCTGCATGCAATCAATCAGAGGATCCCAGCTTCACAACCACATTACTTAACCACTTCAGCTCCAGAAGATTTTCCCTCTTAATGACCAGGCCATTTTTTGCCATACGGCACGGCGTCACTTTAAATGACAATTGCGTGATCCCGTTATACCCAAACAAAATTGACATCCTTTTTTCCCACAAATAGAGCTTTCTCTTGGTGGTATTTGATCACCTCTGCGTTTTTTTTTTGTTTTTTTTTTGCTCTATAAACAAAAAAAGAGCGACAATTTTGAAAAAAAAGAAACAATATTTTTTACTTTTTGCTATAAATATCCCCAAATTAAAAAAAAAAAAATGTCTTCATGAGTTTAGGTCAATATGTATTCTTCGGCATATTTTTGGTTAAAAAAAATCGCAGTAAGCATATATTGATTGGTTTGCACAAAAGTTATAGTGGCTACAAAATCGGGGATAGATTTATGGCATTTTTATTATTATTTTTTTCTTTTACTAGTAATGGCAGCAATCTGCGCTTTTTAGCGGGACTGGGACATTGCGGCGAAAAGAACGGACACTTTTGACACTTTTTTGGGACCATTGACCTTTGTACAGCGATCAGTGCTATAAAAATGCACTTATTATTGTGTAAATGTCACTGGCAGGGAAGGGGTTAACACTAGGCCCTGATCAAGGGGTTAAATGTGTTCCCTCAGTGTGTTCTAACTGTGGGGGGATGGGACTGACTGGAGGAGGAGATATATCGCTGTTCCTAATTACTAGGAACAGCAGATCTGTCTCTCCTCCCCAGTCAGAACGAGGATTTGTGTGTTCACATACACAGATCCCCATTCTGGCTCTCGTGCCCGCGATCGCGGATGGCCGGTGGACAGCGCTGGCCGCCAGCCACACGCATAAGGTCCCCTGCCGTGCACGCGCCTGCTATGGCTCTTAAAGGAGCTGACGTACCAGTATGGTGATTCACAGAAACAAGCCGACCTGCCGCCATATATTGATGGCGGCTGGTCGGCAAGTGGTTAAAGTAAAACTAAAGGCAAAACGTTTTTGTTTTTTTTGATAGAGTGGAGAGGGATTAAAACACCTGTCAGTTTTTATTGCAGTCTGTGTAGGAGATACACCCTCTCTATTTGTCGTGTTTACCATTATCATTGAAAGTAAAAGAAAATCCCAAATTTTGGGTTGTCCCCAGAAAAATAATAGCGGGAAAATCTTCCAAAATGGATGTTAGTTCTGATGACCTGGGAGTCCCCAAGAAATTCCTTTAATTTGCAGGAATTAGTTAACATTAGTGTGTGTTTTTGATAGGTAAATTTAGTTTCCACACTGTAAGCAGTGTTGTTAGGTAAAAGCATAGTTTTACTCGGTCTGTACCGTACCCAGTGAAGCTACAATCTGCTAGTCATGTCTGTTCAGTGTGCTCAGCTGCTGAGAGTCTTGTCTATAGCTTCTTCTCTATCCAGGGAACTTGAGAAGTTTCTGAATGATAGTTGTGGAGCCAAGGAGATGGCAGCAGGAATATTAATACAGCCCTGGCCTATCCCAGAGATGTGGACGAGAAGGCCTGGCTCGCAGTCTCCGCTTTAATTCATCCCAAAGGTGTTTTATGTCTTTATGGATCTTGTTTTGTGCACTGGTCCAAGTCATTTGGTGGTCCAAAAGTACCCGCACAGATGTCTCTGAAATTGCTCCCGAAGTCGGACTGAAATATGGGTTTAAAAATCGTGCGAGTTCAGCTGAACTTGCACAATTTCAAACCCGCCTTCAGTGTGAACCCAGGCTTACATGGATAAAGCTCACAATGATTGAAGGTGTTCCTATCTGAATAGGACTCCATATTGGTCCAGAAAACAAGTCACTGGTTAAACAGCCTCCTCAGTAAAGTTAAAGAACCAAACTTCCCATGTAGTAGGACAAAAAGGAAAGGAAAAATAATGTATCCCCAGTCTCCATCATGCAATAGGCACCTTCCGGAGCCTTATTCATCATCACTGTCTCTGCCTACTTTCTCAGTCCCCACTCTGATGCCCCGTACACACGGTCGGACTTTGTTCGGACATTCCGACAACAAAATCCTAGGATTTTTTCAGACGGATGTTGGCTCAAACTTGTCTTGCATACACACGGTCACACAAAGTTGTCGGAAAATCAGATCGTTCTAAACGCGGTGACGTAAAACACGTACGTCGGGACTATAAACGGGGCAGTGGCCAATAGCTTTCATCCCTTTATTTATTCTGAGCATGCGTGGCACTTTGTCCGTCGGATTTGTGTACACACGATCGGAATTTCCGACAACGGATTTTGTTGTCGGAAAATTTTATAGCCTGCTCTCAAACTTTGTGTGTCGGAAAATCTGATGGAAAATGTGTGATGGAGCCTACACACGATCGGAATTTCCAACAACAAGGTCCTATCACACATTTTCCGTCGGAAAATCCGACCGTGTGTATGGGGCATAAGAAGTCTTGTTACTTCCAAGGTTTGGAAGCACATGCATACTTTCCTCCCATAATATAGTACAGTACTCATAGTTAAGCAGCCAACTGCCAGACCAGAATAACATAATTTGGGGCTTGGTGGAGCATGTGTGTAATAAATTTTCAGAAAAAGTTGATTTTTGCCCAAAAACCTCCATAAAGGACTTATGTGGCAGGCAGAAGTGATAAAGTGGCATACTGCTTAGCGGGAGGGTGTCTTTGTACCCAGAGGTGGCACTTTATGCTAATCAGGGCTCTGTTGCATACAGGGAACGTGGAAAGAGCTTAGAATGGTTAAAATAGTTCACATACAGTATGTGTATTTATAGTGTATTCACTGGCTATCTTTAGAAGTTTTGCATAGGCACCTATTTTATTTATCTTATGACCCTGTTTTTCCATACATGTACATAAATGAAAAATGTAGTTATATTTTGGAATTCGCCAACTTTGAAGCCATATTTAATCTTTCTGATCATACAGAATGACCCACGGTCTTGTGAATTTTTACCAAATATGTCCGTTTCCATCATTGTGCAGCTTGCTGCGCAGAACCTTTTCGGGACTTCAGGGCTATGGATTTCATAAGATAATAATAGCTTTTATCCCATGTGGCATGGTGCCACTTATAGAAACGTAAGTTTGACTGACCAGCTGAGGACGGTGTTATTAATCACTTCGTAACATAGCTTTTCCTGGTAATAACCTTCTGAAGGGCAGAACACATTCTAATCTCCACATATTCTACAGCAGGACAAGCATGTATCGGGGTGACAGCCAAGACTACACATGCGTCTTCTGAATCCATGTCAAAATAAATATAGATCTAAATCTCAGGAGCTGGCAAATGTTACCCTGTAAGCGAATATGATCTGAGGCTCCATGGTTGTTTTTGGATTTTCTTTGCTTGTACAACAAATAGAATGGGGAGAATTATCAATCACTTTACTCTTGTGCTGTCATATTTTATTATTTTAAACAGGATCAGTCACCTACCTACAGAGCAGTTAGTCATATCATACCATGGCACAGGACTTTAGAGAATGCAGGCCAGGAAATAATAACATGACCGAAACATAATAATAACAATGGTGGGATGGAATTTGGTTTACCAAAGTTGCTGCTTCCTTTGTCTTGATGGGTATAGCCCAGACAGGGGTGGGCATACTGTACATACTACCCATGCTTATCTATAGAGGCCCAAAACAGAAAGTAAATAGTGAGATGCATGCAGGGATTACATGGGGGCAAATTAAAATACTGCAAAAATGGAGATCAATCAATGAATCCACCTGTCTGTCTGTATCATCTGTTTATTGATATCATATCTAGCTGTCGTTGATAATAGATGCACTGTTCAGTGTAGATAACCGTACGTCTATTGCAGGACATATACAGTACAATCGGTTCTGAACGATGCTTAGGAACTATTTTTTAACACAAAAAGATAGCGAGGTTTGCTTGCTTGAATAAAATTGCATATTTATTGTGTTGAGTGAAGTGTACAGAAAAAAAGAATCATATTTTGGAGGTTCGATTCCCCTTCATCAAATGTTAAAGGACAATCGCAGGGTAAGTCTTGCTATCTGATTTTATGTGGCTATTTATACACTGGTAGGGGTACAGTCTACAAAAATTAGGTCTATTGGAATACATTACATTCTTTTTTAAATGGCTGCATTTAATAGTTGTGACATCATAACGTGCCATCATAAACATTGCATGTAACTTTCAGACCAGGCTAGGCATTGAGGCTAGGTTACGCTGCGAGCCACATTTTGTGCAGGCACAGCAGCCCATATATTTCAATGGGCTGCCATGCCTCCTGAAATTTAAGTAAAAAGTCCCTGCACCATTTCTGGACACAATGGATCACAGACCACACGGGAACCTCAAGTGCGGTTCAATTTTCAGTGCATGCGACGTGCCGTTAGGACTAATGGCACTCGCACGCATCCACTGTGTTTTTCTGTGCAGTGGTGTTGCGGCTGCAGGAAACAGGTCTGGACCCGCACTGGGAACCACCCGCTCAGATGTGAACCTAGCCTGAAGTGGATTACTGCTGCCAGTTAAGTTAACACTGGTGTTGAATGCTTTTTTGCATCCTGGGCTTTTATGTCCATGCCCTTCAAGTGAATGTAAACCTGATTCATGAAATTTGACCTAAGCACACATATCTCTAGTGTTTTCTTATCTCTCTCCAAAGCACTAAGTCCTGTGTGTTTCTGCTGTTTGTTGCTCTATTATCAGCATGATAACTTCTGACAAGTTCTCTGTCAACCAAGATAAAACCAGCCTGAAACTTATGTTGAGAGAGGTTGCTATAAATAGATTAACAGAGAGCTGGTCTATTCACAGCACAGCTCTGAAAGTCTCTGCCTGTGTGGAGTGTGTGTGCCTTTCCTTCAATCAGCTGTTTTGGCTGTATGCCCAGGGTTCACTTCCGGTGCTGAACAGGTAGAGAAAATCTCTAACATAATGTGCACTTTCTAAAGAATATATAAAGCTGAAGACAGCAGATATACATGTAAATCCTATGTAGGGAGATTTGTTTCATCTCTGTGTATTATCTGAGGCTGTTCACTTCACTGGGTACAGTATCTCACAAAAGTGAGTACACTCCTCACATTTTTGTAAATATTTTATTGTATATTTTCATGTGACAACACTGAAGAAATGACACTTTGCTACAATGTAAAGTAGTGAGTGTACAGCTTGTATAACAGTGTAAATTTGCTGTCCCCTCAAAATAACTCAACACACAGCCATTAATGTCTAAACCGCTGGCAACAAAAGTGAGTACACCCCTAAGTGAAAATGTCCAAATTGGGCCCAAAGTGTCAATATTTTGTGTGGCCACCATTATTTTCCAGCACTGCGTTAACCCTCTTGGGCATGGTGTTCACCAGAGCTTCACAGGTTGCCACTGGAGTCCTCTTCCACTCCTCCATGACCACATCACAGAGCTGGTGCGCTCCTCCACCTTGAAGATGCCCCACAGCTGCTCAATGGGGTTTAGGAGACATGCTTGGCCAGTCCATCACCTTTACCCTCAGCTTCATTAACAAGGCAGTGGTCGTCTTGGAGGTGTGTTTGGGTCGTTATCATATTGGAATACTGCTCTGCGGCCCAGTCTCCGAAGGGTGGGGATCAAGCTCTGCTTCAGTATATCACAGTACATGTTGGCATTCATGGTTCCTTCAATGAACTGTAGCTCCCCAGTACCGGCAGCACTTATGCAGCCCAAGACCATGACACTCCCACCACCATGCTTGACTGTAGGCAAGACACACTTGTCTTTGTACTCCTCACCTGGTTGCCGCCACACACGCTTGACACCATCTGAACCAAATAAGTTTATCTTGGTCTCCTCAGACCACAGGACATGGTTCCAGTAATCCATGTCCTTAGTCTGCTTGTCTTCAGCAAACTGTTTGGGGGCTTTCTTGTGCATCTTCTTTAGAAGAGGCTTCCTTCTGGGACGACAGCCATGCAGACCAATTTGATGCAGCGTGCAGGGTATGGTCTGAGCACTGGCAGGCTGACCCCCCCACCCCTTCAATCCCTGCAGCAATGCTGGCAGCACTCATACATCAATTCCCCAAAGACAACCTCTGGATATGACGCTAAGCACGTGCACTCAACTTCTTTGGTTGTCCGTGGCGAGGCCTGTTCTGAGTGGAACCCTTTTTGTCAAATCCATGATATGTGTCTGTGTTACTGTGTACTTGTTTTAAAAAGAATCCTGTTCTCTTTGCATTGCTTCCTGTCTGTGAGTTACCTAGTATTCCTGCCAGTCCTTCTGCTTCCCTATTTCCTATTATAAACTGACTATGCTAGGCATGAAAGCACATCCATTCAAGTATGTATAGGGAATGTGATAGCGCTGCTGCAAACTACAAACGATGATGATGATACTACCAAAAACAATGTGCAATAAAACCATATGTGCTGATTAAATAGTTCAATAATATGAAAATAGTGATGAAAAAATATATAATATAATAATATTTAAAATGATAATGAATAATCTTATATAAAATGTGCTTCAAATTTCACTGTGCAAAAAGATGCATCTCATACAGGACGACAATCGGTGACAAGTGCTTTCTTCACCAGGTGCAATGGCAGCTCACCTTCTTGCTAGACCATGATAGGGTCAAACACGCTCAGAACTTATCATGGTTCTCACATGCAAATGGCTCTAATTTGGTCTCCATTAGTTCCTATGTAGAGCCTGCAGTGATCAAACACGCGCTGCACCCCGTACACTTCTCCTTTCATATTTCCACTGTTATTTTCACCAGCAACTCCAAACCGACATGAAAATATAAAGTGCTTCCAATAGTGCAGTACCAGGTGTTAAGTGGAATGAAACCTCACCACCCCAGCTTTATACTCACATTTATTTAAATATAAAACAGCGTAATAAAATTCAACAGGTCTCACATGTGTCATCGCCAGGCTCTACCATTATGCTACCATCCTCATTGGTTCATCTGGAGGGTTTAAACAGAGTTTACTATATCTTCATTTTATGAATGAACAGGAAGCCTCTGTACAGAGTGCTTCCTGTTCATTCATTCAGTGTAGCTACAGCTGAAGAGGAAAATTGAGGGCTCACTGTGAAAAGTGAAACATCAGGGATCTGTTTCGACCCTTGATATTTCACCAAGGCTCCTTCCTAACAGAACTCTATAAAATGAAAAAAAAACTTACAAAAATATTATGTAAAAAAATAACATTGCAAAAAATGAATAAAAAAATTAAATTCAATTAAAGAGGTTGTAAACCCTGAAGTTTTTTTTATCTTAATGTATTCTATGCATTAAGATAAAAAGCCTTCTTAGTACAGCAGTCCCCATCCCGATCCAGCAAAATTGCAGGAGTGTCTCAGCTGCCAGGGACTCCTCTCCTCATTGGCTGAGACAGCAGCGTGATTCCTTTGGCTCCCACTGCTGTTAAAGTCAGTCAGCCAATGAGGAGAGAAAGGGGGAGGGGCGAGGCCGTTGCTCCATGTTTGAATGATCACAGGGAGCTGCAGCACGGGTGCCCTCATAGCAAGCTGCTTGCTGTGGGGGCACTCAACGGGTGGGAGGGGCCAGAAGCACCAAAGGGGGACCCAAGAAGAGGAGGATCCAGACTGCTCTGTGCAAAACCAACTGCACAGAGCAGGTAAGTATAACATGTTTGTTATTTTTTAACGAAAAAAAAAAAACTTTAGTATCACTTTAAGACCCCTTTCACACTGGGGTGTTTTTCAGGCGCTTTCGGGATAAAAATAGCGCCTGTAAATCACCTGAAAAACACCTCCCCTGCAGTCCCAGTGTGAAGGCCCGAGTGCTTTCACACTGGGATGCTGCGCTGGCAGGACGTTAAAAAAAGTCCTGCAAGCAGCATCTTTGGAGCGGTGAAAGAAGTGGTGTACACAACGCTCCTGCCCATTGATATGAATGGGCACCGCTGCCGAAGTACCTGCAAAGTGCTTCGGTAGCGGCGTTACACAGGCACATTTAACCCTTTATTTGGCCGGTAGCGGGGGTTAAATGCGCCTCGCTAGCGGCCAAATAGCGTCGTTAAAAAGACGGTAAAGCTCCACTAAAACTAGCAGTGTTTTACTGTCAACGCCTGCCCCAGTGTGAAATGGGTCTAAGACTTCATTTACAGGGAGCATTTTTTTTATGAGCCTAGGATTCACAGGTGTTTGTGTACAGCCACAGTCAGCAACCTGTACAAACCAACTTCAGGCTGACGGACACTAAGGCTATACACCTGTCACTGTACATCATGGATGCAAATTGGATCACTCATACTGTATATGCATGTACATGCTCAGATGTGAAATTACATACATAGAGCCACTTCTTCTTACAGCCTGTCATTGATTTGTACAGGCTGCATGGCCTGTACTTCTTGATGCTGTATGGCATTTTGCAGCCATATGAATGAGGCTAATGCCCCGTACACACGGTCGGACTTTCCGACGGAAAATGTGTGATAGGACCTTGTTGTCGGAAATTCCGACCGTGTGTAGGCTCCATCACACATTTTCCATCGGATTTTCCGACACACAAAGTTTGAGAGCAGGCTATAAAATTTTCCGACAACAAAATCCGTTGTCGGAATTTCCGATCGTGTGTACACAAATCCGACGCACAAAGTGCCACGCATGCTCAGAATAAAAAAAGAGATGAAAGCTATTGGCTACTGCCCCGTTTATAGTCCCGACGTACGTGTTTTACGTCACCGTGTTCAGAATGATCAGATTTTCCGCCAACTTCGTGTGACCGTGTGTATGCAAGACAAGTTTGAGCCAACATCCGTCGGAAAAAATCCTAGGATTTTGTTGTCGGAATGTCCGATCAATGTCCGATCGTGTGTACGGGGCATTACACACACACACACACACTGCAATAACAGCTTTGTGTATCTTCGATTTTCACCATTTCACATAAAGTCACAATTTACATTTATAAATATTTTTGTTATTTAGAACTCAGTACAAGTTTATCTTTTCCATTTAATAGGATTTTAGTAGAAGTGTTGTAAGTTTATTTTTTTTACTTATGCCTACAGGTAAGCCTATAAAATGGCTTACCTGTAGGTACAGTGAATATCTCCTAAACTTGTAGTTTTTAGGGTGTATTCACACTGCATGCAGCCAGTGATGTCACCGGCGCATTCGCTCTGAAGGGATGGCTGTGAGTGTGAGATCATCGCGGTTCGGCCAGTCAGATGCCTGGAGCACACGAACCTGGAAAGAAGACCGGGTCAAGATGGAAGCCCTGTCAGCAGTGACAGCATGCCGCTGGAGGGCTTTATTCTAAGGTAAGTATTTCATGATGTACTAGTAGGTTGCAGGTTTTTTTTTTTTGGTTTTTTTTAAAGGTGGCGTTTACTACCGCTTTAAATGTATTTTTGCAACCAGTGCCTTGTTATCAACCTCTTGCTGCCTCCCAGATAGGGCTGTGCTGTGTGGCAGAGCTGTGTGATTCTCAGGACTGGATGGAGAGAATAACAACTCCTTTGGTGGGTAAAACAGCTCCTGTACAGTATATGTACCGCATTTATTGGCGTATAATACGCACATTCATTTTAAGAGGGAAGTTTCAGGAAAAAAACTTAAATTTTAAATAAGGAACTTTGACGCAAAATAAGGGTCAGTGCCCATCTGCAGCCTCACCATTGCCATCAATTCAGCCTGCTCAATGCCCATCTGCAGCCTCACAAGTGCCATCAATGCAGCCTAATCAGTCCACATCAATGCAGCAGCCTCACCATTGCCATCAGTGCAGCTTGATAGATGCCCATCTGCAGCCTAGAGAGGACAGGGAGGGGGGCGGGACGAGCGCTGACAGGATACATACTGTGAAAATCTCCTATGATAGACAGAACAGTGGTGCAATGGCGGCCCAGGAGACGGGACTTCCTATTACAGAGGCCGCCAAGTAAACCGGAGATTCACACTGTATGTAATCCGTCGGCGCTCGTCCCGCCCAGTGTTAATTTTGGCAGCAAATTTCGATTTAGTTTTAGTCTTAGGACTAAAATGGCATTTTAGTTTTAGTCCCATTTTTTTCTTCTGCAATTGTTTTAGTTTTAGTCGTATTTAGTCGACTAAATCTCCAGTACATTTTAGTCAACTAAAACTCATTTTAGTCATCTAAAATCTAATGGGTGTAATTCAATTGTAATGCATTAGTTAACAATTCTCTACAATTTGCAAACTCATTATATACTGCTGGAGTAAAAATGTATTATTTATTATTACATTGAGGTATGAACATGCACTACAGACCAGTGTTAACTTTGAAGTCAAATTTCAATTTAGTTTTAGTCTTCGTCTTTTGACGAAAATGGCATTTAAGTTTTAGTCCCATTTTAGTCTTTTGACTAAAATGCCATTTTAGTTTTAGTCGTATTTTAGTCATTTCAGTTGTTTTAGTTGTATTTTAGTCGACTAAAATGATATTCATTTAGTCAACTAAAATGTTTTAGTCGATGAAATTAACACTCGTCCCACCCGCCTCTCTGTCCCCCCTGAGGCAGCCAAAATTGAAGTATTGGCGTATAACACGCATAAACTATTTGCACCCAATTTTCAGGGTGAAAAAGTGTGTGTTATATGCCAATAAATACAGTATTTCATCTGTGTTTTAGCTGTTTGCCTGGAGTTCAGCTTTAGTGGTTTCCGATCTTGTTATAATGTATTCAATATTTTACATTTTACATTATACATGTATATATATATATATATATATATATATATATATATATATATAAAATATACATATCTGAGTGTAGCCTTTTAATTATGCCTGCAGAGGAAACATACCATATTTTTCAATCTGTTGAATTAGCCAATAAATTGACTCCAGATTTTCAGCTTTCATTGAAGGCTAACACAGATTAGGATACTTCTGGCAATAAAACGTTTTACACCTGAATCAAATCCCTAATTTTAAGAACATTAACAAATAACCCTGCTAATTTGTAAGAATAAAAATCAGCTAAATTAATTAAATTGTTTGAGCACTTACTGTAATGCGGCTCAAAAGATTAGGATTGTTATTTTTCTATTGTGTATGCATGTGAACGAGATACTTGCAGATGTCCTCGTTTTAATCTTCTGGTTTAAGAGATCAGATGATTAAATTGTAATACAAGTCATAAGCATTGGGACTTGGCAGAATAACATAGGCAGCTGAGACAAACAAAATAATAGGCAATCCTCAAGGCTTGGCTTGTAATACATATGACTTGGAATATGTTCCGTGTAGAGAGACGCTAGTCTGGTCAAAATATTCTTGTTTCTATTATTCTAATCCTTTATTAGAAGCCAACACTTTACAAAGGACAATATATTATTATAAAGAAGATCACACTACTAATTACATATTGTATGTACAATAATAGAAAGGAAATGGAAGGAGGGAGGTCACTGTCCAAAAAATCTTTTAAACTATCTGAGACTTATGGCCATACCGATGGCACGTTCATATAGGCATTGGATGTAAAATTGCATCGGGCTTGGCCCACACTAAGAAGACTACTTCCAGGGGATGAAATTAAATTTCACACCCAATGAAACAGATGTTTGGACTTTGCATTTGATCCAGTATACCCTTTCAGACCAAGTGGTTTAGAAGCACTTGATGGGCGTTTAAAACTGCATGTCAGACGCCCACTTATAAAGCTTTAAGTGTTCCTTCAAAGATTTTTTTTATAGTTCCAGATAGAGTAGGGAAGGAATAAAATACCTGCTAGTTTATTTTTTGCTTTCTGTGTCCCTTTGAGGAAATCCCCCTTCACTCCCATTCCTGAAGGTGTGACCGGAAGTAAGGGTAATTTCTCTTAGACCATTGTCACTTTGACAGATGTCATCCAGTGGATGGTTTCCTTTCACCCCTTTTATTGGTGACAACTGTAACATTTTGGATTTCCCATCACTTTCTATATCCTGGTGACAACAACTGCCAGTGCAACACAGAAGGTCATCTCCCCAGCAGGGACCTAGAGAACAAAACAAACCTCCCTACGCAATCTAAAACCAAAAAAGTAAAAATTTAGAAATCTATACACAACTATTGAGTAAGCTAAATTTGTACAATTGCATTTGGGCTTTAGAGGCTGGTCAGACAGTTTTGGGCAAGGAGTCTGCAAAAGAGTAAACCTAAAGCAGTGGTGGCCGCTTATGCAGGGTGCAGGGGCTCTGCCCCGATAATCCGTGCGTCCGGCACCTAAACTACATGCAGGGCGCCGGACGCATGGATTCCAATGTTTTTTTTTTTTGTTTTTTTTTAGAAGCACATTATTAGAGCTTGAGGCTCTAATTGTCTTAAAAAAGGGTGGGCTCCACTGTGGCCGGAGCCCACCCAGTTGTGTGACATTAGCGAATAATATTCACTAATGTCTTCCTGTTTCTGCTCCCGGCTAATCTGGAAGTGGGTCCTGAAACCCGATTAGCTGGGCGTCCTAAGTCCTGATTGGCCGGGAGGAGAAGCAACTGCTGGGAGGAGATGCCGGAGGGGAAGCTACAACCTGGATGGGGTAAGTGCAGGAGCTGACATGCAAGCGATCGTGCGATGGGGAAGGGGAGCGGCAATCGAGCGTGGGGGGGGGGGTTTGGTTGTTTGGTTGACAATCACCTTGTAAAACTACACATTCAGTTTAAAATAGAAATTAAATTAAAAACTTTTGTGTATATATTTAAAAAAACATTAAGAATACCTTTTTTCTCCTTTTTTAGAAGTGATCACATTCTCTCTGTTCTCAGCTGCAATAGAGCTGGGAGGAGGAGGACCAACAGTACAATGAGCTTCCCAGTGAATGGCTGTGCGGGGGGGGGGGGTGTCAGGACAAGTCTGATTATTGGAGGAGAGCAGGCTGATTTCCGAGCATAGCTAGAGAACTGACTGCGATGTGCTCTCCTGTTTAGTGTGGTCAGTTTTTAATAGGTAAGCAGAGGGACTAGGAGGAACACCAGGGATTTCACACAAAGGAAGCAATACAAGGAGAGCAGGATACTTTTTTTTGTACTTCATACAAGTACATGGTACAGCAGGCACATATCAGGAATATGAAATGTCGGGGTAACAAATACTTTGAGGGCTGATCTCTGTTGAGCATGCAAATTTATGTCCCGAGAGAAGGGAAAGGGGTAGAGCAAGAAGGATGGTGTCAGGTACCTATCAGAACAACAGCAATTCAATTACTTGTTCCCTCCAACAGTAGACAGTTATTAGTGTCTATGGGTGCCTTGCATTATAGATACACTTAGTTACACAGTATATATGATAAGTATTGAATTGTATTGTAACTGTACTGTTTTCCCTAACGCTTTAAAGCGCTGCGTATACTGTTGGCGCTATATAAATCCTGTACATTAATAATAATGATAATGGACATGCACACAAATTCTGACTTGCATTGAGTTATTATTAATATTATTGAGTTAATTGAATTTACCTGTGTTCAGTTTTTGAACTGAAAATGATGGATTAGTATCACATATGCTAATAGGTATTCTGTCATAAAATTGGAGCAGTGGGAAATGTCTGTGTTGCTTTTAGCCACATTATAAATGCTCCAAAAGGAGATTGTTCAGGGCATATCTCCAGGGAAATGTTACACCAGTTGTAGCATATCATGTTATGAGCCGGGAAGCCCCACTCAGCACCTCTCTAGTAGGAATTCCAGGCCCGCGTTCCATGTTGCATCAGGATGACTTTTTGACCATTGCACTATTATTTCATACTGAGAATCTTGCTTCTCCACAGGTGGAAAACACATCACAAATGCTAAACATATAGCCATAACGTGCTCACTACCACCATCCATGCAGAGAAAACATTTCTATGATCCAGGCAGAGTAAAATGTAAACCCATATGCCTAATCCTGCTACTAGAGACTTTAACTCTAAGGTACCAAAGATCACATTGCAAGTGGTCCATACATTTCTAGAATAGTTGGGTGTCCAAGAACTGTATGACTTCTTTAATTTTATGTTGGATTTCCACTTCCTCTTCCTACTCCATGCAGAACAAAATCATCGTCATAATATGGACACACTGTTCTATCATTTTATTTTGCCAGTAGGAGAACGTGTTATAATTTTTTCCATTAGATCCGGATTAGTTTTCCAGTAGCCAAAGCTGGGGTTTTCTTTGATGGATACACCAATGTATCCTAACTCTGGTCATCAGTAGCTATTAATGGGCTGTGTTTTCCAGTTCTCTAGGCAGAATTACAGGTTTAAGCAGGCATCACTAAATGGTGGACCGTGGCCTGGATCTGGACCACCTTACTATTCTAGCCAGATTGCTTTGGTCATGCCACTTAGGAGCCACTTCTTATCCCTATCCTATACTGCTATCATTTTCACCGCAGAGAGGAGCATGGAAGGCAGGACAGTTCTCTATGCATGTCGGGAGCTGCCAAAGTTAACTTTTCAAGTTAACCAGCAGGTGATAGGTTGCTAGCACGCAGGGTGGTCCTAGTAACCAATCACCAGTTGTTAATATGAAAAGATAACTCTGGCAGCTCCTACTCCTACCCTCCGTCCAGTGCTGCTGTGCCTCCCACCTTTTATCCTTGATGACTGTGTAAGGTAGGAGAGTGAAGAGGGGGGGGGCAGAGGATATTGCTTGGGGGGGGGGGTGATGTGAAGGGGGGCAGCAAACATGGCTGAGGAAAGAGTTGATGTAAAGGGGCAGAGGGAATGGCTGGGAAGGGGGTGATTTGAAAGGGGCAGAGAAAGGGGCTGTGAGGGGGAAGGTGATATGAAAGGGGCAGAAGACATGGCTGAGGGGGGGGATGGTTATGTGAAAGGGGCAGAGGACATGGCTGTGAGGGGGGGGGGTGATGTGAATGGGGCAGAGGAAATAGCAATGTGAAGGGGGGCAAAGGACGTGGCTAAACGGGCCAGAGGGAATGCTAGGACATTTCTTAATGAGGTTGAGTCATTAATGCTCACCTCCACCAGCACAGGAGTGAGCTCTTTCTCTGATCCAACCCCCTCACATGCCCTTTCTCTTCCCTGATGCAGTAGCTCTCATCTCCGGAGGTGAGTGGTAATGACTATGCCTCTCTTAGCAACATCCTGGGAGTATTCCAGAGGCTTCAGAAGGTGCGTAAATTCCCTATAACCAAAGGCAATATTCATCTTTAGTAAGAGCTGCACAGTTTGTTTTAGCTTATCTGCATAGGCAAATTTTGGTAAAGGTGGACTAACCGGTTAAACAGTAAGTGACGTGTTTTGTAACACGATGAAATAACCTCTAGGTCTGTGGTTGGCATGCCAGAACTGCTTTTCTATTCCTTGTCTGACCATACATTGAATAGGTGTAAGGTCCTTGTATGTATGTATGTATGTGTTTGTATGTATTAGGAGAGACATTTTACAGTTGAAAGACTGTTCTGTCATCCAGTGCCTATGTACCTGTATGACTAGTTAGCAGTATAACTCTTGGACTATTAACTCTAGGGCTATTTGCAGCTCTAAGTAGTGTAGCTCTGTGAATTTTTTTGGTTATACAATTGAATAAAGCAAAATTTTAAAAAAATGGATCAACGGGTGATTAGATTGATTCTGAATGTTCAGCATCTCAGAGTGAGGCTTTAACTTGTTTACCTAATGTGAAGCCATCCATGCACAACCCCCCCCCATTTGTTTTGCATGGCTATGACAGCATTGATCCTGGAATATGTGAATGCCTGTAGCTTGCACACAGCAGGTCACTTTCTTCTTCAGTACATCTCTGGGAGACTGACAGCTCCTTGCTATGTACTGTTCTTAGAAAGGCTACTAGAGGAAAGTGCTGCTCTCGGCTTTCTTGCAGCTTTATTTAGTGAACTGTACAAACTCAGCCAAGAGCCATGACGAACAGGAACATTCTGAGCTCATGCCAAGAGGCCAAGGAAACACTAATGTTTAAGGTCATTGTAGCACAGCATCTGAAGTCATTGGAGGTGGAAGGGGAAGCAGTTGTGGTACATCAAGATGAATGGAATTGCATTCCATTTGGTCTTGACCACAGGATCAGATTTTGCCACCTATGAACTGTATGTGTTTGTGGTTGCAGTGTTTTTTGCACATCATTCAAAAGATAAATGTGCAATTTGCGTGTAATCAAATGTATGAATACTAATAAGGGATAATGCTATTGCTTCTCCAAAAAAAAGTGCAGTTTTTTTCTGTGGAAAAAAATAAAACAAATATACTGTGTGAAGTCTGGTTAAGAATATATGCATACCTCCCAACTTCCTGAGATGAGAAATGGCTTACCCCTGCCACGCCTTCTACAAAGATCACGAAGATTTAACACAAAAAAATACTTTTTTTCACAACTACTTTACCATTATACTGGATTTTCAAAAATAAATGGGAAAAATAAAAAGTTGAATAAAGGAAGAAAGAGGGACAGGTGGATTTAGTTCTTAAAAAAGGAGTCCCTACAATTCACGGACTGTTGGAAGCTATGTATATGGTCACGTTCTGATCAAGCCATAGAGAGCTGTTCTTTTACCATATGGAAGCTTAAACTACCAGTGAGAAATGTTTTTCCCCAGATGTCTCTTGGTGAGAAACTATCCAAGACTCATCCTTGTCTTTCTTATACACCCCTGCACTTTCCGTTCAGCTGCTGGGACAGAAGAGAAATACGCAATACTTTAGAGTATGTGGGAGCATGTGACTCTTTCCACTTCCTCCAATGTGACAGTGCTTGTGTTTGACTACTCAGGCACCCAAAGACGTCTTTAAGGAGTAGATAGATAGATCTCAGCTTCAAACTGGAATTTGGAACTCACACTGAGCTTCTCCCCCTGCACACAGATGAAGCTGCGAGGGGAGTGAAGAGAAGGTTAAGCTGGGTCTGGCACTAAAGTGAATCTCTTGTTTGCCCTGTATAGACAAAGTATAGATGCACTTTAATGGCAATATACTTATTTAAATAGGCTGTTCAGTCTACAGATTAAATATTTGTAATTCAAAAATGAAGCACAGTGGAAGGCAATTATAGATATAACGAGGTGACGGCTGTGACACGTGACACTTAAAAGCGGGATCGTGGACTAAGCCTTTCCCTCTAGTGCCCAGCATAGGATAACTATATCACTTCCTGTGGCAGAGCCAGAGCAGATTTCCTGAATAGCAGAGGATCTTGGGACCTGTTGTCCCTCTGTTAATAGATACTGTGTTCCTGAATGCCATCCATACTACACATACCAGATGCCTGGGGATAGAAGAGGATGCTGGGAGAGCAGATATATTAGACTGCAAGCAGGGAGCTTGCTGTCTTGGGGCATGGGACTTTCTGCAGGACAGTTGGTGCTGTCTTCTTCTGGAGAACACAGTGGGTCACTGCAGCCTAGTCGGCCACTCTTACATTCAGCTCAGTGGATCTGCATTGCAGTGATGCAGATCGCTGGATCAGGATCGCATCTGAGCAACCTTGGCCTGAGGCTTCCTTTTTCCACCTTATTGCATCTGTTGCTGTTCAAGTCCCGCTGTCAGCCTGCTGGGTGGCTATCCTTCAATGCCCTACTGACACTCAAAAGCCTGCACAGGACACCCTGTCTCCTTGGAGGGGTATTATCTTCAGAATTGGTGAGCGGACGGCCGCCCTACCTCTTTCTTTTATCCATCAGTCTAAAGACACTGCATGCAGACACTTTTACGCCTCAGTAACCAAGACACCTGTATTGCAAACAGCACAATTGCCTATCTGTTTAACTTCATTGACCTATTAGTGCTCAACACTCCTTCGGGGCCCCACCTTTCCTAGCAGATAATACCATCGCACCAGGATTTTCAGCAATCCAAGATTTCTACTGCTTTTCCTTAAGTTAAGGAAGTTCTCCACTCTCTGGGGCTTTTATACTTCGCTAAAAAGGGGAGGGGGCCTTAGTTTTATACATATAGATATATCTATAGATAGATAGATAGATAGATAGATAGATAGATAGATAGATAGATAGATAGATAGATAGATAGATAGATAGATAGATCTATATAGATATATATTATTCCACTATTTTTTATCATTGAATTATGTCAGAAGGCTTGCAATTAGGTCAGGAGGCTTGCAAGGTTAGGGCAATAACTGGGGACAAGCATCATTAGGTGGCCCCTATGGGGGTGGTGCTACATAAACCACCCCATTCTGAGAAATGTTTTTTTTTTCTTCTTTTATTAATGCTTTTTTTTTGGGGGGGGGGGGGGGGGAGTAATCTGCACAAAGGACTGTACTGACAATTGATCCAAAGTGTCCCTTATGCTGGTGCTGGCTGTCATAGTAGTAATTAGCTATCCTCTGCCCCCTTTACTTCATAGTCATAATTTTTCTGTGCTGCAGGGGTTGACAGAGTTGAGGAACCTGTGTCAGGCTCTCATAAAGGTTGCCAACTATGCCCACACTTTTGCGCGCCCTCTAAATCCCCCCCCCCCCCATTATAAATTATAGAAGCCATACCATAGGTTTGATTAATGAAAAGCTGTCTATGAATAGAGGATGGTTGGATGAATGGAAGGTCTGCTTCCTTCATTAATTTATTGATTTCCATTCAGTGAGGGTGGGATCTGGACAATTAAAAAGATAGTTGCACTTTAATACCTACTGTAGCCGAACCTTCAAATGTTTAGGATAAAGAGGGAAAGTGTTACAACCTGTTGAGCTTTTATTCCTGTCTGTGTCCCCTTTAGGGACATTTGTACTCGCTTCCTGTCTATTCAGTAGGTTTCAGACAGAAGAAGCGAGGGAAAATATAATTAATGGGAACACAGACTGCAATAAGTTAAGGGGGCATAGTTAGCTTTTTCTGTCATATATGCTTTTTGTGTCTCCTGTGGGAGATTCCTTCTCACTTCCTGCCCTGATGATAGAAGTTGAAACCTCCAAATGGGGATACCGGCAGCATTTAAGAGCTGACAAAGATTGTTACAATTTCTCTTCTATTCAAACAAAAAATGCTTGAAATTGAGTTTGTAAGCAAGCAATTACGAAATAACTTTCTTTTTTTGTGCCAACACTGCTGAAAGTTGTCCTCTAATTTGAATACCATAGGTTTTGTTACATTAATGCTATTTAATTTCTTTTTGTTGTTATATAAGCCTAAACGTATTAGAAATGAACAAGCATGCATCAGAACTGTATTCTAGTAGTTCAAATTTCTGTTTAATTTGAATGTCTTCCATGGAATGTAGTAACGAGCATTGAAGCACTGGGCCTGTTATCAGGATTACTGGCATACCAAGCTATCGGGTAACACTACTAGTTAATACTACAGTAATCTGTGACCCAAGAAAGCATGTGGCATCTTTATAACTCTTCTCTGTTTATAACGGGGGCAAGTAAACTTATCTCGAACACTAAATTAACTTTCAGTAGTTATGCAAAAATGGATTCTTTGCTTGCATTTAAGCACAACTACACACTGGAGGACCTACCACTGGAGCAAGGTCCAGCAGCTCAAGGATTGGTTTAGTGGGGTCCAAGCTGCTACTATCCCTCCATATGTATTTATTGTAAGGAAGCAGGGGCCTCTGTATGCTGTGACCCGGGGTCATTGCAATTGCTACCACATTGACATAACCCTGATCCATGTCAGTTTTCACAAGGCTGTCCATTTCAGCCCAAATCTTGGGGACCCACATGTCTCCGCCACTGCCTGATTTGCAAATATCAAGACTCAGTGATTGGGAAGATTGCTGTGTCTGGCCACTTGCTGTGGCCAGACAGCTGAAGCCAAGTCATGATATATCACTTTTCTAGATAATCTATTTTATATGTATGGAACTCTCGAAGGGGCAAGGATTAATCAGGATTCAGAGAATCATATTTTATATCTAGCTCTCAGAATAAATTTGAAAAAGAGGTCAGAAGATGATTATGGCCAAAGGTGTAGCTGGATGACGTCTGAGTAGTGGAGTTTCCTACAGAATATTAGAGAAATGCTTATAAAGCTAACAGGTTATGTATGTTTTACAGGGGAATACAAATGTGATATCCCATGCAAATTATACTTTAGTGAATTATTGGAGATGACAAGCAATCAGATCAGTAAAAGACCGTGAGGGAAAAAAAGTATATTGTTATTTAGTTCCGCAAATATGCTGTGACAAGGCTTTTAATATGCAGTGGTCCTCCAAGTTACTACCATGAGTAGAGCTGAACAGCTCCAATGGCAAACAAACCTTACTTTTTTTTTTCTTCTGAAATAGTGTAATTAAAGAAATCTATGCTGGGAAGGGTACATGGAGGGGCATTGATGTACTAATAAGTTTAAATTCACTGCATTATTTGTTGTCAGAAGCCAAAACTGATCAATTACTAGCTTTTGCAAAACTGTAACATTAAACAGCATCTGTCACCAATCCATAATAACAGACATTTAAAAAAACAGGCACATTATCATAGATAATTTTGTATGCATTCACCATCTGTTTTTCACATTTGCATGAACTACTCAGCATTAGTTAAAAAGGGAATATGCAGCTAGTTAAAAGATTGACTGGTGGCATGGGCAAGTGAGGAGTGATATGAGCAAGCAGGATCCAGTCTAGCAAGTTTCCAAGGGGAATAACTGATAAAATCATGATGTGGCAAATGGTAAATGTTACTGCAACTTAGGTTTCCTATTGAAGAATGGGAAATTCAGATGTTGCCAAAAGTCTAAAAATAAGGATGGAGAATCATCCAGTGGGTGTTTGGTAGCGAGTAATCAGAGCATCTATTATCTGCCACTTCCTTAATAGTGTTCTGAATTAAAATTCCCAAGTCATTCTTAGTTATTTAACCTCTGACCTTTCACCCACCCTCTTCCAGTCTCTTCCCTTGGGTTCAGATAGGCATGTTAAAAAACTCGTTCAGTCTAGCAAGAATAAATTAGTGACATCATTGGGTTAGAACTCACATTTTTACTTTGTGCTTTAGGTAGGTTACTAAGTTCTGGTAAAATGCATAGTCTTAAGGCAGTTTCAACCAGCAAAACAGCCTTGTGTGAAAGGACATAGGTTCACTTTTAGTCCAAGCGGAGATGGAGGTGAGGCGCTGGACTCAGATCTTTTCTCATCAAAAGGAATAATTGGTTGAGCCTAATGACTTAAATTCAGCTGCTCTTCACGAAAGCAGGAGACCCCCAAGACAAAGGGGTCATCTAAACCCCAAGGTATTAAAATGACAGAACCTCACCACTCCAGCTTAAAATGCACTCACATTTATTGAAAAGATAAAAGCATTGGTACAAAATTCCATAAAGGTCTCACTTGTAACGAACAGGGTTCCACCGCCAGGCTCCACCTCTACTAGTGGCTTCATCTGGAGGAATGACCCTGTTCGTTACAGTGACACCTTTATGGAATGTTGTACTAATGCTTTTATCTTTTCAATAAATGTGAGTGCATTTTAAGCTGGGGTGGTGAGGTTCTGTCATTTTTATACATTGGATACTGCACTATTGGAGGCAATTTTGTTTTTTCATGTTACTTTGGAACTGCTGGAGATTAATGTGGAGCCAATCCTGAAGTAGCCACATTAGGAGGATACTGCACCTGGTGCAGAGCGTATTACCTTTACCAGGCTGGTCAGGAACCATAGAGGATTAGTATGGAGCCATGCTTAAAGGAGAATTGCACTGTGTGCAAGGCGTGTTTGACCCCCTGCAGGGTCTAACAAGGAGGCGAGTGTGCATTGCCCTAGGTGACGGGAGCACTTTAATGAGTTGTGTGAAGTCTCAGTGAAGAACACCGTAAATTGACCCACGTTTTTTGCACATAGGAAGATTTACCACTTTGATGACACTTGGGGACTTTCTGTACAAATCTATGCACTTTATGGACTAATATTGTTGTATTTCACTTACTGATTCATCAGCAGCGCTGTCACATTTTTATTCTTTGATTTTGTTTTTTGTGGGAACACTTAGGTGACAGCAGCAGGAACATTTTATTTACATATTTAGTTGTTGTTAGGTGGCAGTACGCAGCTATTTTAAAGCGGGGGTTCACCCACACCGCTAAAAAAAAAAAATATTAAAAGCCAGCAGCTACAAATACTGCAGCTGCTGACTTTTAATACATGCCCACTCACCTGTCCCAGGGTCCAGCGATGTCGGCAGGGGACGCCGAGAACCTGCTCGGTTCTCGGCAGCTGCCGCCCCCATCCTAGGTGAGGGAATCAGGAAGTGAAGCGTTGCGGCTTCACTTCCCGGTTCCCTACTGCGCATGCGCGAGTCGCGCTGCGCGTCCCTAGTGGTCCCCGCTCTCTCCTGGGAGCTTTGTGTTCCCAGCAGACAGCGTGGTCGGGACGGGAAGAGGCATAGACTCCCATGGGAGTCTATGCCGGAAGTGGGTGCAAATACCTGTCTTATACAGGTATCTGCAAGCCCCCTCCCCCCTGAAAGGTGCCAAATGTGACACCGGAGGGGGGGAGGGTTCCGAAAAGCTGAAGTTCCATTTTTGTGTGGAACTCCGCTTTAATTATTCTGATCTGGAGTCATGCAATGAGAACTTGCTGCAATTGTGCAACAAACTTGTGAAGCCTTCCAAGTTTAGCAATAGCTTAGCAAGTCATTTTCAAACTTGCAGCACAATTGCTTGCTGTCTGGGTTAGTGCAGACTTCTGGGAACATCAATGAGCCAATCACACAAGCAGGAAATAACATTTTTGGAACTGTACTGTACACCCACAGTGTACAGAACGTGTCCAGGTTGTCATATTGCATTGTGTTTTACAGAAAATTACAACAGTTGCAAATGGGGAAAAAAGGTATACATACATACATACAGTGGGGCAAAAATGTATTTAGTCAGCCACCAATTGTGCAAGTTCTCCCATTTAAAAAGATGAGAGAGGCCTGTAATTGTCATCATAGGTATACCTCAACTATGAGAGACAAAATGTGGAAACAAATCCAGACAATCACATTGTCTGATTTTTTTTAAAGAATTTATTTGCAAATTATGGTGGAAAATAAGTATTTGGTCACTTACAAACAAGCAAGATTTCTGGCTCTCACAGACCTGCATCTTCTTCTTTAAGAGGCTCCTCTGTCCTCCACTCCCTACCTGTATTAATGGCACCTGTTTGAACTTGTTATCAGTATAAAAGACACCTGTCCACAACCTCAAACAGTCACACTCCAAACTCCACTATGGTGAAGACCAAAGAGCTGTTGAAGGACACCAGAAACAAAATTGTAGACCTGCACCAGGCTAGGAAGACTGAATCTGCAATAGGCAAGCAGCTTGGTGTGAAGAAATCAACTGTGGGAGCAATAATTAGTAAATGGAAGACATACAAGACCACTGATAATCTCCCTCGATCTGGAGCTCCACGCAGGATCTCACCTCGTGGGGTCAAATTGATCACAAGAACGGTGAGCAAAAATCCCAGAACCACACGGGGGGGGGACCTAGTGAATGACCTGCAGAGAGCTGGGACCAATGTAACAAAGGCTACCATCAGTAACACACTACGCCGCCAGGGACTCAGATCCTGCAGTGCCAGACGTGTGCCCCTGCTTAAGCCAGTACATGTCCGGGCCCGTCTGAGGTTTGCTAGAGAGCATTTGAATGATCCAGAAGATGATTGGGAGAATACCATATGGTCAGATGAAACCAAAGTAGAACTGTTTGGTAGAAACACAACTCGTCGTGTTTGGAGGAGAGAGAATGCTGAGTTGCAACCAAAGAACACCATACCTACTGTGATACATGGGGGTGGCAACATCATGCTTTTTGGGCTGTTTCTCTGCAAAGGGAACGGGACGACTGATCCGTGTACATGAAAGAATGTATCGTGAGATTTTGAGTGCAAACCTCCTCACATCAGCAAGGGCATTAAAGATGACACATGGCTGGGTCTTTCAGCATGACAATGATCCCAAACACACTGCCCGGGCAATGAAGGAGTGGCTTCGTAAGAAGCATTTCAAGGTCCTGGAGTGGCCTGGTCAGTCTCCAGATCTCAACCCCATAGAAAACCTTTGGAGGGAGTTAAAAGTCTGTGTTGCCCAGCGACAGCCCCAAAACATCACTGCTCTAGAGGAGATGTGCATGGAGGAATGGGCCAACATACCAGCAACAGTGTGTGACAACCTTGTGAAGACTTACAGAAAACGTTTGACCTCTGTCATTGCCAACAAAGGATATATAACAAAGTATTAAGATGAACTTTTGATATTGACCAAATACTTATTTTCCACCATAATTTGCAAATAAATTCTTTCAAAAATCAGACAATGTGATTGTCTGGATTTGTTTCCACATTTTGTCTCTCATAGTTGAGGTATACCTATGGTGACAATTACAGGGCTCTCTCATCTTTTTAAGTGGGAGAACTTGCACAATTGGTGGCTGACTAAATACTTTTTTGCCCCACTGTATATAGTTGTGCTCATAAGTTTACATACCCTGGCAGAATTTATGATTTCTTGGCCACTTTTCAGAGGCTATAAATGATAACACAAAAACCTTTCTTTCACTCGTGGTTAGTGTTTGGCTGAAGCCATTTATTATCAATCGACTGTGTTCACTCTTTTTAAATCATAATGAGAACAGGAACTACCCAAATGACCCTGATCAAAAGTTGACATACCCCAGTTCTTAATACCGTGTATTGCCCCCTTTAACATCTATGACAGCTTCAAGTCTTTTGTGGTATTTGTGGATGAGGCTTTTTATCTCCTCAGATGGTAAAGCTGCCCATTCCTCATGGCAAAAAGCCTCCAGTTCCTGTAAATGCTTGGGCTGTCTTGCATGAACTGCACGTTTTGAGATCTCCCCAGAGTGGCTCAATGATATTGAGGTCAGGAGACTGAGATGGCCACTCCAGAACCTTCATTTTATTCTGCAGTAGCCAATGATAGGTCGACTTGGCCTTGTGTTTTGAATCATTGTCATGTTGGAAAGTCCAAGTATGTCCCATGCGCAGCTTCCTGGCTGATGAATGCAAATGTTCCTCCAGTATTTTTTGATAACATACTGCATTCATCTAGCCATCAATTTTGACCAAATTTCCTGTGCCTTTGTAGCTCACACATCCCCAAAACATCAGCGATCCACCTCCGTGTTTCACATTAGGATGGTGTACCTAGCGTTTATGGTTGTGACCAAAAACCTTGCTTTTGGTCTTATCACTCCAAATGACTTCTTGCCAGAAGGTTTGAGGCGTTTGTGCTGTTTGGCATATTGTAAGTGGGATACTTTGTGGCATTTGCATAGTAATGGCTTTCTTCTGGCTACTCGACCATGCAGCCCATCTTTCTTCAAGAGCCTCCTTATTGTGCATCTTGAAACAGGCACACCACATGTTTTCAGAGAGTCCTGTTATTCACCTGAAGTTTTTTTTGGGTTTTTCTTTGCATCCCGAACAAATTTCCCTGGCAGTTGTGGCTGAAATTTTAGTTGTTCTATCTGACCGTGGTTTGGTTTCAACAGAACCCCTCATTTTCTTCTTGATTACAGTTTGGACACTGCTGATTGGCATTCTCAATTCCTTGGATATCTTCTTATATCCCTTTTCTGTTTTTCAACTACCTTTCCCCGCAGATCCTTTGACAATTCTTTTGCTTTCCCCATGACTCAGAATTCAGAAACGTCAGTGAAGCACTGGATGAAAGATGCAAGGGTCTGTCAGGAGTCCAGAAACTCATTGACCTTTTATACACACACACTAATTACAAGCAAACAGATCACAGGTGAGGATGGTTATCTTTAATAGCCATGCAAACCCCTTTGTGTCAACTTGTGTGCATTTTGTCAGGCCAAAATCACCAGGGTATGTACATTTTTGATCAGGGTCATTTGGGTAGTTTCTGTTGTCATTATGATTTAAAAAGAGTAAACACAGTTGATTGATAATAAGCCAAACACTAACCATGAGTGAAAGAAAAGTTTTTGTGTTATCATTCATACTCTCTGAAAAATGGCCAAGAAATCATAAATTCTACCAGGGTTTGTAAACTTATGAGCACAACTGTATATATAATTTTTTTTGCTATATATTTTTTCACGAAAGGCGAGTTACACTTAAAGGGCTTTGATATACAGTAGCAACCCCTAAAAAATGTTTAATTATATACATCAAAACATACAATTTCATGATAAAGAAGCAAGCCTCATATATAAAAACAGAAAAATAAATTGTTAACCACACCAAGCTGAGTCTACTCTAGCAGAAATCTGATTGGTTACTGGGGAAAAAAACAGACATCTAGTTTTCATGAGATTAGGTTCCAAAAGCACATCCCATTCATGTGCTGCTGGAAAAAAGATGTGTAATGGTTTTAGTTGCATCAAAGTATCACATGTGCTGGGAAGGTAAGAATTGTATTTTACATGTCTATTTCCCGCCATTCTGATGTCACATTAACTAGCTATTGGACACTTCAAAGTTAAAAAGAAGTTATAATGGACACAGCCCACATCCACATAAGAAATAATACTTTTTCTGCTTAAGCAGAGTAACCTAAAAAATGATATATAAGAAAAAGTCATGTTCAAAGTACAGTAATTAATTGCAGCCAGATAATTTTCAGTTAATGCAGCAATATCAGCCAAGAGATGACTTCGGATTGGTTCCCTTATGCTACTGCATTTTGCACATAATTATTACTCTTTGCAGTAAGCCAGCATCTACAAGTCTCTGCAGTGATTTGCTGCATTGTTTTGTTTCCTTCGTCATCCATAGAATGGATTACAGTGAAGTACAGTGGATCATGCATTTTCTAACCCCGTGAATTAAGGTCAGTAGGGAACATATGTCTCTCTTTTTGCTGTATTTTGTTACCTGCATATGGACATAGAGAATCAATGTATCCTGAAACTGTGCAGATAATCTCACATTTCACGCTCCAGTCCAGCAAAGCTGCTTTTCTGATACTGATCAGCCTCTGCAGCACATATAGACTTCCAGTGCCAGGTTTCCTCTTAATGTCTTTCCCATGCAGTTTTCCACTCAGTGACATTTTAACAAATATTTTTGCAATATTTATCATCTTATAATAACCACATAACATATTTTCTGAATATACATATCAGTGCCTTAAAGTAAATCCAGCACTTTGCACACTTCAGTAATCAATGAACAAAGGAGATTAAGTACAACGGATTAGCAACTGACGACAACAAATGACTTCAGCCTACATGTCACATAGAATAAAATGACTGCACTGAACAGGAGTGCACAACCACCAGGTACCCTGTCCAATTATTGAGGAACTAGAAGTCCTAGAATGTCTTGCATATTAGTCGGAGTGCTTCTCACTACTGCTAAACATAGCTATACCTTTTGGATTACAACAGATACCAATTTTAAACTGTGCTTAATAAACTGATGCAATAAAATAATTTGGCAGACTTACCCCTATTTGCAGATTCTATTTAGTTGGATCTCAGGTGACCAGATGGAGAAATCCATGTATACAGGTATACAGCCAATGAGTGAGATCTCTGACCAGAGATGGAGAACAGTACACTGATTTGCACTTAACTCTTTCCTCCCCAGTAGCCCAGTGTTATTAGCCTTGTACTCAGCACCAACGTGTGGCAGCCACAGTCTGGAGAGAGCTGCGTTGGAAAGTCACTAGGGTCCTCAGCTCTTCATTGGCCCAAGCTCTAAATATATCCCACCCTCTTATAGTTCACACTGTAGGCAGATGGCCCTGTCAAAAAGCTGACCTTGGTGCTTGGCTGTATCCACAGAGACATCCAGCCAGGCAGAGCTGTACTGTAATGGGATAAAATACAGTTAGCCATCTGTTTCTAAACAACAAACATTTTACTTCAGACCTGCATTGTTCTCCCTGGGATGAAAAGAATGAGAAATGGTAATATCACATCTATATTTAGGCCGTGACACTCCATCACGCGTTCTTATATTAAAATTCAGCGATACTTGAATGTGTAATGATTCACGGCAAGTGTGACTTAGCAAAAATGTGTTAATTTCCTTTATCTCCTACCCCTGCCAAGACTAGCTCTTGTGAGCCTAGGAAGCCGTCTATTTGGATATAACTGTTTCCTTTAAATTTAATTGAGGAAAAAATCAATTAGAAAATGTTCTAATTTTTACGCATTAACATAAATTGACTGCATTTTTTGCTTAATACAAAATCTAGTAACTCGGTTTTGTAAGATATATGTTATAGACCTAATTTTTAGAGTTTTCTAGAGCAAAGCACCTTGATGAGGAGAAATGGAAGACCTGGTAAAGATATCTTTTTCTGTAGTGCTTAGCCTTAGTCTACATTTTTTTTTTAATTATTATTTCTATTGGTTTTGCAATCAAAAGTACAAAACAAGGTATCAAAAATACCATAGCAAATATTACACTAAAACACAATTACTAGTGCAACCAGTAATAAAACAGTACAACATTTAAAAAATCCCTTACCCCCCTACCTCACCTTTCCCCCAGTGCAATGCCACCCAGGAGTGATGACCAAGCCACAGATTGTATACCTCTGAAAGAGAGCGCAGTATGACTAAGATATTACAATAGTATCCTCATAACAACCAATAGCTAATAACAGTGAAGGACCTACAGGTGTGCTGTCCAGTATCTCACGCCATGCACCAAGATGTAAACTAGCACTCAAAGCACATTTGTGCGACAGACTTCATGACCAAGTGTCAAAACTAAGGATGAGCTCTGGCGTGTTCGCGCAGCCCACGTGCAGAGCCTGCCAGGAGGTCGGCACTGTGCTGCGCTAATCACAGGCAGTGAGACATTTCCCGATCTCTGCAGCCGTGCATTGGGACAATGTCTCACTGCCTGCGATTAGCGCAGAGCAGTCCTGACTTCCTGGCAGGCTCTGCACGTGGGCTGTGTAAACACGCCGGAGCTTGGGTCAAAGACCCAACTATGCCATACCTTCTCAAACTTTTTGGGACAACCTCTGTTCAAATAAGTAGCTTTGTAAAATGGTAATCCCTTATTTATTAAGGCCTTCCATAAATCTACATTTTTAAAGGTATGAGTAAAGGAGTGACATGGGTGTGTTCATAGCAGTCATTCAGATTATTGCTTTCTTGTTTAAAATGCTGTTTATGATATATATAACATGACAAAAAAGCAGTATGACTTATGCCGCGTACACACAGGCGGACTTTTCGACCGGACTGGTCCAACAAACTTTTCAGCGGACTTTTGACGGACTTCCGATGGACTTTCTAACAAACGGTCTTGCCTACACACGATCACACCAAAGTCCGACGGATTCGTACGTGATGACATACACTGAACTAAAATATAGAAGTTGATAGCCAGTAGCCAATAGCTGCCCTAGCGTTGGTTTTTGCCCGTTGGACTAGCATACAGACGAGCGGATTTCTGGGTCCGGCGGAGTTACGACGTAAAGATTTGAAGCCTGTTCCAAATCTAAAGTCCGTCAGATTTGCGACTGGAAAAGTCCGCTGAAGGTCCGGTGAAGCCCACTCTCGATCGGATTATCCGCCGGATTTGGTCCGTCGGAGTCCATCAGACCAGTCTGGTCGAAAAGTCCGACCGTATGTACGCCCCATAAGAATTTTACCCTGTGAACTAATCCCCAAGCTAATATCGCATCCCCCTGACTATTGCCATGTTGGTTTTTGCTTTTCCCTAAAATTGTGGAAAGGCCACAATGCCAAGGTTGCTAAAGTTTCTAAAGAGCACCAAGTTGCCCCTTGTTCTGTTATTTTATTTTAACTTGCACGATAAAACCATTAATTGTTATTATGTATATGATTGCATGGAACAAAGGTCTTATATTATGGGGTGCAATCCAAAAAGTTGTTTGAACTTTGTGTTCATATATTATTTCTCTTTCTAAAGTCTGATTACTTTTTGCGGTCCTTTGTGATAGATCTTCCTATCTAAATTATTGCAAAAAATAAAAGCAGATGGTGTCCTTTAGCAAATCTGTGTGAGCAGGAGGGAAATTGAAGGGACCCATAGACATGAGATGACACTCAAGATCATCTCATGTCTGTAAGGTACCTATGGACGTTGAATGCAGAGGCTAGGGGAAATCGTTATCAGACAATCAAACCTCCAACAATTGCATTTTTTTAGGGCCAGATGTGTTTGCAGTGCCACTTCGAAATCTGCCCATAGGCTAAACATAAGCAGTCACCTACCTGCTTCATTTATCATAAACTAAAAACTCTTCTGTCCTTTTTTACTAAACAAGGCCAAGAGTGACATTCCAAGGCACTGTGAATCTCCCACAGTCTGTATCGTGTATGGCTGTAAACAAGTTGATGCAATATGAAGACATACTGTACATTTTTAAAAGTACTGTATGTAAAAAAGTGTACTGTATTTGGGGACTTTTGATATAGTTTGTGTAGACGTTTATTCATAGTATGTGTTTGCTTGGTGACAGTCGTGTAGATCAGGGGTCTTCAAACTTTCTAAACAAAAGGCCAGTTCACTGTCCTTCAGGCTTTAGGGGGCCAGGCTGTGGCCACTGAGAGTAGAAAATGCCCCAGCATCAATAAACCATGCTCCATCCTTGGTTTCAGTGAAAGGAATAGTGCACCGTTGCTGATGTCAGTGGGAGGAATTGTGCCCCATCATTGCTGTCAGTGGAAGGCATAGTACCCCATCATTGGTGTCAGTGGGAGGAATGGTGCCCCACAGGCTGGATAAAGGCAAGTAAAGGGCCACAGTTTGGAGACCACTGATGTAGATGATCCCCTTGTAAATGCTCATCATCTCTTGTGGCTTTGAGTTATCTTTAATATAGCATACCTCGGAGGTCCTTCGTTCCCCTTTTATATCTCCCCCATCCCTATTATCTTTGCTTATCACCTATAAGGTAAAAAGTTAAAATGTGAAGCACTTGGTATACCGCATTGTTTCTTTTGGTTTTGGTTTATTGTTCTATTTGGCTGTGGTATAACAAAGTGATTGTAAAGTCAGAAGGTTTTTTTTATCTTATTGCAAAACAGCAGCCCCCCTAATACTTACCTAAGCCCATCTTGATCGTGCGATGTTGGAGGAGTGTCTCAGCTGCCCGGGGCTCTCCCTTCTCATTGGCTGAGATGGCAGTACAGCACCATAGGCTTCCGCTACTGTCCATCAAAGTCAGTGAGACAATGAGGAGAAGGGAGGGGAGTGGGGCAGAATCGTAGCGTGGTGACGTGATGTCGCGCTACAAGCTCCACCCTACGTGTTTAACATGATAGTGCATCCTCAGGGATCTCATGATATGGGACAGCAATGATATGGGACAGCACTTGTTGGGGTGGGTCCTGGACAACCTGGGCTCAGAAGGGGTGGCTTGAATGATGCTGAGCATCAGATTGAGAACATCTAGTGGTATGAAAAAAAAGTACTGTAACAGAAATCTCTGGACTGAAGGTGAATATTGCAGTAAAGGCTAGTTTTGTATTTTGTATCTTTTAGATTAATGTTCGCTTTAAAATGGAACTTCAGCCATTTTATTTTCTTTCAGACCATGAAGATGTTAGAACCTCTGTTTCTCTGCATTTATTTCTGACACTGTCTGTTGGAGAGGATATACTTTATTAACGGTGAGCTAGGAAGTAAGAAGAAATCTCTCTAATGGGGACACAAATAGCACTAAAAACACATTGTGGCGTATCTCTGTCAGCTGCTTTTGTCCATAATGGGGAAACACCCCTTGCTTTGTGTGCTGACCCCCATATCAAGTAACGGGAAACCTCCCAAACATGGACTTAGAAAGCAATTTTGTAAATAAAAAAACAATTTAATTATGTGTTCTTGTGGATTGCTGCACTTTGCATTATGAAGGAAGACATACTATATACTGTGTTTTAGTTCCATGTCTACCACTGTAAAAATATGTTTTTAGACATGACAATTTCCACTATACAGGATGTACATCATTTCAGGGATCTTTGTGACCAGGCCCTTACTATTTCTGATGAAGTCTATCTGCGAGCCATAAAAAGAGCTGTCAGATATGTTGAGATGGTCACATATATCAACCACTGACAGGGCAGCTATTTTTCACACAACTCATTAAATCTCTATGTGCCAAGGATTGCAGCAGACTGCTCTCTGCTGAGCTGCGTTCCTTTGCTGGACCTCAGCGGTGAAGTGACCGTTTTAGATACAGCAGGGTTCTCTTTTAGGCTCTTCTTAGAAGACCTCAGTATTTATTTGCCTTGGTGACAGTTACTCAGCGATTTCCAGTTAAGTTGTTAAGTGACCTTTCACTAGTAAAATTGTCAAGTAGGGGTTCAAAAAAACCCACTGGCAGCCCAATAACATGGCGTTATGTGGGGTTGTAGTTTTGTGGCATTTATTGCCTATTAAGAACTATGCTTGTTGAGTGCCACACCTCCAGTAATAAGTGGTTTTAGGAATTGCCTATAATGCTTTGAGCCCATTTAATTTTTAGAAATGTAATGAATAAAAAAAACAATTAAATTACAGATTTAAAAATCATGCCAGCACCTTTTTTTGTGTGTTTCACAAGCAGTCTATTAACCCTTTCGCTGCCAGGGCCATTTTTGCAAATTTTTTTTCCACACGTTTAAAAAAGCATTTTAGGCCTAAAGATTACAGAAAACCCCGTAAACATTATATTTTTTCTGAAAGCAGACACCCTAGAGAATAAAACAGTGGTAGTTCGAATTTTTTATGTCACTTGATATTACAGCAAAGGTAACATTTCTCTAAAAGACACAGAAGTGAATTTTAGGGCAAAAAAATGCAATAAACTACCCATATTTTTGGTAAAATATAAGAGACGAAGTTGCCAGGGGCGGCCCGTCCCCCCTGTCCATCGCTGCCTTCCCTATCCATGTGTCCGGCCCCTTTCAGGACACCGGCGCATGGATTCCAATGCGGAGGGGCTGTTTTTTTTAAAGCACCGATTAGAGCCAGAGGCTCTAGTAGGCTTCAGTATAGGGGGGGCTCGGGTCGCAGAGAGTGCGCTCTGAGCCCACCCATGTGTGTTACAACAGCGAATCAATATTCGCTGTTGTAAAACTGATCCTTCTCCCAGGCCAATCAGGAATCGGGGTTTGACACAGGTCACCCGATTGGCTGAAAGGACAGGCGATCCTATTGGATGCCTAGGAGGAGGAGGGGAGGAGCTGGAAGCCGCCATGGAGGAGAGGACACTCGGAGCCGAGCCACAGCACCACACTGTCTGCCACCCGCTACGATGAGGTAAGTGCCGGACCGACTTGCAAACAGTGCGAGGGGGGTGCAGCTCGGGGGGATGGGTGGTTGTTTGCCGCCCCCCCAAAAAAAACACCCGCCGCCACTGGAGGTCTGGCACTGCAGGATCTGAGTCCCTGGCGGCGTAGTGTGTTACTGATGGTAGCCTTTGTTACGTTGGTCCCAGCTCTCTGCAGGTCATTCACTAGGTCCCCCCCCCCCCCCCGTGTGGTTTTGGGATTTTTGCTCACCGTTCTTGTGATCATTTTGACACCACGGGGTGAGATCTTGTGTGGAGCCCCAGATCGAGGGAGATTATCAGTGGTCTTGTATGTCTTCCATTTTCTAATTACTGCTCCCAGAGTTGATTTCTTCACACCAAGCTGCTTGCCTATTGCAGATTCAGTCTTCCCAGCCTGGTGCAGGTCTACAATTTAGTTTCTGGTGTCCTTCGACAGCTCTTTGGTTTTCACCATAGTGGAGTTTGGAGTGTGACTGTTTGAGGTTGTGGACAATTGTCTTTTATACTGATAAGTTCAAACAGGTGCCATTAATACAGGTAATGAGTAGAGGACAGAGGAACCTCTTAAAGAAGAAGATGCAGGTCTGTGAGAGCCAGAAATCTTGCTTGTTTGTAAGTGACCAAATACTTATTTTCCACCATAATTTGCAAATAAAGTCTTTAAAAAAATCAGACAATGTGATTGTCTGGATTTGTTTCCACATTTTGTCTCTCATAGTTGAGGTATACCTATGATGACAATTACAGGCCTCTCTCATCTTTTTAAGTGGGAGAACTTGCACAATTGGTGGCTGACTAAATACTTTTTTGCCCCACTGTGTATGTATGTGTGTATATATATATATATATATATATATATATATATATATATATATATATATATATATATATATATATATATAATTTTTTTTTCTTAATTGAGACATGTATTTCATATTCTATCCATTGTTTCTTGTCTATCCTGCTTATTTTTATTGTATTCCCTTGTCTTTGTCTTTGTCTAATTTTTTGTAGTGTTTGTATAATAAGCCTTTGTCATCAGGTTGTTTGAAGAGGATGTAAACCCTGATGGGTTTTACTTCCTCTTTTGCTCCCTGCAAAGCCTGCAAATTAAAAGCATAATGGGCTAGTATGCAATAAACACTGACACAAAATTTTATAGTTCTGAGTAATGTGAGGGGGGTTAGAACCATTTTCAGTTTTTTTTATTGCTGTCTGTCTCCCCATTGGAGAGAGTCACCATCTCTGTTTGCCCTAATGACCATCATAACTAGGGCTGAAAGTGGAAGAAAATTCAAAATCTAAGACTGACCTGAACATGAATAGAGGGGAAATCTTCAGTGGAGTGAAGACTTACTTAAAGTGGTTGTAAAGTCAGAAGGTTTTTAATCCTAATGAATTATATGCATTAAGATGAAAAACCTTCTGTGTGCAGCAGCCCCTTCAATACTTACCTGAGCCCCATCTCAATCCAGTGATGTTGCACGAGGGTCTCGGCTGTCCGGGACTTTCCCTTCTCATTGGCTGAGACAACAGGACAGCACCATTGGTTCCTGCTGCTGTCAAAGTCAGTGAGCCAATGAGGAGAGAAGGGGGACAGGGCTGAACCGCGGCTCTGTGTCTGAATGGACACACAGAGCAGCAGCTGGGCTTGGGTGCCTCCATAGCAAGCTGCTTGCTGTGGGGGCACTCGGCAGGAGTGAGGGGCCAGGAGCACTGGTGAGGGACCCAAGAAGAGGAGGATCTGCGCTGCTCTGTGCAAAACCACTGCACAGAGCAGGTAAGTATAACTTGTGTAGCAAGGTCCTCCAGAGTTAGGGACAGCTGACATCTTTCTGTGTAGAGTGGGTTACAAGGCATAGTGGGTGTAATGCAAGGTAGATTGATGGGCGCCAGACACTTCTTGAATGCAGAGAGATTTATTGTCTCTTAAACAGAACTGTGGGAGAGAGGGTTAGGGCCAGGACATCCTTTAGGAGATGCAATGGTAATTAGCAGACTCCGAGACTTCTATAGGCAGACAGCCATGCTGAGAAAGGCATCCAGCTAGGCACCACGTCTGCATGAGTAGGACTGTTGTCTCCTATGGAAACAATCTTGTAACAGTTTCTAACAATGGTTGCAATGAAATCCTCCACTTCTTCTACAATCTCCTGTTGTAGAACTTCACTCAGCTGAGCTCCCAGTCTTTCACTAGACTAAAAGATCCACTAGCCACTGGATCCCCTGAGCTCTTCCAATCTTCTCACTCAGTATCTTCCTCTAGCGTCATCCTTGCTGGGTCCCTAGCTTGGCACTCACAGATAATTCTGAAGCGTCACCCCGCTGGCCTGCTTGATCCCTAGCTTGGCACACAATAATGCTCCGCAAGCGTCACCTGCACTGGCTGGGTCCCTGGCTTGGCACCTGCTGAAGTCTTCCCCATTCTTTACCGTCCCCAGCTGGTGAGCATATGGCTCTGGTACTTGCTTTAGCTACTCATAGTTGTCTCTGGTAGCAAGGTAGATGGGCCCTTAGTGGCGACAGCTTCCCCTCTACCTCCGACCACAGCTGGTTCTACGGCCGGTAGAACTGCTGCTTCTGGTTGGACTGCAAGCTGCAATCCCAACCCCACGCTTGCTTCTGAATAGGCCCTCAGATAGCCTAGCAGCCAGATGTCCCCGGGTAGGCCCAAAGCTTATGGCCTAGCAGCCTGGGTCATTACAACACACGTCCAAACTGACAGCTGTCCAGGTGGCACAGAACCCTGATCACCTGACTCCACCCAAATAAATAGGCTCTCCCAGCAGGCCAAGAGATCAAGAAAATCCCTGTCCATTGGCTGAGACACCCCATTCATTCCTAATCTGTCCTTGCAATGCCCTTGTCTTGTCTAACATCACCAGGTACCCAGCCACCTAGCGACAGAAGAGAGAAGTGCAGCAATTTCAAAGGATGAAATCAATTGACCTACTGACAATTAGCCAAGGCAACTATCACTTGGCAGATAAATTTAATAGCAACCCTGCCTAAACACCAGGGTGCTACATCTGTTTGTTATTTTTAAATGAAAAAACTGAGGCTTTAGTATCACTTTAACTTTTGAGGAATTTAGGCCCAGTTCACACTACTGCTATTTCTCCTGCATCTGCCACTGCACTGCAATGCATAAGAAACATACTGAAAAGCATGAGTGAGCACTAGTGTGAACCTAGGCTTACTCTTACTTCCTGTTATGTCTACAAGACAGGAAGTGACAGAAAGTCTCTCAAATGGGACACAGATTTCAGAAAAAAAAACTTGACAGGGGTTTTAAATACTTGTTACACTATCCAAAATGAAAAAAGGCAATGGCTTTAGATATAATTTGGAATTTTGTGTAGTGTTTTGGCTGAGTTATATAGTGATCTCTGGCCATCACAAAGTAAAACTCATGTGACAGTGTTATTTACATGCATTGCAAGGTTACACGTTTCCCTCATTCATTAGTACTGGGATTCCTGCTCGTTATCCTATCCCTGCACCGCTCAAGGTGAAGCAGGCTAAAGCTTGTCAGATGACTGGCAATGAACATGAGTATATTCCTGGACATTCTTTCCATTCCAGGACTTATTAGAGCTTTCATGTGATTTAATATACAGTATAATAAATAGTATATAATATATGAATGTCTGTGTACCACTTGTAGTCCTGCAGCAGTTCACAATTTAGTGCAACCTCTTTGTAACATACATGTACCACCTACATTCTGGGATTTGCATTTTTGAGCTGAACCTTGTAATACTTTTAGGGCTCAATGCACAAAGCTTTAACACAAGGATAAGACTCTCTGATTTAGCCATGTGGCTGTCATTTTCAAGTTTTCTTTGGACTGTGATCTTTTGAAAAAAGTATACTTTCTGGTTGTGTTATCTTTGAGTCTCATACCTGAATTTTTGCATGGTCTAGGGTGCAGTCTTCCTAAGTTTCTGGCATGCACTGCTTTGTCTGAAGTGTCCACCCAGCTGTAAATTCTTTCCCCCATAGTTTTTAAAGTGGTTGTAACCTTAAAGAAGTAATTCACTGCCAGCCCCTCTCTTGTATGCAGCCATAACACACAGTGTAAGTGTTTTTTTTAAAAACAATGCCTCTAAATACCTTTTTTCACATATTTTCAGACCGGCCATGTGGCTCCCGGCCACTGTCCTCCTCCGATCCAGGGATACAGTGGGAGGGGCCAAGATCTCCCTCTGACGTCAGCCGGGGTGGTCACATGACCGCTGTGCTGGCTGCTCAGCCCCTCCTGCTGTAGCCCTGGATAGGAGGAGGAGAGGGTGTCCTGCCTGAAAATATGTGAAAAAAGGTATTTAGAGGCATTGTTTTAAAAACACTGTGTGTTATGGCTGTATACAAGAGGGGGGTGGAGACAGCTCACACAGACACAGGAGCTGACAGGCAGGGAGAGTGGGAAAGAGCAGAGCAGTGGGTGATCGAGGCACTTAAACAGACCACGGTAATCAGGGCTCAGCAGCCCCGATTACCGTGGTCAGTACACAGAGGGGAACATAAGAACTAGCAGGACCAACCAGGTTTTTTACAGCTTAGAGTGGGGCAGATTAGACTGCACGAGCACTGTGCTGTTTAACCTGCTATAGGGAACAGGATCTCTTTCTTTTTTTTTTTTTTTTTTTTAGGGTTTAACCACTATTACTGCCATGGCTCTAGAAATTACGATGGTGGCTTCAGTGGATTTTACACACACTGCCGGCAGCTGCAGTGAATCTGACAAGTCGTACGGCTTTCCCAGATCGCTTCCACACACCCCCAGAAACCCCTGCCATTTTTCCTGAGCTCCGCACAGCTATCAGCAAACCTGGGACCAGAATGGTGGCTGCCGCTGTGTAGAGGGAATGGAGATCAGTGAACATCCCTTCGCTGATCTCCCCTTCCTGTTGTCATTGACCCGGAAGCGACGTGTAAAACATCACTACCGGGTCCTAGTGTCACTGTCCCCAGCGAGTATAACTGGGTAGGAATCTAATGGAATACGATTTGCAATCCATTGGAGGAAAGGTGAGACATCAAGGGTCACCTGTCACCAAAAATGCACTATATAGGGAATTTTTGTTTCCCTCATAGGAATGTCTTTCTGATTTCTGTCATTTCAGCAGAACAGAATGTAAGAAAACATTTTTTCATCAAGGGCATAGCAGAAAACACTACTTTTTAAGAAGTGAAGGGTTCAAACCACTGTTGACATTTTATTACCGTCTGACTTCCAGTAAAGAAAAAACATTTTTTTTCTCAGAATAAAAAGTTTTATTGAAAAACTCAGTTTACAAACTTTTCGATAAATTCCACTTCCAATAACTCACAATATACATACATCAACTATTGGCATCACTGCACCACTGCCTAGGACATTATATTTACAACTTGCGTTTCGTTTTTAGTGTATCCTGTGATCCTCAAGAACTGCTGCTCTAGCTATGAGCCATCAATGTGACCTGGTGTGTTATCTTTTGTGATTTAGAAACCCAATAACCTATCTAGTATGAGGTCCACCAGGGACAGGCCCAGAGCACTCAACCAGGGTGACCACTGATCATCAAATTTGCTCGGACGTCCCCTATGTTGGAATATAGACTTTTCCAGACGTAAGGTGTCGCCCATCTGTCCGATCCATTCTTTAGTCGTGGGGGGCTCAGTCGCCTTCCATCTTCGAAGGATGAGCAGGCGTGCCTGAAACAGGGCGATGGGCGGTTTAAGGTTGTCATCCAGGGGGAGGTTGTCTAGGATACCTAGCAGGCATGGTTTGGGGTCGGTCGGGATGGAGACTGAAAAGGCATTGTTAATAATTTTTAGGACTCCTGTCCAGTATAGGTGTAGCTTGGGGCAATGCCACAGCATATGGATCAAGTCCCCATTGTCTCTCGCGCATCTCAGGCAGTCCGAGTCCGGTCTCGCCCCCCCATTCTGGCCAGCTTGGCTGGCGTGTAGTGATCTCTCAGTATAATGTACAACTGGGATAGTCGCTGTACTACATTTAAGGACGACATTCGTACTGCCTGTAACGCCTCTTTCCACTGTTCTCCCTCAAGGGCACCCACGTCATTTTTCAGTAAAGAAAATTGACCAGTTTCTGTCCCACAAACCGATAGAATAGGGATGGGAGTTGATGAAAAATCTCTCCAACAGGGATAGAGCAGTTAAATCAGATGTTCTAACCCTTCCCTGTCTGTCCAAAGCTAGCAAAAGGTTCCTTTTTAAAATGATCATGATCTCTCTTGTTTATAGCATCTTTTAATGGAATGAGCAGAATGTGGTCAAGGACAACGACAGGCAGTAGATGAGCATGATTTAAATTATGATGCAAACATGTCTTCTTCTGAAATGTAGCTAGCCTTTTTTAAAGGATAAGTTCATCTTTTTTACGTAACCTGCTACTTGCAGACAAGGGGCACCAGTAGTTTAAAATATTTGTAAAAGTATTGTTTAATGCAAATTCCATACTTGTAGGCCTTTTTGTCACTCAGGGAGCCTGAAACCATAGCTCCACTCAAGACTCGCTCCTGGTATTATACATGGACAATCTGGGTGCTGGCTACTATAGTCTGTCTCCAGGTGTATAGGAAAAACTCCCGCGCTGTCTACACAAATTAAAACTAAATGGGCACTGCTGCACATACTGTGAAATACCTGTGAAACAAAAAATGTGTAAATGGTGATGGTGTTTGCGCTGTGAGGGAAAAAGGAAAGAGAGGGGTGTAAACCAAAAGGGTACTAATAAAAAATAAAGGAAAAAATATTAAATAACACATGGAATAAATGTACATCCAATAGGAAATAGTGACTTGTGCAGTAAAAATATGTAAACCAGACCAGAGTGAGCTGATATAAACATATAAATGGTGAAAGTCCATGGGCTGTTGAAAAAACATATATAATATATAGATCTAGATAGAATAAAAAAGTCCAGAGCAAACAATATAGAAGAAAAAAAGGACACTTCCACCACAAAAGGGACGCATGTAACAGATGCAATCTTCAGTGATATCACCTCCGTGTCTGCAAGCAGCTCACCTCACAGCTGTAAGGTGTACAGCATGTTCACAGATCACAGGTGAAGATGATGGATCGGAAGGACCAATATGGCGATGTCCCGTATGTTGTTAGAAGATTCTCAGTAAAGGATATAAAGGATCATGCGGAAAATATAAGAAAGTATATATAGTGTAATACCGCAATAGCTGTATTGGGACAGGGACGGATCGAGCAGTGCACACTCACTTAAGGAAAATGAGCGTAGGCGTCAATCCAACGAACGCCGAGTTCGTATGTCCCCAGTGTGGCAGACTCGGTCCGCTCCTGCTCCCAGTGCTTGTCAAATGGACTCAGTAGATGTTGGTATGGGGTATGAAAAAATATGCATATAGCGTAATCCAGTATAACAACAAACCAGTTTATTAAAAGTACCAAAAGATAAACTCACATTAAAAAGCTAAAATAGGTAAAATTATCCACGAGCGCCGAGCTCGTCTCCTGTCGTCAGGCTGTGTGTATACCTATGCATTATGTTCCTATTAGCACTGCATGCCCTACATTGATTGGACCACATCAGACTGTGGAGGATGAGGTGCTTCTCCTCATGTGTTCAGACTAAAGCCCCATACACACTATCAGATTTTCTGCTGGTTTTTTCCTTCAGATTTACCAAAACCATATAATATAAGGTCAAACCTTAGGAGTTTCAGTTTGTATGCAATCAGGCAGGCCCTTGCACTACGTGGTTTTGGTAAATCTGAAGACAAAAATCAGCAGAAAATCTGATAGTGTGTATGGGGCTTAAGAGCTACAGTCTGTCTCCACTCTACATCAAAGATATGAAAAATCAGCTTCATGCCAAACTTAGCAAGTCTTGTTGTATTTATTAATTGTCAGCAAAGTGACTGCATACAACGTCTTTACTCAAAAACAAGTTTCACCACTCCTGGCTTGCTCCCAAGGATAGGGGAACTTGTTGCAAGCCAGGAGTTGTCAAATGTGTCAAGGAAGGTTGCTTTTCAAGTGGAAACACTGTTGTATGCAGTCACTTTGCTGATAGAACAAAAGTTAAGGTATTTTTTTTTTCCAAGAATTATATTTCCCTAGGTGGATGCAGCATTGGTCCAATGCTGCATCTGTCCCCCACCGGCTTTAAGACTGAGAATCAAACACTGGCAATCGTTTGGTTCTCAGAGTTCCCTGAGCAGAGAGCTGGTAACTGTCAGTCACTGCTCTCTGCTCCTCCTCCCCCCAGCTCTCACTGGAGTGCTGGGCTGTGGAGGGGGCAAGAGCAGCTGGCTCAGGCTCACTGAGAGGCTGAGCCAGGTTCTAGTCCAGGGTTGTGGGCAGACCCATATTGTTACAATCTTTCCCCAGCCTGGACTGGCTCTGTGATGTTAGCCAGCAGCGGGCTCCAGCCTGCTGTCTGCTGAAAACGAGTCCACTTCTGTGATCCACAGGAGAAGTACAGCCAAATAAACCCTACTTATGTCTTATTTCTAGGACATAGGCTACAACAAAATGGTAGCTGAGCCATCTTCTTTGAGGACAAATAAAGTGATAATCCGTTTAGCTGTCCTGAAAGAAGGAGGATAAGTCTCCATTTTATTGAAGCACAGAGTATGAGATGGAAAGGGGCTACAGCAGTGTGAGAATTATGGTGGGGATGTGTAATGGGAGAGTCTGTGCTGCACGTGAGCAGCTCATGGATTAGGAAGAGCGCTTGCTTCGGCAATGCTTGGGTTGAGAGCCCAAAGACTGTCACGTCCTGGAAATAAGTCAGGACATAGGAATGTACCTGTAAACATTTTAAAGTATTCTGGCCAAGCTTCAAGAGTGACAGAAAGGTCTACAGCATGGGTGCGCAACCTGTGGCCCTCCAGCTGTTGTAAAACTACAAGTCCCATCATACCTTTATCAGTCTTGCAATGCCTCATTGGACTTGTAGTTCTGCAACAGCTGGAGGGCCACAGATTGAGCCCTGGCCTACAGGTATGGCATTAGCATTAAACAACATTTTTACAAATGACACATTTTATTTTAAACTACTGAGTGCCCTTGTATGCATGGACCATTATACAGTATGTAAAAGGTGAACTTAGTCTTTACGTTTCCAAAACCCATTGCATACGAACCAAAGTGAATGACTTCTCACCAGCGGGTATCACAGAGCACTGATGTATCCTGAACATGTAGTCACTGATGTTTACTGAATAGATATTTAATTGTATGTAGTTACCTTAAACTTATGATGTTCAGGTACTTTTTCCAGCAGTCTACCATTCTAGGTGTTCTGCATCCTGCGTATGGACTTCTTGTTTACTTGGCTTGTGTTAAGGAAGAACTTCCTTTAGAAATCTGTTGTGAATCTTTTAAAAAAAAAAAAAGCTGTGTGCAGGGCACCCCTGAAGGTAGTGACAGGGAGTGTTATGCCCACAGAAGCAGGGGTTGCCAGCTGCGCTGATGTGATGAGAAGTCTGCTGGATGGCGGCTGGACCAGCAGGATGCACTGCTGGGCAGGGGTCCCTCAGATGTACCAGATGAGACTTGGCCAAACGGAGAGCCAGGAGCAGGGTCAGGAGTCAGGCCAGTAGTCATACAGGGAATATCAGCCAGGGGTAAGGCAGCAAGCAGGGTCAGGAGTAAACCGGGGTCATACACTGGTAATCAGGCAGCAGGGAAGTCCAGAAGAACAAGCCAGAGGTCATACTCGGGTGAGCGGACTCAATAGAACAAGCCAAGGATCAAAGCCAGGAATGGAGACAAGACAGCTCAAAGGCAAGCCGGGTCAATAACAGGAAATACAATAAAATCAAGAACAGGAACACACGGGGAGCTGAAAATCATCCAGCAACTAATGGCTGATGCTGCTGGCTTTAAATAGGCTGCTGGGCACCAGAATCTGTCATGCATTGCGAGGGCCTTGGCGCACACGCATGCACACTGGCACATGAATCTTTGCGGCCGTTCATGCCTTTGTGTGCATTAGCATTAACGAATTTCTATGTGCCAATCCGCGATTCCGCTGGGCATTAGCAAATGTGCCAATTCTTCTGTGGACTGTTCTCTGACATCCATTCGATTCCGCCCAGCAGCAGCACAGCTAGCTTTCAAAACAGACTGTGTGTGTATATGAAAGGGTTTCCTTCTTGAATAATGCTCTGAGGTGGGACTTGGGAGGTTTGGACTCTTCCTGTAGGTGTGACTGGACCGGATTGAACGCTAATTAGGATGTATTCCACCCAACCCACCATCAGAGCTGTGAAGGAAGTTACATCATTTGCAGACTCTGAAAGACTACAAAGAGGAGAGTTATAGACTCTAGCTGGTGCAGGAAGGGGCTGTGGGTAGGAAAGAGTATATCAGTAGGTTATACAAGGTGTCACATGATACAAAGACACAACTAATACTAGGATATCAGGGGATCTGCAGACAACAGAGCAACATAGTACAGAGGTATGATCTGTGTTGGGATTGATCCATTCAGTTCTACTATAAAAAAAGGAGTTCAGCTTTAAAAAAAAATCTCATTCCTCTTTCTTAAAAATCATATATAGGTTTTAGTAAAGGATAATATGATAAGATGTTGCAGTCCTGCCCAGAAATGCTGTGAAAAGCCTGCTGAGTCTAGCTTTAACAAATATGAAAAATAGATAAATGTTAAACTTAATCAGCTTTCTGATTTTAGAAGTAACGGTTATTGCTTTTGTCTGAGGATGCCATTATTACAGTAGTTGGATTTGTTCCTACAGAGCACATTTCATATACTGTATAGTAAATATAATTTATGGCAGACTCACTTGTAAATATGTTTTTCAGAACCCGCAGATGATGTAAAAAGTGAAAAAAGTGATGGGGAACCTACTGCAAAGAAGAGCAAGAAAGTGGCTTCAGATAAGACTCCCAAGAAGAAAAAGAAACCGGTAATATGCATAAAATAGATTAAAAATCTTTGTACTCTACTGATGGTGTGCTTTTTTATATGATGTATGTACAATCTTGCATAAATCTTTAAAATATTTTAAAATGTACAATATTAATTACAGCTGCACACCCCCTGCTTGTCAAAGGTCCAGACCATACATAGCTAATGGAGTAAATATTAGAGCTGGGCTGCCTCTTGGTGTGGTTACTTGATGGCACACAACTTTAAGCACACTGGTACCAAAGCTTGGTGTAATGATCAGCCTTGAAACTTCGCAATCCGGTGCTCATTACTCCGAATTGCAACACAAGCATCTGCAATGCCCATTTGTTCCTTAATCAAGAGTGGGTACATTGAATGCTGGGAATGTGCCTGATAAAAAGTTTTATGTCTGTTTGCCATGCCCTTGATCAAGTTCACTCTACCTGTTTATGCCCTGGATTATTGCTGCAAATTGTCTGGATTATGTTTGTATACCCAGCTTGTCTGTGTTTGATACTCTGCTATTGTGCACTATTGCTGAGTTTACCTCTCTGCAACCTGGATTATGTTTGCATGCCTCTGACTTGGCAATCAGTCTGCTGATCACGTGGTAAGGGGACCGTCTTTCGGCTATAGCACAGGCAAGAAGAGGTTAAAAGTCAGCAGCTACAGTATTTGTAGCTGCTAACTTTTATTTTTTTTTTCACCCAGGATGGAACTCTGCCTTAAAGTGTATCTAAAGACATTTTTTTTCTCCTTGCATAAAGACTAGTAAAATCCCTGTTAGTTTTTTTTGTGTCTCCTATAAAAGAGTGCTCTTCACCTTCCTTCCTGGAGACACAACAGGAAATCTTCCTAAAGTGAAGAAAAATCCTTTTTTAGACCGGTGTCCCTGTAAATTTTCCCTCACCCCCTGCACAATTGACTATAAAATGTAGAATTCTCCATCACTTTCCATCCATTTTTAAGGCCTTAACTTGTTGTTATGAGGTCAGTATTTTCGATATTATGCCAAGATCAAGAACACGTGGACATGACCTCAAACTAATAGAAGGAAAGTTCAAAACTAACCTTAGGAAGTATTATTTTACTGAACAAGGAGTTGGTGCTTAGAATAGACTTCAAGCAGCGGTAGTTAGTCAGTCAACAGTAAATGGATTTAAACATGCTTGGGACAAACATTGATCTATCCTTAGGCAAAAAATGTAAAAAAAAAAATGGGGTAGTCTTGATGGACCACTCTGTCTTTTTCCTGACGTCACTATTCTATGTTTGTATGAGACATAGCATATATACTGCTGCTCGTGTAGTTGATGAGACAGTGGGAATTGCATTTGATGAGGAATTACAGTTGATGTCAGAGCTTCAAATAGATCAGCACTTGAGTTTTTATATTGGGCATAGAGTACTCTAGTCTCTTAACGCTCTCTGATGTCAGCATTTTCTGAGATTGCCAAGTTGGATGAAAGAGTGGAATCAAACGCGCTAGAGATAATTGTAATCCCAAGAGATGTAAGTTGAGGGGGGACTAAATTAAGTCCAGAAAACAAAATATTCTTTTGCTTTTGCAGTTACAAGCTAACAAAATTAGTGTCATTGCCATATTTCTTAACCAAACAAGCCCAAATTTCTCTCATCTTTATGTTGAGCAATAACATACTGTATCTGGTGCAGTGTAAAGCCAAGGGTTTCAAAAGATCTCCTGAACCAGTTTGGTAAACCCCAGTTTTTGGTCATTATCTTTTTACATAAACATAGTATCTTTAATACATAAAACGCATGGGTAGCATGCTTATTCTCCTATGGATTAAACAATTATACTTAAGCTAAAGTGAAAAAAGACAAATGTTCATTAAGATTAACCTCCTGCAAACTTCAACAGGTTTGGTCCAAAGGAGCAGCTAATAAAACTCATAAGCATAAAAAATGCAACATCTGTACACATCTTTAAAGATGCTGCAAAGCAGGACCGTAGATAAGAGGGGAAATATGGGTGTCCTAATTCTGGAGGCCCTGGCTGGCAGCCCCTTTAAGCCACAGGAGCCACACAGCCCAGGCACACGAAACACAGCAGCCTGTGTCTATTTCCAGCTGTTGATAAGACAGTGCAGCAGGGAGATGAGAACAATGAATAGCTGCAAAGGCAACTGGACCCTACACACCTGCAGGGTTGCCAAGAGCTGGTTGGAAGCAGTCCTACTTGTACTGGGGGCCTGAGCCTTATAGGGTTAGTAGGGGGCCCTATGGCCAACCGTTCCCTTGCTGCAGCCGCCACTGCCAGGCATCTGCTCGGCACTGTTGCCCTGCACTGACATCATGCTTGAGCTTCTCGGACATTCTTTCCATACCATAACTAGCTCTGTTACTGTCCTACCTATGCACGCAGAAGAAACAACAACAACAGATATACTTTCTCTGCTATGATCTATTCCTGCACTAGGACCAGCTGTAGAGGTCAGTTCCCTGATTTAAATTTCCCGAAAGCCATCCTGGTCTCTGATTGTGATCCACTCCTTGAGACAGTACCAGTTCTGTGTGCCAGCCTGACCCACAATTCCCATCTGTGATCTCCTACAAGCTGTTGGCATTTCTCTCCCAAAATTTGATTCCTTCTTGCTGTCAGGGCTAGCTGTACCCCTTTATCTTCCTGAGTGCGCCAGTCTCCTGAAGCCAGTGCCAGCATGTGGCTGCCATCCCTCACATGTTTTTCTGTGCTGTCTGAAAGCAACAGTTTCTCCAGGAAGAAGCCCCAGTGCCCTTTGTCTTCCCTCTCCAGCCTGCATCTTTCATCCTGCTTTTTTACAGTGGATTTCAACTCCTGTCTGGGCCTGTGGATGACCACGACATGGAGCCCTAGAGTGCCAATCATGTTGCAGATGACTTTCCATTAGAAGGACATTATGAGCTTGTGTCAGAAAGCATTGCAAATGATGGAGCTATGCCAGATAGAGCAGGTGGGACAAGTGCACTGGAATTTTCCTCCCCGCAAACCATGGAGCACCAGCACATGTAGGTACAACTGAGGTTTCTACATTCTGTTAGCCTCTTGGAGCACAGTAATAAATCATATTGTGTGAGTACAAGGACTGTGCCATATGTTACCTTGTATACAGTGAGTAGGTGTAAGGTATAAGCCCTTCCCACTGTTAGCTCAATTTTGCCACGCCTATAATAATGTCATGCTGCACATTCCGCCTAATTATTGTCTTCTGGTTGTCCATTGCTAAACTTCCCCCAGTAAAAAAAATATCTCCTGCCCTGCTGAGTAGCCTACATGGAAACCATCACTGGAGGCTTAATGAGGCATGGGCACCAGAAAGGGCATTCAGAGCAAAGTGACAGGGTCTGTGTAAACCCACCGCAAACTTCTCTTTTTACCATCAAAATGCCCAGTGTAGGTTGGTCTAAAAGCTCAAAGGGAGCGGTGCTGTCACCCCTTTCATTTGTGATATTGGCTGCTAAGCCTCAGCACTTTGTCATGGTCACATTTTTTACCCAGTGCAGCAGTGAAAGGTGCATTTGAGATGAGGTATAAAGTGGTCAGAGATGGGTTTTACACAGATAACAGTTAAGGCAATAAACTTTTTTTTTTTTTTTTTAGCAAAAGCAATCCTAACCATTACCAAGTCTGCTTGCTGTCTTTGGTGAACTTTAAACCCAGAACTTTACTTCCACCATTGCTTTCCATATGGCCTTGTCTTTTGCTGGGTTAATGTTCTACCTTGCATCATGACTGCCTGTCATTTACTTGATGTCATAAATTCTGTTTCTTTTTCTATCATTCTCTTTCTTGTCGTGCTGTCTACAGTCATGCTTAGCTCCTCTCCAGGCAAGTTTCTTGCGATATGGCAAAAAAAATGGCATCTCTTTAATATTCACCTCCAACAGATGTGGTTTTGCTTCACTTTGCAACCTCTCAAAGCGGAACTAAACCCATTGATTTAATTGTTTCCCCAAAACAATTTTATTCAAGGCATGCCATGAATCATAACAGTCACAGTTGCTTGTGCTCTCAAACCAAACTATCAAGCCATCAAATTTCTGCTGCCGTAACTGATTACATATGCAGTAGCATGGCAGATGCTACTGATTGGCAGATCAAAATGAGGATAATATGGCAGCTTCCTTGGCTATAAAAAATAGGAGGGTTTCGTTCTGCTTTAAAGTGTTGCTAAACCCCAAATCAAAAGCTTAGTAGTCTTTGGTGTGGTGGCTGCATTCATTTTCTTTTTTCCAAGCACAATTGTATAGTGCATGGGGCTGGAATTAAGTCAGGAAATGATAAGGGATTAGAGAAGTATATAAAACATGTAAGATAGTAATATTAGGGTTAGCCTTGTATCACAGGCAAGTTTCACTACCCCATTAGGAAGTTTATGTCTTACATCAGTAATAAGGAGGCTTGTTGTGCCTGACCCAAATCACTGTAATGTAAGTGCTGATGAAATGATCTTTGCTTTCCATCTGGATCCCTCAGGGCCGAGCGCTATAACATTTTCCGATACGGGACACAGACCAGGAAACTGGTTTAACAATCTGCGCTTTAAACATACATGGAAGAGCTATTCCAGATAATGAGCTGGTGCCAAATCGGCATGCTTTCTATTAAGGCCTATTAGGAAAATCTACTTACAGTATCACCAGATGTGGCAGATTAGTGGAGGAAGAGACCTTTTTATCCCAACGTCTACATCTAGTGTTTTAGTATTTGCTATGTAAGATCGTGTACTGTACAGGCTCATACATACATTGTGTGCTGTTTTATAGGTGTGGTTACAGCTGGGATTTATTTTATACTTGATATAGTGTTTGGAAGACAAAGTCGTCTATAAATTTAAAGACTCTTTACATAGGTCTGCTTATCACATCAGACTACACTATTTTACATCTAATTAGATGAAATTCTGAAAAGTCTTACATGGCCAACTGGCATTTGATGTCAGCTACTCAGACTGGAAAATGTAGTCATGTGATAACTACATTTTATTCTTACTCAGGTTAAAAAGTGTGTGTGTTTGTAAAGCACAACCTAAAAACGCTTTTATTTTTTTACCTGTTTCAGCTGATCTAAAAGAAGGAAAAAGCCTTAAAATCCATATGTCCCATGAACAGAGTAAGGCCCCTTTCACACGGGGCAGGCTCTGGCTGCGATGTGCTTGCTCAGCAGGGGATCTCTCCGCTGATCCCTTTTGAGCAGGCGGATGACAGGTCCATGTCCGGTGTGCTCATGTAGAATGAACACAGACCAACTCTCCTCTATGGGCCACCGGATGTAAACGGACCGCCTCTCTGTTTACACCCGACTACCATCCGATCCGCTGTCTGTTTTTGGCTGATCGGGTTGGAGGTAGGTTGGACACATGTCCGTTTACACCCGCTGCTCCATAGAGAATAATGGAGGTTCCGATCGGAAAGTCAATCTGAATAGGGCCAAATATGCTTTCCCAACAATAAAACTGGAAATCAATTATCTGGGTGAGCCGAATGATGTCGATTTTAATATAACTTTTTAAATATATATTTACATATCTGTTTATACTGGTCTTTTTCACATTTGAAGATTAAACTCTAATGCAGAATAATTTACACTGTCAGGATGCATTTATCATACAATGTTTATGTTGTCCATTAACGTTTCAAATGTTTGCATATTATTTCTGTGTTTGGTTTCCTCCAAGAGTCCAAAAACATTCTTTCTTAATCGTACATCGTGGAACACAGAGCCATAGTGCCTTGAAGAGGAAAAGGAATGGTACCCTGGCCTCATGAAAAGAGGACACAAGGTTTTGCCCATAATGCTTCTCCCTGAGAGCTAGACCCTGGGATCCAGCACTTTGGTCTTTCTTCCGAATACCTAAAAGTTTTTTTGGCAGGGTGCTATATGGGTCCAGGAAAGAGGACCCTGTAAGTGGGGTCCCAGTCCCTGAAGGTCTATCATGACTTGGCCCGCCGTGATATGTGAAGCTTGGGTCTGTCTGATCTTCAGCAGTATCCCGTGGCGAGGATAAGGTAAATGAAGATAATCCTAAGGGAAACCTATGGATTTCTTCTACTTTTAAGTAAATGGTGTCATGCCTATATTTCTCCACTAGAGAGTCTGAAAGTCTAAAACACTTGTCTGATATCCTTACCTTGCCTCACAATGTGGATGCTCAGTACAGCTGCAGCTCTGGTCATGGTCAGCTGTCCTCCTCCGCTGTTAAAGCCATCAGGGGAATTAGGCAGGGGGATCGCCCATCTGCCAGGCAATCCCCCTAAACGGATCATCTTCCTGTTGCACCACTCCCCCCCAGCTGTCTCGGAGGCACGCGCACTTGTATCTTAAATGGATACGATCGGACGGCGGGGAAAAAGGGGGCAGAGTCAAAGCGCAAGCCCACGTGCATTCGGCGTGCACGTTCGTAACGGCGCAGGCGCAGAGCGGCTGAACGTTTTAAAAGCCCTCACTCTTTCTAGCTGAGCAGTCAGTGGTACGGGAGAATCAGGCACTTGTAAGGTGGTGGAACCAGGCACTTTTCTTAAAGGGACACATTTACCTAAAGCATCAGGCTGAGTAGATAATAGCAGCATTTAGATATTGCTGGACTAGCACTCAGCAGGTGATGCATTTAGGTTAGTACCTCTGCATTTGTGCTTAGGACTATGCGTTCCCGCAGAGGTAGCTCGGTTGCAGCAAAAGGGGACACAAAGGTATCACCTTCAGGGTCTGAGGATCCTGGTCATGCATCCGCAGTTCCTTCCTCTCTGAAAAGACCCAATGTATCCAGTCAGGATGACCCATTGGCACTGTCAGATATAGCTGCCTCTCCTAACATCTCAGCCCCTGCATACGTCACTGAGAATGTTTTTGCTTCGGCTTAGAAGAGAGGTTAACCTCATTAATCGCTAAATCGTCCCAAAAAGGGGGAAAAAAGCGTGTCAGATCCCCTTCTCCCTCCCTGGACCCAAAGCTGGAGGGACAGTGGGAAGATGAGGTTGAATCACCATTGGAGGACCAAGAAGAGGAGCAATCTGATGACTCCTCTTTAGAGGAGATGGTCTCAGAAGAGCCTGTCTCAGCCTCGCATTCTCAAGGGTTGCCGGTTCAATCCCTTTCAGAGATGGTTCGTTCGGCCTATAATTTACCCTCTGTTGAGGCGGCTGAAGCTTTGGTTCCCACTTTGGGTTCTTTAAAGCCCCCTCAGGCTTTACATGCTTTTCCTCTCCATCCATTGTTGGAAAAGCTTATATTATGTATACTGATTGGGAGCACCCAGATAAACTTTTTATTCCTCCTAAAAAGTTTTCTTTACTTTATCCTATGGAGGAAAAATTCACCAAGAAGTGGAAGGTCCCAGCAGTTGATGCGGCCATTTCTTGCGTGAATAAGAACCTAACTTTTCCATTGGACAATTTCCAGGTATTTAGGGACCCAGTGGAAAAACTGGAATCTTTGCTTAAATCCTCCTTTGCTATGGCCGGTGCGGTGACTCAGCCTGCAGTAGCAGCAATTGGCATTTGTCAGACCTTAAAGGACCAAATGAAGCAGGTCATAAGGTATGTGCCGGCTCAACAGGCCCGGGACTTAGCTGACCTATCCAGGGCCTTATGTTTTGCAGTTGACGCAATTAAAGACTCTATTCATCAGGAATCTCGCCTTGCTTTCTTGCTAGTGCAGATGCATAGAAGCCTGTGGCTAAAGCACTGGTCAGCCGAATCACCCTGCAAAAGGCTATTGACTAGTTTCCCTTTTCTTAGAGAGGTTGTTTGGGGAAGATTTGGACAAATACATCCAAAAAATTTCAAGTGGTAAAAGTACTCTTTTACCGGTGAAAAAGAAGACTAAACGTCCTTCCTTTAAACGATCATCTTCTCCAGGTCCTAGGACAATTGCCTCCAGGCAGTCGCGACGGACATAAACTAGTTTCTAAACATCCGTTAATTCCGGATGGAGTCAATCCTGTCAGTGGTCCCCACTCTACGGGGAGAAGAATTTCTGGCGTGAGTGGACATCAGGGATGCATACCTACATGTACCCATTTTCCTCGCAAACCAAAAATTCCTACGATTCGCGGTAGAGAGTCACCATTTTCAATTTCTGGCCCTACCCTTCGGGTTGGCTACTGCACCTCGGTTATTCACAAAGGTACTTGCGCCACTTCTGGCAAGGCTAAGGACCCAGGGTATAACGCTGATGGCATATCTAGACGATCTGCTGTTAGTAGATCAGTCAGTGGCTCACCTAAATCAGAGCGTGTTCACCACGGTCAAGTATCTGGAACACTAAGGGTGGATCCTCAACTTCAAGAAATCAGCCTAATGCTGCGTACACACGAGCGGACTTTACGGCAGACTTGGTGCAGCGGACTTTTCGACGGACTTTCTAACGGACTTACCGAATGAACGGACTTGCCTACACACGATCAACCAAAGTCCGACGGATTCGTACGTGATGACGTACGACCGGACTAAAACAAGGAAGTTCATAGCCAGTAGCCAATAGCTGCCCTAGCGTCGGTTTTTGTCCGTCGGACAAGCATACAGACGAGCAGACTTTTCGACCGGACTCGAGTCCGTCGGAAAGATTTGAAACATGTTTCATTTCTAGGCCGTCGAACTTTTGGGAAAAAAAAGTCAGTTGGAGTCCACACACGATCGAATTATCCGACGGACTCCGGTCCGCCAGACCAAGTCTGCCGTAAAGTCCGCACGTGTGTACGCGGCATTACAGCCAGAAGAAGGCTGGAGTACCTGGGCCTGGTCATAGACACAGCCCAGAGAAAGGTGTTTTTGCCCCAATCAAAGGTCACTGCTATAAAGGAGCTGGTCCAGCTGATCAAGGAGATGAAGAGTCCTTCCATCCGCCTATGCATGAGATTATTGGGGAAGTTGGTGGCTTCATTCGAAGCAGTCCCCTATGCCCAATTTCATTCAAGACTGTTTCAAAACAAGATCTTGTCAGCTTGGAACAAGAAAGTCCAAGCTTTGGACTTACCAATCTGTCTGGCCCTGGAAGTCAGAGCCTCAGTTGGTGGTTGGTAGCCAAGAATTTGCAGAAGGGAAAGTTCTTCATGCCAGTTACTTGGAAGATTGTGGCGACTGATGCCAGTCTGTCAGGCTGGGGAGCAATCCTGGAGGAGGCTACAGTCCAAGGGAAATGGTCCAAGGGCAAGAATACCTTGCCCATCAACATCCTAGAGATTCAGGCAGCACCTCTGCAGTAGCGTACATCAATCACCAAGGGGGTACCAGAAATCATGCAGCCTAGAGGGAAGTTAACCATATTCTGGTTTGGGCAGAGAAGCATGTACCTTGCCTATCTGCAGTTTTCATTCCGGGCATAGAGAGTTGGCAGGCGGAATTCTTAAGCCGCCAGAAGCTGTTTCCAGGGGAATGGTCTCTACACCCCAATGTCTTTCTGGCGATTTGCCGGAAATAGGGAACCCTGGATGTGGACCTATTAGCGTCCAGGTTCAACAAAAAGTTAATCAACTTTGTGTCAAGGTCAAGGGACCCACTCGCATGCGGAACAGATGCGTTAGTGGTCCTGTGGGATCAGTTTTACCAAGAAGCACTATCAGAGCCATAAGTGCTTCTTGGGCAGTGCATTACAAAGCATCCATGACTCAGATCTGCAAGGCTACAACTTGGTCTTCGGTCCATACATTCACCAAATTCTATTAGGTGGATGTAAAAGGGCATGAGCACGCCGCCTTATGGTGCAGTGTTCTGCGGGCAGCAGTATAGATCCTCGTGTCTGATGGCAGCCTGTTTTTTTTCTGTGTCTCCCCCCCTCAGATGGCATTGCTTTGGGACATCCCATGTAGTAATTACTATGGCTCTGTGTCCCGTGATGTACAATTAAGAAAGTAGGATTTTTATAACAGCTTACCTGTAAAATCCTTTTCTTGAAGTACATCACGGGACACAGAGGTCCCTTCCCTCTTTTTTTGGGATATGTGTATATTGCTTTGCTACAAAACTGAGGTGCTCCCTGTAATGGGAGGGGTTATATAGGGAGGGGGACTTTCTGTCTTGGGTGTGCCAGTGTCCTTCACCTAAAGGTGTCCTATAACTCATGTAGTAATTACTATGGCTCTGTGTCCCGTGATGTACATCAAGAAAAGGATTTTACAGGTAAGGTGTTAAAAAAATCCTCCTACTTGATTAACTAGCTGCTTCCTAAATCTTCACTGGTCTATGGTCTGTATAAGAGCAGCAACGATCTTAGAATGTGAAAGCTTTGAGGGTCATTAATTGGTGTTTGTGTTCTGTAGAGTGCTATAAAAATAAAGAAAAAAATAACAGTTATATGTTCAGCCTTTCCAAATCTTGTATTTTTTTATCATATGAAAAACATGGTTTCTACTTAGGAGTTTCTACTTTGCTAAATTCTATTTTATTAATTATGTAGGTCAAGGAATGTATTTTAAAAAAACCAAAGGAAAAGGTGGAAGAGACAATTACTACAACAAAAACCAGAAAAAGAAAGAAGGTATGTTGTTGTAATGGGCTGATAATATGTTTACCTGTTTTACAGAGCGTTGATAAAAGAATAATAGGGGACATTTTGTGTGGCCCACCAGCACCTCTTCTAGTACTCCTTTTCTGGGGTACATAATGTTTGCTGTCATTCAGTGTGCTTCCTCTAAGCCCAGGCTGACATGGAACCACCCCCTACAGCACTATTACACTGAACAGCTCTCACACATTATTACTTGAGAGTTCAGAGTAGGGACTTTCCCACCTTCAGAGTAGGGACTTTCCCACCTTCAGAGTAGGGACTTGCCCACCTCTGCCATCCAAAAGAGGAAAGACCTGTGTTAACAGAACAGCCAGAAGCCCCTTGAAAAATAGTGTTTTTAGACTTTTTTATAAAAAAAAAGATAGGGGGTGGATGCAGGTTGATGGGCCCTTAAAACTGGAGCTCTACTTTAAAGGTAATTCCAGTTAAATTACCTAATTAACATGAAACTATGTAGAGGAATATTAGCCCACCTGTCAGTTTTTTATTTTCCTTTACTGAATGAAGGAATGAGAGACTTGTATAGCGCTACTTAGGCGAACTGGTAAGATGGAGTTCAGAGAAAACGTAATCCTCATCCTGATTGTTCTAGGATTCCAGATTCAATGCATCTCTCACAACCCCTAAAGCTGGCCATAGATGGATCGAAATTCTTCCACTGCAGCAGCCAAGTTTCAAACCTTGCATAGTCATTCCAGCTCAACTGAAGTTGATCTAAGATCCAAAACCAAAATGAAATATCAATCTGCACAGATTGTACACATATAAACAAAAATCAAGGTTGCAAGCTAAACACTTTGAGTAATTCCAATCCACCCAAAACTGAAATAAATAATACAATCAATATAGGTTGAAGCTACTAAATAATACTTGAAACATCAATATATGGGGCAGAACAGTGGTGTTGTGGTTAGTACTCGCCTAGCAGCAAAAGGGTCGCTGGTTCAAATCCCAACCACAACACTATCTGCCTGGAGTTTGCATGTTCTCCCTGTGCCTGCGTGGGTTTCCTCCGGATACTCCGGTTTCCTCCCACACTCCAAAGACATGCTGGTGGGTTAATTGGCTCCTGTCCAAATTGGCCCTAGTATGTGTATGTATGAATGTGAGTTAAGGACCTTAGATTGTAAGCTCCTTGAGGGTAGGTGTGAATGCACAATGTATATGTAAAAGTGTTGCGTAAATTGACGGTGCTGTATAAGTGCCTGAAATAAATAATAAAAATATATAAATCAGTCCATAATATCCCTTAGATTAGAAAACATAGTCCATTATTCCATATTGTTCTCAAGATCACCACTGAAAGAAAGAATTCTTCTTGATCACTATGAAAACACGTTATCATTCCAGTCATCCCACGTCCTCTTGTCACCTCTGGGATGATCACACTGCGCTTGTTATCCCTCAATGGGGTTGATCAGCATGCCCAAATTCACTCGGATCTTCCTTATCTGCCCTCACAAACTGCTCAGATATTGCATAGCATACATAAAGGAAAAGGGACTAATAGTGCTCACTGTGTTACATATTTTTAAAAAATGTAATTGAAAAAAAAGCACTCACAAGGACAAAAAGCAAGATCGCCTTTAATACAATGTATTCCTATGTATACATCTGCATGTACTGGTCTCTAGCCATTCAGCAGTACTGGGGTAGCAGCATGATGATGTCATCAGCACGTGGCTTTGCCCCTATATGTGTTACGTCTTGTGAGCAGGACTTCTTCAGTATGAACAGAGCTGATGCGGCCAGCACTATTCATACACTTTAGTGGCAGAATGGGAAAACACTTAACGTAATGAACATTTAGTACAATTTGTGTGGTGCATGGGGCAAAGATAATATTAGCATTGAATGGTTTCTAGATGTTGCTTGGTGTACTTTAACTAAAACTTGTATGCTAAACATCTTTGTTTATATACAGAACATATGACATTTACTATAAGTTTTAACATTTAACCACTGATGTACTTGCATACAGAAGACAATTACTGATGTTCTAGCCATCTCTGCACCAAAACCTGGAACACCGGAAGACCTCCAAAATTTGTTGATGCAACATTATAGCAAGACACGGTCAGTTATAGAACTGGAAGATCTAAAATTGCCAGGTAAGCACAGTCTTCAACTTTGCATAAGTAAGATTTTATATTTTCCCTTTGTAGAGATAACTAACCATGTGCATTAGCCCTGAGCTGATTCCCAACATGGGTTTCATGACCCCTAAATCCCCGGGGCAGCCAGCCTTATTTCCATTCATACCTTCCTGTCACCGGGATGATATATATAAAATATTACTTAATCACACTTTTCGAGTCAGTAAGAACTACATTTCCCAGAAATCTTAACAGATCCTTTCCTGTCTAAAATAAAAATACACTTTATTTATAGCAATATTAACAGTTTGGGCCATTACCTCTATAAACAAAGCTGTTAGTTCCACATTAGGCTGTGTGTCCAGCTTGTTCAGCAGATGTTCATTCCACTGATGGTTTCTTGTAGCTGGTTAGTTCTAAAACAGAAAGGTTCCTATAAGTGAGGAATCGTTCTGTACTTTCTCTGTCTAATTTAGTGATGCAAATATATTCCAGTAAAATGAATGTATTATCATACTCTTACCTCATTCGGTATGATTTGATGGACAGCCTAATGGTAACACAGTAGCCTTGATCTGCAGGTTGCAATGTGGCACAGCATTAGGTGAGGTTTAGCTACGCTTGTTTCAGTTGGACTTTGCTTAATACATTGTACTAACCAGGCACACAGCTTCGAACTCTATTATTATTTGAAAATGGCAAATTGAGTTAAAGTACTCTATATTGTCAAAAGTATTGAGACACCTGCCTTTACACGCACACAAACTTTAATGGCACCCAGTCTTAGTCTGTAGGGTTCAGTATTGAGTTGGCTCACTGTTTGCACCCATAACAGCATCAACTCTTCTGTCTGTCCACAAGGTTTAGGAATGTGTCTATGGAAATGTTTGACCATTCTTCCAGAAGGGCATTTGTGAGGTCAGGCACTGATGTGGATGAGAAAGCCTGGCTCGCAGTCTCTGCTATAATTTATCCCAAAGGTGTCTGTCGGGTTGAGGTCAGGACTCTGTGCAGGCCAGTCAAGTTCCTCCAACCCAAACTCACTCATCCATGTCTTAATGGACCTTGTTTTGTGCACTGGTGCGCAGTCATGTTGGAACAGGAAGGGGCCATTCCAAAACTGTTCCCACAAAGTTGGGAGAATGAAATTGTCCAAAATGTCTTGGTATGCTGACACCTTAAGAGTTCCCTTCACTGAAACTAAGTAGCCAAGCCCTAACCCTGAAAAACAACCCCACACCAAAATCTCCCCCTCCACCAAATGATTTGGACCAGTGCACAAAGCAAGGTCCATAAAGACATGGATGAGTGAGTTTAGTGTGGAAGAACTTGACTGGCCTGCACAGAGTCCTGACCTCAACCCGATAGACCATCTTTGGGATGAATTAGAGCAGAGACTGCAATCCAGGCCTTCTCATCCAACATCAATGCCTGACATCACAAACGTGATTCTGGAAGAATGGTCAAACATTCCCATAGACACACTCCTAAACCTTGTGGACAGCCTTCCCAGAAGACTTGAAGCTGTTATAACTCAATATTGAACCCTACAGACTAAGACTGGAATGCCATTAAGGTTCAGGTGTGGGTAAGGGCAGGCGTCCCAATACTTTTGGTAATATAGTGTATGTCTGAGCCAAAACCTTTTTTATTTTATAATTAATCAATTTTATCATTAGAGCGATGTAACGAAGCGTCTCACACTCCGCTTTCGTCATATACCACTGCCTCCCAGTCTGAATATAGATATCAGATATTCCAACCGCTCACAAGCACAAAACAAGGCGATACTTGTTTAGTTGCTGAACATAGACTGTTTTATTAGAACCAAAATACAAGTCTTATATACAGTAAAAGAGGAGGTTCTTCCCTCCTGCTCATATTACTCTAACAATACACCTGTAACCAGAAACCTAATTAACATGAGCTAATTAACGTATCCATTAAAGCAACCGATGTGACTCCCTAACTACAATACACATTATCATACATATCAACACAGAACTTCTTCATACAATTGCAGGGTTAATTAGCACAAACAACAATGGGTGAAAGACTCTTAGAAGTTATAGTAGACTAATTTACATTATAGCAGACAGACAGACAGGTGGCTGGAGTTGATGACATCAGCATCTTTTAACAGTGTGTGTCCCAACATTATGAATCAGTCACTATTTCTAATATGGCATATACAGGGTTCCCAGAGTCTGTATGTCTTGGGGGGACATGGACCTGAATCCAAAGTAACATCACCTCAAGGGTCCCCGGGCATACAGCACACAAAGAGCACTGGTCCCCCAAATGCCAGGGCCCATGATCGGTAGGCAAGAGGCTAGCATTCCGTCCCCTCCAAAAGCCTCTGTCCCGGATAGGTCTGTCACAAGCGATTTCTCCACACTTCCTCTTTTGTAGACTCAACAGGAAGTGATGATGACTTTCCAATGGGGAGATAGCAATACAATTTGAGAGGTTCCATCCAAATCTAAAAAACAAAAAACAAAAGAAGTTTTACCTTTTATACCTTAAATAGTAAAAACTATTTATATAGTGTAATAGTTTGTTCTTAAAGTGGTTGTAAAGCTTGAAGGTTTTTTACCTGCACGCATCTTATGAAATAAGGTAAAAAAAATTCAGTGTGCAACTTTCCCCGTATCCCCCCAATACTTACCCGATCCTGATCTTAATCCAGATGTGCAGCTGCTCTCTCGGCTCTCTGCCTCCTCATTGGCTCAGACACAGCAGCGGGAGCCATTGGCTGTCAATCATTCGTTAATCACAGCCAGTGAGGAGGAAGTGGGAGCAGGGAGTGTGTCTTATGGACACACAGAGCGGGGCTCAGGAGCAAGCACACACAAGTGGAGCAAGTTTGATATGGGGGACAGTCGGCGGGGGGAGATGCCAGGAGCGTTGGCAGGGGACCCCAAAAGAAGAGGATCGGGGCTGCTCTGTGCAAAAACCTTACAGAGCAGATAAGAATGACTTGTTTGTTATTAAAAAAGAAAAAAAAATTAAGCTGAGTGATCCCCGCTGAGCAAGCGGATATTCACGGGGCGGATCATCACTGATCCGCCCCGTGAGAAAGAGCCCTAAATGTTTAAAAGTATTGTATTATTTTTGTAGTTTGTAATAATGTGCTATATATGGGGCAGCCAAATTTGCTCATTACCTAGGTAAGCTCTTTTGGCAGGTTATTGAATCATGCGCTTGGAAGTTTGTTGAATGCAGAGAATATAGACAAAACATCTTTTTTCGGTTATGCCTAGGGCTGGGGAAAAAATCATTTTGAATCTTGAATCGAGTTGAGAGGTCGAATCGATTCAAATTTTCAGCAAATCGATTTTTTAGAGTTTTTTTTATTTTCACCAGGACCGGCGCTGATACCGCGCCGGTCCTGAGGAGCTGTGGGCAGGGTTTTTAGGCGAGGCCGCGGCTTCGGCTTAGTCCACGAGGCCTGTCGCCGCGGACTAGGCCGAAGCCGTGGCCTCGCCCAAAAACTCCTGCCTGCAGATCCTCAAGACCGGCACGGTGTCCATCAAAAAAAAAAAAAAAAACTTGATTAGAATCGTAAATCAAGTTTTTTTTTTAAAAAATCCCAGATTTTTTTTTTTTGGGAGAAAATCACCCCGGTTCTAGTTATGCCCCATCGACAGAAGCCGGTCGAAACGGCTGCAGTACACACTGACTGAATGTCAGCCAGTTTCTATTGAACCGCCCGATGCCGCCCCACATTCAGCCCATGTGTACTAGGCTTTAGACTCTTCCAACCTTCCACCCCCCCCCCCACCCCTCATCTATTTTTTAAAAGTTCCCTTTATATATACATTACAGCAGTCTTCGGGCTGGTCACATGATGTCCTAGTGTCCTTCGTTTTGTGATTCAGAGGATTACTGCAGAGAGCCGTGCTCATGGTATGACTTCATCACCGCTCACTTCAGTATTGTAGTAACATCCTGGGCTAATTGGAGATGTCATTCAACCTGGAAGAGAACCAGCAGCAAAGCCGGGAAGCTGCAAAAAAAAACAAAAAACTTTACGTCTATTTTATTTTTAAAAGATGGAGTTCTGCTTTAGGGTAAACGCTACAATAAAAATGCATACACTGAAAACACATTTTTTTTTCCTTTAAAGAGACCTGGTCACTAATTGCATGGGAAAATTGTGTATTTTAACCACTTCAGCCCCGGAAGAATTGACCCCCTTCCTCACCAGAGCGTTTTTTGCGATTTTGCACTGCGTCGCTTTAACTGACAATTGCGCGGTCGTGCAATGTTGTACCCAAACAAAATTGATGTCCTTTTTTTCCCACAAATAGAGCTTTCTTTTGGTGGTATTTGATCGCCTCTGCGGTTTTTATTTTTTGCACCATAAACAAATAAAGAGCGACAATTTTGAAAAAAACACAATATTTTGTACTTTTTGCTACATCCCCATTTTTTTTTTTTTTTAAAAAGCAAATTTTTTTCTCAGTTTAGGCTGATATGTATTCTTCTACATATTTTTGGTAAAAAAAATCCCAATAAGCATATATTGATTGGTTTGCGCAAAAGTTATAGCGTCTACAAACTAGGGAATAGATTTATAGCATTTTTATCATTTTTTTTTTTTAACTGCGATTTTTATCATGACTGCGACATTATGGCGGACACATCGGACAATTTTGATACATTTTTGGAACCATTGGCATTAATACAGCGATCAGTGTGATTAAAAATGCATTGATTACTGTAAAAATGTCACACAATCTGTCACTGCTGTCAGAACAGTCCCCGTTCTGTCTCTTCTGGTCACGATCGCTCGTGGCTGGCAGTCATCGTGACCATTGGCCACGAGCATCGGCAGCCCCACTGTGCAGCGGGAGCCTTCTATCCGGACCCCGCAAGCCGACGTATAGCTACGTGGTTTCGCGCAGAGGAGCCAACCTGCCGCAGTATAACTGCGGCGACTGGTCCGGAAGCGGTTAAAGTGTTTTTTTTGTTTTTTTTCATAAAAGGTCTTTTATTGACTTGCACTGTACCTCTGAACTTGCCAGGAAATCGACACTCCAGAAAATGTCAATGACTTACTGTAGCACGGACCACTTCCTGCTTCAACGCTTTATGTAGCAGCTGGGGAAAGGAAAGAACGAAAGGGTTAGGGAATCCTGGACAGTTCGGGTTTGAATCATGTGTCCGGTTTCCATCCACCTGAAACCCGGACACAATATTCAGACAGGAGTGTGGCTCAGAACAGGACCTGATAGGAGAGTGAGGGGGCACTATGCATGCCACATTACCATTCTCTTTGGAGAACCCAAAGGTGTCCCAGGTCTGCTATAATCCTATAGAGCAGTGGTTCTCAACTCCGGTCCTCAGGACCCACTAACAGGCCAGAATTTAAGTATTACCTTGGGGAGATGCAGATTAGAATACTGCAATCACTGAGCAGCAAATTATATCACCTGTGATGTATTTCAGTTTTTTTCCAAACCTGGACTGTTAGTGGGCCCTGAGGACAGGAGCTGAGAACCACTGCTATAGTGTATGTTAAAAAAAAAAAAAAAAAAAAGCGACTCCTGACTTCACGCGTGATGGGGAAGCCCTTATCCACACTGTACATGTATTTGATGGTAGCACATGACATCAAACCCACTCGGGCATTTGATAAATGGAAGGTGGATATTCAGGCATTGGGGAATGACGAATGGAAGGACATTGTCTCGAACTATATCCCAACTGTAATAGCAGCTAAGGACAGGATTATGCAGTTGAAATTTCTCCATAGGGCATACTTCACTCCACACAGGATGGCTAGAATCTATCCTCATATTGACACCTTATGCCCCCGGTGCAGGACCAGAGAGGGGACATTCTGGCACATGGTATGGGCATGCCCGAAGCTTGGGCCATACTGGGAGGGAGTGACGGAGGTGCTTAACGACATATGGGATCTCAGACTATCACTTGACCCTAGGCTGCTCTTGTTGAGCTATCTTGGAGACGTGGAGGGGGACAGATACACCAAACTCTCTGTTACATTCCTGCTATTCTATGCTAGGAGGGAGATAATGCTACATTGGATGTCAGCTGAGCCCCCCACCCTTAGTTCTTGGAAGAAAGCGGTAGACTCTGTGCTGCCACTGTACAAACTCACATATGAAAGCAGGCAGTGCCCTGCTAAATTCGATAAGGTCTGGTCGACCTGGGCGGGGGCGCATGGCTGAGGGACCGGGAGTGGGGGACCTACTGATGGATTCCCCCCTTGTGGTCAGGGGCATTGCCCCCCCCCTCTCGGACACGAGGCGCCGTCGGGTCATACTGATGGATTCCAATCTGACGAATTTATACACATGCTGGACCTATGGGGGGTAGTGATTATGCGATCTGCTGATCCTTAGGGGTAAATGCAGACAGGAATATCCTCAGACTTCACTGGGTGAGGAAGGAGGGGAGTGGGCAGTTATGGATTAGAGGGAGACTATGAACGAGGTTGAATACTTTGATGTTAAATGTAAATATGATACCGTATGTAGTATTTGAAACGCACACCATTGTTGACCCCTCATCACCCCACTTATATCCTAATGGATGTACAGGGAACTAGCAAATACGTACGTGTGAGATGCCGCATTATTGAACAGATGTTTTACTATAATGCTGTAATGATTCAGATATTCTTTGTCGTACACTGACGGTTTTGTAATGCTGATTAGTTTTTTTTTAAAATAAAAACCTTTTTGCTGTAAAAAAAAAAAAAATAATTTTGCTGTGCACTGCTAAAGTGTTCGGGTTTGGCTTGAAGAAAAAGTGGCAACCCTTGAAAGGGTAATAATATAAAATAAAGTGTTACCTAAGTGACCGCTCTTATGCCCTGTACACACGATCGGACATTCCGACAACAAAATCCATGGGATTTTTTCCGACAGATTTCGGGCCAAACTTGTCTTGCATACACACGGCCGCACAAAGTTGTTGGAAAATCTGATCGTTCTGATCGCGGTGACGTAAAACACGTACGTCGGGACTATAAATCTAGCCAATAGCTTTCGTCTCTTAATTTATTCTGAGCATGCGTGGCACTTTGTGCCTCGGATTTGTGTACACACGATCATAAATTAAACAATCGGATTTTGTTGTTGGAAAATTTTATATCCTGCTCTCAAACTTTGTGTGTCGGAAATTCCGACGGAAAAAGTCCGATGGAGCCCACACACGATCGGAATTTCCGACAACACAATCCGATCGCACTTTTTCCATCGGAAAATCCGACTGTGTGTACAGGGCATTAGTCTGCTGGGGCTGCTAATATCACATCCAAGATGGCAGTGCCCAGCAGCAGTCTCTAGGCTTTTGGATGTCTACCCAAAGGAGACTTTTATAGGTAACAAAAATGTCTAAAATGGTAGAAAATGTTTCTGAAATGAATGGTCTGGTGATGATGTCTCTTTAAGATGTAATCTTTTCTTTTCATATTTGCATGTTCCTGTATTCCATTCTCCACTTCCATAACCACAAGAAAAATGACTCCTAAAAAAATCTTCTGTAGAAAGCCGCATGGATTTCAGCGTGCGGTTAGGACATATAACTATAGGGTCTCATGTTTGCTTGCACTGTAGTTGAACCGGCAGAAGAAACATGGATTCCTTCTCAATTTTGTTATACTGTATGTGATGTAGGTTATTTCCAGTAAAACAATCTCTTTGTGTTATATGATATTTATGAGTACAGTCAGAATCTGTCTTCTCTTCTAAACAAAATAAAAGGTTAATGATCCAGGTCGTGTTTATTTTTAGCCACGCTTTTTAGGGGATATTTGATTTATTCACAATGGAGTTTGTTTGGCCTAAAGGTGACCTACTTTTCTTGGCAGCGTCATGCTATTGGAAGTGTAATAGTCCTGTAGGCAATACTGCTTTCTTCTTTAGTTACTAGTTATTGCTATGGACTTGTGTTACCTGCGGAGTATGGCGTGTGCACCAGAACATGCCAGGATGATGCTGGACACCAATACAGATATGCTGGCTTTCCTGACATATAAACTCCACTGGTGTGCAGGGATTGTTTAAAAGAAACTGCACTGTATTTTCAGTGAATATAATTTGTTATTTTAAAATTGAATGTAATTTTTGAAGGAACTTTTCCCACTAACCAAGATTTCTAATTCCTTATTGTTGTAATCGAAATACAAAAGTTGTAGATTCTATTGGCAATCTCTATCAGTGTAAAGGTTTGTGGATTGGTAAATGCAGCTTTGCATGCATTCGGCATGCATTTGAGATCATTTTAACTTTAATTTGACCTGACCTGTATGGGGAGAGAAACCATTCTGATGCAATCAAAAGCCATCAACATGGGCCTTTTAGCTGTCAACATCGTATATGATAGTCCACCAGATCAGGGAGCGGGCAGGCTTTGATACAAAGCTTCGTCATTCAGAAAGGCCCTTGATTTGGGCATACCCTGTTTCCCCGAAAATAAGACCTAGCGTGATTGTCGCTGATGGCTGCAATATAAGCCCTACCCCCCAAATAAGCCCTATCCTGTTTCCCCGAAAATAAGCCCTACCCTGAAAAGAAGACCTACAAGGACTTTAACTAGGGCTTATTTGGTGGGTAGGGTTTTTATTGCAGCCATCACCGACAATCACGCTAGGTCTTATTTTAGGGGAAACAGGGTAGCATCAAAGACCTGCAAGCTGCTGCAGGTATAGTATGTACAACTATCTCTAGGTGCTTGTACTTCATACTTGATGACTCGATATACTGACAGGGCCAGTGTTGTCACAATAATTGTGGATTGCTAATAAATCTGGCTCTTGGCTTTTCAAATGAACATTCATACAAACATTCATGCAAAAAGCCTTAAAGTGTTACTAAACCCAGAACCCTGCATTCACTATATCTGACCTCCCACAGTACATAGAACATGGAAATGCAATCATTTTAGTAACTATAAACTCCTAAATACCTAGAACAAGGAAATAAATACTCAATCTTTGCACATGTTGTCTTTCCCTGACAGCACAGTTTGTTCCCAGATGGGGTGTCTGGGGGTGCTAGACAACTCTCTGCGCCATGCATTCAGTCTCCGAAATGGCTTACAATATTCATGGAAGCTTGTCTTTATAGATATGTTATATGTACCTTCTCATGCGATACTATTTACTTGCTTTTATTGTATTGCAAATAATGTTCATTCTTTCTGTTCACCTTGCTAAACTTCAATAAAAATATTGAACAAGAAAATACCTTTTCTCATCAGCAGTATATAGCAGTCCTGTGACTTCTCTCAGTGTTTGGCTAAAGCGTGTAACAGGAGTTTTCATTCTCCTCTGATTGTCCGATGAGGCTGCAGGACCCCTGACCCTCTGTCTGGACAGTGCTGATTGGCCCTGTGCTGATCACATGCACCCTTCCAAAAAAAACAAAAAAAAAACAAAACAACTTTCTAGCAATACGCACCAAACTGAGCATGTGCGGAGTGCCTCCAAGGCTCTGTACTATCAGCAGATGGATTGCGAACAGTAATAGAAGGGGAGGATCAGAGAAGACTGTATCAAACAGCCTTTTTCCACAATGAAAAGGATTAACCCCTTAGGCTCTACAGTGAATATAACAAGCATGTTTTACTGCATATATAGACTGATTTTACTGTTATGGGTTTAGTAACACTTTAATACATTCAATGCTTGAATGTCGTTGAAAAGTACTTCAAAATTTTGTTTGCTTTTACCAATCGATTTTGTAACGAATTGACTTTCCCGAATAAAAGCCACATTCACTGTTAGAAATTGGTTTGTTTGAGAGAAATTTTCCATCCTGTGCTTTTGAATTTCCTCATCACTGTGGTTGAAAACAAACGTTGATTTGACCCCACTAATGGTTAGAAACTGTTCTTAAAATGAAAGATTAAAATCAAAATTCTGCTAGTGTATGGCCAGCTTTGGGCTTGTCATACATTGATAGTTTTTTTTTTCTTTTCGTTCAGCCTGCAGGCTGAATAAAAAAAATTGAATGGGTTCCTCCATCCACACTAACAGCATGGACATATCCCCCATGCCAATCTGTTGTGCCTCTGTTCAGCCAATGTTTTTGTCCTGTTCCTTTCATTTTTCCATCAAACGATGTCAGGCAGAAGGAGGCCAACAAGGCCAGCCATGAAGCAAATTATGTCAGGTTCTTCGGGAAATGGGCAATTTTTACACAGTGTTTGGCCAATTTAAACAGGAAGCTTAGTATTTATGTGTAGTAAGCAAACAAGGCTACTCCAGCCTCAAATGTAACTACAAACTTCAAAAAGCAGCTGTAGGTTTAAATAGGAAAGCAATTTATCTTAGAGATTTTGCTTACACTTGAATAAAAAATGCAAAGCTGTTTAAAAAAATCTGTATTATTTAGCTGTTTCATTAATAAGTATATTTTCTGATCTAGATAATTCATTTGTGAAAGCAAATGACCTCAGCCATACCCTGTCTTCATATTTAAAGGAAAGTAAGTATGCCACACACCCGGAACAAAGATTAAATTGTGCATTTTTCTGAATGTGGCGATTGTTCAACATGTGATATCACCTCTATTCCAGTGTGCCCTAAGTGGTCCAAACTATCGAAAAATCACAAAGAGAAAAAATCTGCTCTGATCTTGGTGGTTTGCAGCTCTGCTCACCGTACCCTGGAACTAATTAAGTAAGTCTGTCATCTGTTTGATCAAAGTTTTTGTACAGAGTCCCATTTAATATTGATTTAATTAATATTGTAGTTTCTGGCACACAACATTAATAAGTTGCATGTGCTCAGCTGTGTTATACAAAGTTGTAGGAACAACGAAAACGGGTGTTTTATCTTGTTTAAAGGCATGTTAGCCCTAAAATACAATTTCCATATAAAGATTTGTTATTACCATTCACAAATATTACTATAAATGACACCATGGTTAAACAGAACTCAAGATGGTTTCACTTAATTTCAGAAGGGGTAATTTATACGACTTTCTGCAGGACATTGCAGTGTTTACCCCACACTACACCAACATTTTGCCTTTAATTCAGTGTGGTGTGGAACCTGCTATGTCCTATGAAGTTGTTGTTTTTGCAGCTATTCACAGAAGATTGTGGGATGGAAGAAGAGTCTTTGACAGAATTCTACTAGTGCAGTGGTCTCCAAACTGATATGTCCCTTTGCTTGCCTTTAGCTGGCCCTTGGGACACTATTCCTCCCTCTGCCACCAGCAGTGGGGTATTATTTCTCCCATGGACACCAATGATAGGGCATAAATTCTTCCTCTGATACCATTTATGGGGCACAATTCCTACCACTAACACCAATGTTGGGGCACCAATTCTCCCATTGACACCAACGACATTATTCATCTGAATGACACCAAGGATCGGGCACTATTTGTTCCACTGACTCCAACGATGGGGTACAATTCCTCCCACTGACACCAATGAGGGGAAATTATTCCTCCCACTGACACAAACAATGGAGCACAATTCCTCTCACCGACACCAATGATGGGAACACTATTCCTCCAACTAATACCAATAATGGGGTACTATCTTCTAACCACAGTGGTGCTGTGTATTTTGTTTACTCCCACTGATCACCAAGCCTGAGGCATTATCTGCTTCCTCTGGCCACAGCCTGGCCCTGCTAAAATCTGAAGGACAGTAAACTGGCCCCTTGTTTAGGAAGTTTGGAGACCCCTGCTCTAGTGTTATTTTTAAATGTGCAATAGTATATATTTGTAAAGGATACATGTATTGTATAGCCACAGGCAATACCACTGCTTTAAAACTTGGTCTTATAATACATCTCAGCCTCCTCCATATCCCTAGTTTCTTTTCCAGGTTCATGTAATTAGGTAATCATATTTTTCTCTCAATTTTTGTACCTCAACAGATTAATAAATGCTTTCAAAGGTGACACAAAAGTAATGAAGCTATTCGCAAAACATATCAAGGTATGTCAAGTCTTCAGTGATAATTAGTCCATGTTAAGATTGATAAGAGAACTGTGTACATAGCTACCAATATAACAATAATTCTATGAAGATATAGTTATTAGCTTGGCTCATAGCTTGCTGTCTGTTACTTTAGGTCCAAGGTAAGTTTCAGTAAAGAAGCCCAAAGATATCAAGCCTCGGTTTGCACTAGACGCAGTGCGAATTTGCTGCGGAGTCCGCACCACATCAAAATTGCAACCTATTCATGCGAACCGATTGCGGAGTGCATGTTAAGTTAACAACCCCCTGAAATCAGTGTGCCAAATGCAGTTCGATTTGCAGATTTGGATCGCATGGGTGGATCGCATAGGTGTGAACACCCATGCGATCCTATTCTGGTGAGGACAAAAAAGGGTCCTGCACAAATTTAGTGTGATTTGAGCCATACAAATCCATGGCTCAAAAATTGCACCGCAGAGACACTGCATGTAATTCGTACACAAGAATGTGTACACACGATAGGATTTTCCGACAAGAAAGTCCATATTTTTTTTCTGACGTATGTTGGCTCAAACTTGTCTTGCATACACACGGTCACACAAAGTTGGTCAGAAATTGCGAACGTCAAGAACGCGGTGACGTACAACACATAAGACGAGCTGAGAAAAATGAAGTTCAATAGCCAGTGTGGCTCTTCTGCTTGATTCTGAGCATGCGTGGCACTTTGTGCGTTGGAATTGTGTACATACGATCGGAATTTCCGATAATGGATTTTGTTGTCGGAAAATTTGAGATCCAGATCCCAAATTTTGTGTGACGAAAATTCCTATGGAAAATGTGTGATGGAGCCAAGGTCCCATCGAACATTTTCCATAGGAAAATCCAACCGTGTGTATGGGGCATAATAAATGGCTTGGAATTTGGACACATGAAATGAACTAATGAGTCCCGCAACTATGCAAATACATTTTTAAACCTATTATTAAAGTATACCTTAGCATAAACTACTACACATTAAAACATTTATAAAAATACGTGATAAGAAAATGTGGATATCTATCAACACCAAAAAATTAATACTCAAATCATATAGAAACAGATACTGATCTTCATAAACCATTGGGTATTGTGCCTCACCCTGATTGATGAAGCTGTATTCAAAAACCATAAATGCATTTACTGTAAAATAACTTGCAAAGTGGCAGGTATCCCAATGCAAGCGTTCATGTAAATGTTCAATCATATATATTAAAAAAGGAAAAAAATTATATGTTTGAGACATGGGATCCCCCAAAAATATCATCCCCACTAAACAAAAACGTAGCCGTTATCAATGAAACAGTTGGTATCCCACTTATTGTTAAGTCCTAAAGGTCTATGCATCTGTAAGGAATGAATCCACTGCATTTCACGAGGGCATATCTGTTTTTTAAATTGCTTCCCCTCCAATGGGGGTATATTTTTCAATGCCTACAACCCGTAAAAGAGCTGGATTCCTATTGTGGCATTGATGAAAATGTTTGAACACACTGTGCCCTACGAACCTTTTTTTGATGTTTGTCAAATGTTCTCCCATTGTCACATTCGGTGCCCGTGTGCTTCTGCCAACATATTGGAACCCACACGGGCACCTCAAGAGATAAATGACACTCCTTGTCCCGCACGTAGATAAATCCTCTATCTCAGGGGTAGGCAACCTTACAGAGGTGGAGATCTATCTGAGCAACATGGGAGAAGTCAAAGATCACCGGGCACAGTGTCGCCTCCTCACACCTGATTTAATCCTGTAATTGCCATACTACCGTGTCACAATCACATTAATTGCATGGGTTTAAATCAGGTGGTGAGGAGGCAACATATCGCCTCCTCACCACCTGGAGACCGCTAGCCGGGATAAGAGGTGGAGTTCAGTTGGTGCCTCGCTTCATGGGACAGGAGCCAGCATTACATAGGGGTCATTGGATTATGCAGCTCTTGTTCCCTACTACAGCTCCAACTTTACAAGTGGTCCCTCTGCATTGCACTCTGTTTGATGCTCTGGGATGCCGGGTCAGCAAGCCCAGACCGCGATCTACCAGTCACCTGTCCGTGATCTACTGGTAGATTGCGATCTGCAGGTTGCTGACCCCCGCTCTATCTGGTATGTATGCGAGATTATCTGTGATGAAAAGGAAGTGGTCCTAATCATGCCAGTGTCCCTGCACACCTTACATCTTTTGTGCTGGAAAAAAAAACTCTCAAGTTTACAAACATTTTGGTATTTCAGTTGAACTGGATGCTACCAGATCTTTAAGATTCCGGGTTCTCTTAAAGATAACATTTGGTCTATCAGGAAGTGATGGACCCAATATTATATCATCCTTTAAAACTTTCCAATGTTTTTGGAGAATTTTATTTACCCATCGGTATTGAGAGGGAAAGGTAGTGATAAATGACCACTCCAATTTATTAGGGGCATTCCTCATCTTCTTTTTGGGGACCAAGAGTTGATTTCTATCTAGCATAGATACTCTCTGAATTTCAGATTCTAAAACTTGGCCATCATAGCCTTTCTCTATGAAACGATCCCTCAGGGTGGATGCTTGTAATGTATAGTCCTCCTTACTAGAGTAGTCCTGCCTTATGCATTGGAACTCACTTCTGTGTGACAATCTGTTTTTAGTGCTGCTTGAATTCTATTTGTTGTTGATGTGCAATACAGGCAGACCTTGTAAAATACATTTTAATATCTGATTCCTATATGTTTGTGCTTCTATGGAGGACTGTTTTTGTGACTGGAATACACAGTAACTTTGGCTGCTTTGAATTTTGTGTTCTTGCTGTATAAACTTCTAACAGAACTATTAAACAGCTATTCCCTTTTCTTCTGTCTTATTGCAGATTAAAGATCAGATGCAACTGCTGGAGAAAAACATTATTCATCTTGGAATAGGAACACCAGGAAGGATAAAAGCTCTCTTAGAACAAGGTGGGTAATCCTGTGTTTTTTATAAAGGATTTCTAGTCCTTGGATGCCCATACATGTGCCGATTACAAACAAAGAAACCCTGTTTAAATTATAACATGCCGATATTAAATACTTCCAATAATGATGTTTTAATTCGTGAGAACTGACCTAATACACAAAAAAACACAACACAATCCAGCACGTCTGTCTTTGAGCTATGGGTGGGCATCTAATCCCTGGAGGGCAAGGAGAATTTAGGATAGAACAGTTATCATATTACAGAAGTAATCTTAAGTGCCCTATGGCTGCAGACCATGCCATTACAGAGCAGGGAGATATGCTTAATATAAACACAATACATGTGATTTAGGGGGGAAATATGTGGAAGTTTACACGAAGATCATAAATATGGTAATTTTTTACTCTGTTGCATCTCTGTACTCTTAGTACAGTATGGCAATCACCCTGTCAATGGCTGTTATTGATTGCTTGATCGGTAACTCAACTACACTAAACCGTTGAAATTTGAAATTGAATTGGTTGTTAATGTAACTGAATATCATAACACAAAATAGTCCATCAAACACTTTACAATCATAATAATTTGCCTTAATTCATGTAGCCCCACAATAAAAAAGTGCACTTTTAAAGTATACTGATCTTTTTGTCCTCAAAGTACCACACCCTTCCCTGCCCATACGCATACTTACCCTCATCCAGACGACCCACCATGTACATTCTGCTGATAAAAAATGCTTTGCGCTGGCCACACCTGTGCAGTTTATCAGTATAGATTTCTATGGAGTCTCTCAGGAGACACTTGGTAGATAGCCCCATCGAAGTCAGTGAAGATTTTCTGCACAGTTGTGGCAAGCACAAAGAAGATTTTCCTGGCAGGAAACATTGTACGGCCATGGAGTGATGTTGAAAAAAAAAAATAATAATAATATATTGTTCATATGTTTTTAAGCTGCTTTGTCCTGCCAGGAGTAAAAAGCGTTCAGAGTAAAAAAAATGTAATGTCCTGTGTGCATGAGACCTAAAAACGTTCTTAGACTGAAAAAAAACAAAACGGAATAGGTTCCATTACATGTTGAGTATACATGTGAGGTTGGGTAGGGTGGTGTACTTTAGGATAAGTTCAGTGAGCTGTGCAGTTATTATATGCATATTAACACTTTGTCTCTGTTCATAGAGGGTCTTAGTTTGCAGTCTCTGAAATACATTGTGTTAGATTGGAACTGGAGGGATCAGAAGCTGCGGAGGATGGTGGATATTCCGGAGGTACAGATACATTTTATATGCTTTTTTTGCTTAACTATACTTTTATAGCATTTGCAAGGGTCAGCATCATTACTTGTTTTTTCACCTGAGGATTCATCAGTAGGGTAATACTGTAATAGGACAAAGCAGTATGTACCAGGAACCATATACTTATGGCATTTCTTGATTTTGTGTTGTGATCATGGAAGCAGTGGTACAGTGGTTTACACATATTCAAGCCATTAGGCAGCAAATATGTTTTTAGATTTGGTCATGCATATTTATGGTCCGCAATAAAAGATCCGGCATTTAGCGCTGATAGTCTAGGATAGTGATGGCGAACCCTCGCACCCCAGATGTTTTGGAACTACATTTCCAATGATGCTCATGCACTCTGAAGTGTAGTTGAGCATCATGGGAAATATAGTTCCAAAACATCAGGAGTGCCAAGGCTCCGCCATCATTGGTCTAGGACATTTTGGTCACTATCACCACCAGATTTGCCGTCTCAGTGTAGTTCCTGCAACAAATTCACATTTCTACTTGATTCCACAAGTATTTCTCACTTGCAGCATCTCTTCTACCACATGAAAAGCCAACATTTTACTCTTCCAATGGGCCAGAATTTATTAAAGCGCATTCGCACCTCAAAATGGTCCTTTAAACTACTAAATCGTACACAGCCAGTAGAGAACTTTGGATTAGTTGGAGAAGAATGTGTTCTAACTACCATCACTATGGAGTGACAGCAGCAGTTAGGTTATTGAGGGTAGCTCCATATTCACTCTGTTTGAGTTGAAACGTTCTGTAGACTTGAACAGAAGTAACACGTGATCTGTTTACTTTGCAGGTGAAGAAAGAGATGGTGGAACTCCTGGAGTCAGGTGTCATTGCTGCAGGCAGAGCAGGGTCTGTGAAGATTGCATTATTCTAACTCATCAATAGAATTTTCTTTTATAGCACATCTATTTTAGAGTGAATATTTGTGCACATATCTGTGAAATGTACGTGCCAAGATTTATTAATAAATCAGTCCTATTTTAAGCATGTCTTTAATGTTTAAGTGGTCATGTTGTAGCTTTCTGAATTTACTGAACTACTATCATATATTATCAAAACACCATTTAATCCAGTTATATATTCATTCAAAATCACTAAATATATTTGATAGGAAAGTAGAATATTTACCTAAATCTGTATTGATATCGACCTTCTGGGATCCTCAGCACAGCAGCACGCAGACTGGGGAAAGGAGAGGCATCACTTCAGGCAACCGCGACATGGACAGCGTTCATTGGCCTAACACTAAACTAGCTTACAGAAGGGAAGAGCAGAGGGATGACCTCATAAGTGTGTTCCTGCTACTTTATTTTCCAGTCAGAGGATGGGGGTGGAGAGGTGATTAAGAAGGTAGACCTTCAGTGACCATTGTTTCCTATAGTCTTATATCGGGAAATGGGTTGGGGAATACCATAGCCATGATTTCAGAAGGAGAAGGGAGGAGCAGCATATATTTGAGACTCTAAGATTAGCTGGAATTACCCTTAGTCACTCTTTATTAAAGTGACACTAAACTCTGGTATATTACTGTTCCGAGGAGGGCACTATTCCTCATGCGCTATCGGCCGTCTACCAATTTTTGATTACACCGCCTGATGGCTACCACCCGCAATGCCTTAGTACATGGAGAAGGAAACCAAGAATACGCTCACCACACGTCAAAGACAAAATATTATACACTTCACTTATAAATCCTTCATATATACAAAGATAAAGGAGACTAACTTCAAAATTGGCATCAGATGGTACAATACTCCTACAAAACTACAAAAGTTCTTTACCTCACCCTTTGGATCGCTGCTGGAGATGCCAAAGGGACTGGGGAACAATTCTCCACATCTTCTGGTCCTGCCCTAAGCTGGAACAGTTCTGGAATACAATCCAGCACATTGCCCAGTTCACCGAGCACCCCATACCAGATGATCCAGCCTTCTTCTTGCTCCATGCCTCCAACACCCCAAGCAAAAATGATAAAAAAATCAATCATCCGCCACCTCCTCGACATGACCAAGGCATGCATCCCTCTATGCTGGAAATCCACACAACCTCCATCTATAAGTCTTTGGTTCAAAAAAATGGAGGAAATCAATAAATGGAGGATCTTATCCTCACAGTCCGTCATCAACGTGAGCACTACACTAAGACGTGGACAATCTGGAATATGTTTGTCTTCTCTGACGAAGGACAAACCCTCTTTGAAAGGGACACGGTAGACTAGTTCATCCTTAACCACTTCCCGCCCACCCTATAGCGGATTGACGTCCGGGAAGTGGTTGTGTTATCCTGACTGGGCGTCATATGACGTCCAGCAGGATAACATGCCGCAGCGCGCCCCCGGGGGCGCGCATCGCGGCGATCGGTGGAGCGGTGTGTCAGTCTGACACACCGCTACACTGATCTTGGTAAAAAGCCTCCGGCGGAGGCTCTTTACCACGTGATCAGCCTTGTCCAATCACGGCTGATCACGCTGTCAATAGGAAGAGCCGTTGATCGGCTCTTCCTCACTCGCGTCTGACAGACGCAAGTAGAGGAGAGCCGATCGGCGGCTCTCCTGGCAGGGGGGGTCTGCGCTGATTGTTTATCAGCGCAGCCCCCCCACAGATCACCCCACTGGACTACCAGGGATGCCACTAGGACCACCAGGGAAGGGGCAACGTGGATGGCCAGGTATGTACCCCATGGCCATCCACATGTGCCCAATCTGTGCCAATCGGTGCCCACAAATGGGCACTGATTGGCACTAGTATGCCAATGATATGCCCAGCAATGCCCAGCAATGCTATATCAGTGCCACCTGTCATTGCCCATCTGTGCCACCAGTCATTGCCCATCGGTGCCACCTGTCAGTGCCCATCTGTGCCCATCAGTGCCCACCTATCAGTGCCCATCAGTGCCACACATCAGTGCCACACAAGTACCCATCAGTGCCACCCATATATGCCAATCAATGCCACCTACAAGTGCCCATCAGTGCCGCCTATGTGTGCCCATCTGTGCCACCTATGAGTGCCCATCAGTGCCGCATACCAGTGCCACCTATCAGTGCCGTCTATCAGTGCCGCCTATCAGTGCCCATCATCAGTGCCCTTTAGTGCCACCTCATCAGTGCCACCTCATTGGTGCCACCTGATCGGTGCCGCCGTATCAGTGCCCATCAGTGCAGCTATATCAGTGCCCATTATTGAAGGAGAAAGCGTACTTATTTACAAAAAAATTTAACAGAAACAAAGAAAAACTTGTTTTTTTTCGAAATTTTCGGTCTTTTTTTATTTGTTGCGCAAAAAATAAAAACCGCAGAGGTGATCAAATAACACCAAAAGAAAGCTCTATTTGTGGGAACAAAATGATAAAAAAATTGTTTGGGTACAGTGTAGCATGACCGCGCAATTGTCATTCAAATTGCAACAGCGCTGAAAGGTGAAAATTGGGCTGGGCGGGAAGGTGCCTAAGTGCCTGGTATTGAAGTGGTTAATATAGCCAGGATTTACATCAGTACCCTGCTGACACTATCCGCAGACCCTTCCTGTTTGTACCGCAACACGGGAGATGCACATTCGTCACCCCCCCGGACCTCCCTCTTTTCCTCCCCCCGCCACCATCTTCCTACCACTCTCCCTTTCCCCTACCCCCTCTCTCTCCCCCTTCCCCCTCTCTCTCCCCCTCCCCCCCTCTCTTTCCCCCTCCCCCCTCTCTCTTCCCCTCCACGCCTTCAGTGGTTTTCTCACACCCTTTTTCTTTTCTCATCTTCCTCCTTTACTTCTGTCTCTCTATTTTTCTAGTCATTTTTCTACAGATATATATATTACTACTGTATTACAATAATTGAAAAGGTTGAGACGGGGACCACGGAACCACCCACTGCAGCACACAAAATTCCGATGGAATAGATATTTAATGACTTAGTTGTAGAGGTTTACAACCTCATTCGCTCTGTCCCCCCAAAGGGTTGAATTTACATGTTAAAAGTGAGAGGTAGGCTTGTCGTGTCTTGCTTACTTGTATCTAGCAACTATGTTTATGATATGGTATGTTGTCTTGCCTCACCCGATGCCATTGTACCTCTTTCATGTAATTGTCGATGCTGCGTTTTGTGCTTCCATGTTCCTTTAACTAGTTGCCGCCTGCTCCGCCGTCAAATGACGGCGGTTCGGCTCTCGTTCTGGGACGCTGTCATATGACGGCGTCCCAGAATGGCCACTCTCACGGGGGCACGCATTGCGGCGATCGCTGCCATGCCGTGTTGCTAAGACATGGCGCGACCCCGATCTCTGTAAAGAGCCGCATCCGCAGCTCTTTAACCATGTGATCAGCTGTGTCCAATCGCAGACGGTTACATGTAAACACGGAGATGCCGGTAATTGGCTCTCCTTGCCTCACACTGACAGTGTGTGGTGAGGAGAGTCAATCAGTGGCATCTCCACACAGGGGGACATCTAGGAATGTAATCAGGGCACTGATCATCAGTGTCCTGATTACAATATAGCAATATAGTGTCACCAATCAGTGCCCACCAATGCCAACAATCAATGCCCACCAGGGGCAGCAATCAGAGCCCACCACTGCCCACAAGGGCCACCAATCAGTGCCCATTAGCGATACCAGTCAGTGCTGGCTATCAGTGCTGCCTATCAATGCCCATCACTGCTGTCGATCAATGCCCATCAGTGCCACCCATCAATGCCCATCAGTACCGCCTATCAGTGCCCACCAGTGAAGGTGAAAAATTACTTAGTTAAAAAAATGGCTGACAGAAAAAAGTAAAAAACATTTTCTTTCAAATTTTTGGGTCTTTTTTTTTTTTTTTGTGAACAATAAAAAACCCAGCAGTGATTAAATACCACCAAAAGAAAGCTCTATTTGTGTGAAGAAAATGATAAAAAATGTGTTTGGGTACAGTGTAGCACTTGTCATTCAAAGTGCGACAGCACTAAAAGCTGAAAAATGGCTTAGGCAGGAAGGGTGTGTAAGTGCCCAGTAGGCAAGTGGTTAAATAAAAGATTTGAAGAATAAACTGTGGTATAATAAAAACAATTCTATTCAAGTATGTGTTCTTAATTCAAAAAACTGCTCAGCCGCCTCCAAACCTCCATATTCCTTTTTTCTTTTGTTCTTTTTTTTTCTCTGTTATCTGACTTCTTAGAGGGTGGCTCCATTCGCTCTCCATGCTCTCAGCCTATGTAGGAACATAGCCACCATCTTTTGCTTGCTCCTGAGATGGACCTGGGGTTATCGACTATAGGATGTGTACTGAGCATAAAGCTCACGGAGGACTAAACAAAGAGGCAGAAAAACACAGTAAAAAACAACTCCATAGAAACAGAATTTCAATTTAATTAGTAGATGCGTATGAAATAATTTTGGAGAATGAGGATATGTTTTGGGGTCCATTCAAATCAGATATTGCAGTAACACGTAAGGTCTGCTTTAAGATATTCTATTTAGTTGCATGTAGGTAGTTTAAAACTGTACCTGTCAGTAAAAAAGTAATTACCTACCTTACCCCTATCATCTGCACTGCTGAACCTGATTATTGAGCAACTATGAGTACCCCAAATGTTGTGAATAGACACTCAAGTCCAGTGCCTACAGTGAGGGAAAAAAGTATTTGATCCCCTGCTGATTTTGTACATTTGCCCACTGACAAAGAAATATATCTATAAAATCTATAATTTTAATGGTATGTTTATTTTAACAGTGAGAGATAGAATAACAAAAATATCCAGTGAAATGAGTATTTGATCCCCTATCAATCAGCAAGATTTCTGGCTCCCAGGTGTCTTCTATACAGGTAACAAGCTGAGATTAGGCGCACTCTCTTAAAGGGAGTGCTCCTAATCTCAGCTTGATACCTGTATAAAAGACACCTGTCCACAGAAGCAATCAATCAATCAGATTTCAATCTCTCCACCATGGCTAAGATTAAAGAGCTGTCCAAGGATGTCAGGGACAAGATTGTAGACCTACACAAGGCTGGAATGGGCTAGAAGACCATCGTCAAGTAGCTTGATGAGAGGGTGACAGCAGTTGGTGCGATTATTTTCAAATGGAAGAAACAAAATAACTGTCATTTTCCCTCAGTCTGGGGCTCCATGCAAGATCTCACCTTGTGAAATTTCAATGATCATGAGAATGGTGAGGAATCAGCCCAGAACTACACAGGAGAATCTTGTCAATGATCTCAAGGCAGCTGGGACCATAGTCACCATGAAAACAATTGGTAACACACTAAACCGCGAAGGACTGAAATCCTGCAACACCCACAAGGTCCCCCTGCTCAAGAAAGTACATGTACAGGCCCGTCTGAAGTTTGCTAATGAACATCTGAATGATTCAGAGGAGAACTGGGTTAAAGTGTTATGGTCAGATGAGACCAAAATCAAGCTCTTTGGCATCAACTCAACTCTCCGTGTTTGGGGAAGGAGGAATGCTGCCTTTGACCCCAAGAACACCATCCCCACTGTCAAACATGGAGGTGAAAACATTATGCTTTGGGGGTGTTTTTCTGCTAAGGGGACAGAACAACTTCACCGTATCAAAGGGACGATGGATGGGGCCATGTATTGGGTGAGAACCTCCTTCCCTCAGCCAGGGCATTGAAAATGGATCGTGGATGGGTATTCCAGCAAGACAATCATCCAAAACACATGGCCAAGGCAACAAAGGAGTGGCTCAAGAAGAAGCACATTAAGGTCCTGTAGTGGCCTAGCCAGCCTCCAGACCTTAATCCCATAAAAAATATGTGGAGGGAGCTAAATGTTCGAGTTACCAAATGTCAGCCTCGAAACCTTAATGACTTGGGGAGGATTTGCAAAGAGGAGTGGAAAAAAATCCCTCCTGAGGTGTGTGCAACCCTGGTGGCCAACTAAAAGAAACGTCTGACCTCTGTGATTGCCAAAAAGGGTTTTGCCACCAAGTACTAAGTCATGTTTTGCGAAGGGGTCAAATACTTATTTCACTCATTAAAATGCAAATCAAATAACTTTTTTGAAATGCATTTTTGTTGTTATTCTGTCTCCCACTGTTAAAATAAACTTACCATTAAAATTATAGACTGATCATTTCTTTGCCAGTGGGCAAATGTACAAAATCAGCAGGGGATCAAATACTTTTTTTCCTCACTGTAAGAAGTTAGAACTTCAGTGACCATTTTTTCCTATAGTCTTATATCAGGAGCTGCGTTTGGAAATACCATAGCCGTGATTTCAGAAGGAGAAGGGGGTACCAGCATATATTTTGAGGGCTGCACTGATGGTCAGACAGATTGGGGTAGGGAGTTCCATAAGATGGGAGAGGCTCAGGAGAAGACCTGGAGGAGAGCATGGGAGGTGGGGACAGGGAGCTAGAGATCAGGAGGTCTTGGGAAGAAATCCAATTTATTGTATTTTTCCCTCAAAATATGCATTTGTGTGGGCAGAAACACTCAGTTGTCAGGCCTCATTCACAACTCCACGTAGTGAAAACCTGCATTTGTTTTGGATGTTTTTTATCGTTTTCCCTTGTCACGCATAGGGCAGCCCATTCACTTGAATAGGCTGTCTTATTCACGACAATCGCCCCAGAGAAGCTCCAGAAAAATGTTTTCTGGAGTAGTGCATGGTGCGTTACGGCAGTATTTGGTGCTTTTGCTGCACTTGGGGTGCCTTTAACATGTAATGACAACACAAACATGATGCATATTTGCAGCATTTCAGAAACGCATGGTGAAGCGTGCATTTACTGTGCAGTTTGCCATGCATTTGGAAACACACAGATGTGAATAGAGTCTCATTGTTCTTGTGTAAACGCACCAATTTCACTTTCAGGCCCCATTTACACCTAGAATAGTAGTGGAAGCGCATTTTTTTTTGTCTCGTTTTTCCAGTGTCACACATAGGGTAGCCCGTTGATTTCAATGGGCTGTGCTACACCTGGCAAAGTAGCTCATGGGACATTTTTGTATGTTTTTTTTACTGGCGTGTTTGTCACCTGTTTTTTCATGTGGCAAAATGTTTGTTTGCTTCTGTGTTTGGTGTGCCGTTAACAATCAATGACACTGAAAGCACAGCTAGGTAAATTTAGGTATATAAATGTAGCCATACACTATACAATCTGATTTTACAATCTCTGCACAATCTCCTGTAAATTTAACAAAACTATATAATAGGACGACACACCATCTATCCAATCACTCCGTGTCCAATCAGGCAGGATCTTGCACTACATCAGGGGTGTCCTGTGGGCTGCATGTGGCCCCAGGAAGTTAAGCATGCAGTCTGAGCCCATCTGAAGGGAAGCTGGGGAAACCAGGCAAAAAAAGACGTGGAGAAATGCTGTGAGTGCTGTGAAAACTAAGTTGATGGGTGAAGGTGTGCTATTGAGGTCAGCTGGTAAACTCCTTCCTGTGTCCTACTGGCTAGTCTGTCTGTATACCAGGGAGTCTCTGAAATGATCTGCAATATATAGTCATGGATGAGGCAAGGCCTTGTTTTCAAAATCAAAGAAAACTTGTATTTTTGTGCAATTACACAAGTACATTAATGGTATATTGGTACATAGGGGAGCTGGATTTTAGAAAAAAAGGGTGAACTTGACCTTTAATGTGTGTGAAAAACAAAACTGTTTTGGACACTAAAATATAAAGTAGTAAGACCATTTATCCCCCCAAAAAATACTTACACAACCTTAACCATACATAAAAACATCACCAATGTTAAACAGATATTTCCTTTCAGTTTAAAAAAAAAGAAAAACCACAAAGACAGCAAGTATAAAACTGTCAGAATATAAAACCCAGAATAAAGAACACAGCATAAATTGGTGAATAAAATGGCATTATAGAAAAGACGTAAGTGATCCTAAGAGTCTGGCAATAAAATATGAAACTAGATCTTCACTGGTGTAACATCACAAATCTGGAAAAAGAAAAGTTAGACACACTTTATAAGGGGGTGCAAAAATACCATTAAAGCAGATCTGTGTGTTAACGTAAGTGGAGGGAGATTGGTACATAAACCATGAACATAAAAATAACGATTTTGTGAAGAAGCTGTCAAGAAGAGAAGCTTTTTGTTATGATGTGATGCCCAACTATGAATGACATTTGCCGGCAAAACCCCAAAGAATTTCCCCTTTGTACCACATCTCTTCTGGAAGGAAAGGGGATGAGATTTAATCAGCAAAAAATGAAAGGTTTCTTTATAGCGTAAAAGCATGACGAAATGTGTCCAGGTCTTTAACATGTGCTTAATGATTGTCAGGTTTACTGAGATGTGGCAAAGACCACCCATTCATGGCTGACCTCAGACAAGCTCCGTTTTTACAAGTCGATTCAATTTATCCAAGGTTTATGAGAAGCTGTGAGAAACCTATGTCTTTTAAAAATACAGAAGCACACACAAACTGGATTATATGTAGGAATAGTTCCTGCTATTGCCCACATATTTGTCAAACCAGATCAGTCGCCTGCTCCTTGCAAAGAAAATAATGCAAATGCTTCAATCAATTTAACACCAGTGAAGAGTGAACATATGCAAGACTAACGCACACATGCTTATTAACTCTAAATAAAAGCAGGGGTCCTTCTGTTTGCAAATATATGACCTAAATGCATTAATTCTAAACTATTCAATTTACTGTTGCTTTTTATGACATGGTTTCTCCACAGATACACACAAAAAATTCAGGTCTTGGCTGTCTCCTATGAAGTGGGCATTGCCCCATGAAACGTGTAGAGACTACAGCCTATATGAATTGATTAATCACATATCCCAGGAATGGGTGATATGTTGTATATACATGCTTGATTTTTTTTTGTCAATGTAAACAAATATATAATTGTGTCTTTTTTGTACTTTGTAATGCATTTTGTACGTTTTTAATATTTTGTTGGATCATTGTATTTAGCACCACTCACAAAAGTCCCATGGGCATATCTTTCGGGCTTGTTCTATATAATAGGCACTGAGTGCTGCTGTCGTTTGAGCTTAGGTGGCCTCCCTTCTTCTCTATGCAAATATACAAGGTCTCTTGTGGATAGTATGCAGCCATGTAATATAAAACATAGAGTAATTTATTGAAGAAGATACAGGAAACATTGTATATAGGACGATGATACCTCAGTCCCCTTCAAAGTAGACACCTTGAGACCTCACACAGCAATCCAAGCATCTCTTCCACTGATAAAAACATTCTACACTATGACCTTCTTGAGGAAATCTGGTTCATTGGTGGCGATTTGAAGTAAATCAGTAGCAACTGCAGCAAGATGTTCCTTTTGCTCTGGTAGCAGAAGGCGCGGAATGAATTTTGCCACAACACGTTTCATGCCAAGATCTTACGTCATGCACTCTGAATATCTCTTAAACAGTGCAAGTTTAGGAGATATTTTACTGTAACTACGGGTAAGCCTTTTTATAAGCTTTCCTGTAGGTACAATTTAAAAAAAAACTAGGTATACTACCACTTTAAAGGAGAAGTACTGTATTGCCAAAACTTTTTTGGTCTTACTTCTTCTATGGATCACAGGAGTGCAGTTTGTTCTGCACTCCTGTGACCCATTTTCAGCTGATAGTGGGCTAAAGCCATCTTTTTCTGCCATCTAAACAATCTAACGACTGGATTTTGAATGTCTGTAGCTATACCGGTAGTTTTCTACGAAGACAGATATCACAATAATGGTAGCAAAACTTTGAAATTATTCAGTCAGTCAGTTTTATTCACATATATTTTTTTCTGCTTTTACTACCGTAAAGTAGCTGCACTGCTGCTGACGAGTGGGAAATCTTATTGCACTTGGGCCCAACCTCTAAAGCACCGTACACATGGGGCTAATATCGGCCAAAATCAGCCGGTACAGTAGAAATCGGCAGACATTCAGCCTTTGTGTACAGGTCCTTGTTCAAGAGAAGCTGATCTTACCAGCTTATGTGGAACAAGCATTCTGGAATACCAGCAGTCGATCAGCACTCTCAGCCAAAGGCTGTGATCGCTAACCATTGTGTCCTGGCAGGGGGGGCGGTCCCCATGTCAGAACACAATAGCACAGCTGGAAGATCGCTATACTAATATTGCATTGATAGTACAGCAAGCGCTTCAGTTTTTTTGTTTTTTATTCAGCCCGTTGGGTTGAATGAAATAACTTACCATGTGTACCAGGCATAAGACTACTAGGTGCGTGACACAGCATTTTCCACTACAACGTAACCTGGACTCTGAAACCCATCATTTGTAGACATTCTGAATGCCATACATGTATTTTGTTCAGACTAATTTGTCTTGACACCACAGACACTGAAGGAAAATACAAGTTGTTGGTCAACTGAAAAATCCAACCTGCCCGTTTAAACTTTTAAATGTCCGCTGAGTGTTTTTCTCTTGAAGATAATGTAATGTATATAGGTTACTTAGGGTTCCTAACAACCTGCTTTAAAAGGGTTGTCAAATATGTCTATAAAAGAGATGAAATTTACTTCATAGTGGTGTTCTGTAATAGCGTCATAATTTCTAGATAATAGGCTTTGCAAAAAATGATCCCAAACCTGTATATATTTAAACAAGTATATGTTTCTCTTTAGTAGCTGTAATAAGGTGTAAGGAGTGTAAAGTAGCAATCATAAAAAGCTTTATAAAACAAACACACACACAGTGGTATAGCCTATTGATTGGCCTACGCATGAGCAAAGTTCACTGAGCCAGACTGACAATGGCTCATAAAGTGAACAGGAATTCTATGTATATAGTGAGAGCAATGCCAGCCCATTGGAGTTAATCAGTAATTCCAGGAAGTTCAAAAAAGATTCACTCCACTCACCTGAAGACAGAGACAGACACCAAATAGCAAGCACGGTGTATGATTTTCTCATTCGGGAAGCACAAGACCCCAGGAGCTGGTAAAAGATGGGGAAAAAGAAAAAGGCAGAGGAGGGGAGCCTCCCAGTATCCAAATGTCCTGATAATACAGCCGTCAAACAGCAGAGACTACCAGCCTGGAGACCTCTGCTAACCGCGGAGTCTGTCCTGAGCACTTTCTTCATCATTGGACTCTTTTGTCTGGCTGTGGGGATAAGCTGGGTTGTAGCAACAACAAATGTTAAAGAAATATGGGTGAGTAAAACATTAAAAAATTATTTTTAAAGGCGTAGCATAGCCAAAATACAAATGGGACCTTGAAATGCATGGAAGGGTTTGTTACTTTCATTCAAGAATACACAGAATGATCTAATTTAGTATGTATAATAATAATGCGATTTCTTACATTTAATCCCTTCATATTAGCTAATGCATGTTCCTACTGAAATTTTCTCTGTCGTTGGTAAAACATTTTACTTAACATCATGAAAATAACTAACTCACTAACAACTCATCAAACTGTCACTTACGTAGAATAAAAGCCATTTACAAATGTCTTCAAGTTGGTTTCCTATTTTTTTGGTGAGTGCCTAGGAAGGAAGCCTGAGTGCTAATATGAAAATTGATACCAGCTCCTGTGAATGCTGACACTGGCCTGCCCCTGTAGCCTTCTGTACCTCACTATTGGTTAGTGAGGGCATCCATCTCAGTGATGGGCCAATAGTGAGGTGCAGAAGAGAAGCAGCCCAAGCAAGTGACCAAAAAAGATCACAGATAACTATTTTATATCAGAACACACCAATGTTTGGGGATACTAAAATGAACAGGACATGTAGGCACCTGGAGATTCCTACTTTTTGATGTAAGTGGCCGTTTCATAGCATCAACTATAGTTTTATGTTAACATACAGTCAAGTCAATCTGATTGGGGAGAGCTCTTGGTAGTGTCCAAGCTTGCCCTCTCCCTCCCACAGAGCATATATTCCTATTGGCCTATCACTATGAAAGGCTGGGGTATAGGAATGTGAATATGCCAGTGTGGAGATTAAAATGTGGATCTAGCCATTTCTAATGTGCATAGGTGCAGGTTCTAGGACTGCCATCCTCATCCTGCTTGGACTAACTAATGTCTGGCCTGGAGCGGTGTGCATGCATTTCAGACTCATTGACTTCATGCTTGTTGCAGGCATTCGCTTTTAAATGGTAACTTCTTTTTATTTATTTTTCTATATGCCTGTAATTTCTGATTTTCTGGAGCACTTCCTAGTCCCTCTGCCTAGGCAATTACGTCATTGGGCTCTTTCCATGGACACCTGGGATATGGGCGTCATGTATCCCAGGAGTCCTAGGGAGTCGCCTGATACCGGAATCTCATGCTATTTCCCATCATAACCCTGGACAGGAACTTCCAGCGACGCCGTCATTGCTATGAGAAGATGGAAGGTCTGGACAGGCACACCCCAACAAAAACGCCTCCACCGTGCAAAATAACAAAAGTACAAACCACAGCAGGGCACAGGATAAAAAACTGATGCGTCTCACACTCCCAACTGGGCACTTTTGGGAGTGTGAGTCACGTCAGTTTTTTTATCCTGTGCCCCGTTGTGGTTTGTGCTTTTGTTATTTTGCACGGTGGAGGCGCTTTTGTTGGAGTGCGGCTGTCCAGACCTTCCCTCTACTAATTGCTATATGCTTAGCCTGCACCTGATGCTTCCATCTTAAGGAGAGTGCCATTTCCACTCATCCACCTTGAGCGGTGATCCCTTCCCCAAGCCGTCATTGCTATGGCATTGTGTCAGGAGGAATGAGCGTCACGCTATGGCATTGCTGTGCAGCCACGAGATTGGGAGGTGCATGCTGGGTAGCCAGCTGCATTGATTCCCAGAAATAGATACAGGAGTGCTTCAGATGCCCACACTGGGGATGGACCCTGCCAGCTTCTGAGATCCAGGTACTTTTATTCAATTTAAATAAAAAGGACTACATTCATAACACTATCTAAAGAGTGCATATTAAAGCGGAGTTCCACCCAAAAATTGAATTTCTGCTTTAAGTGAAGGTGACCCCCTGACATGCCAGTCAGAATGCCGGCGCCGTGGAGAGGAGCGTGGCTTCATTCGCCCCCATCTCTGGACCATGGGACAGGTGAGTGTCTGATTTTTAGAAGTCAGCAGCTACACTTGCTACACTACAACTACACCTGGGTTATAGCTGCCGACTTTTATATGGGTGGAACTCCGCTTAAGTGGAGCAAGTTGAAGTGGAGTATTAAAAAAAAAATAGAATTGGGGGATTGGAACTCCGCTTTAAGGCTGAACTCCAGGCATATGTAAAGATACAAATGAATTTAGCTCTGCAATTATTAATATATCTCTAAATATATTTAATTTTGGGTTTGGTAAAAAAAAATAAACATACATACCTACCTCCATGCTGCAGCATCAGTCTGATGCTGCAGCTGTCCCCCGCCAGCTCTAAGCCAAAGAACTGGGCGAACTGGACATCTGACTGTTCTGTGACATCGCCCACTTTAGATTGATTCTGGGTCACAGGAGAACACAAGTAAGTGCAATCCTGTGACCCACATGAGAAGTGTGGCCAAAAAAACTTTGGCCATGCTTCTGTTTTAAATATTAGCAGTGTACATGCCTGAATTTGACTTGGTGTCAGCCTCTGCTGTATAGTTTGAACCGCTGTCTGCTGTATAGTTTGAACAGCAGAGATCAAAGGAGGAAGGGGGAGCAGCACATTTAGCCAATCAGTTGTGATGGAGAACAAGGAGAATGCTTAAAGGAGGGCAGAGAGATTAGCTCATCAGTGTGCTGCTTCTCCTTCACTGTCCGGTCACAACGGGGGAGGAAAGGGGGCAGAAAAAGATCAGATCCCTTACCCTGACAGGGCTGTGGAACTCCAGGTAAAGATTAAAAAATCAGCCTTTGCTGGAATACTTACCTTAAATTCAGGGTTGTCTCTTGCAGTACTTTCTCCCCACCACAAGGTTTTGTCAGCAAGGAGACCCTCGAAAAAAATTAAGCACTACACATATGTGTAAATAGGAAGAGGAAATACAGTTTGCCATCCACATCATCGATAAGAAACCAGCCTGCATTACCTAACATACAATGAAAAGACCATTCTGCAAGTAATACATAGCAGCTTGTAAAGTGAGCGAAATGTTACCAAATTTGTTAACCAAATTCAATACCGTCAGAGAAAAAAAAAAGAAGGTAATTCTTCCACGGGCCCCATGGAACATCATGTGCTCTGACGAAACAAAAGACAACTAACAACAAATATAATATAATCATCAGATGTAAAAAAGGGGGGGAAGAGTGCAGGACTTTATATGAGGCACATGACATAAACCTAAGTAAAAAGCATATTTATTGGCGGACAGCATCACACATAGCAATATGCATATATATGGATGTAGATAATATAAAAGAATGTGAGCATAAAATCACACATTTTGGCAGATACAGAAAAAGCATGATAGCACATAACATAGTAGGACGATATAAGCCAATATGTACTCCATATTAAAAAAACAAAAAGTTGCAGGAATTGAAAGTAACATAACATAGTCTAGTTGAAATGAAACATATCTGTATTAGTATATCTGCATCAATATGCTCTATGCGTTTTGTGGACTTCCTCAGGAGCGGGTGCATGATATATCTGCAAAAAATATATGTATGTGTAAATATGTATCAATGAGCTCTAATGGTTGACCCAAATGACAGGGAGTAGCCGAAGACGTAAGGCAAACTCTCCCTAATACTTACACAGCAGCCTAGGTCAAACCTGCAATGCTGAGAAATGAGGGCCACCAGAATTGTCTGTCCCGAGAGCTTTGGGTGTATGTAGGGGTCCAGAGAGGGGCCCAGCGCACACAAACCCATCCCAAAAGGATAGAAAAATCCAGGTGGTATTCTGTGATAATGTAGAGTAGTAGCTTCCAAGTATCTATCGGGGTAATACATCATGTACAGTATCTCACAAAAGTGAGTACACCCCTCACATTTTTGTAAATATTTTATTATACCATTTCATGTGACAACACTTAAGAAATCACACTTTGCCACAATGTAAAGTAGTGAGTGTACAGCTTGTATAACAGTGTAAATTTGCTGCCCCCTCAAAATATCTCAACACACAGCCATTAATGTCTAAACCACTGGCAACAAAAGTGAGTACACCCCTAAGTGAAAATGACCAAACTGGGCCCAAAGTGTCAATATTTTGTGTGGCCACCATTATTTTCCAGCACTGTCTTAACCCTCTTGGGCATGGAATTCACCAGAGCTTCACAGGTTGCCACTAGAGTCCTCTTCTACTCCTTCACGACGACATCACGGAGTTGGTGGATGTTAGAGATCTTGCGCTCCTCCACCTTCCGTATGAGGAAACCCCACAGATGCTCAATAGGGTTTAGGTCTGGAGACATGCTTGGCCAGTCCATCACCTTTACCCTCGGCTTCTTTAGCAAGGCAGTGGTCATCTTAGAGGTGTGTTTGGGGTCGTTATCATGTTGGAATACTGCCCTGCGGCCCAGTCTCCGAAGGGAAGGGATCATGCTCTGCTTCAGTATGTCACAGTACATGTTGGCATTCATGGTTCCGTCAATGAACTGTAGCTCCCCAGTGCCGGCAGCACTCATGCAGCCCCGACCATGTAGTCAAGACACACTTGTCTTTGTACTCCTCACCTGGTTGCCGCCACACACACTTGACACTATCTCAACCAAATAAGTTTATCTTGGTCTCATCAGACAACAGGACATGGTTCCAGTAATCCATGTCCTTAGTCTGCTTGTCTTCAGCCAACTGTTTGCGGGCTTTCTTGTGCATCATCTTTAGAAGAGGCTTCCTTCTGGGGTCTGAGCACCGACAGGCTTAACTCCATCCCTTTAACCTCTACAGCAATGCTGGCAGCACTCATAGGTCTATTTTCCAAAGACAACCTCTGGATATGACGCTGAGCATGTGCACTCAACTTCTTTGGTCGACCATGGCAAGGCCTGTTCTGAGTGGAACCTGTCCTGTTAAACTGCTGTATGGTCTTGGCCACCATGCTGCAGGTCAGTTTCAGGGTCTTGGCAATCTTCTTATAGCCTAAGCCATCTTTATGTAGAACAATAATTCTTTTTTTTCAGATCCTCAAAGTTCTTTGCTATGAGGTGCCATGTTGAACCTCCAGTGATCAGTATGAGAGAGTGAGAGCGATAACACCAAATTTAACAGACCTGCTCCCCATTCACACCTGAGACCTTTTAACACTAATGAGTCACATGACATCGGGGAGGGAAAATGGCTAATTGGGCCCAGTTTGGACTTTTTTTTACTCAGGGGTGTACTCACTTTTGTTGCCAGCAGTTTAGACATTAATGGCTGTGTGTTGAGTTATTTTGGGGGACAGCAAATTTACACTGTTATACAAACTGTACACTCACTACTTTACATTGTAGCAAAGTGTCATTTCTTCTGTGTTGTCACATGAAAAGATATAATAAAATATTTACACAAATGTGAGGGGTGTACTCACTTTTGTGAGATACTGTATAACTATAAAATAAAGCATTTGTACTGCAATAGAAATGATGACAGTAACCACCATAAAGAAAAGGAAATAAAATGTTGGTGATTGGCATAGATAACCATGACCCTAATATAGAGAGAGTTAGACTGGTGTAGGAGAATGCATGGAAACCATTCTTCATCATTGTTCTGGTTACTGTGTTTTACCTGTAATGTTTATTTGTATGAGGGTTCTTCAAAAGGTTTCTGGACATTTTTTTATATACGTTTTCGCAGCCATCTTCACACAGCGTGACAACTCTTATACTAAACTGCAAGATCAGCTGGCTTGACAGACTAGACACTCTCAGGCACGACCAATTCCTACCAGGCCCCACAGTTTCCAAAGAAAGTGGCAAAACTTTTTGAAGACCCCTCGTATGTTAGGTATTGTATGCTGATTGCTTAGCAATGTTGTAGATTGGCCTTTTTCAAATAGGGTGCCCAGGCACTGTGAGATTCCTTAAGGTTTCTTAAGGGGTGCCTTGGAGAAATGCCTACATTTTTTTTTTTAATTGTATACAAGCCAGTGGGTGATCAAGCCTGCCTTTAAATTACACAAAGTCACAGGTTTTCATTATGCACCATTACAAATATCCAGAGACTGGCATCCTAACAACCAATGATGTCATAAGTTGATAAGGAGAATGCCTGTTGCCTCCACAGCAGAGAGAACTGAGGGAAAAGAGAAACATAGGAATATTAGTCAGTACCAGTGTGCAAAAGTGTATTTGCTTTGTAACGTTGGATATCTACATGTGGATGTTGCTGCATTATGTAAAACAATTAGAATAGTTTTTTAAAGCCCAATTGGGGTAAGCGAGACCAGATATTTTAAGCTTGATATCATCTTGTTACCTTTATACCATTGTTTAATTACCTTTGAATGTACGTACCTTTTAACATATACTAATAAGAAACTTTGTTAGTGAATTGTTTACTGTCCTGAACATATGCTCTTGTTGTTGAAGAAATAAATAAAAAAACTATTTTAAAAGTAAAAAAGAATAGTTCTTTACATTTTAGAATGGGGTGCCTTGAGACTGTCCATAATTTTAAAGGGTGTTTTGAATGAAAAAAAGGTTGAGAAACACTGATGTAGATTATGTATTTCCTCTTCCTATTCAGCTAAATGTGTAGTGCTTACTTACCCAACCAGCATACCCGCTGAACTTGAAAAAGAGCAAGGAATCTCAAAACTGTTTTTTTCAGTGTACGCTGTATAAAGACTTACCTTGTATGTTTGTTCCAGAATAAACATTAAATACTATGCTGCTTTCCAGTGTATATATATATATACACACACACACACACACATACATACATACATACATACGTACACACGCACACACACACATATATACGGTACAGTATATAAATATTAAATTGGTTGCCAAAACACCACAACACACATAAACCGGATGATTTTAACATCTGTGCATGTGCTATGTAGTAACATATAGTAAAACACACATTTTATTGTGCACTACAACAGGCCATAGGTGTGCATAGGTGTGAAGCTAGGTATAAAATGTAGTCATTAATGGCAACTTCACCATTGCTATTCTCACAAGTTCATTTTTAAGGTTTTGAATATGTATTTCATTCATTTGCTTTTGGGCTGTTATTCTTATCCTTGCTTCACTACTAAATCAAAGACCCAGACCATCTGTGCAGCCTGAAATCTATTTATTACAACTATGTATATAGTGCTGCCATTTTCATATTGTATATTCACATCAGTTCCTGCCCTCAAAGAGCTTACAATCTAAGGTCCCTACCTCACAGGCTAAGTCCAGTTTAGACAGGAGCTAATTAACCTACCATGATGTCCTTGTTGTGTACAGGGCCGTCTTTAAGGCAGGGCAAGAGGAGCAGCTGCCCTGGGCCCTGTCATTGTTGTGGGGCCCAAAGCAGCTGCCTCGGCTCATACTTTCCAACTATCCCAGTTTAAATTCCCTTGTCCCTTGCTGTGTCCTGATATCTCAGTGTGAAGTGCTGCTACTAATGCTGCCCAGCTCTGCCCTATTGTTGTGTACAGATGACTCACCTGCAGACCTTGTGTTTACATGTAAATAACCGGCATTCATATGTAAATAGCATCAACATTCATATGTAAATAGCTGCAGGTGGTGGCATAGATATGTAAATAAAGGTGGCATTCATATGTATATCATGCCCCCTGCAGTGAGGAGATGATGTGCTGTAACATATAGCAACTAATCAGTGAGCAGTATTACTGTACAGTAATTTCTAGCAACCAATCAATAAGCAGAAATCATGTGCTGTAACATCTAGCAACTAATCAGTGAGCCATAATGTGTGATGTAACCTCTAGCAACCAGTCAGTAAAGGTAATGACACACTGTAACCTCTGGCAACCAACCGCAATCGCTTCCTGATCTGATACAGCAAACTGATTTTAAGTCTAGCTTCTATTTATTGTATGTCTCAGAGCAGGTGGAGAGCGAAACTGTATTGGGGGGGGGGGGGAGAAAACGTTTGCCCAGGGTCCAATCAATATTAAAGACGGCCCTGGTGGCGGGCGGAGCCAGCGAGCGGCATGTGAGGAGCCTCTGAACGGAGCTCCGTAAGCAGACTACAGATCCTGCAGTGATCCTGGGCTAAAGACACCCACTTTTTTCTCAGGTGGAGGGGGATGAGTTCCGGGACACCCCGGGAGTCTCTGGGGATGGTGAAATACGGCCCCCCCTGGCCAAAATCGACCGGAGAACGGCTGGCGAAATATGCATGGGGCTCTCAAAATGGCGCCGACACACAGGAGGAGGACGAATGGCCGCCGCTACACAGGCCGGAGGATCCTTCACAGCAAACGCCTCCTCAGCAAGAAAGGGTGAGTCCTAAACCCCGGCGGGCTGATGAGCTGAAGAGGGGGAGATCCCTAGATAGGCTGAGAGACACTAGAGCCAGTGCTGACAGAGCGGTGGAGGGGGGAGAGGAGCCATCCCTAACACAAATTATGGAGGCCATACAAGGATGTCAGAGCAAGTTAATAAACCACTTTGAGGAGCTGAAGGTAGAATTCTCTTTCATGAAGCATGACATGCAAAAATTAAGAGAAAAGGCACAGATCACGGATCGCCGCCTTAATACATTGGAGGATGTAATCAGGCCATTAGACACTGCAGCACAAGTGACTAAGAAGACACTGTCTGAACATACATTAAAGATGGCGGATATGGAAGACCGTATGCGAAGGAACAATATTAGGCTGGTGGGGTTCCCGGAAGGGGTGGAAGGGAGACATCCTGAAGAATTCCTTGAGAAGTGGTTGTTGGAACATATGCCCTCTAATACCTTTACAAGTTTATTTGCAATTGAAAGGGCACACCGCATTCCAGGACGAGCACCTCCAAAGGGAGCCCCCCCTAGATCAATGATTGCAAAAGTACTGCACTTCCGTGACCGGGAAAATATTCTGCGGGGAGCCCGAACAGGCCCTGAGTTAACGATCGATGGATGCCGTATATCTATATATCCTGACTTTTCTGCAACTACACAGAAGCAGAGGGCTTCCTTTCATCCTGTAAAGAAGAGATTAAGGGAACTTAGCCTGATATACAGCATGCTCTACCCTGCCAAATTGAGGGTGGTGGATAATGGGAAAGTATATTTCTTCAACAATCCTACTGAGGCCTCAGAGTGGTTGGATACACGTGGTCGCCAACGAAATAGAGTCTCTCCCAACCGACCGTGAGTGAGTCCTGTGGAGACATCACTAGATTGGAGACCCAAAGAAGAAATGTCAGCAGAACCTGGGTTTTTTTTTTGTGAAAATAAATAGGGGGGGGGGGGGGGGGTCCTATGGGGTTTTTTTCTTTTTCCTCTTTTTCGATCGTTTCCTTCAGACCAACCTAAAATGATATTCAGGTTTCTCCTATAAAAAATTTTTTTTTTTGCATGCATGCTGGAAGCGTGGGAGGCGAAAAGGGTTTTTTAACCCCTGCATTATTCCCTCAAGAATGACATTTAGAGCTGTGCTTGCTAGTACATGGACATGGAAGACGCACTTATATACTAGTTTGTTGATCCTCCCATGCTGAACACAATATGGGGAACTGAACGTTTTTTTGTTTTGAATAAGAATTTTTTTTCTTTTATATTGGCATGGATATACCAGTTTGCTGACCCTATGGGACACATAATATAGGGAAATGAATATTTTGTGTTTACAATTTTTTTTTTCTCCATACCTCCTAGTACTGTTTGGAGGAGAGGGAAGAAGGGGGGAGGGAGAGGGAAAAGGGGGAAAAGTTTTGTACGGGACTGTTTATGTCAATTGCCAGCAATATATGCTAAGTCTGCAAGATGCTCTAGGCAATATATTTTTCTATTAGTAGATTTTGCTTACTGTTTTTGCCCCTTTTTTGTTCAATAGCAGGTGAACGGTTCTTGAACAAATACGGGTAGAACTGGCCGCCCTTTTGGCGACTGGTCTTATGTGACGGTTTTTTGAGTCGCATCTCTGTTACCTACTTATTTTCTGGTTATGGGAAAAAAGTGCCTGGCATGTTGGGGCTGGGTGCGGGGAGGGGGGTGGGGGCAGTTGGGCTGTTTACTGGGACAAAGGGTTTATGTTAATGCACAGATGGAATTATCTTTACTTGTGGATTCTGCATTAGGTACTGCCCAAGGTATAAAGTATGGGGGAATGTGTGTGAGGGGAGAAGCCTGGAAGCCCGTTTGTACAGAGAACCATACCCAAGACTGGAGGGAATACCTCCACTCGACTCTTGTCTCTGCTTTTTCATATCTCACATGGAGGTAAATTTGAGGGTGGTGGCCTGGAATGTCAGAGGCCTAAATGCTAAGTTCAAGCGCTCCCTGGTGTTTGAATATATAAAAAAATACAAACCTCACCTGATACTCCTACAGGAGACTCATCTCCAGGGCTCCAGGCTTCTCTCTTTAAAAAGGGCTCACATTGCTGGGGCATATCATTCCAGCTACTCCTCGTATGCGAGGGGAGTCTCTACATTGGTCACCAAGGCCATGCCCATATCCATTCAAGCAGTAAGAACAGATGTTAAAGGGCGATATGTGATACTTGTTTTGAAAGTGATGAACATGACATTGACATTTGTGAATCTCTATGTTCCTCCTCCCTTTGCGCTAACTCATTTGGATGATATGATGAAGGATACATATGAGGTAGCGGAGGGGAGGATCTTCATATTGGGGGACTTTAATTCAGTTTCTGATTCAGTGTTGGACAGGCTGGGGGGGACGAGTGGTGCTCCCGCCCCACTGGCAGGATGGATGTCTGCTCATGGCTTTAGAGATGTCTGGCGGTTTCACCATCCTGATACTAGGGAATACTCCTGCTACTCCGAAACACACAGGACACTCTCCAGAATAGACACTATCCTAACGGAAGGGGAGGGCATGCCATTAGTTCAGAAGATGTCTTACCTGCCCAGGGCTCTCTCTGATCATTCCCCTATGCTGTTGGAGCTTAATCTGGGACCGAAGCCTGGGTTGCGACTTTGGCGGATGGAGGCTAGTTGGCTTCAGGAAGAATATATAAAAATTAAGTGCACAGAGGCCATCAAACATTACTGGGCTGATAATGCCGGATCTGGGTCCTTTTTGCTTCAGTGGGAGGCCTTTAAGGCCACGTTGAGAGGGGTGTTCATGGCGGAAGTAAAGGGATTTAAGAAGCAGTTGGCCTCCACACTACAGCATAGGGAAACAGAGGTCTCTCTGGCGGAGGCCGAGTATGTCAGGGATCCCACTGAGGAGAGGCTGTTGACATTGCGGATGACAACACGGGAGTACAAGACAGCACTAACAGACCATACTACGAAGCTTGGCCTCGCTCAACGTCGGCGTTTGTTTGAATTTGGTGACAAGAATGGCAGATTGCTGGCATACTTGGCAAGGCCGGAATACGTTCCGGTACATATTAAATCGGTTTTCGACGAATGTAAGTTGGAGGTCTGCGACTCAGCAGATATTTTGAACACTTTTGTCCTTTTTTATAAAGAATTATACAAGTCTTGTGCTCCTCTGGGGTCAGAAACAGTGGAAACATATATAGCGGACATTGATCTCCCAAAATTGGAGGAGGACGACAGCACTGCTTTGGAGGCCGGCATTACAGTAGAGGAAGTGGAGGAGGCAATTGCCTCCTTCCCCCCTAGAAAATCTCCTGGGTTGGATGGCTTCCCATCAGAGTGGTATCACACCTATCGCTATGGATTAGCTCCCCGCTTGCTTAGAGTGTTTAATGAGGCTAGGAGGGGCGGTGGGCTGCCCCCTTCTATGAGGGAAGCCTTGGTAGTCCTGATACCTAAAGGGGGGAAAGATCCTCGGGAATGTGATTCATACCGCCCGATCTCGCTAATGAATGTTGACACAAAGATATTGGCCAAAATAATTGCAAGCAGACTGCAGTCAGTCATTCCTAAGCTGGTGGACGCAGACCAAACAGGATTTATTCAGGGTAGGTGCACTCAGATGAATATCAGGAGGCTTTTCTTGAATCTTCAGACGGTCCATGACAACTCCGGGACTAGGGTGGTGGCCTCCTTGGATACAAGGAAGGCCTTTGATTCGGTTGAGTGGCCGTATCTGTTTCAATTGATGAAATCTTATGGTTTTGGCCCGGTGTTCATCTCATGGGTCCGGCTGTTGTATACGGACCCTTTGATTAGAATACGGGTCAATGGTATTATATCAGATCCCTTTCCCATTGCTCGGGGCACCAGGCAGGGGTGTCCACTTTCACCCCTACTGTTTGCCCTGGCCATAGAGCCCTTAGCGGTACAGCTGAGATCTAGTTCACAGTTGACTGGATTGAGGATCGGGGAATTTGAGGAGCGAGTGTCACTCTATGCAGATGACATGCTCTTATATCTGCAGGATCCTGGACCCTCGCTTCTAGAGGCTTTCCGACTGATACAGAAATTTGGAGATTATTCTGGATTCCGTATAAATTGGAAAAAATCTTCTCTTTTCCCTATAGATGAGGGGGTGACTGTTCCACTGGGATGCCCCATTCCATTATCTCCATCTTTCAGATACCTGGGAATTGAGATTCGACTCCCCATCTCCAAGTTCCTGGAGGCCAATTTGTCACCAATTGTGGGGAAGTTTCGGGAAAAAGTGCAAAGGTGGCAGAATTTACCGATCACCTTGATGGGAAGGATAAATCTATTCAAGATGATCTTCCTGCCAAAGTTTCTATATGTCCTCTCGAACTCCCCGGTCTTCGTGACATTGCGGGTCTTTAGGAATATTGACTCCATTATTGTCAGTTTTTTGTGGGGGTCTAAAGCTCCCAGGGTTTCTTTAAAGGTTTTGAAACTACCAGTTACATTGGGGGGACTTGCCCTTCCGGATCTGCGCTCCTATTTTATGGCCTCACAGCTCTCTTTCCTGCACTGGCGGTTGTCTCCACAGACACCTAATGCTACTGCCCTGTTGGAAGCTGCAATTGCCACATCACAGGAGACCCTGCAGAATGTCCTATATAGGAGGGGGGTTCCGGGTAGGAAGATAGGTTCGGTGATGGCGTTACCGGGAAGGGTTTTTCACCTGTGCTCTCAGCGACGAGGTGACGAACCCTTATGGCTGTCTCCTAACAGTCCCTTGTGGTACAATCGATCATTGGGGGAGTTTATGAAACTCTCTGATGGCCCAGGGTCATGGGCAAAATACGGTATTAAATATCTACACCAAATTTGTAGTGATGGTCGTTTGTGCACGTTTACCCAGTTGCGGGAGCAATTTGGAGTGCCGAGGTCTTGGCTCTTCCGATATGCACAATTGAGGCACGCAGCATACACCCAGTTTGGAGGGTCTGAGATCTGTGTCCAGAATACAGATTTGGAAAGGGTACTGCTTGACCCGGATGAGTCAAAGAGGATTTCCAGATATTACGGGGCGGTGGGTCCGGATCAGGTAGCTCTGACCTCTAAGGCCAGGGAGAGATGGGAGGTAATCGTCCCGGAGTTGTCGGAGGAACTGTGGCAGGAGGTACTGGACACTTTTTTGGTGTCTGTTATCTCCTCCACGGACAGAATGATTCAATATCGATATTTACACCAACAATACTATACACCGACCAGATTGCATCGAATGCATAGGAGAGACTCTGCTATATGTCATAAATGTGGGAAGGAGGAGGGCACATTTGCACATATGGTGTGGGAATGTATGAAGGTGAGACCATTATGGTCTCAGGTTACTGAATTTATATCAGATAAGTTTGCTTTACCGAATATTTGCTCTCCTATGCGGTGTTTACTTGGGATTTTTGATCAAGAGGATTTGAATGCCCACACAAAACTGTTCCTAAGGATCCTGTATTTTGGTGTTAAAAAGCTTATAGCAAGGAGATGGATACATGAGGAACAATTGACGCTGGGGATGTGGATTAAAATAATAAACGCAGATTTAATGATGTATAAAATGACCTACGAGGCTAGAGGGGCTACCAAGAAGTTTAGGAAAGTTTGGTCTAGGTGGATAGACTCTGAGAATACTCTGGATATGGAGATGCCCTAATATGCTGTATGAGTGATAGAGTAAAAAGGCTGGAGAGATGATAATAGAAAGTTTGCTTCCCCTTTCTAGATGGGCTAGATATGGGTTTTTTCTTGGCTCCTGAGACAGGGCAAGCATACCGAAATGCAGACATCCCGGGGGAAGAAGGTGGGAGGGAAGGGGAGGGGGAGTGCATTGTTCTGTTATAGGGGGGGGGGGGGGAGAAAATGCACGTGTATACTAACATAAGACAGAATTGATGATGGGAAGAGCATATGTTAAAATGTTAAAATTGTAATATGACTGCTATATTTATGGAATTTCTCTGCCAATGGAACATATGGAATATGTGTAATACGAGTGATATGTATACTTGTTGTGCAAAATAAAAAACTTTTTTCAAAAAAAAAAGAAAAAATAGGATCGGAGCAGAGAGTTTTCATTTGCTTTGAGACCCAGAGTGGGGGCTTGCTGTGTGGGGTTTGGAGTTGGACATGCCTGTATGCTGTGTGCGCAGAGACTGGAGACAGCCACTGAGGACTAGAGTGCTGTGGATCAAGCCCGGAAGGACTGAGCCTTGAGAACTAGATTGCAAGGACTGAGCCACCGAGGATCAGGTTCTTGAGGACCAATGTCAGACAAGTGTCCAGGACAAGGTGTCGCTGGGTGCCAGGGCTGGTGAGTGGTTGCAGGTGTGCTTGCTTCACCACTGTTTTTGCAGTTCAGTAGAACAGGACACTTCCTATTTGCTCAATAGCTCCAAAACAAATCACTGCATGCAGACAAAAGGGTATGGTAATAAGTGCACCACCATATAAACAGGACCCCACTGTAAGCCAGTTGAAATTTGCCGGTCAGGCTCCAGATAAAGAACAACATTTCAGGAAATATACACATATCTACACTCAGGGGGATATACACAGAGTGCTGGTACACTTTTTGATCATTTTTTAAGAGGCTTACTGTGAGACTTTTCTTTACTGTTTCTGCTGCTCGTTCCTTTTACAGTTCACTGTTTGTGCTACTTTTTTGCCAGTGCTGCTGATACTAGGTTAATTTTGCTTAGTACCATGGTGATTTTGATTAACTGCCATCACTGCCGTAGCTACAGGGTTTGCAGGGATCGCAATTGCGACCCCACCCCTGCTCCAAGGGGCCAATGTGGCCCCCTGTCACATTGTTCCATGTCACACTGTGGGAAAAAGTAAACTCATCGGGCCGGGGCCAGCTAGGAGTTGTAGTCTTTTCCTGCAGACAAGACTGGGCACTGTGGCGAGGGATGGACTACAATTCACAGGATGCTTTGTGTCGGTGAACAGTCATGGAATGCAGCGCAGGGCTCCCGGCTGGCCCAGACCCTCTGAATTTACTTTTACCCAGTGACGCAGTGTGACAGTGCAGGTTGGGTGGAGAGCAACATCTGGAGTTCAGGAAGTGGGAAACTGAGAGGGAGACTTCTAATAGTGTTCAGTGGAGCTGAGAGTCTGCATAAGGTGAGCTGCCTGATGTAGGCAGAGGAAATGCATGGTGATTATTCAGCAACTGCCCGACAAAGTTTATTTGTGTGTGTTGCATGGTACTGCAAGTGCTTGTTGTATGTACACTGCCTCTCAGTGCCGAGGGAGACTAATTCTGGAGATCTGTACAGTTCTATGCCTTGAAAAGGGGCTGGAAGAGTTAGGTCTGTACTAAGGCTGGGGTGGAACCAAGGAAGTGTGGTCTGTACTAAACCAAGGAAGTGTGGTTTGGCTATATTGAGGATATGGGCTGGCAGGAGGGCCTGTACTGAGGGGGGGGGGGTCAGCGGTATGTACTGAGCAAGGGGGGTCTATACTTAGTGGAAAGGGCAGGCCTGTACTGCAGAGTGTCTGTGCTTAGTGGAGAGGGGGGTATGTACTGAGAGGGGGACTATACTTACTGGAAAGGGGGGGACTATACTTAGTGAGGAAGGGGGTCTGTACTGAGGGAGGGGGTTTATACTTAGTGGAAAGGGGGGTCTGTACTGAGGGGGGGGGTCTATACTGAGCAAGGAGGGTCTGTACTTTGTAGAGAGGGGGGATCTATACTGAGGGGGTGGGCTGATGGGGAATATCCTAAAACAGATGGCTCTCCAGGCCTCTGCAAACCCTGTGTAGAGGTATTCAAAAGAATAAAAAGGTATGTCAAAATTTGGACAGCTTAACCACTTCAGCCCTGGAAGGATTTTGCGATACGGCACTGCGTCACTTTAACTGACAATTGCACCACTGTACCCAAACAAAATTGGCCTCCTTTTTTTCCCACAAATAGAGCTTTCTTTTGGTGGTATTTGGTCACCTCTGCGGTTTTTATTTTTTGTGCTATAAACAAAAAAAAGACCGACAATTTAAAAAAATAATGCTATAATACATATCCAAAAAATAAAATGTATTCATTAGTTTAGGCCGATATATATATATACTTCTAAAATTTTTGGTAAAAAAAAATCGCAGTAGGTGTAAATTGATTGGTTTGTGCAAAAGTTATCTCGTTTACATACTATGGGATAGATTTAGGCACTTTTATTTTTTTTTTATTGTTTTTACTGGCGGCGATCTGCGATTTTTAGTGGGACTGCGACATTGCAGTGGACAAATCGGACCCCAAATGACACTTCTTGGGGACCAGTGACATTATTACATTAATCAGTGCTATAAAAATGCACTAATCAATGTATAAATGACACTGGCAGGGAAGGGGTTAACATCCAGGGACATGACAGATCACTGTTCCCAATCACTGACATGTCATCTGGCAGAACAGGGAATCGCCTTGTTTACATAGGGAGTTCCCCATTCTGCCTCTGTACACCGTGATTGTGGGTCGCTGGCGGACATAGAGTCTGCCGGACCCGCAGGCACGTGCCCGCTATCTCCTGTGCAAAGACCGACGTACACCTAAGGCAGTTTACGCAGGAGAGCCGAGCTGCTGCAGTATGACGGTGGCTGGTCGGCAAGCGGTTAATATGTTATAAGGCTCTGAAATAACTCTTTAGCCACTTAGAGTACTGTATCTTTGTGCTCGGTGAAAGTGGCGCTTGGGGGGCCCCGGGTCAACTTTTGCATCAGGGCCCACAAGCTTCAAGCTATGCCTCTGACTGCCATAATACATCCGTTTGTTTATTGCAAACAGACTTCTTTACCGGTTCATTGATTTTTGTGAATTGCCATTTATTTGCCTTGTGATAATATACTTACTTTATTTACCACTAAGTAGCCTGGTGCCTATTTCCTATATCTAATATAGATGTGGGTAGCATTCTAATAGTCAAGCTCATAGGTGTTTGCAACATCTTTTTACCTAACCTCGTGTGTCAGAGGGGGCGAAGCAATTTTCAGAGTCGTGGCAAAGAACAGAGAGGCTGTCATACCAAGCGACACTTCAGGGGTAAGCACTGCTAATGCTTTAGCATGCACTTTCTGTGCACGGGTTCTTTTAAATTCCCACTTTCTATGTGGCAAATGACAACTACAGTAGTGTTCTCACCTATGTGCATTGTTCCTGTCTGGTGTTCATGTATAATATCACTGTTGCATTTTCATGGAGTGCTCCTGAGACCTCAAAATAAAACACTAGCTTATATGCTGTCTGTCCTTATTAGCTACCTCGAGTTTGTGCATTACCTAGCAGTTTAATGACATTTCCTTGGATTGTCCTTGACTAAAGTATTATCTCCTGCTGATCCACTGCTGACCCATGACTTGATTGGGACTTTGACATTATCTTCTGCTGATCTGTGGCTGACCTTCAGCCTGTTGCTAACCTTTGACTTATTCTTGACTTGCCACCTTCTTACCTCTTTCAAAACACCCACTGCTGTCTGCTCATGACTGTCCATTGGAGCTTTCTCCTCAATGTGTGGACATCTCAAATTTCAGGCCACTAGTGCGACATGAGATTGCACAAGTCACATAACAAGTCAAATTCAATGTTTCCCCAATGAGTGGAGAGATATACAAGTGGCCGGTTCCCACTCAGCAGCTTATTATTTGTGACATGACTACATTACAATGATAAGCTCCTACAGAGGCCACAGAGTCCAGCTTTTATATCAAGAGTGGATTAATAGAAAAAAAAAATTCTATGCATATGACATAGTGGTAGTACACTAAGAGATTAATATTACAAATCATATTTGGCTCGGGATGTAATGCTTGATAACAGAGCGGAAACAGATGTCATATTAGCCTTGCTTTTTTAGGCTCACGTTTTAAAATACAATTATATACAGCTTTCTATAACATATATACCAATACCAAAGTGCAATTTAGCATGAGCCTATATACAATCACCAATAAAGTGTTTCCATTTTATACTAATATAAATTAAATATATCAATTTCCAATTCATATTTCCGATGTAGCAACATAAAGTGTTCCGATACTCTTAATATTTCATAGATATACATAAGCCCATAGCGATCTCTAATTATAATAGTGACACCAAAAAAACAAGAAAAAACACATAAAAGTCATTGTAAGAATAAATCAATGAATCTTCTATAAAGGGTGTTGTGCAATCCACCACACTTCCATATTATTATTAAAAAATCCAGAGAAACTAATTTCCAAGAACAGTGTCCTCCAACACAATATAACTATATCCAAATTCTGCTTTTATCCATGCTACACCTTCTTCCCCGTGTATAAAAACTCATCAGACCTCCAGCCCCCTTAAATTAATAAGAGGGTCTAAAGCCCTTATTTTTTTTTCCATTTAATCAGGTTACTCCTAGTATTTAGATGCAGTCATATAAAGTTAGAAACGTACAGTATTCCATCACTTAAAACCATTTATTTAGAGGTAAACATAATACAAAATGTTTCACACACATTACTTGTGCCTGGCCCGACACTCAAGATAGTACCACAGAGCACTACTCCAATAGCACTTCCTGCCTTTGTGCAAGCGTGCGCTCCAACACTCCAATGCAGACTGACATCATATGCTAACACTACCCAACATGTTTCGTCTTCCAATGCATCGTCAGGAGCGCAGGAGAAGGCAGGAAGTGCTTGAGGAATGGCTCTCTATTTCACAAATAAGGCTACTATTCTGAGTAGTGGATTGGGCACAAACAAATGAAAATGCCCTAAACAAAATATCTGGAAAGATGCTGCAGTCCTGTACAGTGTGAACAGCCTGCTTGGGCTGGTTCTAGCCAGTTGTAATTTACATAAAACTAAAATTTAGATACATTTGAATTTCATTAAAATTTCTTTATCGTGGGTGCAGCATTTCCTAGACTGCATACACATTCACTGACCTATTTTGTTTGTTGCCTGCAGCTGCTTTTTTAACCTCAAAAGAGAAAGAAATCTTATATCATTCTGAGTATCCACAAAGAGCTAAAATCCACGTAAAAATATGTTTGAAACAAAAGGGTTTGCCTATAAAATCTCAATATTAAAGTGTAGGTAAAATCAAAAATTAAATTGTAATATGTTGTTCCACATGCACCCTGTAACCTTTATAACTGTATTATTTTTATTTATGCTATTACTATAGTTAAAAAAAACAGCTCTTCGGATCCCTGTCACTTGCTTTTCATGGAGATAAGACCAACTAATTGGCTTACAAAGCGGTGGTGGCATTGTCACCCCACCATGCACACCCTTGCTGTTGTGTAGACACGTGTGTTATCATAGCAGAACTGCATGCTGTGAATTTTATATAATTTCCATGTGTGTAACATGATGGTGTCACATTGCTCTTATGTGTGAGTGAGCTCTCCTGGCTGGAGGCCAGGTTACATCACCGGCCCCACAGTAGAAGGATCATTTCTTCTCATTTGCCAGTGACACCTGTCCCAGCACGGACTACAGGATCATTTTGAGGTTATACAGCATTGAACAGGGATTCTCTCACACACGTTACATGTTACACTTTACTCTCATAGCCTCAAGACATGGAGGGAAACTGCTGTATACTTCGCAAGACCTTTACATACCATAGTCCATGCCAGGTCCCTAGAACCAGTTCCATTCCACAACTGTCCCTAATATAGGGACCCTGACGCCCAAAAGGGAAAACCATACAGACACCAGTCCAGTCTTTTTACAGAACCTCCATCTCCTGGCCACCACCTCCTCCTCCTCTCCCCAGCTGGCCGCTCCTTCTTCCTTTTACATTTTACTTTCCATCACCCAAAAGGTTAACATGAATATTTACACTTCTTTCCCCATCCCTATTCACTGTAGGAGCACATTCTCACTCTCTTCACAAAATAAAGTAAGTAAAACAGACCAATCAATTCACTTAACCAGTGACTTCTTTAACTGAAGAATTTAGCTGTTCATAAAGCTTCAATTCTTTCAGTAAAATTCTCAAAATGGTGCAGGTTCAAGCAAATATAACATTTTCTAGTTTCTTTTTGCAAAGTCCATAGTCCCATACCAGGGTCCAGTTCCGTGGTTGCCCCAAACTTGGTATCACAATCACATCTTACAAACATATATGGTCTCACTCCCAACTTCCCACCCTCTAGAACACCATGAGTACCCTCCTCCTCTTGTACATGTTGCTTCTGGAAAGGAAGTGACAAATGCAGGGGGACGGCACACAGCAGCACACCATTAAAATGGCTGTAAGGGCTAAAGGTTTTTTACCTTCACGCATGAAGGTAACAAATCTTCAGTGTGCAGCTCCCCCTCAGCCCCCCCAATACTTACCTAAACCCAATCTCGATCCAGTGATGTGCAGGAGACCCAAGGCTCTTCCGAGTCTCTCCCTCCTGATTCACTGAGATGCAGAAGCAGGAGCCATTGGCTCCTGCTGCTGTCAAGCACAGCCAGTGACGTGGGAGCAGGGCTGAGCCGCGCTCTCTGTATCTTATGGACGCAGAGAGCCGGCTCAGAAGCGAGCATGCACAAGTACCCCCACAGCAGCTTGCTATGGGGGCACTCAAGAAGCGGGAGGGGCCCAGAGTGACGGCGGGAGACCCAAGAAACGGAGGATTGGGGCTGATCTGTGCAGAGGTTTTACCGCTGCACAGAGCTGTTTATTTTTTTAAATAAAAAAGTTTCCTTTACAATCACTTTAAGCCCTGAATCACCAACCAACTGGTACAAAATACAAAAAACATTTAGGCACCTGCTTACACGCAGTGTGTCTGTAAGACTGTTCGATTCATAGAAGGAGATGATTGGTGCTGAAGCATGGTGACAGGTGAGTGATGTCATTAGAGGTGACATGCTGTCCCAGTCAGCACAGTTAGAGGCACTCAGGTAGTAGTTGCATGACTACTATATAACATAACAAAAACGGTATTTTTCATGGCGTACTTTAAAAAAGAAAAATGTTTTAACTGTGTGTAATGCCTTATCTGCACCTGTTTAATGCCTCATACACATGAGATTATTGGAGGAATGATCGTCCAGTTTTTTTTGCATGCAAATCTCAGATCGAATCTGATGAGTTTACTAAAGTCATGAAAATTCCTGTACGAAAAATTCGGAAGTAATGTCATGTGTTGTAATGCATCTGTACTGCATTTCCGAACGATAGCTGTACTGGTTAAACGAAAATCGTACGATCTGGCACCATCTGAAAAAAATTTTTGCGCATGTCCGATAGAATAATATCGGATGAACTGTACTAACGATCCGATTATCGTACAATCGTTTCGAAGGTGGTATTTTTGGTACGATTTTCTCATTGTGTGTACGAGTCATAAGTTGTGAAGTCTTGAGTCTCATGAGTGACTTGGATACATCAAATTCTTCTACATATCAGCCTGGAAGAGTCAGCATAGAGAAACATTCACCCTCTTCTGAATCTCTGTTCTTGTATAGTTATGTAGAGTAGTTTCCTTGTGTTCGTCATTAAAGTGGTAATAACCCCCCAAAACAAAAATATTAAATTGCAGCTCACAGAGAAAAAAAAATCCTAGATGTGGTGGCTATATTTGTTTTCTTTTTTTCTGCTTTTTTCCTTTATTTTCACCTGGTGATCCTGCCAGTAAGTGTTATTTTTCACCTTCCTTTAATAGACCAAGCTATCCAGACAAAGTAGCACTTATTGAGACAAACTATTTAACCCTGACAGCGGTGCTTATAATGGTCAGCTTTTATTCATTTATGTAAAACGTTTATCCAAAAAAGAAAAAAAAAAAAACAGTTTGCTGTAACTGTTTAAGAAGTGTTAACTGTAGTTTAGCTTCAACTTGTTAGTCAGGTTCTAAATCTTCTCGTCTAAAGCCTAGTATACACTATTAAATTAAATTCTTTGACACAAGCGAACCGTTCGTTTGATCAGTTCAGTCACCTTTTTTCAAAGAAAAAATGTATGATGTTTACATCAGTTTGTCATTCATTTTTATCCATTTTTACATCTTTTTTGCATCTGCCAGCTAGAGTCCTAAACCACTTGAGTCCTGGAGCTATTCTTTCATGCAAAAACGGACCGTTTGTCTGTTTACATCTGTTTTTCATCCGATCCGTTTTTTTACAGAAGAAAAATAGGGCTTTGATCGGTTCCAAAAACAGATGTTGACGGAAGTGGATGTAAATGGATGATCATCCATTTACATCAATTTTTCCTTTGAGATACATTGATGACCGTTTTTCATCCGTCAACAGATGGATGAAAAACGGACAAACAGTCCACATGTGTGAAAGGTGCCTTTGTTTTTTTTCCATTCAACCCAGCGGGCTGAACAAAACAAACCTGAAGAGCTCGGACGGAGCTGCTGCACTAACTATGCAATGCTGAGAGCGCTGAACGGATGCCGATAGATCGATAGATATGGATCACGTGACTTATTTGATCCAAATATCACATGTGATATTGAAAATATCAATACATTATCCGTTTATGTGGTATTTACCACAAACATGAGAGTAGAGGTTCCTCCATAAGCCATACCAGGCTGTGAATGACCTCAGGTGGCCCCACGCCTTTGTTTACTTTGGCAGCAGGGACCCGAGGTGCACTGACAATTTCTTTCCTTGCAAAGAGCATTGCATATTTTAAGACTATTTACTATTTAAAGGAATAACTCATACAGTATTTTAGAAATAGTTTTTATGAATTAATAAGGTTAATGTGCAATGTGCTGTTTTTGGCAGCTCAGCTGCATCAACACAACTTTCTCAAGTCTGTGAACCTGAGAGCCTGTCAGATAGTTATAATTCAGCCAAATACTTTTTAACCAGTACTGCACCCACTATTGGATGACAGTCATATCTAGCAGCTTGACAATACTGTTACCAGTGCTCTTGCATTGATCCACCTGGGGACACTTGGCCTACCTTGATGCCCCTTGTGGCCCTGCAGGCCGTACTACAGCGCCCTCTACCTTAGCCCGAGCATATTTGAGGCAGCATAACTACTTGTTTTTATGATTTATGGCTTGTCCATTTTTAAAGCAGTATATTTGACTTGAATACCTTCATACTTAACTTATGAGCATCCCTGAAGAAGACTGTAAACCCTCAATTTCACAAGCCATACCCTCTTTTTAACATTCAATTTTTTGAATTTGATATATAATATAATTTGTATTTATATTCACATTCTTTGCAGTTTCCTTTGTCAGATCTGCCTACAATAGTCCCTATTCTATTGGAGGGTATTCTTCTTCTTCTTCTTTTTTTTTAACAGAAAAGTTTTTATTTACTTCCAAAAGGAGAAATAAGTAATGTACATACAAAATATATATAACGTAAAATGAAATTCAACACAACAGTATAACTTAAGACACACAGTTCGATTTAGGTCAAAAATAAATGATACATCTCTAATTACTCTCATTATTAGATGCAAAAAAACTAGAAGTATCGTCTACTTGCTTGGTGGCTCAGTTTTTTGTCTGGAATGGACTGACAGTATCTTCACCCCTGGAATGATTCCGGGGGGGGGGGGGGGGGGGGGGAGAGGTAAAGTTATATTATATCATATGCTCATTCCTCGTTCAGAGGTGCTTCTTTAATTCCATTAGTAGAGGGATTGTTGAATGAGGTGTGACAATTAAATTCATGAAATGCTCCAGTGGTGAGTCACACAGCCATTCACACTTGAGCGTTTTCTGGCTTGTAACTTGCACTCTCTTTGGTCGCAGACCAGTTGACTCAGTCTGTATAGAGTAGTAGAAGAAATAAAACATGTGGGTGTTGCGCTCTTAATGGAAAATGAGTGACAAGAATCTGGAGCAGAAGATTAACATCAAAATTTGTATGAGAATTGGCAAAAGTATGAGTGAAACATCGGTAAATATTCCATGAATAAATCAAGTGTTTTTGAATGGCATTGGCATTTTTAGGAGGGCCTGGAAAATGTCCATGATGATGCAAGAAGTGGGCAGCCAAAAACACAAATGACAGATGCAAATGTGGCCACAGTGCAAACCCTTGTACGCTCATGCTGGTGTGTAGCTTTTTCTTTTTTATCACAAGGAGATAGAACATGGCACAACGATCAACCAACATTGTTACTTGGAAATTCTGAAAAAATTACGGGAATCTGTTCCGGGAAAAAGACCAGAACTCTAACCTGACAAGTGGATTCTTCACTGTGACAATGCTTCTGCACATTTTTCTTTTTCGTACATTACAGGACACAGAGCCACAGTATTCACTGATGGGTTATAAAGTCACCACTAGGTGATGGACACTGGCACAGCCTAGATAGTAGTTTAGCCCCTATATAACCCCTCCCCTTACTGGGAGTACCTCTGTTTTTTCACCAGTGTCTTAGGTGTTGGTCACCAGTAAAGATGTGCTGTGCTGAGCTCCGCTGGAATATTCCTTACTGGGGCAATCCATGCAACCGGATCCATTCAAAGTGTCTTTTTAGGCCGAATTGAGTGGTACCCGGGCCTCGTGTCCGAAGAAATTAGGTTTTACCTCTAACGCTTCTCTTTTTAGAGAGCTGGGCCCCGGGCTCCAGTATTTGTTTTTTTCAGCCATATTCCTGGTGGGTTGTTTTACAGGCCCAGAGCTGCGGATCCCCCGATAAAACAGGCGCCACAGTCCCTGAAGGTTTTTTTAAACGGAGCCCACCGTGAGAGGTGAAGATTGGGTCTGTTACCACAGAACCCTGCAGCTGGATAAGGTAAGGGAGATTCCTAAGGAATTTTTCTAATTCTTGTGGGTTTTCTCTTTTCAGTAAATGTATGCTATGCCTAAGGTCGCCACCGGGGGCTAACAAGAGCACGTACCTTTCCATGCTTGTCAGTCTCGTCTCTGTGTCACAAGCCGCACGCTCCTCCAAGCCCATTCTCCAGTTAGGATGTGGGAAGGGGTTTTTTTTCTTGTCAGGAATGTCCCCCCACAGCTTCCTTCAGGTTAGAGGCCACAGGGAATTCGGCAGTATGCCACATCGCCTCCCGCTGCCGTTACGGCGGCTTTCCATCCACCGGCCCTCTTCTCTCCTCCGCCCTAGCCCCCTCTCCATGTGCGATCCAATCAGGATCACAGCCCTCGGCTTGCGTGGGAAAAGTAGTCTTTTTTGAAAAAAGACGAGGGGGGGGCTGAAGGGGTGGTCGGAGGAGGGGGTCGGAGCTTTAGCGTCTTTAGCGGTTTAAGCTATAAAGTGCACTCTTTTGCAGGGTCACACAGCTCAAGGAGGGACACAGAGCAGACAGAGGCATGTGTGTGTGGGTGACACAGGCATTCCCAGGCAAACATTTGTTTAGCACCAGACTGAGCCTTGATAGCGGCAGTTGGTGGGCTATTTTGCTCAACAGTAGGTGCATTTCTGATAGTACCTCTGCATTTGTGATTGGCACTATGAGCAGAAGGGGAGGTACAAATACCCCGAGAAATAGGGGCTCAAAGGGATCTCCCTCAGGCTCTGAGGACCTCCCCCTCTGCAGCACCATCTCCCCCTGAAGGACGTAGGAGGATGGTCAGAGTGAGCCGTTGCAGTCAGGGGCTGCAACTGCTTCTGACATTTCAGCCCCTGTATATATTACTCAGGAGTTTTTTTCCCTCAACCATAAGTGGATTAGAGGAAAGATTAATGGTCTTGATCACATCTTCACAAAGTGGAAGAAAATGCATTAGGCCTCCGTCCACCACCCAGGACCCTCAAACGGAGGATTTTGGGAAAGGGGAGACGAATCCCCCTCAGAGGACCGGCATGAGACTGATGACTCCTTTTCTGAGGAATCAAGTGGGGAAGAACCCTCTTCAGCTTCACAGGATGAGAAATTGCTGGTGCAATCTCTTGCTGGAATGGTCCACTCCACATTTAAGTTACCCGTAACTGAGTCGGTTGAAAAACCCACGTCTTGTTTGTGTTCACTGAAGCCTCCTCAAACTGCGCATGCCTTTCATGTTCATTTCTTGCTGGAAAAGCTTATTTATTCTGAGTGGGATCACCCAGATAAACATTTTTTCCCTCCTAAAAAGTTTTCAACACTTTATCCTATGGAGGAAAATTTCACAAAGATGTGGGGTATACCGGCAATTGACGCCACTATATTCTCTGTGAACAAAAGTCTGACTTGTCCCGTTGACAACGCTCAAATGCTTAGGGATCCAACCGATAAAAAATTGGATTTCCTGTTAAAAAACATTTTTTCCTTGGCAGGGTCAGCAGCTCAACCTGCAGTGGTGGCAATTGGGGTATGTCAATCCTTGAGAGACCACTTGAAGCAGGTGCTCAAGGTTTTTCCTGAGATTCTATCCTCCAGACCTCTCGCCTTACGCTTGGGTTGGTGCATATGCGTAGAATTTTATGGTTGAAAAATTGGTCAGCCGAAACGCCATGTAAAAAGCTCCTGGCTGGTTTTCCCTTTCGTGGTGCAAGGCTGTTTGGGGAGGATTTGGACAATTCTATCCAAAAAATCTCAAGTGGGAAAAGTACCCTTTTGACAGTTAAAAAAAGGAGTAAACATCCCTCATTTAAACAGGCTCTTTCTCCAGTGCCAGGGGCATCAGCCTCCAGGCAGTCGCGACGGCCTCCATCGTCAGGCTCAAGGGGTAAAACTCAGAGTCAACCCCAGGGACAAAAGAAGTCCTGGGGGAGGAAATCTACAAGACAGAATGCTAAAGCCTCTTTATGAAGGGGCGCCCCCGCTCGTTCGAGTGGGGGGAAGACTGCTACAGTTCTCAAAGTTCTCAATAGTGCGTCAGAGCCTCAGTTGGTGGTTGGTACCCGAGAATCTGCGGAAAGAGAAATTCTTTTTACCGGTTAACCTGGAAGGTGGTAACAACAAATGCCAGCCTTTTGGTTGGAGAGCAGTTCTAGAAGAGACGACTGTCCAAGGCAGATGGTCCAAAACCGAGAGGACCTTACCCATCAACATTCTAGAGATTCATGCGGCGTACCTAGCCCTAAAGGCCTAGACATTCAGGTTGCAGGGTTGTCCTGTCAGGATCCAATCCACTAATGCCACAGCAGTGGCTTATATCAATCACCAAGGGGGCACCAGGAGTCGTGCAGCCCAGAAAGAGGTAAACCAGATCCTAATCTGGGCAGAAAAGCATGTGACATGCATATCGGCAATCTTCACTCCAGGGGTAGAGAACTGGCAAGTGGACTACTTAAGTCGCCAGCAGTTGTTCCCAGGGGAATGGTCTCTTCACCCCAACATCTTCCTGGCTATATGCCAGATGATGGGAGATCCCGGATGTCGATCTGTTTGCGTCCAGGTTCAACAACAAGATAGACAACTTTGTGTCAAGAACAAGGGATCCACTTGCATGCAAGACAGATGCGTTGCTGACCCCGTGGCATCAGTTCTCACTGATTTATGCATTCCCTCCTATTCTGCTGCTACCACGACTTCTTTGCAGAATCAAACAGGAAAAGAAGTTGGTGCTTCTAGTGGCCCCAGCGTGGCCCAGAAGATCTTGGTATGTAGAAATAGTGAAGATGGCGGTAGGGTCCCCATGGACCCTATTACCACATCCAGACCTGCTATCGCAGGGACCAGTGTTCCATCCTACCTTACAAAAGCTAAATTTGGCTATTGAAGCCCACATTCTGAAGAGTCGTGGGCTTTCAGATCCAGTAATTTTGACCTTGATTAATGCAAGGAAGCCAGCTTCCAGAGTAATTTATTGTAAAGTCTGGAAGGCATATGTCTCCTGGTGTGAATCTAGAGGTTGGCATCCCAGAAAGTACGTCATAGGGAGAACCCTTGCTTTTCTGCAAATGGGGTTAGAGATGAAGCTGGCATTGAGTACTATCAAAGGCCAGGTCTCGGCCTTGTCAGTATTATTTCAACGTCCGCTTGCTTTGCATTATTTGGTCCGAAGCTTTATACAGGGGGTAACGCGGCTTAATCCACCGGTTAGAGCTCCTCTGAACCCCTGGGACTTGAATTTAGTTCTGTCGGCTTTACAGAATTAGCCTTTTGAGCCGATACAACATATTCCCTTGGTCCTTTTGACAAGGAAGATAATTTTTCTGCAAGAAGGGTATCAGAATTGGCAGCTCTTTCTTGTAAAGAGCCATATTTAATCATGCACAAGGATAGAGTAGTATTGCGTCCTCATCCTAGCTTTCTACCGAAGGTGGTTTCAGGTTTTCATCTAAACCAGGATATTGTTCTGCCTTCCTTTTTTTCCAGATCCCTGTTCTACAGAAGTAAAGTCACTACATTTTCTTGATGTAGTGAGAACGTTCAAAACCTGAACGACTGCTCAGAGGCGCAGTGTGCTGCAGGCAGCGGTACACGGTCCTCAGGTCTGATTGCACCCTACTTTTGTTGTGTCTCCCTCCCCTCAGATAGCATTCCTCTGAGACATCCCATCAGTGAATACTGTGGCTCTGTGTCCCGTGATGTACGAAAAGGATTTTTATAACAGCGTACCTGTAAAATCCATTTCTTCAAGTACATCACGGGACACAAGGGTCCCTCCCCACTTCTAATACACATATATTGCTTTGCTACAAAACTGAGCTACTTCCAGTAAGGGGAGGGGTTATATAGGGGCTAAACTTCCTGTCTAGGGTGTGCCAGTGTCCATCACCTAGTGGTGCCTATATAACCCATCAGTGAGTACTGTGGCTCTGTGTCCCGTGATGTACTCAAAGAAAAGGATTTAACGGGTAAGCTGTTAAAGATATCCTATTTTTACAGTCCTTTCCAGGAATTAAATTGTCACACCTTGTACTCTACACTCCTCTGTAAATGTTTACTTTTTCATAGTATTGTAGTGGACATATAGTACAGCAGTGATTTCAACCTCAATTATACACATACTGTACCTTCTCAACTGTCTGATATTCATTACAATGACTGAAAATATTCTCTCTATGTAAATATTCTAGCTTTAGCCGCAGCTGCCAAACACTATAACAGAATTGGTAATCAGCCCAGTTATCAGACAAAGAGTAACTGTAACTTGCAGTTTACTATACAGGTTCAAATTTAGAATCAATAATACAAAACAGACATATGTAAAACAATTTTGAGGTCACTATTCCAAGCTTCATGCATTGGAGATCTCCAAACCCGCTTGCTCGACTTTAAAGGCACTGGCGTAGTAATTTGTTGAAAAAGAAATAATTTATTACACATAATACAAAAATTCACAGTAAAATATATTGGAATGATTACAATAGCTGTACAAAAAATCACCACACAGATTACACTATAGAATTCTCTGGGTTCACCCAATGCATTTTAGAGTATCGAGTAACTCTCTCTTCAGGGGTGTTCAGTCAGATCAGTCATGTATCTACTATATAGTGGGTATACTGTGTGAGTAGCCACCAGGGCCGTTTTTAAGGCAGGGCAAAAGGGGCAGCTGCCCTGGGCCCTGTCATTGTTGTGGGGCCCAAAGCAGCTGCCTCATACTTGGAAACTATCCCAGTTTAAATTCCCTCATCCCTAGAGGTTTTAGTCCCGTGCTGTGTCCTGATATCTCGGTGTAAAGTTCTGTTACTAATGCTGCCCAGCTCTGCCCTATTGTTCTGTACAGATGACTCCCCTGCAGACCCTGTGTTTATATGTAAATACCGACATTGATATGTAAATAGTGACGGCATTCATATGTAAAGCAGCAGACCGGCAGGATTCATATGTAAATAGAGGCAGAATTCATATGTATATCATGCCCCCCTGGAGGTCATATCCACCATCACCTATACTGAATGCTGCCCACTGGGGAGGTAAAGGGCATACTTGAAAGTCCTGCCTACAACTGTGGTCATTAAGCCTACCATCAGCCTGTTCTGCAAAGGTAAGCAAATTAGTGGGGTGGGGGGGGTAGTGTGGGGTGTGCAGAGGTAGGCAGCGAAGGAATTACAGTTTGGAGTGCACAGGTGAGCAAGGAGGGGATGTATAGAGGTAAGTAAGGTGGGTGCAAAGATGAGCAGAGGAGGCAGGTAGAGTTAAAGGGGAGGAGGAGTGGAGAGGATGGGGAGGTTTGGGGTGCAGAGGTTAGCATGGGTTTAAGGATGCAAAGGTGTACTGACAGGGTGCATAAAGATGTAGGTCATATGTAGGGCAGCCCATTCATTTCAATGGGCTGCTCTATGCGGAAGAAACTCCCAAACCCTTTTCCAAAATCAGTGAGCAGTATTGATGTACAGTAATCTCTAGCAACCAATCAACAAGCAGAAATTAGGTGCTGTAACCTCTAGCAACCAGTCAGTGAGTGGTAATGATACACTGTAACCTCTGGCAACCAATCGCAATCGCTGTCTGATCTGATTCAGTAAACTGATTTTGAGTCTAGCTGCTTTTTACTGTATGTCTCAAAGTAGGTGGAGAACAGAACTGCATGGAGGGGGGCCCAAAAAAATTTCTTGCCCAGGGTCCAATCAATATTAAAGACGGCCCTGGTAGCCACTTTGCTTTTGTTCTTAAATCGTTCACTATATATTGCACTTGGCGCATCCTTTCCTTCTTTTTTTTTCATAGTCTTTATAATACTCTATCATAACATTGAGTGTAAGAGAAGACCAGTAAACAGACACCCCTTTGGCAGCATGCGCCGACACACTAGCATGTGTACAAGAAGGAATATGCATATGCGTGAGCGAGCATCAAGCAATGACATGAACACATTGCTGAGTTGTCTTTCAGTTTGTTCCTGTTTGCCTGTGCCCTGATCCATTTCCTGCTTACCTGTGTTTGACCCGGCTTTACCTGAACTCTGCTCTGGACTTCCGCCTGCCTACCTGTGACCTTGGCCTGTGCTTGACCCTGCTCCTGCCTCATGCTCTTGTACCTTGCTGCCCGATTGTGTACGAAACCCAGCTTGTATCCTGTTCCTGCTCCAGTCTCATGTTCCTGTACCTGCACTGCGCGACTGTTGATGACCCCCTGGCTTATGTGCCAGCTACACTCCTACCTAGTGATCAAGAGTTAAAGTTCTGGGTGCCTGTCTGGTGATCGACGGCCATCTGGTTCCTGTCAAGCTTCAGCTGGTGCCACCTGCTATACCGGCCCTCATGCCACACTGTGTTCTGCACTCTGTGTCATCTCTACCGGGGGTGTTGGACAGAAGGTGCAAGAGAAACCCCCTCTACAGCTCGATCTCCACAAGGTACGTGACATTGAGTCTAGCTGAGAATCTCTAGTAAAATAGGTCAGATACACAAAAAAATAATCCACATGAGCAGCATTCCTCTCAGTGAAGTCCAAGGTAGCTCTGGTAACACAGGCAAACAGCTGGAGGCATCCAAGGACAAAGAGCCACCCCACTGGAACTGGAGCACTCTGGTAGCATTTGGAAAGGGATTGCCCACCGTGGGTGGGTCTTCTGGAACAGCTGCGTGCTATTAGGCTCTGGCCCAACTGCCTGAATGCTGGTTTTGACAATGGAGGGCCTCTCACCTACACAGATCCCTTGCCCAGATACCTCTGTCTTATCAGGTGTGGTCTCTTGGAGCTGCTGAGGGAGAGAAGCTGAAGAATTTATACTCTCTTGGCATGTCCAGGAACCCAGGGAGTTGTGAGAAATGGAGTTAAAGTGATATTAAAGGCTTTTTTTAACCCCTTGGAGCCGGGAGGTGGGGCAGGGTTTATAATAATGTGACTGCCGTGATTGGCTGCAAGCAGCGATCGTAAGATTTCCAATAGCAGCTGGTAGCTGTTCCGGGAGCGTGCTCTCAGCACATCTGTTTTTGCAATAAAGCATCCACTATGCGGGCGCTCAATGCCAAGGCCCACCTGCTGGGAGACCGCATATTTGCGTTCAGCCTGTAACAAGAGGTTAAATAACAAACATGTTATACTTACCTTCTCTGTGCAGTGGTTTTGCACAGACTAGCCCCTAATCCTCCTATTTTTGGGTCTCTTGTCAGCTTTCCTGGCTCCTCCCTCCTGTGTTGTGCCCCTACAGCAAGCAGCTTGCTTGCACAGCCACTACTCTGTGTGTGCATTAATGTGGAACGCAGCTCGCCCTGCCCCCGCTCTCTCTGCGTTGGCTTACTGGTTGTGATTGACAGCAGCCGGAGCCAATGGCTACTGCTACTGTTTCAGCCAATGAGGAGCAAGACCCGGGAGAGCTGAGGCTCTCATGCACATCGCTGGATCAGGATGGAGTGCAGTTAAGTTTTCGGGGGAGCTGGGGGCTACTTTAAAGATCCCTGCATGTGCATCTGAGCTTAGGGAGCAAATGGACACTCCACTACAGTACTAGTGTAAGCAAAATTATTTAAAGCTCGGTTCCCCAAACTTTCTAAACAATGGTCCAGTTCACTGTCCTTCAGACTTTAGGGGTAGAACATTCCCCAGCATCAGTGGGAATAAACAATGCCTTAGGCTTGGTGGCCATTGGGAGCCAAAAAAATTGACACAACCTCTGTGGACAGTTGAGGGGGAATAGTGCCCCATCGTTGGTGTCATTAGGAAGAATAATGTCTCATTGTTAGTGTCGTTGGCAGGAATAGTACCCCATTATTGGTGTCAGTGGGATGAATAGTGCCGCTTTGCTGGTGTCAATGAAAGGAATAGTGCCCAGTCATTGGTGTCAGTGGGAGTAATGGTACCTCAATGCTGATGTCAGTGGGGGGAATAGTGCCCCAAGGGCTGGATAAAGTCAAGCAAAGGGCCACAGTTTTAAACTGATTTAAAGCATACAGGATGAGTCCACTACTGTTATCTTGGGTGACCAAACTGAAGAAGTGTTGTAATTACATGCTGGATTTTCAGGGGGTTTGTAGAAGTATCATATAAGTTGACAGTAAGCAAAACCTTCAGATATTTAGATGGCAGTGTGAGTAGGTAGACTGTACATATAGACTGCAAAAGCGCTACTCTAAATTGTGATCAGCGTGATAACGGGTGGAACTTAGACCAGATGGCAGTACGCAGTTAAATCTAACTAACAATGTATTCCTTTTTACTTAAATCCAAAATGAGTAACTAGTATACTTAGTTTTGCGTAATTTCTAACTGTTTACTGAACCTTGCAGCAAAACTAAATAACAGAACATGAATATTCTCTTATTTATACCTTACAATAACATGGGAAGACGTGGCATTAGCGAAGATGCTAATAAGACATTTAGTTATACATTTGTAAAGCAAATACAATAGCCTTGGGTTACATTACATGGCTTTAAAATTTACAAGGTTTTTTTATGCAGCTTGTGGTGTTTGCTTGACATTTGAGCCATATGATCATAAAGTTACTTGTAATATTATAGATCATTGTGATAAAACACACTTGATGTAAATTGTATATAATATGAAGATGATGACTATCAGATACAAGGGAAATATATAATTAAAGGATAGGGAGATTTCTTCCTTAGACACAAGTTGTAACCGATTCCAAATGAGAAATTGAGCAACAAGATCAAAGAATCCATAATAACCAAGTCATATTACATCAATTTCACACAAAAAAAGATAACTGCTGATTGTTTGTATTAGTATATGCACTTTGCCCATCGCTGCTTTTTTTATTACCGAAAAAAAGGCTAACATAAGGGCCCTTTCACACTGGGGCGGGGGCGGCGTCGGTGGTAAAGCGCCGCTATTGTATTGGTATTACCTCCGCTAGCGGCCGAGAAAGGGTTAAAAACCACCACAAAGCGCCTCTGCAGAGGCGCTTTGCCGGCGGTATAGCCGCGCTCTCCCATTGATTTCAATGGGCAGGAGCGGTGAAGGAGCGGTATACACTCCGCTCCGAAGATGCTGCTAGCAGGACTTTTTTTACCGTCCTGCTAGCACATCGCTCCAGTGTGAAAGCCCTCAGGGCTTTCACACTGGAGAGAAAGCAGCGGCACTTTCGGGTCGGTTTGCAGGCGCTATTATTAGCACAATAGCGCCTGCAAACCACCCCCAGTGTCCCCCAGGGCCCTTAGGGTATAGTACACTTTATCAGCCAAAACATTGTCCATGTTCTGGCTCCAGCAGGATATTCATTAAAAAGTTGTTCTGCCTGCAATATCAGATTTGACCCCAAGCCGTGGTGGAGCCAGTGGTAAATGTACTGTTTTGTTTTTTTTCAGAATCTAGAAACTGATCAGCTTTAATAAAAGTTTCCATTATCCACCAGTTTAACAAAAGAAAACATGTGCATTGTGGGAGCTCAGAATCCATCTTAGAGACTAGAGAGAAGAAACCAGCTATCAGAGCACATGTTGGATTGGAACTTGCATCTCTACATCTGCTAATGGCAACATCGCTGGTGAGAATTACTTACTGCCATTCACAGCCTAATTGTTCATTGTATTTTCTGTATATTTCATATGCTGATTATATGTATTTCTTACATTATCTGTATTTCTTAATAGTTTCACCCACCCTCTTTTGTTAATAAAGCTTTAATATTACACTCAGTCTGGCCTATTGCAGAAAAGGAGGTTTTAGTTGAGTTATACAAAGGAAAACATATGGCGAAGACAGAGCAGTCCATTAAACAAAAATAAGTTCCCCATAATCCCTCTGTCAAGGGGGTAAGGTGGTGAGGACCTCTGGTGGAAATTTATGACTGCTGTCCAGCACAGGTCCTGGAGATGCCCCACATTAGCTCCAGTAGTGGCTGGTGGTAATTTTTTTACTTTTTTTGGGGGGGGGGGGGGGCGGCAAACAATGCACCCACAGCCACTCCCCACACTTACCTCATCTAGGTCGCGGGCAGCAGTTCTTCTGGGCGGCTGGCGGCGGCTTCCCCTGCGTCTCCTCCTCGGCATCATGGCGGCATCTCCTCCCTCCTCTTCCTAGGCGACCAATAGGATCGCTTCTCCTCTCAGCTAATTGAGTGATGCGTCTCAGGACCTACTTCCTGATTGGCCAGGAGGAGAATTAGGAAGACAATAGCAAATATTAATTCGCTATTGTAACACAACTGGGTGGGCTTGGGGCGAGCCCATCCTTATTTGAAGCCAATTAGAGCCTCAGGCTCTAATCACATGCTTTTAAAAAAGAAAAACCCCATTGGAATCCATGCATCCGGCGCCCTGCATGTAGATTATGGGCTGGGTGCATGGATTAGGGGGGTGGCGCCCCTGCCCTCCGTATGGACAGGCTACCACTGGTTAGCTCCCATGACCCCTACTTCTCTCCTTGATTCAAGGGGGCATACTATCACCTGCTGCACTCTATCTTTTTGAGTGGGTTTCGGGCCTGCAGTTCTTTGTCTCATTGGGATTCACATCTACATATGCAAATACATTGTTAAAGTTCCACAGTTTCCTGATGAAGTAGGTGCAAATGTGTTATGACACATCAAAGAGCTACACTCCCCCTACCCCAGGGTTGGTACAGTTTATTATATAATGTAATAGAATTTATCATTAGATGCAGTGGCGGCTGGTGCTGAAAATTTGGGGGGGGGGGGCACAAACTAACATCCCCCCAGAGAGACAAAAGGCAGCAAAGGAAGAGCCGGGGCCGCTCCCCGAGCAGCGAGCACACATTCTACTGGCCGCACAGGACCAGGAAGTGTGCCCCTAGACACAAATTTCCAGGGAGTCCTAAGACTCCCTGTCCAATAGGGGCTTCCTGATTGGCTGGGAGGAGGATCAGTGTGGCAATAGCAAATATTAATTCGCTATTGCCACACAACTGGGTGAGCCCACCCTTTTTTGAAGCCTATTGGAGCCTCTGGCTCTAATCACGTGCTTAAAAAAAAAACCTTCCATTGGAATCCAGGCGTCGAGTGCCCTGCATGTAGATTAGGGGGCCGGATGCATGGATGGGGGGCAGCACCCCTTATGGAGCCATCACTGATTACTACTAAAATACCTGTATTTTGGAAATCCGGGATATTGTATGCACAATGTCTTTGGCACAATGTGGTTATACATTAAGTGATGAATCTTATGTAATCCTAGGGCTAAAACCTTTGTTGTGTGTACACGACTTACCTTTTTAAATATGCTTTTACTATGCACAATATTTTGGGGTACAATAAAATTTTGAAATAAAGTTTTTTTTTTATGTTAGTTATTAATTACTGCATGAGTGGCATGAGGGGAGGTGCGGCGGCAGTAAACACTCAGAGTCCAGTTGCAGAGAACAGAACTGTCTGGAGGGAAGGAATGCATTTTGGCCGATCCCTACCAATTGAGGAAGTGTCTAGGAAGATGACATGTCCCTATGCTTCCCTACTCATCTGGAACCTCTCCCTGCTGCTAATCACGGTCCCTGTCAGACGGGTGACCTGTCCCTTCACTACCCACATGCAAAATATGCACCAAGCCTGGAAGCCAGTGTCTTAATTAGGCTCTGCCTGATCCAAGAAGGCTGCCAGAGTCACATGGGGTGGCAGTGACCCAGGAAACCATGTTCCTCCTAACTTCTCCTCCAACTGCAATGCTGCTGCGGTCGAGCGCCACCTACAATGGAGATAATAGACTGCACCTGCCTACGAGCACCTGAAAAATCCCATTTTGATTCTCTGTGCTCTTGGTATATGAGTACCTATATATAGTATGGAGGTGCCACATATTACAAACTATTCTTCCACAGTTATGTGAAATGAGTTTCAGTTGGACAGAAAATTATAATCCAGTCCCTTAATTTGAACCAAACAAATAATGATTCCCACCACAGTTCACAGACATTGGTGATATTTGTATTCACTGGCTATAGCATGCACATGTATGTCAGGTGAAAAAAAGATCATCTAAGAGGCCTATTTACATGTCAACAGGCAGAGCCTAGACCCAGGTTGTGTCTCAAAGATCCTAACAATACCGCTTACAGAAGTTTCAGTATCTTACTCTTTTTTCCCTTTCAGACCAGTGAAAAAAGTTGCTGGTTTATTTCAATATGCATAGAACTAACAGCAGTTTTCAGAGGACTATTGGAGGATAGCAGCCAGTGCCCACATGAGATTCACTATTGTCATATACTATACTATTGTCAGGTCACATTCTGAGGAACGTCATGGCTACCTATTACATGACATGCTGCCACTGAAAGCCAAGCAAGCCTAAGTACTCTCACTCTTCTGGAGGCCCTTGCACGCCCCCTTAACAATTAACAATTAACCTGTGTAGAGTTCTGCTGCCCTCTACTGTCTGTAGTTGAAAATACCCATGCTTTTAATATGCACAGTTAATTATGTATGCACTTCCTATCTCTGGGAGGCTGGGTTAAAAAAAAAACACAGAGGAAAGAAGAAGATAGAGAACTTTTGGGAGATTACAAGTCCACATACTGCAGCTGCTGTTGATATTTTATCCAGTCCAGAAGCAGAGAGTATTAGGTCATTGGTCCTGTGTTCTGGCTGTTTAACTGTAACTGTCCATAACTTCTTTATCTGAATCCTAGTGACAGAAGAGTCTCTGTCCTATTGTTATTATCTCACATGCACAGTGCCAGATAGCTAGGTCTGTGCTACTGTATGTATGTAGTGGTCACCTTCTAGGATATTAGTAGGTGACCCTGTTTATTACAAATTAGTTTATATAACACTGTCCTTTCTGGTCTGAGATTCTATAGCTAATTTTAGATTAGAGCTCCAACAGCCATTTCTGGTAACTTGAGGTCCGGTTGCATGACTGATTTAACGCTACTAGGGACTAAGCACAGAGTCGATAGGCTGACTCTGAGTTCCAGTGCCACACCACATTTTGTGGTGGTGAAAAGCTGCATTCCAGGCTGATTGGACAACGGCTGGAGGATCTTTTCATCACTGCAGTTCTTGTCGTCAGATCTCCGACACCAAGATGAACGCCACATTGTGATCATCCTCAGGGGCCCATGCAAATGAACTTTGTTGGAACATTCATCTGGAGGTATCTTTATTATTAACTATATATACTGTACCTAATGATAAGGTCAGGGATTTAATTTAGAGTTCTCACTTAATATGATGCCTACATGTAAATCTGTTTTTAACTTTTTGGCTGTTGAACTCAATTGAAGCTGCTTTTGTTTTCTTGTAACTATATTGCCATGGTGTTGTAGCTTGTGTTCGTAGCCCAGGTGACTCCTGTTGTTGTTTACCCTTGCCCTGTGTGGGGGGGTTGTGCTAATGCTATTGTTTGTATAAAAGGCCTTGGAAAGATTAAAGAGCAGCAGTCCATTATGCTGAGAACTTTGATACAGACATACCTGACTCTGTGTCTTAATTCCTATAGAGAAGCAATAATTTGACAAAGCAATATAAACTATAAGCAACTTATTTAACAGTTGCATCTAACATTTTGGCGCCCGAACAGGGACTCACCGATGATACTACAAGAGGTGGATGAGCTACGCTGATGGAACAAAAGAAATAGGCATTCCGGGAATCACAGATCAAAAAAACCTGCGCAGGTAAGAAAAAGCTTTATTTTTCTTATATTCTGTGCTCCCCTGATTTGTGCCTATCCGTTCTGTCAGTTACGGTTCTCCTGGTTTTAAAACACCAGCCTCTGTAGTGGTGAGTCTAGAATTACTGCTGATTTTAGTTTATATTGCTGGAATTATTTGTTTGTTTTTGTTATCTGTGTTTGTCTTGTCTGTCTTGTTGAGAAAGTGAATGAGCCTTGTCAAGGATGGTATGAGTTAGAAGGGGATTGCCGAACTAAGCAACAGAATGCGCCTTACCTCACACGATTGGGAACCTGAGGGCTTGTGAGCTTGGGGGTCTGACGCTTATGCTTAACCTCACATCTAACTCATAAACCATAGACGGGTTGAGAGTATAAGCCCTGTCTGCTCCATAAAGCAGGGATAAGAATGTATGAGAGGGATTCCCAGATACGGGGAGGGAATAAGGTCTCAACAAAGTCCCGAGATCTAGTCGGATACCTGGCCACTTAAAGGAATGCTTGTATATGTTGTAGCCGCATTTTTGTATATGTTGTAGCCGCATTCTGGTTTGTTATTGGGCTAGCATATAAAGTAATTATTTATTTTTGGGCTAGCATATAAAGTAATTCGGTTTCAGAAATCTCATTCCGGAGAGGTTTCTAGAATTCTAGCACCCTAGGAGGAAGGCAACGAGGAACTAGTGTAACTTAGCTGGTTTGCTATTGGGCTAGCATATAAAGTAATTATTCATTCTTGTATATGTTGTAGCCGCATTATATTGTACACTAAGTGTCCCACACGCTACCTAGGCAGGACTGTTAGAATGGGCCAGAGGAACACAAAACCCCGTCAGGGAATTGTGGCACACTATACGGTGCCACAGATAATTAAGAACATTTATGGGAAAACCGAAGCACAGGACTTAAAGGATGTCCTTCGTAAATTTAAGGTGAAAGGAGCAGCGGGCTTAGACCCGGATGTATGGAGTGAAATAAAAAGGGACAGACAAGGAGAGGTGTTAGAGAAGCAATGGATGCGTCAGGTTCAGTGCTTAATTAAGGTCTCAAATAGAGCAAAAGAAGAGGGGTGGAAATATGATCCAGATTGTGATGGTTGGGATATGAAAGATAGAAGAACAAAAAATGTCGAGGCTCCCAGCTCAGCCATCCCACCCCCATACACTGACGTAGAACGCAAACCACACAAGATATATCCGGTACTTGAGGGGAGAGGATGGGTTTGTCAGGATTGTGGAGCACAAAACCCAGAATGGGCAGTAGAATGTGTGCATTGTGGGGCACAAAAACCGCATCCAGAAACTGTAGCTCCCGTACGCACTGATACACGCATTGTTCAGGTAAACAATCCAGAATTTGGACAAGCAGCCCATCCAAATGCCCCACCTACTGTCACTCGTAGAATGCAAATAAGGACTTGGGCACCATGGTCGGCAGACACCCTTATGGCATTAATACAGAGCGCCCCAGACCCGGTAGCAAAGCCAGCTGCTTTCTGTAGATTTGTGACACAGTTAATGAATACACATGAAGCGACCTGGCAGGATGGGGAGGATCTATGCAGACACAAAATGACTCTGACCCTGTTTAACCAGTTTATGACAGAAATAGGTCCACACAGACCTGCAGGACAAGTTGATGGGGATGGCAACCTGGAGGCAGGACATGTCAGACATATAGACTCAAGGGCCCCTTTTATTGCTAGATTAGAAGCTTTTTGTCAAGCAAAACAACAGGAGAGGGGGTCCATATCACCCATGAAGCAAATGCCAGGACAGACTGTATCGAAATTTTACTTATCTATGGAAAGTATGATGGCAGATGAGGGATTGGACTTGGCCCTGCCAGTCACAATCCGAGCCTTCAATAGACAATTTATGGAGGGATTAATTCCACAGATAAGTGAGAGACTGAAAGCCTGCACACCAGAGTGGAGGGCAACTAGAGATAGAGGGACGTTGTTACAAAAAGCGCAAGGCATAGAGGCGGACTTAGCAGAAACCAAAGGGAGGAAATCTCATGCTATCAACGCACTCGGGGGTCCCCAAGAGCAAGGTAGAGGTTCCTTTCGCAAACCCCTTACCTGTCACTACTGTAACAAGATTGGTCACATCAGACGCAACTGTAAGAAAAGAATAAGGGATGAAGGAGAGGAAGGTGTTGATTCTCCAGTTAATCAGAGAAGGAACCAGCCCAGGGACAACAAAAATAGTCATATCAGGCAGCAGGGAGATGGTCCACGAGCATGACTCACCCCGGTTTTAGAGAAATCCAAAACAACAATGCTTAAGACAAATATAACGGTTGGTAATAAGAAAATCTCTTGTTTAGTCGATACAGGAGCTTCACGCTCGTTACTTTCTGACTCTGAACTACTCCCTGGCCAAAAATCACCTGACACTTTACTAATAACTGGATATGATGGCATTTTAGCCGACGCCCCGCTTACAAAACCTCTGAAAGTTAAAGTAGGAAACCACATGTTCCTTTCACGCTTTCTGGTATCCAGAGGAGCCCCCACTAATTTGTTAGGAGCTGACATTTTGCAGAAAATAGGAGCTAACATTACCTATCACCCAGATGGCACTGTCACCTTAGCTATAGGGGATAATCAAGAACACATGGAAATGTGTAACCTGATACAATACCTAGAGGAGGAATCGGAATTGTCCGGTACACCTCCTTCAGACTTAGATCAGATTTTGTCGTCCCTTCCAGGAGAACTATGGGAAAAACATCCAGCTGATGTTGGACTTTTGCCCATACCTCCGGTTACCCTACAGCTGATTCCAGGAGCAGTGCTTCCCCAACAAAAGCAGTATGCACTTAGTGCACCCCAAGAGACGGCCATAGAAATGCAGGTCCAATCCTTCTTAAAAAGTGGAGTTCTAAAAGAGGTAAAATCACCGGCAAACACTCCCTTGTACCCGGTTAAAAAGAAATCAGTAGCCGGTAGTCCGGTTAAGTATAGAATGGTCCAAGACCTTAGAGCGGTCAACAAAATACTAGCCCCGATGACACCTTTAGTACCCAATCCACATACATTACTGTCACAAATACCATCAACCAGTATGTACTTTACGGTTATAGATTTAGCGAATGCTTTCTTTTCCGTCCCGCTTGCTGAAGAATGCCAACTTTGGTTCGCATTTTCAATAAAAAATCGGCAACTAACCTGGACACGCCTACCTCAGGGTATGGCGCATTCACCTACCTTGTATTCGCAAGCATTGCAAACGGTGTTGGGAGAATGGGTACCACCAGATTCCTGTGTATTGTTACAATATGTGGATGATTTATTGTTATGCTGCCCTGACAAAGAAACTTGTTTGGCCACCACCCTTGATTTGTTGCGATTTTTGGCAGAAAAAGGTTGCAAGGTTAATAAGAAAAAGTTGCAAGTGTGTCAGGAAAAAGTTATCTTTTTGGGACATTGTATATCACAGGGTACGAGACATCTCACTGAGGAGAGGGTTCAAGTGATAAAGGGAATGTTACCCCCACGGAATTTCAAACAATTGCGTATGTTTTTAGGTATCGTGTCATATTGTAGACAGTGGATACCACATGCTAGCGCTTTGATGCAGCCATTATACGATTGTTTGAAAATTGTACCGTATATGCTTACAGAAATAGCTTATGAGTCGTTTATCACTTTGAAAAAGTTGTTGATTTCTGCCCCGGCTATTGGTATACCAGATTACACCAAGATATTTAATCTGTACATTGCTGAGATCACTGGACACGCCACAGGTGTTCTGACACAGGCACATGTAAAACAAAGACCAGTCGCTTACTTTTCAGCAGCATTAGATCCAGTATCTAGAGGTTCACCGTCTTGTGTACGGGCGGTAGCTGCAGTGTCAATTATCATAGATAAGTCATCAGAGATTGTTCTAGACAATCCAGTCGTAGTGCATACCACACATGACATACATGCAATCTTGTCTCAGGTACAGCCCAAACACATTTCAATGGCTAGGCAATTAAGATTACAGTGTACTTTACTCTTACCTCCAAATGTTACTTTTCAGCGCTGTACAACCTTAAATTTGGCCACCTTTTTGCCTCTTCAGTCACCAGATTTGGCAAGGGGGAATGATAGTACTAATAGTACTAGTGAGAAAAGAAATGAGGACACTGACACTCTTTTGTTTAAAGAAGTAGATCAGCACGATTGTTTTCAGCTCATGGAACAGGAGACAATGGGATTTCCACATGTTACAGATACACCGATTTTAAATGCTGAGCACACCTTGTATATAGATGGTAGTAGGTTTGCTGATGACAAGGGTAAATATCACACAGGGTATGCTGTAGTGACTGATACGCAGTTAATTGAAGCACAGGCCTTACCGGCCCACATGTCAGCACAGGAAGCAGAATTAAAAGCTTTAGAACAAGCCCTAGAATACTTAAAAGAACGAGAAGGGAATATTTACACTGACTCTGCCTACGCTTATGGTGTAGCGCATGATTATGGCCACATATGGAAGGCTAGAGGTTATCTGACAGCAGCAGGTACACCTGTAAAACATGGAGAAGGGATTAAGAGAGTCCTGAACAATCTTCAAAAGGTTAAACGAGTGGCCATTATGAAGATAGCGGCACACACGAGCGCAAAAACAATTGAGGCAAAAGGAAATGCATTTGCAGATTTGACTGCAAAACAGGCAGCTCTAGGGGAAGGAAGCCCTGAGACCTTAGCAGCGGTAGAGGTGAGTATCCCAGAACCAACATGGCAGCAGCTGAGTAAATTACAGGAGCAAGCAGGGGAGAGCGAGAAAGATAAGTGGGTCAGAATGGGAGCAGCACCAGACCTTGACAATGTATGGAGGGAAGGGGGCAAAATATGCCTGCCTGCCTCTCTGTACCCAGCAATGGCAGCGGCAGTTCACCTACCCACACACGTCAGTTCCAATTCCATGTATAGGATTGTGAACCAAGGATGGCTCGCCCCTGGATTCAGTAGTACTGCAAGAAACTACTGTGCAGCCTGCCAAATCTGTCTCCTGAATAATCCAGGACAGAAAGTGAAAACCCCACGAAAACACCAGGTCCGGGCCCAATACCCCTTCCAGAGACTGCAAATTGATTACATACAAATGCCTAAGAGCGGCCCCTTTGAGTTTGTCCTCGTGTGTATCGATTTATTCTCAGGTTGGCCCGAAAGTTATCCAGTAAAATCGGCTACAGCTAAAGCCACAGCTAAGAAACTGATCACTGAGTTAATACCTAGGTTTGGTCTTCCTGAAACCATAGAATCAGATAGGGGGACACACTTTACAGGAGAAATCATGCAGAATGTGATGACCATGTTAGGGGTTCAACAAAGTTTTCACACCCCTTACCACCCACAGAGTTCAGGATCAGTGGAGAGAGTAAATGGGACAATAAAGTTAAAAATACAAAAAGCCATGCAAGAGTTAAACAAGCCTTGGCCAGAATGCCTGCCTTTGGCTTTGTTCTCTATAAGGTACACTCCAACAGGAAAGACAGGATTATCCCCATATGAGATACTTTTTGGGAATGCACCTAGATTGGGTTTATACTTTCCACAGAGTATGCAATTGCAATGTGATAGTTTGACTTCATATGTGATACAATTACAACAACGTCTAACTAAGATCCACAAAAGTGTGTATTCTTCTCTTCCAGACCCTAATTCAATAACAGGTACACATACGCTGCTACCAGGGGATTATGTATATGTAAAGAAACACACCAGAAAGACATTGGAACCCAGGTTTGAAGGTCCTTACCAAGTACTCTTGACCACAGCCACCTCAGTAAAGCTGGAAGGAAAACCTACCTGGATACACGCATCACATTGCAAGAAACAACCCGAGAAAACAACATGATGAAATATCTACTTACATATTTTTTGTTGAAGATTGTTGTTTTACAAATATATGCATGGACTCCTGGTATTAATGTACTTGAGGTAGAAGAAACAATGACTTTTGAATGGAGTATAGATGATCCTAAAGTAGCAAATGTATCAGGATATGAGATAAATAAGGATTACACTGTGGGTAATTATACTGTTGAAGGACATAGGCGACCGTTTCATGTAGATGTAGGTATAGCATGGATACAGGCAGACCCCCTCTCAGAAGTAACCGTAACTTTCCAGTGGAATGATAATATGGGTTTCCCCTTTAACAATAGTAAGAACCATAGGTGTCATAAAATATCCCTTTCACAGACATGGAAACAAGCCCGGGAACGGGTAGTGGGACAAATGTACCAAATATTAACAGTCATGGCAGAAGGAGGGAATATAACCGAAGGGATGTTTAATCTGACAGATATTACCGTTAATCAATCCAGTACTTTCCTCTGTGCCTCTTGGTGGAGGGAAGAGAGAAATGATGGGTGGTATTGGAGTGCAGAGGCCTATGGGTTTCACATACAAATGGAGGAAGAAGTAACGCCAACAATTGAATCTTCCATATTAACACCCGTACCAAACACTTGCATAAATGTATCAACATCACAACAGAAAACAAAAATAAAATTCAATATCACCTTTCCCTCTATACCGGAGTGTAGGTATAAACGAGAATGGTACGACACACTATTGGGACTGACAGGTACAGGGATGGGAATTTTAAACTCGGTCGAGATAGAAGAAATGAACAACAGATGGAAGCATGCAGGGGGACACATAGCTGACAGCTTGACTATCACAAGCAAATGGTTACCCACCACTTTTGAAACCCAATTGCAAGAAATACCCCTATTACAATTTTTGGGAGGGTTAATAAATCACACGATAGGAGCAGAGCTCCAGCTGTGGAATCAAAATCAACAGTTTGTAAATTTCACACAGTGCTCTTTTAACCTCTTATCCTATCATATACAAATAAATAGGGCCAGGACTGAACTACAGTTGGGAAATTATCATACCTGGATGAAATACTTTAAGGGTTTAACTGACGATGGTGTATGGTTCCAAGTAAAAGGGGATAAGATAGAATGTGAGGAGAAATGGTGTGTAGGAAGGTTCGAAGCATACCGGGTAGCAGATGTAATGGAAAAGTGTAAAATAGTGGTCATGCCACTAGTAGTTAAAGACGAGTTTTGGTATCCAGAAATATATGGGAAATATGTAGATAAAAGAAACAGAACCCATGATTTAACTCTATGTGAAGGAACTAATAAGGGAATGGTATGTGGCAGAAGTTCCCCAGTATATGAACCTTGCTTGTTAAAATACCAAACTAGCATATGCAAAATGCAAAGAACACCGATAAATGTGAACAATAGATTCATAGAAATAGGACCCCAGCATATTTGTATCATTACTAATGATAACCGCACCATGTCAGCATTAAATAAATCGGCGCCGTTTGCGGGATGTATAAAAAAGATTAAAATATTACAATGGGGTAACGACACCTATCTTTTTGAACCAGACGCCGATAAGATATTCTCTTCAGTCTATGAGGTACATAATCTCACTGACACTACACCCTTTATAATTTCTTTAGACCCACTAAAACAGGTTTTGGAACAATCAGAGTTGTTAAGACAACACATAGAAACACTAGAACATACCCTACAGAATAACCTTGTATCCGCAATTATTGACAAAGGTAGACTAGTACATCTTTCCTCACAGATACAACAGGATACTGCACCACATTGGTGGGATATATTTAATGGAATGTCTTCTACAGCAACCAATACCTTTCACTGGTTGTTAAGTCCAATGGTAATTATTATTCTAATATTAATATCACTTACAATCACGAATATATGTGTATACAGGAAAATAAATAGGAAAATTAGGAGAATAGACATGCATACCGATAAATGTGTATTGACATCACCCTACTCCTATAAAACTCCTCTTCTTGAATTTTAAGATGTTGGTAATACCTAGGGGGATGGGTTCTACCCCTCTGACAACCCGCGGTCAGGGAAAGGACTCTGGGGAAAAACTGACTAGAACTTATTCATGAGGACCCAGGGGGAAGGAGAGGATGATGTCAAAGGGGGAAATTGATAAGGTCAGGGATTTAATTTAGAGTTCTCACTTAATATGATGCCTACATGTAAATCTGTTTTTAACTTTTTGGCTGTTGAACTCAATTGAAGCTGCTTTTGTTTTCTTGTAACTATATTGCCATGGTGTTGTAGCTTGTGTTCGTAGCCCAGGTGACTCCTGTTGTTGTTTACCCTTGCCCTGTGTGGGGGGGTTGTGCTAATGCTATTGTTTGTATAAAAGGCCTTGGAAAGATTAAAGAGCAGCAGTCCATTATGCTGAGAACTTTGATACAGACATACCTGACTCTGTGTCTTAATTCCTATAGAGAAGCAATAATTTGACAAAGCAATATAAACTATAAGCAACTTATTTAACAGTTGCATCTAACACTAAAGACATGTGCACAATTCCACCAGGACTCGTGTTGGGCCCTTTGCTGATAATACCTGCTTGTTTGTTGGATGTATTTACAAATGTTAATATTTTCTTAGTAGTTCCCCTGATCCTAATTGCTTTGATCAGATTACTGGTTCATTTCCCAGGAAGGGAACTCCCTCTGTTCAGAGGCCCTGTCCTGGGTGGAGGCACAGCCAACTTTATTATTAAACCCACTCTCCCACTTAGAAAAGATTCTGATTCTCTTAATTACCTACAGGTTTAGCGCACCATCCTGTTTGGGGAGGGCACTATCCTGTTTGGGGCCATTTCTCATAATCCCCCCCCCCTCCCGAAGAGGGCTACACCTGCACCATCTTTCTATAACATTAACCAACTATTGTGAGGAATTTACAGATTTTCCAGAGAATCCAGATATACTCATGCTATAGCTATGTATGTTATGTTATGTTATAACTGTAAAGAAAATAAATGTTCCGGTCATGCCATTCTGATGTATTCCTCACAATGACATATATTTGTTCAATTACGTCTGTTGGTTGAGCATGTTTCATTTGCAACAATATATCTCTATCTATATAAGTCTATCCTTGAATCCTCCTAAATCTCCCTTTATAGTAATCTTTACTTAAATGTTTTTCATTGCTTCTCATAATCTGCCTGTATAAATTTATATAAGTGCCATATTAAATCCTTCTATAGTTCCTCCAAACCTGCTTATATTTATGGCATACATTTAAAGGGCCATTAAACCTAAAAAATGTAAGGCAGTACATTGTCCATTTTTTAAGACACATTTGATTCTCATCCAGAGCTAATCATAATCCCATCATAGTGTAATTACAGTATGTTTGTTTGCTTGGGGCATGAGAACTGGACAGCCTTCCTATGCTACTTCTGTATTCTACTATCTCATATTTTCAGGAGATCTGTTCACTCATAAATGTCAGCCACAAAAACTATGGGTATTGAGGTCCTCCACAGAGACTGAGCGTTCTTTCAAACGCTTCCTTTAGGTCAGGGGTAGAAAACCCCGCCCCTCCAGGTGTGGTGAAACTACATGTCCCATGAGACATTGCAAGACCCTGACAATCACAGGCGTGACTCCTAGATTTATAGGCATAATGGGATTTGTAGTTTCACCACAGCTGGAGTGCTGAGGTTGCCTAGCCCTGCTTTAAGTGCTTAATGGCTTTTAAAGGCGTGGTTGAACTAAAATACACCCCTGGCATATAATTTAACTGGGTGATATTTGTGAGAAGCAACTGCATAACTATGGACCTAAGGATTATTCATATGCCAGGGACGCATTTTAATATATATACTGTGTTATATATATATATATATATATATATATATATATATATATATATATATATATATATATATATATATATATATATATATATATATATGTGTGTGTATATATAATGCTTTGAATTCTGACGTGTTCCAATGTGTTAATTTCACATACAATGATGGTTAGGTTTAATGACTTTTTTTTTACTGAACTGTGATGCAACTTCTCAGCTTTGCAGTATTACACCTTTACTAAACACTTTAGGGTTGTGAGATTATAAAACAACACTTCACCTGTAAATAATGTGCAACAATAAAGTCACACACTGGTCACTGTGAAAGCAATGGAGAGCTGAGGTCAAAGGAACTATCATACCTGTGACAATGCATTATAGTTTGTTCTTTATATAGAATAAATACTCAGCTTTGTATGGTTTTATTTGTTTATCTTTTTTTCTTTAAAATTAAACTAAGAATTTGTATAGTTGATTGTGCAAATACTCACTCCTTTTCCACATTTTGTACTTTGTACTGTTACACTCTAAAAATTGAAAGGGTTTTAAATTGGGTTCATGTCACAAATTTAGAAAAAAGTACAAAATGTTAAAGTAAAAGAAAACATCTACATAGATACAAAAAAATGGGTACAAAGAAGAAAAGGAAAAGTCTTGATTGTGTAAGTACTTGTCCCCTTGGCTATAAAATTTCTATATAAGCTCTGGTGCAATCAGCTACCTTGTGTAATTTGTGGAGTCCACCCTAAAGTTTGCTAGAGAATATATATATATATATATATATATATATATATATATATATATATATATATATAGCCGCCCAGTCATTGAAACTCTTTCCAAACAGGAATTGTCTCAGTTTCACACTAATGCCGCGTACACACTGTTGGAATTTCCGACAAATGTTGGATGTGAGCTTGTTGTCGGAAATTCCGACCGTGTGTAGGCTCCATCGAACATGTTTTGTCGGAATTTCCGGCAACCAAAATTTGAGAGCTGTTTCTCAAAGTTTCTGACAAGAAAATCCATTGTCGTAAATTCCGAGCGTGTGTAGACAATTCCGACGCACAAAATTCCACGCATGCTCTGAATCAATTACGAGACGGAAGCGCTCGGTCTGGTAAAACTAGCGTTCCTAATGGAGATCTTTGTTATTAATCTTTTAATGCAGCACATTCTCTTCTTCTTTATAATGCTAGAATAATGAAGTTGTTTTGCTGATGATAATCACACAGAGTTCTGACAAACTGATTTATGTACTATTTCTTGTGATCACATGAATAATCTTTTTTTTTTTTTGCCAGATCTACAGAATAATGTTTATATGTTTTTTTTTTTCTAGTGATCTACTTTTTTTTAAATTTTTTTATCAAGATCTCCTGATTTTTTTTTTCTAGTGATCTCCATAATATTTTTTCCTGGTGCCTCCATGGCAGCATACTAGTGATAGAGCTCCGCCTCGACTCCTCCCTCAGGACCAGTGAATAGCATAAATTAAAGACGAAGTCCCTCCCCCAACATTCTCCTTTTTTTCCTCATACCTCTTGTGCTGGTGAAGAGTAGCAGTATGTCCATACCTCTGCCTTTGGCAGCATCCGCCGGGTTTAGCCTTTCCCGTGCGCAGTCCCTGTTCTTGGGCCGCTCACAGCGCTGATAAGACTGGGAACCCCTCTGTGGATCTGTTGGGGTCTTCCTGCAGAGTTTCCTCAGGAACGCAGTCTGCCACCATATCATATGATGAAGGCAATGGAGTCGCAAAAGGATCAGCTCATTCTTCCAGGCTTGTGATTTTTGTTTTCCTATCAGTTTACCTTTTTAAAAAAAAAAAAAAAGTAAGATTGAAGTATATGTCTCTCTCTTTCCCACTTTCCTGTCTGTTGTATTCCCCTTTTATTCTTTTTAAAAGTATACATATGTGTATAGGTAGGAGTAATCAGGTTAATGCCTGTTTGTTTTATTTTCTCATGCTGCTGCTCCCTTTTAGATCTCAGCCTTTTTTCCCTTTTGGCTGCGGTGCCTGTTTTAAGCTGTCTCCCTTACCTGCAGGGCGAGACAGCGTGGTTTGGCGTCCTCGCCTCCGTACTGCGCATGCGCGTTCTAGGGAGTGAGAGGACCGCCGTCGTAAGCAGTGTTTTCTGGTCCTCGCGGCGTCGGCTTCACTGCGCATGCGCGGGCGCATGCGCGGTGTCTCGCCGCTCCGGTGGCCATCTTGGGTGAGGGAAAAAGGGCCGGTTTTTGCCCTTTTCCCTTTAAATACCAAAAAAAAAAAAGAAAAGAAAAGGAGGGAGCAGGGAGACTGGGGGTTCATGGGATTATCCCTCCCCCTCCCATTAGGATATTTAAGGTCAGCTCTGGGGCTGGCAGTCTGAGTCTCCTCGGCTGCGCCCTGTTAGCCTCTCTGAAGCTGCTCTGTGGTAAGTATAAAAAAAAAAAAAAAAGAGGGGGTAATGTGTTTTTAAAAAAAAAAAAAAAAACCCTGTTTCTTTCCTTTTCTTTCTTGCTATATTTCCGCAGCTGATCCTTTTGCCCAACTCAGCAATGAGCCATTCGTCTCGCAACAAAGATCCTCACACTTCCGTTAGGTATGGGACCACCTTTACGTGAGGGCTAACGTGTCATTAGAGACGGTGTGCAGGGCCGCCACCTGGTCCTCTCGCAATACTTTCCTCAGACACTACCGTATCGACCCAGGAGCTCTCACGACGGTTGAGTTCGGGAGAAGGGCAGTTCAGGCTGCGATGTCTCATTCTAATTAAATATTTATTGTTAAGCATTATCTCACCCGTGTCAGCTAGTTATTTATCACTAGTATGCTGCCATGGAGGCACCAGGAAAACGGAAAATTGTATCATACTTACCGTAATTTTCCTTTCCTGGTGCCTATCCATGGCAGCATACGCTCCCACCCTCGGTATTCTATTTTACGGAGAATGTTGGGGGAGGGACTTCGTCTTTAATTTATGCTATTCACTGGTCCTGAGGGAGGAGTCGAGGCGGAGCTCTATCACTAGTATGCTGCCATGGATAGGCACCAGGAAAGGAAAATTACGGTAAGTATGATACAATTTTCCGTTTTTTAGTTTTGTGTGTCAAGTTACCACAACACCATTATTATCTTATATTTCTCAAGTCATCTTCCAGGACGGCACACCTGAGAGATGAGAGGCTCCTCCCGACAGGAAACACAATCAATCAACAGCTGTTTTAAGTCCACACCCTTCCCCTTGATCCTCAGTTTTTGATTGTGTTTCTCCCTACACAGCGAAACTGTTTGTTTTTTTCAAAATGACCGAAGCCTGGGGCTGGTGGTCTCCCCCTGGGAGCCGGACCAAATGCCTGAGAAGCCTCTGGGTCTGGCAGGATATATTTATCCTTCCGGGGGGTTCCCCTATCCTTTCTTCAGGGGGGGCAGCAAAAACTGGGAAAGCCCCCCTGATAGCTGAAGGCCCCTGGGTACAGTGGTGTACCCAGAACTTCAGGGGCCCTTATCCTGTCTCCCCCCTTAACTGTCCGGGCGTCCGTTCAGACCGGGGTGCTGGCCGTCGGTTCTTTCCAGGGGGATCGTATCCCCTGACTTCTGGGCCCCTGGTAGCTCGCATGGGCTGCTGGGGAGGGCACCGCCTGAATGACCCGCGTTCTTACCCAGAAGGGAAGGCTGAGAGTCAGCAGGAGCAGGCGCCCACATCCTCCTTTCGAGGAGGCACCAATTCACTATGGTAATTGTCTGCCTAAACCACCTCAGATGGGAATGAGGAGCGTATGGCATTGCCCCCCCCCCCCTGTGTATATACTGACTGGTACAGTGCAGGACACAGCCTAACCTTGCAGCTCCCTAAGGGGACAGCAGTTGGAGGGGGGGGGGGGCACTTTGGCGGCTATCCTCCTTGCGTGTGGACCATAAGGATGGAAAAGCAAGCCCGGTGGCTGTGGCAAAAGGGGGAAGACGACAACGGTGAGTCAAAAATCCCCAATCCCAGCCAGACGGTTTCTGGGCATTTGAGATCATCTCCCCTGGGGTCTGGATTCAAATAGCCCAGAAGCTTTTGCTAAGAACACCATCCACAGCTCCCTCTTACATCAATGATGCTGTATGGTGGACAAGTGGTGCAGAGGAGCGAATGTGCCTAAACCACCTCAGATGGGAAAGAGGTAGGTAAGGCATTTTTTCCCCTTCCACCTATATTTACTGAGTGGTGCAGTGCAGGGCCTGGGGTCTGCATAACAAAACAGCCCAGAAGCTACTGCTAAAAACCACCAGCCACAGCTCCCTTTTATAGCAGAGACACTGTGGTTATCACAATAGTAGGTTGCCAGCCTCTCCCTACATACCCGGTTGTGGTACATTAGTAGGGGTGAATATAGCAAAGGGGGTGACCTGGTAGAACAAAGAGTTCCTTACTGGCCAGGTATACCACTGAACAAATTATTAACGGTGCAATGGTTGAAGGATTCAGGAGTAAGCTCCCCTGCTCAGCAGGTGCACTAGGTTATCTGGCCCTATTAGCCCAGCTGCTAGGAATCTGAAGTTGCTCCAAGATGCTTAAAAGCTGACCTAACCTTCAACAATGTGGCAGGGACCAAGCTTCTGTGTGGCACAGTAGGGGTTCCCTTGTGACAGATCCTCCTTTTGGGGGTTGCTTGCTATGGGTAACTTTTCATAAGCTCCAACCTCCCACTCCACTCTTACATTGTGGTTATATTTTAATGCAGGGGGTAAGAAAAACCTTTTTGTTGGTTTGGGCTACAGTCCACTCAGTGACAGATCTAAAAGCGATTTACCATAAATCGTTTTCCTATATCCTTTGAATAAGGATTTTCTGTGCAAACATATGCAAGAGCTAGATGGCTATATGATTGCTTGTTTAAGGCCTGCAGGTGGCTATTTACCTCCAGGCTAAATTGGTAACCACCCTTTCTAGGGGTCTTAAATTGGTCTCTAGGGCTGGGCTCATTGAGACTTTAGTTACTAATCAGCCCCACCCGTGTATGAGCTGGCTAGCGTTTGCTCAATCTACGGAGGTAAGGTAGGACAACAGCTACTATAGTAAGGTGTCCAACCATTTTAGGATTGGTTCCTTCACTGGTGGTGAAGGATTAGTATCTACAGCCCAGGCTAGGCCTATGAAATAAATTGCCCCTGTTTGGTTATTTCATAAAGGGATACACCATGACTCCTTGGCTGCTCACCAGTAGACCTCAGTAGTGAAGGTTTGTCCTTGCTGGGGTGTTTGGTGGCACAGCAGAAATACACATTGAGATTTGTGACATCTCTGCTCATAAGGGGTATATTGCTGTACATCAGAAATGCACTGCACTGAAGCTTGTTGGGTGTCCTTTATGTCCTAAAGGTACTGCTTTGTTTGGCTACAGATCAGAAAAATACAACAGGGAAGGTGGTCTGTACTTTCTGGTTTTGTGCCGCACGGCAGAAATGCACATCATTGAGTCTGGTAAAGACATCTCTGCTCATAAGTGTTATATTGCTGCACATCAGACCCACACAAGTTTGAGGTCTGTCTGTGGGGGTTTTGTGTCCTGTATTACTGCCTTATTGGTTGCTTATCAGAAAGGCAGCAGGAAAGATTGATGGTCCTGATTTGTCGGGCTCCATAACAGAAGTACAAATTGAACCTGGGCCAGGGGTAGTACATATACTGCCTTTGGTAATCGGTACGGCACCACAAAGTGGCGTCGTGCTGATTCAGACAGTGCTATTAACGGCAATGGCTGCCGATTTTAGGCATGCAATTTGACATGTTGAGTCGCATGCCAAATCGCTTGAAGATGGATGTGCTATCTCTATTCAGAATTGTTAGATTGTTGCACATCAGAGATATACACGACTGAGGTCTGTCTGTGGGTCCTGTATTACTGCCTTATTGGTTGCTTATCAGAAAGGCAGCAGTGAAGATGGATGGTCCTGATTTTGTTGGAAAATACAAAATTGAACCTGTGCCTGGGGTAGTACACATACTGCCATTGGTAATCAGTGCAGCACCACAAAGTGGCCCGTACTGATTCAGACAGTGCTAATAACGGCAATGGCTGCCGATTTTAGGCATGTGATTTGACATGTTGAGTCGCATGCCAAATCACTTCAATATGGATGTGCTATCTCTATTCAAAATTGTTGTTGCACATCAGACACATACAAGATTGAAGGTTGTCTGTCCTTTATGTCTTACATTTACTGCCTTATTGGCTGCATATCAGAAAGGACACAACAGTGAGGGTTGTTTGTCTTTTTCTGATTTTGTTTTTGCTGCTCAGCAGGGAGACACATTGAGCGTGATGGCATCTCTGCTCAGTATTGGTAGATGCTACACATCAGACATACACAAAGATTGAACATTGTTTGTGTCCGGTATGTCCTATATTTACTGCCTTATCGTCTGTATATCAGGCACAGCAGTAAGTGGTGTTTCTCATTGATCTTCCTTGCTGTTTCTTAGGTATACACAGTAGGGGGTTGTTGCCTGCACTCCTCCAGGGAGCCACAGCATGGGGACCCCTTGTTTGTTCGACCTGAAAACTGCTTTACCTGCGACCTGTGTAATCTTGAGGTCTGTGGTTCCGTAAGCAGGGACTGCTGGAGTCGCACAGTCACGAATGGTACCCTTTGGAAGCCATAGTATATGACTTCTCAGGCGTCTTACAGTCCCAAGTGGCAGGTTGGGTCGCACGGGTGTGGGAACCCTAAGCTTATCTGTCCCTCCTGTTGAGGTTTTGCTACGCAGCAGGGATACTCATTGTGGAGTTATTGCCTTATTTTGCAGTAGACCAGAAAGATCGCAGCTGTAAAGGCTGTCTGTTGTTTCTTTGTTTTTATGTTGCTGCACAGCAGAAATACTCAACATTGAAGCTTGTTGGTGCTTTCTGTTTTATATTGCCTTACCTTATGGCACTTCAGAAAAACCCAATGCTGTAGGTTGCTTGTGTTCTTTCTGTGTTGGTTCTATGTAACTGCACTACAGAACTGCATAACAGAAAGGATTGTCTTATAACTGTACTTGGTGGTTCGTCATAAATACGCAACATAGAAGTTTGGGTCTTTCTGTCTTCTCTTTAAGGCCTTGTTTTGCTGTACATCAGTAAAACACCATTGTAAAAGGGGGTTCCCGTCCTTTCTGTATTTACCAGTTATGACCTAGCTAGCTGTACTTCAGAAATGCGCAGCATTTAAGGTGTGTTTGTGTCTTAATGTTTACATATTGGCCGCACATCAGAAAACCAGACTGTGAGGTTCAGATTTGGGTCTCTTCCCATGTTTGATATGTTGGTTTAGCTAGTCACACTCAGATACACAACATTTTTGTCTGTTTTGTGTCCTTTCTGTTTAAATCTATTGTGCTATGTCCACAATCTATGATGTTTTCTTTTTATTTGTGATATTAATATTACATGTATCACCTTTTTGTATTTCAGCCTTCTCTTCCGTGGAAGGGCCAGGAGTTCTGGCTGCAAATGTCACATGTCAGAAAGCCTCGACCCCTTACTTTCAGGGATGCCAGAGCCATTTCCTAGGGTTGAAGCCCGGTAGAGTTATGGGTCACTGGAGGAAGGCGATAATGAGTCGCCCTGTAATAAGAACTTAGGAAGTTCAGTTCAGAGGAGTTTTATGGCCTGAAGATGAAGTATAAAGATGTATACCCGACCAAATAGGTTACAGCTCGGTGCATGGCCTTCATTTTGCCCTTCTAGCAAAACTAGATGTAGCAGTATGAGTGTTCTGCTCCTGCTACGGATGTTAATCGCCTGAGTAGGCTCTCAGGCATAAGTAAAACTATAGATTGGGCATGCCTTAAACCCAGGGGTTAAGTTTTTGTTAATCTATTTCCCTTAAGTAGGTTTCCCTTCAGTCTTTGCTGACGTAAAGATAAAAATGAACAAAAAAGGTTGTCTGTCAGGGGCCCCCCTTTTGGCAGTTTTATTTCCCTGGACAGGGTTGTGTTAAGACAGGCTCCCTTATTTGATAGTAGTGTCCTTGTCTTACAACACAGCTCTCTGATTAATCTTTTTAGTGGTTCTAAGCAGCACCTATAGGCAGAATAGGCCATTGTTGTTAGATGTGTGACAGGCAACATTGATAACCTACAAGTTTAACATGTTTTCTGATTCCATCTTTAAGAGCCCACTCCACCTAGATCCTGCATCCGAAGCAGAGAAGGCAGGGACACCGGTGGAGTAGACCGGCAGATCAGCCGCATGATCCAGCTAAGATACCTTCATCAAGCATATGGAGTGAAGGTAAAGCTCACTGCAGAACCGAGGTTCGCCAAGAGGGTCTTGCAGTGGTCCCACCCTAAAGGTAGGCCTGAGCTACTTGATTATCCTCTCAGGTGTGCCGTCCTGGAAGATGACTTGAGAAAAGTACTAGTTACTTTCCGGTAACTGTCTTTCTGGGAAATCTTCCAGGAAGGCAGGCCTACTTCCCACCCGTTGGAGGAGGGAAAATTTTAGAACACTAGAAGGTGAGTACCTATGAGGAATGATTTCCCTTGTGAAACAGGTTCAGGAGTTACTTCTTTACAAACTGAGGATCAAGGGGAAGGGTGTGGACTTAAAACAGCTGTTGATTGATTGTGTTTCCTGTCGGGAGGAGCCTCTCATCTCTCAGGTGTGCCGTCCTGGAAGATTTCCCAGAAAGACAGTTACCGGTAAGTAACTAGTACTTTTTTTAACCTCAAGGAGATTGGTTGTTGTTGGTGTCCCTTGTTAATTTGACATTGTCTTTTTGAAATGTACCTGCCTACTCACCAATAAACTGTACTTTTTGAACTAAAACACATAGCCAAGTATTTGAGATAAAAATATAGACATTTATTATGGGTCATAACAAAATAAAGAGGAAGGCAATGCTGGATTAACTGGTGAAATTGGCGAAGCCTTTGTACCCAAGGGCACACATCAATTATTTGACAGGCAAAATTAGTAGCCTGAGGAGTCCATTTAATAGGGAGCACGAGAGGGGAGGAGCCGGATGTGGGCGTCTAGTTGATCCCGGGGTGCGCTCTGGGATGCCGGGTCTCTCCTCCCACCTCGTGTCTTGCGGCGGTACAGCGACGCTCATAGCGGCGCTTGTGGTACAGATGCAGGTCGCCTGCTCCTAGCCGCTTGCTCCTGGGACACCCCGCGGATCTCGGCTCCCCCCACGCTCTCAGCCAGTTACGGCTGTTGTTCCCCCCGCCCGTCCTTTCCCCCCCCCTTGCCTTCTGAGCCCAGAAGGTGGAAGCACGGAGCATAGACCAAAGAGAGTGCTCCTGGGAAAAAGCTGATTAGAGGGGGTGAAGTCCCGGAGCCCACGGCTTCTGCCTCCTCCCCACTGAAGCAGCTGAAGAGAGAGTCAAACGGGGGAAGGAGTGGAGGACGCTGCTGCCAGCCTCCTTGGGACACAGAAACCCCCGGAGAAGCCCAGAATTTCAACTCACAGATAAGTACACTGAGATGAATGCAACTGGAGGGGTAAGTGCCCTACATTAAGTTATAATGGTGGAACACTAACAAGCAACATATAAAGTTAATGTAAAGCACAGCTGAATCACCAACGGAGGCAGTAAGTTGTACAACCCACCTAGGCCACTACACAAAAGCCCTTTGTTCTTTATTTTCTCTGGGCAATTTCCTGGAGAGACAAGTCAATCAGTGAATAGGGAGACAAAGAGAAAGAGAACAATCTAAGCTATATAAGTGTATATCCAAACGTACAAAACTGGGGGTACTGGTATATATTTATATTAAGTTTCATAAATATAAAGGAGAGGAGGTGCTAAACTACTCGTAAGAATATTTTGATTTGCTTTCTCTTTCTGGCTCTCTGGTTACCTGTTTTTCTTTTCTTTTTATTGTACACGTTGGGGGCATCGTTTTTACCGAGCACCCCCGAGTTCTCTCTGCAGCTTCAGTATAATGTTGGTGTTAATAATTCGCTGAAATCACATGGAGGGGAGAGGTAGTAGGGGACCTAATCTTTAGGGTCCTCTATTGTGTTCCCTACAGTGTAGGAATACCCTATGATAGTGGTCTAAAGACTTCTAAACAGTGACATACAGGCAGACTAACCCCAACTGGCAAAAGAACATCCCGGACCATGGATATTGGACAACCTAGGGGAAGAATTCCCTAGTATTGTAATTATATTAAACAACCATATATCTCTCTAGCACCATTTCTGGGAGTTAAACCAGAAAAGGATCAATCAAAAGGTGAAAGAAAATAGAGAATGAGAGGAAAGACGGGGAAGGGGGCTACAGCAAATCCAGCAGGAATTCCCACTAGAACAAGTGCTAGCCCAGGCACAATAAGGAAATATATGGTCCATGAAAATACCAATGTAATCCCGGGAAAGGTATCTGGCTCAAAAAGTAAAACCCCTGAATGTCCACCTAAAATTAGTACAAGAAGACAGGTGGCGGAAGCAGAATCCCTCATTATTCCAGCAATAGCAGAAGAAGCCTTAATGGGGAGTCAACAGGAAAGAGTATTGCCAACACAGAATGAAATGGCGGAGATGTTTGCAAGACTGGAAACCGCCATTAAGGGAGAAATAGAAGCAATACGGGGAGACATGGGACATATACTAAGAAGAGTGGAGGAAACTGAAACAATAGCAGAAAGACAGGGGACGGAGATAAGTATTCTTAAAAGTCAGATGGAGGAGATGCAACGTGAAAAAAGGAATTTGAGATATAGATTGGAAGACCAGGAAAAGCGAAGCAGAAGGAAAAACCTGAGGATTAGAGGTCTCCCAGAGATGCAGGGGGAGGGAGAAAATCTACAGGAAAAGGTGGATCAAATTTTTGGAGGCCTCATTTATCCAACGGAAAATAATAAGAGAATCAAACTGGACAGAGTGCACAGAATCAGGAAACCAGCCGAGATTAGTAAGGAGGCTCCACGAGACGTGATTGTGAGGTTCCATAATTATCAAGACAAAGAGAAAATCAGGGCGAGTCTGAAAAATAATCAATCAGTGAAATATGGAGAATCTAATTTACAGGTATTCCCAGACCTAGCCAGCGAGACACGGACAAGGAAAAGAGTCCTCAAACCATTATTGGCGCAGCTTAAAGCTCGAAATGTTCAATATTCCTGGGGTTTCCCAGCATGCCTGATTGAGCGAAAGGACGGACGCTCAGCAACGCTAAGATTCCCAGAGGAGACCCAAAATTTTTGTCGGCGATTGGATATTCCACTTGTAGAAATCCCAGGATGGTGGGAGAAAATGGGAAATCAGGACATTGCTGAGGACCGCCAAAACTGGAAACCAGTATATAATAGGAGAGGAGTGTAACCAAAAGCCAAAATAATTAGAAAGGATATATAGCTAACCTGGTTCAGGGTTCTCTGGAAAATATGTGGCCTGGGGTGTGGGTGGTGTGGGGGGGGGGGCAGATTGGCCTTGGGTCCAGAGCTTGTGAGAGCGGGGGGAGGGGGTGGGCCCTGTTGGGGCGGACGAGGGGGGAAGGTGGAGAAATGGAGGGGGGAGGGCCTGGTTTATCCCGGGGTGGGTTGGGGGATTTAAGGATTGCCACACCGAGTTCAACCCTCGGGGGGACAACCGTAGGGTCGGGTGGAGAATGTGGGGCCACGGTTAATGGGGCCACTGGGAGGCCTGATGCCCCCAAAGAGAGGGAGGGAGGGGGGTGGAGGGGTGGAAGGGAGGGGGGAAAGGGAGAGGGGAGAGGGAGGGGGGTAGGTGAGGGGCGAGACCGATACAAACCTCATCCTCTCTGGCTGACTGGTATAGAAAGGCAGAACAAATGGCCGGTTTAAAGTTGGTAACATATAATGTGAGGGGCCTCAATTCTCCCATAAAATGTGCGAACATAATGGGCGAATTGAGATCCATTAAAGCTGAGGTGGTCTTTCTCCAGGAGACGCACCTATACCTGGGGAGAAATCAGAAAATAATTTCCAAGGACTACCTGCTTTGAAAATATATAGTGACTCCCCGATAAGGGGTGCAAAAGGGGTGGCGATTGGTTTTGCAAGGGAAGTACGTTTCCAGATAGAGGAGAGATTAACTGATCCCGAGGGCCGATTTCTGTTCCTGAGGGGCATACTAAATGGGAAGGAATATACTTTAGCCAATGTGTACTGCCCAAATACTAACTCAGGAAAGTACGCAATGGGAGTCTTATCAAAGCTAGAGGATTTCAGGAGGGGGAGGGCTATTGTGGCAGGAGATTTTAACTTATGCTTTGAGCCGGGTAGAGATAACACGTTGCATGTTCGGGGGACTGGAGGTGTATGGATGAACAAACGCAAGAAAAAACTGCACCAATGTCAGCTAGTAGATGTGTGGAGGATTCAACATCAAAAGATAAGGGACTACACCTTCTACTCCCCCGTACATGCGACGTACTCTAGGCTTGATTATTTCTTTGTAGATCACAGGTACTTAGATGAGATAGAAAGTACAAATATAGGATCCATAACATTCTCGAACCACGCCCCGGTGACGCTACAAATAAAACAAAATATACGAAAATCTTTGTTAAATAACTTGAGATTAAACGAAGACCTCCTTCATGATAGGAAAATTGATAGGTTAATAAAAGAAGAATTAGAATTTTACTTTAAAACAAATACCTCAAAGGAAACATCAGAATCAATAGTCTGGGAGGCCCATAAGGCGTACATCAGAGAGATTATAATAAAGGCGGGAGTAGAAAAGGAAAGAAAGCAGGCAAAAAATCTTTGTGGGCTGCAGGAGGAAATTAAAAAACTAGAACAGCAGCACAAGGATTCGGGTGATAGAGGGATTTTGGGAAAACTATATAGAGCTAGAAAGGCCATGAGACAACTGATAGAACTTGAAAACCGAAAGAAGTATAATTTAGTTAAAAAAGAAAGATATATAGCTAGCAATAGACCTGGACGACTCCTGGCAAGGGCATTAAGTAAAAAGAAAAGTAATAAATACATCGACAAAATAAGGACCAAAACAGATGAAAATAGATACAAAGACGTAGATATAGCAAAGACCTTTCAAGAATTTTATGGGGAACTCTACTCAATAAACAATAAGGATACGAGTAAAGAGAAGGAACAAAAACAAGAGAAAATTAAAAATTACTTAAAAGAAACCAGAATGCTAAAAATAACCGAAGAGGAGAGAATATCCTTAGAGGTCCCCATTACAGAGTCCGAAGTCAGGAAGGCCATTAAAGAGTCTCAAATAGGTAAAAGTCCAGGTCCAGATGGGCTGTCAGCACTATACTACAAAAAATACCAAGATTACTTAGTACCAAAACTGTGCTCTTATATGAATGAGATAGGAGAGAAAGGGGAAATGAGCAGAGATGCATTAGCAGCTAATATAGTGATTATACATAAAGAAGGAAAAGATGATACACTATGCTCTAGTTTTAGGCCCATATCCTTACTAAATATAGACACAAAATTATTTGCAAGTGTAATAGCGGCTAGAGTAAAGCAAACAATCAAAAGGATCATCCATCCGGATCAGGTTGGGTTTATACCAGGCAGACAGGGAAAGGATAATAGCATCAAAACCCTATTGATAACTCAGGAAATTAAAAAGAGCGGAGTCCCAGGACTACTTCTGTCAATAGACGCTGAAAAAGCGTTCGACAGGGTAGACTGGGACTTCATGATAGAGACACTTAAAGAAGTGGGTTATGGGCCGTCAGCGAGAGTAAAAGTAAATGGGACCCTGTCTGAATCCTTTAATATGTACGATGGAACAAGACAGGGGTGCCCAATCTCTCCAATGCTTTTCCTGCTAGCACTAGAACCTCTTCTTATGAGGATTAGACAGAATCCGGACATTAGAGGAGTAAACATAGGTGGAGCGGAGTACAAGCTACCTGCCTTTGCGGATGATATTCTGCTCTATATTACACATCCAAGAATCTCCCTCCCGAACGCTATGGCCACCCTAAAAGAATACGGGAAGTTATCCAACTTTAAAGTAAATCCATCTAAATCAGAAGTGTTAGATATAAACCCCAATAAGATGAGAGATTATTCATACCAAAAACACTTCCCTTTTGTGTGGGGGAAAGAAGACTTAAATTATCTAGGAGTTAAAATTACAACATCTATAGAAGAGCTATACCAGGCGAATTTCATGCCACTTATGAATGAGGTAAAAACAGAATTAAATAGAATACAGCAGGGACAACTGTCATGGGCGGGAAGAATAAATATTTTCAAAATGGTCTTATTACCAAAAATAACATATAAAATGCAAATGCTCCCAATCACATTGCCATCTACATACCTCAAAAGACTACACTCAATGTTACTAAGGTTTATATGGAAAGGGAAAACACCACGTTTAAAATACACTCAACTAATAAACACGAAAAGTAAAGGGGGATGGGGAGCACCAGATATCCGTAAATACTATGAAGCCATTACACTTGCGAGAGTGAGTTAAAAATAAAGATAAACACTGGGTAGAAATTGAGAACAAAATTAGTAATATAAAACTGCACGAAATTATATGGAGCTCACCAAAACTAAGAAAACATAATATTGAATTACACGAAATCACTAGGCATGCACTTAAAACATGGGACACTCTGCACAAAAGGGAACATTGGGAATACAATTCACTGTTAATGTCACTAAAAGATTTGGACTACTTCTTGTTCGGTAAATGGCTTTTGGAGGAGAATATACAACTGAAAGATGTAATGGACCGGGGTAGAATATGCCCAATATGAGAGCTTATGAATAGGAGAGATAAGATAATTATTAACCCATGGCGTTACAGTCAATTAAAGCATTTCATTGAATCTTTACCTCAACCAATCAGAACAATAAAAAATGTATTCCCGCTAGAGAAAATATGCATGGACACTGATGAAAAAGGTGGTTTTTCCCGGATATATAAAATATTGCTTGAACGCAGAAGGCCGGATACTCCGGCCTTTATAGGAAAATGGGAAAAGGAGTTAGGAAATACCCTATCAGAGTCAGAAGTAGCAATGATATGGAAGAGACTTTCGGCCACATCGGTTAATAGTAAATTGCTAGAGCTAAATTATAAATGTATGACAAGAATGTATATGACACCGGATAAGATGCATAAAATTAAAGGGGAAAAATCCCGGCTCTGTTGGAGGGGATGTGGTGAAATAGGGACGATGGCCCATGTGTGATGGTCATGTCCTGAAATGGGACTCTTCTGGGGAGAGATTAAAAAATACACTAAGGAGATCACACACTTTGACCTCCCAAAGGACCCCAAAATATTTCTTTTCCATCTATATGATATGCCCACTAAAACCTATCTTAGAACACTTTTACCCCATTTTATAGATGCAGCTAAAAGCCTAATTTCTAAAAACTGGAAAAGGAAAGAAAGACCATACATGAGGGAATGGTTCAATAAAATAAATGAGATACAGGAACTAGAGTATTTGAGGTTTAGTGAAGGGATAAAAATGGAGGCTTACAAGATACAGTGGGGAGCCTGGGAAAAATTTAAAAATTCTTCAAGAGCAATTGAGATGTGGACAACTTGAGTAAAAGAGGGGTAGATCCTGACACTGATCCTGACACAGCTCAAGATGAAAATGGAAGGAGGGGTGGCCAGGAGGGAGTAAATGGGAAAGTAGGGAAGCCAGAGAGGGTGGGTGAAGAGGGAAGAGGTATGGTCTCTGGATGGGGGGGGGGAGGGAAGGGGGGGGGAGAAAGCTAGGAAGAAATCAAGGGTAAACAGCCGAATTATATGGTGGGGTGATATTTTTCCTTTGTGTATTGAAATGACTTAATCAACGAACAGACTTAGAGCCACAATGATGTGATGATAAAAGGGAAGCATTTTTGAATATCATCTATTTGAAAAATTTTATTCCCATGGTAAATCTCTTCGCTGATGTGGCAAAAAAAAAAAATAGGGAGCACAATCCGGTCCAGGACTCCGAGAGATCAGGAACAGCAGCCGATGACATATATGTCCCCAGGCTGTGGTCATACAATAGACTGCGTCTTTTGTCAGACCAGACTGAACCCAGGCCATCACACTCTTGTCTTCCTTCCACGCTTGCTTCCACACTTGCTTCCAGGCTGTGACTCTGGTGTTGGAGTTGTGGCAGGAGGTGGTGGAGGAGGATGGTCCAACTCACACAGGTGGGTTTTACTTGTGAGTTTGCTTCTCAACCCCTTTTCTAGGGCCAGATAGATCACTTCACAAATGAGGCGTTGGCCCACCTCCATTTCCTGCATTTTGCTGGCAGCCATGCAGGCATAGGTCTCTAGAATATTGGGGGTGGTTCTGAGGGCCGCAGTAACCTCCCGAATCAAAGAAAGCGCTGACTCCTGCACATTCCTCCCCTTCCTGATCCTTTTAGTTGGAAGGCAGAGAGGAGGAACCTGCAATTTGGTCAGGCTACTGGGCTCGGCCACCTCCTGACTGCCACTTTCCCCCGCCATCTCCTGACTGCCACTTTCCACAGCCTCCTCCTGGCTGAGGCTTTCCTGTGTATGAAAATGGGACATAGTTTTAGTTTATTGTTCATCAATCAAACACAATTTTGAGAAATATGTTGAACAATGTTATACCTGACTCAAACTGGGCTTCTTTACTTCTTCCAGGGTGGAAGGCCCAGGTTGGACGTCAGAAGCCTCAGCTGGGGTGTAAGGAAGCATGGAAGGAAGAGTGGAAGGAAGGGTTGAGAGTGATGGCCTGATTTCAGTCTGGTCTGACAGAAATCGCAGTCTGTCGTAGTACCAGAGCCTGGGGACATAAATGTCATCTGCTGCTGCTCCTGATCTCTGAGAATCCTGGACCCTCTTGCACTCCTCAAGCCACCAATTTTGCACTTCAAATAGTTGATGTGTGCTGTGGGGATCTGCGGCTGCCTGCCTCTTTATTCTATTAGTATTAAAGGGGTGTTTTGTCTGCCACAAACAGGGCAGCTCTCTGTAAATATCAATGAATTGGGGGAGGAAGTCGTGATCATTGAATCGATCCATTTTATCTGCAAGACACAACACAAGACAAACCCTAATGTCAGGCTAAGCTCTTCTAATCTTGTCCCAATATAGGCCTCAATCTCTAAGCAGTATAGGCCACTGATGCCCCAAGTTAAAATTGTACCTTCGTTAGCACGATCAGCGCTTCCGATACTCCTTCCTCAGCTCACAGATCGTACGTACGACGCACGCGTGTTACGCTTTATATACACTGCACATGCGTGAAACTCCGTCCGCCCCTGACCTTCTTTCTAGTATATTTCCTGCCCCTTCTCTTTCAGCACAGTGGGAGAGCACATGGCGGAAAAAGAACAAGTGCATGCAGACAGCAGCAGCAACGACGAGAAAAGCCTGGAGCCACAAGCGTCCCGATCCAGGAGGAGATTTAAGGCCTCAAATATGTCCTTTGTAGAGATGGTGGTGATGGTGGACATCTTGAAGAGGGCCGACTATGATGCGAAGTATGGACCTTACCCAAACCCAAATGTGAGAAAGGCCAAGATCAAGTTGTGAAAAGTCTGCACAGGAATTTTGGGGTACAACGATCCAAGGATCAACTGAGGAAACGCTGGTCAGACCTGAAATTGAGGGCGCACGATCAGTATAAAAGGATCAGGAAACTGCTTCTAAAAAGTAAGTAGTTGTCCTGTGTTCCTATTATTGTTATTATTGCTTGCAGGCTGCTCCATCTGCATTTCTTTATTGTTGTACAGTTTAAAATGGCAACTTTCAGGTTCATGGGCACAGTAATCGTTCGTAGTAAACATCGTTCGTTCGCCCACTAATACAATGTTTTTGGCTGATGCAGGTTAACTACATTTGGTCATACCTATTTGTGTTAAAATAAGTTTAGTACATTGTTGTCTAGATGGGTTTGTAACTAGAATGAAATGCAAACTTGATTCGGTGTAAGGAGAGGACACTCAGCAGCTGTTTACACATCTGGACGCAGGAGCACTGGTGTGGGACACCAGAACAAACTTTTTAGGGTGTCCCACACAGGTGCTCCAGTGGATACTAGGAGTGTCTCCATGTGTGAAACTTGCACAAAACAGGTAAGTATTCCAGCTTTAGAAAGGGAAAAAAATAATGTCTTAGCTTGGAACTCTGCCAAAACAGACAACTGTACGACATTTCCAAGCTATGTTTCTTATTCCTATTTCTGGACTCAAATATATGTGTGCTAAGTATACCTTTTTTTAATTCACATAGGGGAGAAAAGACTCGGGACATCAGAGGACACCAAAAAGCTCACGCCTCCTAAAGAAGGGTAACTCAGCACACCACAATCTGAGGATGTGGAGGAAGGAGAGGTTCAGGAAGTGGTTGAAATAGTGACCACAACAGGTTAGTGTCTGAGACCACGGCTTCAGGTAATAGATGTATACCTGCATATTTATAATACATGATGTGTTTTATTCTTTTTAGGTGATGTGGATGTTGTGGAAGAACAATCTCATTTCACAAGTGCAAGTGCACAAGTCCTCTTTGGGGAGATAATGGTGTGCAATCGTGAATTACAGAAGATCAAGGAAGACATCGATGATGTTGAAAAAAGACTCAAAAACATCATTGATTATTCAAGTTTGTTGTAAAATTTGTGATCATTCAAACAATTTTAAAGTAATTTTAATGCCAAATTTTGAAGATGCACACAGTGTGTCAACATGTGCTATCTGCCATCATGGGATATCAATGTACGCATTTTGTGGGTACGCATTTTGTGGGTACAACCCATTCCTCGCAACTAAAGTAGATGAGAGGAAGGGGTTGCATCCCCAAAACACGTCCATTGATCCTCAATGATGGGAGCTAGCACATGTTGACATTGGGCATGGGATCAGGAGGGAAATCCCCATTTGACTCCCAATTTATGTGCATCTTCAAAATTTGGCTTTCACATAAGTTAGATCACCCGATCTGATGAAGGCAAGATCAACACAGTTTGGACATACTAATGTCTCATATTGCCTTCACTTTGTCAAAGTTGAACATCTGTAAGTTCCTGAGTTATGTATGTTTTATGGTTTTAAGAATGCCTGTTTAACCCAAAAAAGGCTATATACTGTCAAACCTAAAAATGTTATACAACAAATATGTGGATTTGTTCAAAAACCCTTATCTAACGCACATGTGAATGTGCACGGAGTAAAATGTTTTATACTCAACAATGTGTGGCTTCTTTTTTCAATGCTCAATACCAGTTTTTAGAGTAAGTTGGTGTTTACAGTGACAATGGGGGTTATTTTTTTACTAAAGGCAAATCCACTTGGCACTACAAGTGCACTTTCAGGGCACTTTCAAGTTCATTTGTAGTGCAAAGTGGATTTTCCTTTAGTAAATAACCCCCACGGTGCTCTAAAATTTGCCCCAATCAGGCTATTTTCGGGACTCAAAACAATTGATTCATGGTGCTGAAAATGCTGATTATTTCTATAATTAATGCATTACATACATTAACAACAAAAACAAGGTGTGTGTGTAGCAGACCCACAACATAAAATAGTTAGCTGAAGAAGAGATTGTCACCTCATGTATCAAATAAATTACGTTTGCACTATTGAAGAAAATGGCCAAAAAGAAAAGCCCATTGGAGAACCTAGGAGATAGCTAAAAGAAACACAAGCAGTAAATCAAATGAAATATGAGTTCAGTTTAAAATAAAAATGTATTTGAAAAATATTTCTTAAACATTTTCTGGCATATCAATGGCCCCCCTACCCACAAAGTATTCCATATATTTTTGACTGACCTCGCGGGCGCTTTGGGGGGGCAAGCCAAGACGGCCAGCTTCAAGTGCAGTCGGGGTTTGTTCTTGAAATCCGACCTCAGGCGCAACTAAGGCCACATAGTTCATAGCATTTCTCCTTAGAAAGTTGTGTAGAATGCAGCATGCAAGTATTATATGGTTTAGTTTATATTCTGCCATGTTGATTGGCATCAGGACTAGGCGGAACCGGCTGGTCATTATCCCGAAAGCATTCTCCACTACTCTTCTGGCTCTGGCCAGCCGGTAGTTAAAAACCCTCTGGTCCGGGGTGAGGGTCCTCATGGGGAATGACCGCATCAGGTGTTCACCAAGCCCAAACGCTTCATCAGCGACAAAGACGAACGGTAGACCAACCACATTTTCTTCCGGAGGTAGCAATCCCAAGCCACCACTTTGGAGCCGTCCATAGAACTCGGTCTGGGCGATGACTCCACAATCTGACATCCGGCCATTCTTTCCCACGTCCACATACAAAACCACGTATGTCGCCAACACCACCGCCAACATCACTATACTATTAAACCCCTTGTAATTATAATAGTATGACCCCGAGTTGTGGGGTGGGATGATGTGGATGTGTTTCCCATCAGTTGCCCCTCCACAGTTGGGAAAGTCCCACCGCTGGGCAAATTTGGAAGCCACAGTCTGCCATTTCTGTGGCGTTGAAGGAAACTGCGGAGTGAAACAAGAAAAAAAAAATAGTACCTTTGCACATAACATTGCAAGTAGATTAGGCACAAACATTCTTGGTCAACATCAGTATAAGATTGATTTTAAAGAGTATTTAAAGACAAAAATATAAGGTCCACTTATCAGATTCCCCACCCCCTCTCATGGCCCATTGTAAAAATTTTAGGGGGGGTGTGTTTTGGACAGGTAACCGTCTCCACTTAATTGAGAGCTGAATGCATACATAATGTGTGTTACTTTAGCCAGCCCCTCCTTACTTACACTATTGGCAGCCCACTGGACAGGTAAGAAATGTCATAATACAAAAATATAAATACATACTGTACAAATTGAAGCATATTTTTACATTCCGCAATTACCTATCAAATAATAGGAGAACAAAACTAAACAGTACCATTTGAAAGTATTCAGGCAGGCCCTTTCACTACATGCTTTGGTGAATCCATCCATAAATCTGACCACAAAAGAGGTAGGTATAGTGTGTATGGGTTTGGCAAAGTCAGCAGATACAGTATTGGTATCAGTTGACTTATGCCGCGTACACACGGTCGGACTTTTCGGCTACAAAAGTCCGACAGCCTGTCCGACAGACTTTCGACGGACTTTTGGCGGACTTGCGGCAGACTTTCTTACGAACGGACTTGCCTACATACGATCACACAAAAGTCCGACGGATTCGTACGTGATGACGTACACCGGACTAAAATAAGGAAGTTGATAGCCAGTAGCCAATAGCTGCCCTAGCGTGGGTTTTTGTCCGTCGGACTAGCACACAGACGAGCGGATTTCTGGGTCCGGCGTAGTTACGACGTAAAGATTTGAAGCATGTTTCAAATCTAAAGTCCGTCAGATTTGAGGCTGCAAAAGTCCGCTGAAAGTCCGGGGAAGCCCACACACGATCGGATTGTCAGCCAGCTTCATTCTGTCGGCGTCCGTCTGACTTTTGTAGACGAAAAGTCCGATCGTGTGTACGCGGCATTAGGGATTGGGGGGAGGGAGGGTTCCAAATGAGTTTGGGACCCCCAAAAAAAGCCTCTGGCACTATGCCTGAATTTAAGAACAGCAATAACATTTAAACACATTTTAGGGGGTGTTTAGGGTAAAGCAGTACAATGGAGCTGACAAAATACATTGTTAGGTGACTAGGCTAGGTATGTATGGGCCCAGGATAGCATGCTGGGGAGGCTAGTGAAGGCAAATGTGCATGAAGAACAAAAAAGGGACTTTAAAAACTTCCAGCATGCATGAGGATAAAGAGGACATTCACAGCATATTACAATTATGGTAATTATGGAATAATGAAAGAAATACAATACATTAGCAAACATTAAATACATAGAATGTGATGTTAAAGGATAAAACTTACCTTAATGTAGTCCTTCTACAGGACCTGAATGATAGCAGAACAGGTCTCTGGAATAATGATTCCCAGAGCCTGGGGGGAGATGCCTGTCAAGAACTTGATGTCCTGCAGACTTCTCAACGTCGCCAAGTACCGCAACGTGGCTACTAGCCTCTGTTCAAGAGTGATGGCTTGCCGCATGCAGGTGTCCTGCTTTGTAATATAAGGGGACAGCAAAGCCAACAGACGGTGAAAAACGGGGTCCGTCATCCGGAGATAATTCCCAAAATCATCAGGATTATTCTCCTGGATCTCCCGCAACAAAGGCATGTGCGAGAATTGGTCACGCTGGAGCAACCAGTTCTTCGTCCATGAACTCCTCCTCCCCCTGTTCATGGACTGGGCTTGGGTCAAAGTAAGGCCTCCGCATAACACAAACTCTACGATGAGTACGTACACACAACATGGCTTCAAAACGGTCGGCTGGTCAGAATGAACTAACAGAAGGCACTGAAAATCAGAAAGGCCTGAGAAGAGCGAGCTAAAATTCAGAAATGAGCAGACAAGAACGCACTGAAAACCAGATACGAACTGACCACACAAACTGAAAAACAGATATGAACCCACAAGCACAAACTGAAGAGCAGTAATGGACTGAAAAGCACAAGGCTGAAAAGCACGAATCGTCTCTCACCAAACTTCTACTAACACGAGATTAGCAGAAGGAGCCCAAAGGGTGGCGCACTTAGTATTGAACTTCTTTTTTCTAGTCCTGTCGTACGTGTTGTACGTCAGCGTGTTCTTGGCGATCGGAATTTCCGACAACATTTGTGCGACTGTGTGTATGCAAGACAAGTTTGAGCCAACATCCATCAGAAATAAATCCAGGATTTTGTTGTCAGAATGTCCGATCGTCTGTATGCGGCATATGGCCTCATTCACACAGGCACACTGTTCTATATACCCGTGCAAAGAGTCCTCTTTACCCACACGGGAGGCACAGGTGTTCTGTGCAGCTGCGTGCAGGCAGCCCATTATAATCAATGACAGGTGGAAGGCTCATGGATCAGAATGCAGTCAGGAACAGATGTGCACTTGGGGATGTGCTTAAAGATCAAAGCAAATTCATGCAGTCACCTGCCTGTCATTGATTTTAACAGGCTGCCTGCATGCAGGCTGCATGGAACACCTGTGCCTCCTGTGCGGGTAAAGAACAGTGCCTTAAACACCCACTTTAACACCTGAAACAAATTGATAAATCAGCTGCTTGACTTATGTGCACTTAGCATGTACTAATTTGTATCAATGCCACAAAAAAGGCACAATCTTATTTCACTTGTAGTAAACTGGGCCAATAAATTTATATACTTTTTGGGCGTGTCCGGATGTGAGCAGTGGCGGACATGTTGGAGAGGAGCTTCGGGTATCCTGAAAACCATCCTCAGCCATCCGTGCTATTAACTACTGAAAACAGCCAAAATACCTGCCTGTAGGCTTCTCCTACATCATCTGCTGCTCCCTGTGCCTATATTGCAAGTCTTGGGCCCGTGATCTTCTGGGGATCCATTGATCATCCACGGCCGCGGCCGCTGCCATTTTCCCGGGTTACAGCAGGCTGGAGGGAGCTGTTCTTGACCTGGTGGAGAGGTAGGGGACCCCCTCGTCATCCGGCCTACCCCCCCAGGTGCTTGGCAGAGCCTGATGGTCCATGGGGCCGTCTTAATCATCCGTCGCGGCCTAGTGCGGCCTCCAGCCCACCGCACTTTCCTACGCCGCCGGCCGGTGGAGGAGCACCGCGGCCAGCCTGATTTGGAATCGGGAGCGTGGACACTGCTGTGCTCACACATCCCACCATCCCTCCACCATCCTGCTGTAAAATGGCTCAGTTAACTGGTAGTGGCTGCCATATGTGGGCTGGCTGAGGAGACCTGGGGCCCAGCATCCTTATTCACCCCCCTGCCTTCACCCCAGCTCCCTGGGCCTCTCCTGCATAGTGCCCACGATCGGCGCTTACCACTGGACTGTCACTATCAGCAAGTTACACGGGGGGCTGCTGGCGACTACTGCCCACCTCTCTGGGCTGCGGACTTCCAGGACTAAATACCTGCGGCATACCTCTAGTGCCCTTCTGACCGCTGCACTGGGCCCTGAAGACTACCCTCTGTTGGGACTGGGATCCTAAAACCTGTGCTGCACTGCTGCCCTGGTGAGTACCCCAGTGGTGAACACTATATCAGTGGCTGACTGGCTGCTGTGTGGCTGTGGGGGGCCCTCTCTCTCCCCTCATTCTGATTATACACTGAAGGCTGACTATTCTCCGGCTCCATTCTATCAACCTCTTGCCTTCAGCTTCATGGGCCCTAAACACCGGCCCAAAAATTCATCCACACCAGGCCGCCCGGCCCCTGCACCGGCTACACAGCCTGACTCTTCTCTCATAGGGAGGCTGCAGGAACTGCTGACCGAATTAGCCATGGAGCCCGAGGCTTCACCGAGTGTGGCTATCCCTGCCCCACCCTCCCAGGACAGCACTGCATTGATCCTGGCCGCCATTGAACAAAGCAAAACCTCCATGCTGGTGAGAATAGACCGCCTAGCTGAAGAATGTAATCTCATTAGAAACGACCTGGATAAGATTAGGGGCAGGCTGACTGAATCAGAAACCAGAATTTCAGCCACTGAAGATCTTACAGCTGCCCACTCCAATACCATAGCAGACTTGCAACGCACAGTACAATTGCTTGTCGCCAAAGCCGATGACGCAGAAAACAGGGCGAGATGCAACAATGTTCAAGTCCTGGGTCTCCCGGAGGGGGAGGAAGGTGACAGACCGGCGGAGTTCGCGGAAGAATTCTTCAAAAATCTGCTAGGCCTCGCGGATATCTCCCTGACCTATGTCGTTGAGCGTGCCCACTGTGTACCCACGGGACGCATTATCCCTGGTGCGAATCTTCGACCCTTCTTGGTTCGCTTCCTCAACTTCAGGGACCGAGACAGGATCCTTTCCGCAGCTCGCAAGCATCCTTCGCTCCAGTATGGCAATTCCGCAGTCCTATTATTTACGGATTTCTCAGCTGACCTACAGCGCAAGAGGAAGTCCTTTAATGACGTCCGTAAATGCCTACGCTAAAAGGACATTAAATACAGTATGTTGTATCCCAGTCGTCTCCGGGTCCCTCACAATGGCTCGGTCAGGTTCTTCAACTCACCGGCTGATGCAGATGACTGGCTAAACAGCCTGGGGTGAGCACCAGATATTATCCCTTATTACAAGTGGCTCCCCGACAGTTTTCATAAAAATTCTATCTCCCTTCCGGATCCGGGCTCGTGGGGGTTTTGTCCAGTTATCAGTCTGTTGTATAGCCCCTTGGGTCTTATCACCTAAAGTTGTTGCTAATTGATAGGCATGTGCAATTCGTTTCGTTCCGAATTCGTTTTTTTAACTAATTTTGACAAATTCGTTAATTCGGGAATATCCGAATTAACGAAAACCCATTTAACAAATTTTTTCCGAATATTCGTAAATTCGATAAAATTGGACATTCGTAAATTCGGGCGTTCGTACATTCGCAATTTACGAATGTATATTCGTACATTCGTACATTAGTAAATTAGTGAATTCGTAAATTTGTAAATTTGAAAATTCGGAAATCTGAAATAACAGTTAACTAATAATAACTTAACTATTAGTAATTACTAGTAACTTTTAAATTATAGGTATTGTAATTTCCTTTCAAATTTGGCTGTTAGTGAACGTAACACATACAAATTTATCCGAAGTTATGAATGATCCGAAAAAATGGAATGGAATGTAATGAATTAATAATAATAATTAACAATAATAATAATAATAACGTTTTATTATTATTATTTATTATTAATTTGTTCCGTTCCATTTGTTTAGATGCAGCATTCGTTTTGGATAATTCGTAACTTCGGATAAAATCGTATTTGTCACGTTCACTGATAGTCAAATTTGAAAGGAAATTACAATACCTATAATTTAATAGTTAGTTACTATTTCAGATTTTTGAATTTTCGGGTTTTTGGATTTTCAAACTTCGAATTTACAAATTTCCGAATTTTCTAATTTAGAAATGTACGATTTTACGAATGTACGAATGTACAAATGTAAAAATGTACGAATGTACGAATGAACGAATGTTCGAATTTACGAATGTACGAATGAACGCATTTACGAATGAACAAATTTACGAATCGCAATCATAACGAATGACCCGAAAAACGAAAAAAATAATAAACGAATGAAACGAAAATTAACTAATTTTTTGGCTGTGCACATGTCTACTAATTGACTCCTGAACCCCCCACGCAGGACTTACCCGTTATTTTGGGTGGGAGACCAATCTAACCCCGGGAGCTGGTATGTTTAATCTGCCCCTGATTATGATTTTTCTCTTGCAAGAGCCATTGATCACTGGAGATTCCTCTAGTTCAGGACTAGACATGCAGTACTTCTACATTCTTCTACCCCGGAGCTACCTTGTTGGACACAACTCACTAAAGTATCTACCCCCCCCTCCTGTTTTTCTTTACGCCAATTGAAGAGGCATCAGCGGCACTGAATCGCCGCACTTTGGAACTTTTCACAGAAGTCTGAAGTTCTAAGAGTTTTGAGTTCAGGTTTTTGGGTATTAAACTGGCCATAGTTCTGTTTTTTCTTTTTTCTCTGTTAGGGGTATTTCATGGTCAGTAGAGAGTTTACAGGTTACTGTTTTTTTTTTCTCTTTTTTGTACACTCTATATCCACTGACTGATGTATATGTGTATATATATATATATATATATATATATATATATATATATATATATACATGTGTTCTATCAATGCTCACCATGCCCAGTGTAAAATTTGTTTTCCTCTTTGCATTCTCCCCTGGTCCCAAGGGGGGCGATCCCTCACAAGTAGGTATCATTATGCTGCATTATAAATTGTTATTGCCTTCATGGAGTTAAAACTGATAACATGGAATGTACGAGGTCTTAATGATAAGGTTAAAAGGGCATTAATGTTTAAATACCTAAATAATCATAGACCCCATATCTTGTTCCTGCAGGAGACCCATCTCCTGGGGAATAAGATCCTGGCACTACGTAGACCCTGGGTACGGCAATCATTTCATGCAACATACTCCAGTTATGCCAGGGGAGTGGTCATCTTATTAAACAAATCCCTTGCATATAAGGTCCTACATCTACAAACAGATCAGGAAGGCTGATTCATAATCCTCTTACTGGAGATCAGAGCAGTGGTCTATGCTTTAGTAAATTTATACATTCCTCCTCCTTTCAACCAACAGGTCCTCTATGGGTTATATGAACATTTAGCTACATTACAATTCTCCAGACTTTACATAGCTGGAGACCTTAATTCTATTCTGGACCCGTCCAACCCAAATAGGGTGTTTTCACCAGACCTACTTCAATGGGCACAAGCACTTAATTACACTGAGATCTCGAGATGGAAGCACCAAACCACTAGGGCTTACTCCTTTCACTCCACCACTCATAAATCGGGCTCCAGGATCGACCTGGTCTTTGGTAACACCTGTGCCCTGGCGGCAGTGAGAGGGGTCTCGTACTTACCTGCGGGCCTCTCTGATCATGTGCCTTTAGAGGTCACCTTGGGGTTGTCTGACACCAGGAGTCAAGACTGTTGGCGTTTAGCACCAAAATGGTTACAGGACTTGAGGGTGGGGGAGGAAGTCTCTCCTAAACTACAACAATACTGGGAGATCAATGAGAACTCAACCTCAGCACAAGTAGTCCGGGACGCCTTTAAGGCCAACACCAGGGGTGAATACATTTCAGCTATCAAGACGGTTCGTTGTGAGATGTCCTGTCAGATCCAGGCCCTTGAGGAGGGAGAGGCTAAGGCAGCAGAGGCTTTTTCTGGTTCCCCGTCTCGGGATCACTTCAGCCAGTTAGCTGAAGCAAGAAGAACATTGTCTCCACATCTTGCATCCGCCACACATCTGGATTTAAAATCTCTGGCGGGGAGGATCTTTGAGTCAGGGGACAAGAATAGCAAACTCCTAGCAAATTTAGTTGCGGACTCTAAAATGCAGACAGTGGTGTCAGAAATCCGTGGTTAGGATGGTCAGGTGCTCTCTACTCCTGAGCAAATTTTGGATGAATTCAGTTCCTTTTATGAAAAATTATATGAAGCAGTCCCTTGCTGGCCTGAGGACCGGCGTAGGGAGTTTTTACATTTCCTGCACCCACCCACTCTTTCACAGGAGGATCTTGAATTTTTAGACAAGGATTTTACCACCGAGGAGATAGAGGCAGCGATTTGTTCGTTCCCCAGTGGAAAAACACCGGGACCAGATGGCCTGCCGGGTGAGTGGTACAGAATGTATGCCTCTTTAGTTGCACCAAAACTGTTGAAGGTCTTCTCTGAAAGTAAAAAACAGATGTCCTTGCCCCTTCTATGTACCAGGCACACATAGTCCTCATTCCTAAGCCGAGCAAAGACATATCCCTCTGTACTTCCTATAGGCCGATCTCCTTGCTAAACTATGACCTCAAGATCTTGACAAAAATATTAGCGACCAGACTGCGGACGATTCTACCATCCCTGATTTATATAGACCAGACTGGTTTAATGCCAGGGAAATCAACAGATATAAATTTATGTAGAGTGTTTACACATCTTCAGCTGCCTTCCACTGAGTCCTCCACAAGGGTATTGGTTACGCTAGATATTGAAAAGGCGTTGATTCGGTGGCATGGCCTTTTATGTCTTCGGTTCTAGAGGTTATGGGTTTTGGAGAAGAATTCCGTAGGTGGATCGATATTTTGTATAAGGACCCAACAGCGCAGATAAAACTTAATGGTGCTCTGTCAGCACCTTTTTCGGTGGGAAGAGGTAGGAGACAAGGTTGTCCGCTGTCACTGGCTTTATTTGCCTTGGTGATGGAACCACTTGCTTCGGCCTTAAGACAGGCAGATGGGGTTAGGGGCATACAGGTGGGATCCATACATGAGAAAGTGGCTTTATACGCGGATGATCTCATTCTTTTTTTTAATGACCCTGCTCAATCCCTCCGAGAGACGCTGACCATTCTTTCAAATTTCACTAGTTGCTCGGGACTCAAAGTGAACTGGGAGAAATCCCAAATCTTACCGATAGATATAGCCGTAAAGGACATAGCAGATCCCAACCTTCCCTTATTATGGACAGACAAAATGAAATATCTAGGTATCCACATTTCCACATCTACCTCTGACTATTATACCCTTAACTTTGAACCACTGATACAAATGATGAGGACAAGACTGAAGGCTTGGGCACATCTCTCCCTCTCTCTAATTGGGAGGATTAATTTATTCAAGATGAAACTACTGCCCGCCTTTCTCTATGTTCTCAGACACGCCCCTATCTGGATTCCAAAAAAAGTATTTTTCCTGATAAATACCATTCTATTATCTTTTCTCTGGGGAACCGGTCAGCCGAGATTTAGGCTGACGGTGCTACAGAGACCTTGGGGAGAGGGAGGCCTGGCTTGCCCTGACCTCCATTCTTATTTAGTGGCGGCTCTGTTATTACATGCCCACAACTGGCTGGTCTCTGATGAGTCCAACGCAGCAGTGGTTCTAGAAGAAGCGCATCTGGGGTCATACAAGGCGCTACGTAACTTACTTTACCGGGAGCTCCCTTCCCTTTTACAACGGCAATGAGAGCGGTTATACGAGTGTGGTCGGTGGCGAATTCCATGCGCCCCATACCTTCTGGACACATATCCCCGCACAGCCCTCTTTGGTTTAACCCACAATTGCCAGAATTTGGGTCCATTCCTGACCCTAGTATATGGGCATGCAAGGGCATCAAATATATAAATCAGATCTGTTTTGATGGCCGACTACAGACATTTGACAGGTTGAAACAACAATATGATTTACCTAACTCACACTTGTTTAGATTCCTGCCTCCTGCTGGAGATGCAACTCATCCTCAGCGGATTTCATTCACATATTTTGGAGCTGTCCTCAGATCAAAATGTTTTGGGTTGAGGTAACAAATTTTATTTTAACTGTCACCACTGTTCCTGTACCACTGTCTGTAGAGGTATGTCTGCTGGGACTTGTGGAACCCCTGGCCCCATGCCGGACAATTAGAACCCTACTAGGATTACTACTTTACTATGCCCGTAAGTCGATAGTACTCAGATGGAAGGCCTCATCCGCACCCTCCTTTTTGGAGGAGGTTAGTGAATGCGGCTCTACCACTACAAGGCTACCTACCTGTCATGTGGATGTGCCAAAAAATTCCACAAAATATGGGATATTTGGACAGATTCCCTGTCCACTAATGCAGACTCAATGGACGATTAGTAACGTTCTACTAAGTACCGTGAATGACCCAAGTGGCATCTTCGATCTCATAACACCCCTGGGATGCTCGATCAATAGTCAAGGGGAGGGGGGAATGCGATTATGTATCTATAGTGTACACTTTATTTCACAAGAAACTAAAGTAAGCTTTGTAGGGTATATGTGGAATTGGAAAATTGCTTTGGATATTCTACAGCGTACAGTGGTTTAGGTAGTTTTTTTTTTGTTTTCTGTTTTGTTTGTTCATCTTCTATCTAGTTTTGTAGTTGTAGTAATTGATCCTGGGTATGCCCAATAGGCTCGGTATTGTTTTGTTTTCACCTTAAAATTACAATAAAGATAACTTTAAAAACAAAATGTATATATTTTTCTTTTTTTTTTTTTTTTATTCTTTATTTAGACAAAATGGTATAACAAATCCATTTAGCAGAGACATCAAGGCATTGTGTGCATTAAATGTCCTACACAAACTCACAAAAACAAGTAAAGCTCACAAAAACAAGGAAAACTAAAGGCATCAGACTGGTGTAGACATTGTTCAAGACTTTTAGGTCAATAAAGCTTCCTGTGTACACAACTAGAGTATACCATTTCCTCACATATTTTCTCATTTTAGGGGAAAAACAAATTCAGAACCCCAGTGGGAAGAACAAGAAAGTGTGGGGGAGTGAAGGTAAGATGAGAGAAAGACAAAGGGTAAGATGAAAGTGAAGAAAGATGGGGGGTGGGAGGGGAGTCCTGGCCCAGTTCTCGGAGGATCCCGTCACCTCCAGAAAAAGGAAGAGGTACCTAGCCTACTTTATGGTTGGGAAGCTAGTGATGTTTGGTCTTTGTAAAAGAAATACGGAATCCAAATTTTCCAATACTGTTCCTCCGTTCCTTCAAAATCATGATTAGATTCTCCATCTCTTGGATCACATTAATAGCAAGTGCATCCTGTTGCGAGGTACAGTGCTTTTCCATAATGCTGAAATGAAAGCTTTTAAATAAAGCTTTTAGTAAATGCTTCATTAAATAATTTCTGTACTTCTTATTGGAGATTGGCGTATTGTGTAAAAAGTAGGCCACAAGTTTACTCCAAGTGACACTCCCGTTATAGTTTTTATCATCTGTTCCACCATGGTCCAGTAGTCCCTCAGTTTAAGCCATTCCCAGAAAATGTGGCTTAATGACGCCTCTGATTTTCGGCATTGCCAGCAAGTGTTTGGGATCTGGTGAAACATGCAATGAAGTACTTCCGGTGCCTTGTATCATCTTGTAAAGAGTTTGTAACCTCCCTATTGGTATCTACTGGCCAGGGATGCTTTGTCTTCTTGTCATTTTAGCAATATTTTTTCTTGGGGTGTTTTTAGGAACCTTTAATCACCTTCTGCATATACCTATACAATTATAATAAATCCAAGCTACTTAAGATAACAGGTGTAAATCTTTCACCTCCGGCATGTGCACATACCTCCCAACTTTTTGAGATAGGAATGAGGGACACCTATTAGCAAAAATATGTAGGCATAGGACACACCCTGCCACACCCCCCTAAAGAAGAATTATACAAGAAATGATTAGTTAAACCCACAAGTGCTTTTTATTTTACAAAATGGACGGGGGAATGTCTGACAATAATCTCTCATTTCTGGAAAGTGTACAATTCTTTGCTGCAGCAACTCATCATTCACCTGCCACAACATGCATTTCCACATAAATGTTGCTGTTATTTGGTTGTCAGACTTCTAAAATAATTTGAAGAGACACTTTGGTGATGTACTAGATGTAAAAAAAAAATCCTACACTGTATTATTCTGGTGCATTGTGGAGCTGGAGCATTATAGGAACAGTCAGGAAAATCGGGCAATAAATACTTGTTTGTATTGTATATGTAGCCTATAATACATATTTAACTCTGTGAACTTTCAGAAAAAATGCAATTCCTTTAGGTGAACTATATACACTGCAAGGATTTTTAGCAAACTGTGTTGCAGATCCATATATTTCCCTGTTATGAATAAATTGCTTTGTACTGTAACTTCCTTTCTTACGCTTAGGCCTCACACAGGCGTACAACATTGTGCCAACCCATGCAAGGGTCGAGTTTACCCAAACAGGGATGTCAGGTGTTGTGTGCATCCCCATGCAGGCAGTCCTATTCATGTAAATTGCCACGCAGGTGAACAAGGCCCTCGCATAGGTGCACAGTGTTGTAGACCCATATAAACAAGGTCTTCATTTACACATGCAGCAGCCTCCTCAGCACATGTTTAAACCCTAAATAGCCCACACAACTTTAACACAATCCCATGCATTGTATACAGCTGCAGGGCAGTTTCAGCACAGCCCCATTCAATTGAATGGGTCACATTTAATGATGGTACTGCACACTGAATGTGACAGGGGTTATAATTTTTGCAGGGGCATGTAAACAATCCCATCTGGCTGCCTTTGCAGCTAAAGGTGGGGGCGGTAAAACCATGGCTCAAGAACGTGTTGGGTTTTTTTTTACCGCTGTAGTGCCTTGCCATAGTTAAATAGTAGGTGAGGTTGAAAAAAGACACAAGTCCATCAAGTCCAACCTATGTGTGTGATTAGACTGGATACATTTTCATTTTGGGCTCTGCTGTATTCAGCTGAGCGGTAATCTATTTTCTACATCTGGTCAGGTCTCCCTAAGCCTTGTGCTTGATTTCTCCTGCCTGCTCCTGGAGGAAGCTTCCAGAAATAGAGTAGGAGAGTTAGCCACTGGGTTATACATATTTATCTTACCTCAGCCAATCCCTGGGAGGATGCCCAGAAGGTGGCTAAAGAGAAGATAAATGTTTGGGGGGGTGCTGTTTAGAGCTCTCCTCTCCTAAGGCCACTAGCCCAGGAGGCAGCCTGTGATACTGATGAGCTGTGGCTGCTAAGCCTCACCATGTGCTTGGCTGGGGGCCTGAAGAAATATGCATTTAAATACATTTGCTGGAAGACACTAACTTAAGGAGCTGGGCTGGAGAATGACCCCTTTTCACTATAGAGTGTCGCATAGAAGCTGGTTGAAGTCAGCTTTCCTTGGACATTGTGGGTAGGACCTTTTCACCTAGGTCTTCAGGTGTGCTGGCACTTTGGAGGATAGACATTAGAAGTTGCTGTATGGACTGTGACTGCGCTCATAGTCTCAGGGAAGCTAGTTGTTTCCTTATCTACTTCGAGAATTACTGTACTTAAGGCTACTACTGTAACCTGGGATTGATGGCCTCTAAAAAAAGGTAATAGAGACCTGTTTTTAGCAAGGCTACCATACACACGCACACAAACACACACACACACACACACTGCAAGAGTGAAACAAGGCCTAAAACTAATAGGGTCTGCTGTCATTATAAGCACATGAGCAATATAATTTCAACATTGTAAAATACAGCTTCCATTACAATAACAGCTGGCGATCCTGCCATGAAGATTCTTGTTCAGGCACTTCCTGTTATTGGGGGACAGCACTCACATTACGGGGGCATGGCCTACTGTTGTCACTATTGGGAACCTTCCTTGGAAAAGGCCATGCAGCAATAGCTGGAGTGCATACAGTTAGACAGGAATTGGCAGAAATTATGCTGCAGGAGATCAGCAGTACTGAGATGGAATAAAGCATGAAGTAGGTTAATGTATTTAAAAGAAAGTTTAATATTTTCAAATACATATTTAAAGAAACATTTTTTGGGGCAGGGGTGCCATTTTTGGTGAGAACTGGCACTGCTGATGAGAACTGATTATGAAGGTCAGGATGGTATTTGGGGGAGCTTTAAATATATATTACATATTAATAAAATGATTGACTAGGGGCACACCACGGTTATGACAGTGCATATGGTGGAAATGATAATCATTGGCGTGTATGTAAGTGGCCATCACAGAGAAATACCAGCGTTCTCTCCATTTGTAACGTCACTCAGTATCAAAGAGATGATTAGAGGAGTTTTCTGACACACCACTGCCTGCAACATATGACAGGTACCTTGTGAACTAGAGTGTAAAATGATTTCTCAGTCACGACCCCTCCCTTGGTATCCTACACATGCACATTTTCCTACCTCTTGCTATGGAGAGATTTCCATCAGCCAGTATTTTTGTGTTTTTAACTGTAATACATCACTAGTTCAATGTTCATTAGGAGCAGTAAAAAGAAAAAAAATGGAATAAATTTCATTTACATGTACATTTGGACGCCAAGTACCATTGGGATAACACACATTACTTCATGCATCTACAATAGGATTGTGTGGGTGATTAATATCTCGGAATTTGCCTTTGGAAATTGTTTACCTAATAATGTAAAATAGCTGCTGGCAGAAGTCTTTCTCCACTGCCATCTGTAGCTCGGGTGCTGCGATATGCCATGCTTTTCAAGAAATCTAGAATTGTGGGCTGCAATCTAATGAGTTTTGAAGATGGCTATTGGTTTTAGAAGCAATCAGACACAAGCCTCCTTGAGGCCCACAGCTGACACTCGTGTTGCTGACAGTGTTCTGATTCTGTACAGTGTGTGTGGCTGCTTAGGACAGAACACTGAATGTCACGCTTGAATGGGTATCTTCACGCAGATGGGGATCTCCCGGCACACACTCTGAAAATAGCAGCTTGGTCCTGACAGACAATATTCTAAATTAGAGCAACCCTCTGGGAACTGCACTTACATGTATACTCATGTCTGTGTGTTACAAATACCGTTTCATATGCATTTATTAAAGGTACGCTCTAAATATTCCAAATTGACGTTCCTCCGCAAAACATGGCCTACTTGGCCAGGGATATAGATTTTCATCCAATAGTATTACATAGTTACATAGTAGGTGAGGTTGAAAAAAAGACACAAGTCCATCAAGTCCAACCTATGTGTGTGATTATATGTGAATATTACATTGTATATCGCTGTATGGTGCGGTCGTTCAGGTGCTTATCTAATAGTTTCTTGAAACTATCAATGCCCCCCTGCTAAAACGACCAGCAGTGGAAGGGAATTCCACATCCTTGCCGGTCTTACAGTAAAGAACCCTCTACGTAGTTTAAGGTTCAACCTCTTTTCTTCTAATTTTAATGAGTGGCCACGTGTCTTGTTAAACTCCCTTCCATAAAAAAGTTTTCATCATTTGTTTCCAGCAGTGGCATCTCAGAACTTTAGAGCATGGTAATGAAGAAGTTGGCTTTTGGTGCATCTTTTTCAGGAACCAAATAAGGTAAAATGGTCACACTAGCACTGGAGTTTGTGGTTCAGCCCCTTGGACCAGTTTGTTTGTGTAGTGTGAGTGCTTCCAACCATGTCTGGCACTGGTTTATTATACTGCACCCCTAACTACTTGAAACAGGTGGTCCTGGGAAAAGATTACTTGTGATCCAGTAAGGTTTGCTGTAGTGTGAGTACAAACCGTGCCAGAGCAAAGTTCTCTCATAGAAAACTGTGTGGTGAAACAGGGATTGCTGGTCTGGTTAGCAGGGTAGTGTGCCCAGGAAAAATTCCTCACAAGCCAGTGTGACTGCAAACCAGTGGGGGAGGGGGAGAATCAAACGCAGACATGGTTCAGTTCAAGTAAACCGACTGAGAGTGAGTACAACCGTAGATTTTACTGAGTGTTGGCTTAAACCGGCCATAGATGCTTGATTCTCCCAACTACACAGTCACCAGCAGCCCTGCTCCCCCTCATCACTGGCTTTGATTGACTGCAGCGGGTGTCTGAGCATAGCCAGTGAGACCCGAACGTGAGGGGAGAGAAGAGCTGCAGACATGCAAGGCGCTGGATCGAATGAGGTCTCAGGTAAGTAAAATGGGGGGGGGGAGGTGACAGGGGTTGTTGATGCCTAAACATTTTTTATCTTAAAGTAAAGAAATGCATTAAGAATTTAAAAATTTATTTTTTTTCAAATGTTTAGGCTTTAGAACCACTTTAAGCCATTGGATCAGTGTGAAAATGAGGTAACTAGCATTTGTAATACTGTATATGTTCCTTTAGTATAAGTTTCCCTTATAGTTAGGGTTTACAGAATCAAATTAAGGGCCCATTCACATCCCCTTTAATACACTTCCACAATGCACATGCGCTGCAACACACTGTATTACACCAGAACGCCAGGTGTTCTGTGCAGTGCAGTGCAGCTTGCATCATTTTATTTTTTTTTGCTGCAATGAGGTGCATTGTAGCTCATTCATTTTAAATGTGCTTTTTAATGCAGTGCCCCACAATGTGTTATTGTGTCAATGTGCCCTTAAGATTTACTGATGGAAGTGCTTTAATTTCAAATAAGGAGAAGGGTTAAGTGTCAGTGTGTGCTTAATTGTTAGGGATATTATTTACAGTATCTCACAAAAGTGAGTACACCCCTCACATTTTTGTAAATATTTTTTTCGATCTTTTTATGTGACAACACTGAAGAAATTACACTTTGCTACAATGTAAAGTAGTGAGTGTACAGCTTGTATAACAGTGGATCTGAAAAAAAGAATTGTTGCTCTAAATAAAGATGGCCTAGGCTATAAGACGATTGCCAAGACCCTGAAACTGAGCTGCAGCATGGTGGCCAAGACCATACAGCGCTTTAACAGGACAGGTTCCACTCAGAACAGGTCTCGCCATGGTCAACCAAAGAAGTTGAGTGCACGTGCTCAGCATCATATCCAAAGGTTGTCTTCGGGAAATAGACGTATGAGTGCTGCCAGCATTCCTGCAGAGGTTGAAGGGGTGGAGGGTCAGCCTGTCAGTGCTCAGACCATACGCTGCATCAAATTGGTCTGCATGGCTGTCGTCCCAGAAGGAAGCCTCTTCTAAAGGTGATGCACAAGAAAGCCCACAATCAGTTTGCTGAAGACAAGCAGACTAAGGACATTGATTACATGTTTTGTGGTCTGATGAGGCCAAGATAAACTTATTGGGTTCAAATGGTGTCAAGCATGTGTGGCAGTAACACAGTGAGGAGTACAAAGACAAGTGTGTCTTGCCTACAGTCACGCATGGTGGTGGGAGTGTTATGGACAGGGGCTGCATGAGTGCTGCCGGACTGGGGTGCTACAGTTCATTGAGGGAACCATGAATGCCAACATGTACTGTGACAAACTGAAGCAGAGCATGATCCCCTCACTTCGGAGACTGGCCGCAGGGCAGTATTCCAACATAATGACCCCAAACACCTCCAAGACGACCACTGCCTTGCTAAAGAAGCTGAGGGTAAAGGTGATGGACTGGCCAAGCATGTCTCCAGACCTAAACCTTATTGAGCATCTGTGGGGCATCCTCAAACAGAAGGCGTAGGAGCGCAAGGTCTCTTACATCCACCAGCTCCGTGATGTTGTCATGGAGGAGTGGAAGAGGACTCCAATGGCAACCTGTGAAGCTCTGGTGAACTCCATGCCCAAGAGGGTTAAGGCAGTGCTGGAAAATAATGGTGGCCACATAAATATTGACACTTTGGGCCCAATTTGGATATTTTCACTTAGAGGTGTACTCACTTTTGTTTCTAGCGGTTTAGACATTAATGGGTGTGTGTTGAGTTTTTTTGAGGGGACAGCAAATTATACAAGCTGTACACTCACTGCTTTACATTGTAGCGAAGTGTCGTTTTTTCAATGTTGTCACATGAAAAGATAGAATAAAATATTTACAAAAATGTGAGGGGTGTACTCATTTTTGTGAGATACTGTATATTAGGGACACTTAAGCTGGATACACACTATACAATTTTCTGTAGATTTTTTTCCTTCCGATTTACCAAAACCATATAATATGAGGTCAAACCTTAAGAGTTTCAATTTGTATGCAATCAGGCAGGCCCTTGCACTACATGGTTTTGGTAAATCTAAAGGAAATCTGACAACAAAAGTATAGTGTATATGGGGTTTTAGGAAGTCATTTTATACTTGTTTTCAGTGCCAAAAGCCCCACATCAAGACCTAGAGCATTGAAAATGAGCATACCATACCAGGCCACCTCCTTGCTAGTCATCTGGTGATCCATGAACTCCCACTGCTTATCCATGTGAAATTATAGGAGAGGCGTTCCTGGTCCTACCCACAGCAGACTCCTCTCTACCTCTCACATACAAAAAGAGAGGATGCACAGCTCAGAATAAAAAGGTACATACATAGACTAGTAGGGATGCTGACATTGTCATCTTCATATGAAAATAATAGTGGCCTGGCTGTTTCTGACATCAACACTTTGGGGGTTATTTACGAAAGGCAAATCCACTTTGCACTGCAAGTGCAAACTACACCTGAAATTGCACTGAAAGTGCACTTGGAAATGCAGTCGCTGTAAATCTGAGCAGTAGATGTAAAATGAGGGGAAACTCTGCTATTTTTATTAACCAATCATATGCAAGCTGAAATGCTGTTTTTTATGTTCCTTGCATGTCCCCCTCGGATCTACAGCGACTGCACTTCCAAGTGCACTTTCAGTGCAATTTCAAGTGCACTTTGCACTTGTAGTTTGCACTTGTAGTGCAAAGTGGATTTGCCTTTAGTAAATGACCCCCTCTGTGTCACTGGCCCAGAACAAACAAGAAGCATTCAGAAATGGCAGCGTAAGGCCTCATACACACGGACGTTTATACAGCAGCGTTTTTGAGCCTTTTTTGCAGCTTAAAAACGCCACTCCATGTTATTCAGTGGCCTCATACACACCATGACGTTTTTGAGCTGTAACAGGCATTGGCGTTTTTAAGCTCCAAAAAAAACCAGGACGAGCACATTCTGAGGCACCAGCGCTGGAGCTGTAAAAACGCCAGACGCAGGTAAAAGGTGTTAAATGCGGTTTAATGAGGCTTAACGCTGTATACACAGCGTTATAGGGGTTGATTTACTAAAACTGGAAAGTGCAACATCTGGTGCACCTGTGCATAGAAACCAATCAGCTTTCAGTTTTTTTTTTTTTGTGAAAGCTTAATGGAAGAAGCTGAATTTAGAAGCTGATTGGCTACCATGCAGAAGCTACACCATATTTTGCACTCTCCAGTTTTAGTAAATCAACCACTAAGAGTCTATAGATGGAGATGTATGAGTTAAAGTTCACAACACACTGATGGAACCTTTGGATTTACACTTTAAAATTCACTTTTAAATGAGCAAAGACATTTCTTAGTAATTCAATGAAATGCCAGACATCCCTGCTATGTATTCTATATTTCTTATTTAGTGTACTGCAGACAGATTCTACTTGTGTGAAAAAATCTGGAGAGGATTCTCAAAGAAAGCATTAAATCATTAATTACTCTACTAATAAGAACGTTTTTTTGCAATGAGATTAGTGAGAACCCAGACTACGGGGGTAGCAGTACAGGTGGCCACTGACCAGGTTATTTTGTTGTAATTAATCATAATGACGTATGACATTGTCATTCCTCCTGTGTGCCGCATGTCAGCATGTGCATTGCTATTTCAGAATACCAAGTGCGGTTACTGGTCAGTGAATGAGGAGACAATAGTCAGATTAAATTAGGGTATGCAAAAGATTAGGGAATCCTGGTCATATTACATTTTGATGACTTTGAAAGGAGTGATTATGTGAATATGTTGATAAAAAACCAATACTAGAAATGCACTATTGAAGGAATTCATATACACACAGGGGATCTTCTATGGTTCTAAAAGACCTGGGGCTCTCCAAGGCACCTAGATTAGAATGCTGTACAGTTTGTAGTATACTGTGATAAAAGGTGGGTGATGTTGCTTCTCATTCTCTGTTTAATTTGGTGGAGATAAAGCATTGAAGCAGCAGTCTAGCTCAAAGTTTTTCCACTTTCACTGCCGCCCTCCCAACTAAAGCCCCCACCCTGGGGACCTTCATTTTTAAACCCTTATACATTCCTTTTTTAAAGATTGATCTGTGCCACGCTTTACCATCAATATAAAATACATTTAACCAAAAGATGTGAAAATATCCAGAAATATTCTCTATATTATCATTAAACATAAAATAGGTGAATACCCAATATGAAAAACTAAAGTCCATAAATGTAGTCCATACATGTGTTAAAAAATTAAAATAATTTATATATAAAAAAGTGACTCCTTAATGATTCCTGCAAGTAGTGCTCTCAATCAAATCTGTGACTTGTGCTCCCACCACCAGATGTGCTCCCACCTGGGATATATGACCACACTTTTACAGATTGTCTATGTGGGTTTGTGTCCCTCTCAGAGGACTAGACACTCTCCACAGCATATGGTTTCACACAGAGCTTCCTTCTTAACCTCCTGCATCAATTCTGGATATCTCCATTCACCTGTACATAAAGAAAGGGAAACTGATAAGCATAGTGCTTTATCCTTAACGTCTTGGAGCCTACAGCACGCAAATATGTGGCCTCCGGTGGGTGGGCCTTAGCACCGCGTGGCCTCATATTTCCTTGCAATATTGCATAACAAACTGTGCCGAGAACACAGTTACTGGTGGCTCACTGAAAGCTCCCAATCCCAAGAGCTTTTCAATCATGTGACTGCCATGACAGCCAATCATGGTGGTCACATAATCATAAACCCTGCCACGCCTCCCAGCATCTAAAACGCCTTAAAGGGCTGGCAGGCGTTGGTGCCAAGGGGTTAAGATTAATGTATTAAGCCAGAAAATGCAAACTTTCAGATGTACACTCACTTGTTCAGGGTGCTACCAGCGCACCACACTATGCCTCGCATGCAATATACATTAACCATTCAGGGTCGACAATATACAATCCTCTTGCTTGTATAGTTACCACACAGTCTCATCCGAAGAGAGTTGTGATGTCACCAAACCCCTCCGCTACACGTTACTCCACAGGGTCACATGGCTTCCTCAGGGGGATAAGCCGTGTGGCGTAACGCATAGGAGAAGGACTGTATGAGAGGATTGTGTATTTTCGCCCCTGTATGGTTAATGTATTTGTGTGTGTGGGTACTTGTGATCCCATAAGGTTTTTTATGAATTCACTCTCTCTCAATGGAACACAGGAAAGCAAAGGTTATCACAATAAGGAGGGTTTGTAGCAAGTATAGTAGGTATGAGAGAATGTTCATTTTCAAAAACTGATACATCCAAACTATGTGTCCGTGTCTGTGTTACGTTTCATGCCTTATTAATGTTAAGAAAGGAGGGGAGTTTTCACGGAATAGGTCTGATAACATGGGAGAAATATACTATATATATTCCCAGGTTTTTCCTTTTCCCTAGTGACTCTTTAACAGAAAAGTTAGTAGTGATGTTAGAATAGCATAGAGATAATCCTTCAGCTAATTACTGTTTAATGTCTAGGTAAATAAAATTGTCATTCTTTAAAAGCTAAGCTAGAGCAATTCTTACCCAGGTGGCAGGTTTATACCATGCAATACCCGGTCCCATCCCAATCCGCTTAGAATTTAATATGAAACCATTCATTCTGCTTCTTTTTCCTCTCCAGAAAAATCATCTAATCCCCTTTAGTCTTAACATATCCTCTGCATGAATCAGAAGGGGGCAGGGATTGCATCAAGTGCATCAATCTTTGTAATATATTAGATTTTAGTAACTGTAGATTTTAAAATCGAATTCCAGGAATTAGAAAAAAACCTAGCCTTGCAGTGGGACGCCCACCCCACACTGCAAGGGTTAAATGTGTTTAATCTAGGGGGGCAGGGATAAGGTGTATTACTTGCCCTATTCCTTGGTGTGGCAGACTCCAGAATTGTTCTCTTCTACCGGAAGTTCTGGGCTGTAGGCAGCCTCTCAGTGTCAACATTTACTCTGCATCGTGCGTGAAGAAGGTGAGCATGCAATTGTGGCTGAGAGCACCATATTGAGAAAAAAGTACTGGATCGGCTGGGTGGATTATGAGAGCCTGCCAGAGCCAGGAGTAAGGTAAATATTAAACCTTGTACCCCTAGATCAATGATGGCGAAACCTTGGCTCCCCAGATGTTTTAGAATTACATTTCCCATGATACTCATGCACTCTGCAGTGTAGTTGAGCAACATGGGAAATGTAGTTCCAAAACATCTGGGGTGGCAAGGTTCACCATCACTTCCCTAAACTAAAGCATTTAACCCTTGCAGTCTAATTCCTAGAGTTCAGGTCTAAAGATAATGGCAACCCTTCCCACTTCTTTTTGATTTATTTACAGTGTATTTTTTTTTTCATTGAATTGGTCAGGGTAAGATCTTTTTAATGAAGTCTTTAATGTCTTGCTGACCGCCAGCAGTACATTGGTGAACTTCCTGGTGTAAAGGCTTGCGCCCCTCCCCCCCGCTGTGATTGGACATAGCACGAGTTTGTCAGCAGATTACAGCCAATCATTTTGACTGTATATCTACTAATCGGCTGTGGCCAATCACAGCACAGAGATCTGTGTGTTTGTAAACACAGGCCTTGGCTGGATTTCTCCCTGCTATTCGTTACCGTTCAGAACTGAAAGTGAGAGACCCAGCCAGTTCTGTGAGTAAAAGTAGCACACATACACCTGTGATGCCGCGTACACACGACCGGACTTTACGGCATACTTGGTCCGGCGAACAGGAGTCCGTCGGACAATTCGATCGTGTGTGGGCTCCAGTTGACTTTTTTTTCTCAAAAGTTTGACGGGCCTAGAAATTAAACATACATATACAATTTAAAGGCTGCGCTGCTAGTGCAAATACATGATCATATTAACTGAAAATACCATAATTATGAATGAACACAAGTGAATTGTTTCATAACAAAAAAAAAAAAAAAATGCACATAAATCGCATGCAAAAAAAAAAGAATCGCATGCAAAAAAAATGAGCGGAACATTCAGTAAACAAAAACGATTAAATAGAGTCCATTTAGTCATAGATTGAAATGAACTGTAGGTCTTGTGGGTGTAGAAAATGGTTGGATAGAGGGAGAAAGACACCCTTCCTTCAAGTGATATAAAGATTATCTCCGTAGGGAGCGTGATGTTAAAATAGAGAGAAGATCCTCCACCTCAAGTAAGGTAAGCCCCTTACCAGATCCAAAGATCTCCTGTCACAGAGATCATGCACACATGTGGCTGTGTCCCCCAGCCACTGGGTCTCTGTCAGTGCGCAGATCGGAAGCCACCTCTCCAGGAAATCAATCCAAACGTGATTTATCCGCTCACAGACCATGGATAAATAGGAAAGAAATGCTCCATAGCGTAATACAGTTAAAATCCACTTTAATTTATAAAAGAAAAGCACTTACAATTTGTGCAGTAAAGATCGCTTATAAAAACATGTAGCGCCGGCCGGCTTCAGCTGCTGCCCGTTTCTTCCGGGTTCAGCGTGGTATGGTGGTGACGTCAGCACGCCGCTCCTCCCTATGTCTGACCCCAGGAAGACGACAGATTTGTCGAAACGGCGTAGGGAGGAGCGGCGTGCTGACGTCACCACCATACCACGCTGAACCCGGAAGAAACGGGCAGCAGCTGAAGCCGGCCGGCGCTACATGTTTTTATAAGCGATCTTTACTGCACAAATTGTAAGTGCTTTTCTTTTATAAATTAAAGTGGATTTTAACTGTATTACGCTATGGAGCATTTCTTTCCTATTTATCCATGGTCTGTGAGCGGATAAATCACGTTTGGATTGATTTCCTGGAGAGGTGGCTTCCGATCTGCGCACTGACAGAGACCCAGTGGCTGGGGGACACAGCCACATGTGTGCATGATCTCTGTGACAGGAGATCTTTGGATCTGGTAAGGGGCTTACCTTACTTGAGGTGGAGGATCTTCTCTCTATTTTAACATCACGCTCCCTACGGAGATAATCTTTATATCACTTGAAGGAAGGGTGTCTTTCTCCCTCTATCCAACCATTTTCTACACCCACAAGACCTACAGTTCATTTCAATCTATGACTAAATGGACTCTATTTAATCGTTTTTGTTTACTGAATGTTCCACTCATTTTTTTTGCATGCGATTCTTTTTTTTTTGCATGCGATTTATGTGTTTTTTTTTTTTTTTTTGTTATGAAACAATTCACTTGTGTTCATTCATAATTATGGTATTTTCAGTTAATATGATCATGTATTTGCACTAGCAGCGCAGCCTTCAAATTGTATAGCTAGTAAGGTGGAGGTTGTTTCACATCTAAGGTTGCAGCAGCATTTTACATTTCAATTTTTGGTTTGAGATATTTGTCTTTTCATCACACACGTGGGGATCATTTCCACTTATGGGATAGCGCAGTATTTTTTACGATATTACTAGAAATTAAACATGTTTCAAATCTGTCCGACGGACTCGAGTCCGGTCGAAAAGTCGGTATGCTAGTCCGACGGACAAAAACCGACGCTAGGGCAGCTATTGGCTACTGGCTATGAACTTCCTTGTTGGTCCGGTAGTACGTCATCATGTACGAATCCGTCGGACTTTGGTTGATTGAGTGTAGGCAAGTCCGTTCATTTGGAAAGTCCGTCGTAAAGTCCGTTGAAAAGTACGCCGGACAAAGTCTGCCGTAAAGTCCGCTCGTGTGTACGCGGCATTAGGCACACAGTTTACCCCTTGATTTCCCTAATAACTCCTGTCACCCAGCTGGTGTCATAAGTACAGTGTACAGTATTATCACTGTTCACTGTATTAGTGTCACTAGTGAGGTCAATGTCAGTTAGTGTCCCTCCTAAGTTAGTTCCAGTTAGCGCCAGATTGCTTGCCACACTATCACAGTCACACTATAAGTCACTGATCACTGCCATTACTAGTATAATGTATCTTGATCACAATCAGAACTATACCAGTGTCCCCAATAGTATAGTGTCCCCAAAACCCTGTTCACTGCCACTGCTGCCAGCACTTGCGACATGTAGCAGAATACATTTTGGCTTAAATTTATTAAGTCATTTGATTTTATTGGATATGTTTTATAACAGAAAGTGGAAAATATTATTTTTTTTCAAACATTTTGGTCTTTTTGTGATAACAAATTAATTTGTGTACAGTGTTGCATGACCAAGCAATTGCCAGTTAAAGTAGCACAGTGCTGAATAACAAAAATTACCGTGTTCATAAAGGGGGTAAAACTTCCTGCAGGTCAAGTGGTTAAAAGTGTTTATGGACTCTTTGCCCCAGGCTACAGCATGTTTTCTTGCTGAATGGTTGAGTTAGATGTCAATCAAGAAAAATGGTGTATGTGCACGACACAAGAAGAAATAGTTTGTGAAATAAGTGTAAAATGGGCCCTTGGTGGATATGCTGGATTGGGCTCACAATGGGATGCTGAGATGCCATCACCGTATCCCAGCAGCATCTGAGAAATTCAGGTAGATGTACAGTACACCCAGCTTCCCTGTAAGTCATGCCAAGAAACACTTGGAATGTGTACCTGGCTGCATAGATAGGTTCCATGTCCTATGTATGCAGGGCTAAAACAAAGGGGGGGGGGGGGGCAGGAGGGAACATGCCCCAGGCAACAACTTGAGAGGGTCCGATGTTTGCAGTGCTGACATTAGGTGGGATTTGGGAGGTTGGATGGGGCTGAACTGAGCCGCTGAGCTTCATTTACAGGGAGCCAAGATTACACACCACCGGCTGCTCTGTGAGCCTGCATTGCAGCTGATCACAAGGGAGCTGGGAGCCGGACTCCAGGGATTCAGCCTGCTACCTTGCTGCCTTAAAGTCAGACCTGGGCAGGAGGGGTGGCGGGGGCGGCATTAGCTAGAACCGATCGGCTGTATGTATCTCCTGCAGCTGCTGAAGGCCAGATTCAGTGGCTGCAGGAGGAAAAATACAGCCGATGGCGATCGGTTCTAGTAAATGCCTTCTCCGTCACTCCTCCTCTCTTTCTGCTGCCTGGGTCCTCCCTGTCCCCTCCCCCACGCTCCCCCCTCACCTCCACGCCAGCTGCTGTGATGTGTCAGGATGGAGAGCAGGGAAAGGGACCAGTAAATATGTAATTTATGACCCCTTCCTTTTCTGAATGAACATTGTGAGTGACTGAAGCACATGTAGCACCACTTAGCGTTGCTAGAGTGCTAGAGGTGAGCATCACTGAGACCCCCCCCCCATTTATAGAATGTACTGGAACCTTCTAGAAAAATGGGAGGGGAAGTAAGGTGGAGCTGCCTGGAGTATTCCGAGGGCCCTGACCAATCCCCAACTTGGGTTGGCAGGGGGAAGGCCCTCTCAAATACTCTGGGTCAGTCCAGCTGGGGAGGAGAGTTCGGGTGGAAGCTGTAGATGGAGTGTTAGGCTGTCGTGGCTTTTGCAGGAGCTCCCCAGTCTGGGGGGGGTGACCTTGGGCCTGGGCTCAGGTGCAGACAGGACCTTCTCAAAACCCATGGAGGTGTCCTGGCCAGGAGGCATGGGAGCAAGGAGAGGAAAGTGGGAGGACACTGCCAGGCAAGTCTCCAGGAAGAACAGAAACAGCCAAGAGGGCTGGTTAATGACACGCAGTGGGAGACTGGGAGGCATGCCTGAGAGGACTGAGATGGAGCAGTCTGGGATGGGTGCAAAGCCAGTCAGGAGGACTGTGGTGGCATGGACAGTGGGAAGAGGCAGCTACAGCCAGGAGGACTGGGGGGCATGCCTGAGGGGACTGGGATGGAGCAGTCTGGGGTGGGTGCAGAGCCAGTCAGGAGGACTGTGGTGGCATGGGCAGTGGGAAGAGGCAGCTACAGCCAGGAGGACTGGCAGGGCCTGGAGAGGTGGTACTTGGCGAAGTAGCCATGTGTAGGACAGCTAGCACTAAAGACTTCCATTTTGCTACACCATAGGGTTCCACGGTCCCTGCCTGCAAAGGGCATTTGCTTTGGGTCTGACAGAGCCAATGTCAGATCCCCATATCAGTGCTAGCTGGTCCTGGGAGTGATGGTCTGCAAGCAAGTGTATGTGCTGGAGGTTAAGGAGAAGAGATTGTATATATCAGAGTGTATATAGTTAAGTCCCTAACAATTTCCTTCTATCAAGTGGGCATCCCATATGCACCCTATCCCCATCCAAGTTCTATTGCTCTAATAAAACAAAAAAAACAAAGTTGCAAGGACTATTTCTTGACTCTGTGTAACTGGAAATTCATGTGCCTGGCTGTGCAGGGTGGGAGACAAACCACATTGACCAGCGGCCCCTACGGGGGTAGCGGTACACATAGAAAACATAGTTCCACCTGTTTGTGAATGAACAGGAAGCCGCTCAGCACAGAGCACTTCCCATTAATTGATTGTCCAGTGCAGCTGAGGCTGCAGAGAAAGAAATGGAAGAGTCTGTGTCCTCAATTCCTTTCTCTCAATTCCTTTCTCAAAAGTGAGTCATCAGGGGAGTGGGCTCTCATTTACCACTTTAAATATCAGGATGTGACAGTCGGCTCCTGAATGCAAGATGGCGGAGCGAGAACAAAAAGAGCTGTGAAGACTTTGGGTCTCTAGGAAGACAGTGCTGGACTTCATAGGCTGGTAAGTACATGTTTTTAAGAGTTAGAAGGTACAACACTTGTAGCTGCTGACTTTTAGTTTTCCCAAAGCTGGGCAAAGTTTTTCTTCAAAGCTAAAAGTGGCATCAGAAGGTTACTGCAGGTACCGCACATATCCTCAGTTGTTTTCTGGAGTATCGCAGGGAGCCCTGAAACCCAGAGTACTCTAAGACCCCTTTCACATGAGCAGTGCTGCTAACTCGTGATCTTTGGTGGATTGCTATTTCAGCAGCGGCTGGCTTGTTATTAGTAGGTGATCATGAGGCAAGTAATCACCTCTGCCAATTCTATTTAAAGAGAGATTTCACAATTAAGCTCTTTTACACCTTGCTGGAACCACATCTATTAGACATGGTTGCAGCACGGCCTCATTCAGTTCTATGAGACATGTTGGCAGGTGCAAAAATTTCACATACCCTACTTTTTTTTTTCCATGCCACGACGCAAAGTCTTTGTGACCAAGACAATGTGAATGGTGCTGTCCAGCAGCTATTGCCAGGTTTTGACAGGTGGCTGATGCGTGTTAAAGTCATGCCTCAACCACCTGGTCTTGCTGCAAAACTTTTTACACATCCTACACATCACTGTTTTCAGACCTCACATTACATTGACATACTAATAGAAAGGTGCAGAAGTGTATGTATGTGTGGTGGACAGCATTGCTTTCCGAATTGGGACCAGTATTTGCACATTAGAGCTTGCTCCCTTGGTTAAAGGCTAATGGGTAGCTAGAAGATAACTGGAAATATGTGTAGGCAACTCCTGAATCCACTTTTCTGGTAAATGTGAAGACTGGTACTCTTTAAAGCATATCTAACATGAACAAAAATGTATTGCAGCTTACCAATCCTTGGATGTGGTGGCTGCATTAGTTTTCTTTCTCAGGCTAAATACATGTAGCACCCTGGTAGTAGGCAGGGTTTCTAACAAATTTAGCTTGCTAGGTGGTAACTAGCCTGGCTAATTGATAGGGGATTCACTGGATTTTCCCTAACTCTGAATTTGATGCACCTCTCTCTTCTGTCACTAGGTGGCATTGTTGCCTGTGGTAATAGAATGACTAGGGCATACTGAATTTAGACTAGGAGTGGATGGGTTGTCTCAGCCAATTGGGGTTTCTTTAGCCCCTTGGCTTTCTAGGAGATCCTATTTATTTGGGAGGATTCAGGTGATCGGGGTTCTGTGCCACCTGAGCGGCTGTCTGGGTGGACATTTGTCATAAGGCTCCGGGTTGCTAGGTTAGAAGCCTGAGGTCTATCCTGGGAGCACCTGGCTGCTAGGCTGTCTGAGGCCTATCCATATTAGAGAGAAGCAGCACAGGGGTTGGGGTTTTTCGGCTGGAAGCCCAACCAAGCTGCAGATGTTCCACCAGACGGGGAACCGCATCATTGTCAGCGGTGAGGGAGAAACAGTTGCCACATGGAACGACCACTCCTGTTACCAGAGTCAAGTGAGGATCAAGGTCAGAGATAAAGGAGACAGTTGCCATTAAGGGACAACCACTCCGGTTATCAGAGGCCAGTGTATGGAAGTCTGAAGAAGTACCAGAGCAGCCTTCTTCACTAGCCAGTGAACAAGTGGGAAAGCTTCAGCAGAGTGCCAAGCCAGGGATCCAGCGGGTTAGCAGGGGTGAAGCTTGAGGAGAATACAGCGGGTTAGCTGTGGAAGAGCTCAGGGGATCCAGTTATGACTGGGATCAGGAAGTCTACTGAGAGACCGGGAGCTCAGTGAGTGAAGATCTACAGTAAGATACTGCGAGATGTGAGAAAAGATCTATAATGGGTTATTGTGAGTTACGTGTATGGATCTCTATTGACTGTTCAAAGTTCAGTTGCTATAGGAGACAGCAGTTCTACAAATACAATTGTTTCATCCAGCTTAAAGGCCCTCTACTTGTATAGCTGTCTGCCTATTTTTTTCTCGGAGTCTGCCAATTGCTATTGCATCTGCCTAAGGGTGTCCTGGCCCTAAACTCTCTCTCCCTCAGTTCTTGTTAAGAGACAATAAATCTCCTTTGTTCGCATCCAAAAAGTGACTGGCACCCATGTTTTCAACTTGCATTACACCCACCATGCTTAGTAACCCATACTGTGAAGTTGGATGTCACCTCTCCCTAACTCTGCCGCTAAATACATTTTCTGCAAATATAAAAGAAATGCTCATTGATACTGCCAGAAATTCCTTGTAACTTCCTGTACACTTAAAGGATAAGTCCACCTTTGGAACATGTTACATGTTCCACCAGTATTTAGGGTGGGACATATAACATGTTTCAGCTCCTGCCTCCTCTCACTAGCCCCCTCCCCTAGAGTTCTATGAATGAATGAACTACACATACCATCAGCCAACGTGGCTGACGGCTTGTAATTCTCAATGAACTTTGAGGGCGCTGGTGAACCCTGTTGTAGTCCATTGATTTTTTTCTGCCATTCAGTAAATGCCTACCTGTATTGGAAGTACAATATGGGCAGACAGTGTACTGACATTCTGCAGGATCCAGGCATTGCACCCATTATCTGCTGATCACAGGTGCAATTTTTTTGCAAGAATATTCAGCGCTGACACACAAGGACTAAAATAGAAGTGAACTGCTACCTGGCACTTAAGGTTAACTCAAATAATACCTCAAATAGACATCATAATAAAACAGTGCTGCGTAATTCGTAAATGTCCATAATAAATAACAAAATACATATATATCTCAGAAAAGTCCCAACTGGTGCATGTGGAGACAGCATAAATCTCTGGTGCGGTGAAACATAAAAATGATGATAGAGCCGGTGAATGTGATCCCTCCACCAAAAATAAAGATGGCCTTTCACCTCCAAAATTCGACCTGAAACAGGTCACAGAGCAGTATACAGATCACCAGGCAAAACAAATCCCCACTCTGGATGATGTCCTTATAATATTTATTAATAAAAGAAAGGAATTACAGATGTACACTTATAGTCGGCCACACTCAGAGCCGAGTGCCGGCGCATAGGCGTGTAGTGTAATCAACCAACAAGATGGCCGCGAGTGACGTCATACTTGACATCTGACCCCCCGTACGCGTTATGTCCGTAGGCGGGACTTCCTCAGCGCAGCCCTTGTCCCCACCAACATGGAGGCAAGGTGCTTTGGGGTGGGGGGGTGCAGAGCCCCCCTGCCCCAAAACACCCATCCCCCCATTTTGAGGGCTTGTGGCCTGGTATGGTTCAGGAGGGGGGGTGCTCGCTCGTCCCCTCCCTTTCCTGACCTGCCGGGCTGCATGCTCTGATAAGGGTCTGGTATGGATTTTATGGGGACCCCCACGCCATTTTTAAAAAAAAATTCTGGCATGGGGGTCCACTCCGAATCCATACTAGACCCAAGGGCCTGGCATGGACCTGGGGGGGGGGAACCCCACACCGTTTTTTCTTTTGATTTTTTTTTCAGCCGACAATTCTTTTTTTTTTTACATTGAGCGGGAAGCCCGCTGACAACTGATGACTCATCGGCTGTTAAGGACGCGGCGGCCGGCTCCCCGGCCCCCTCCTTAGTAACCGGCTATATACAGTGTAAAAAAAACACAAACCCTGGTAAAAACAGGTGTCCAAAAACGCGGCAAGCACTGCAGAAACACTCAAAAGCAATATGCATAGATGTGAATCGAGCCTAAGATTAGTTTTGAACTTTCCTCCAGTTAGTTTAAGGTCATGTCCCCATGTTCTTCATTTTGATTTCATATTGAAAAAAAACTGCCCTCCTGAACCTTATTCACCCCCTTGATGTTATTTAAAGGTTTCAATCATGTCTTTACGCACGTACCTGCGTAAAGATGTGCATTTACTTTTTTTTTTTTCTTAAATAAAAGTTGAAATCTCAACCTTCCCAGAATTTAATCTCAAAAGAGGGACGTTTGGGAGCTATGGGAGAGGTGTTTGTAGCCTAGGGTGAAAATACTGCTCCTCTGGGACAAGAAGTGTGTTAAAACAGGATCACCAGGTAAAAATAAAGCCTGAAAAAAATAAAACAAATGCAGCCACCACATCTAAGGACTCCTATGCTGCAATATATTACATTTTTATTCTTAGGTTTAGATGCAGGTTAAACTTTTTCTCATAAGGGCACCTTGTGGGCAAGTTCACATGTGCAGCCTGACCACATTCACTGGGTAGAAGATCATTACCCAAGTTTTATGTTATTTTTTTTTGTTGGCCCTTGTGTTGCTTTTAGTATAGAAAATCTCACAAAGCAAGCTGATTTTATTGCTGTGATTTTCCATTAAGTGCTTTTATTCCAGATCCCCCCCACCTCTTCCCCATGCATCCGCTTACAGATGTATGTGCAGATAAATCTAAAGGTGTTAATTGTATCATCATCTCAAGGATCTTGCTATGTTTCACAATAATAACCCAGCAGTGGGAACGTTCTCCTAGGTGTGAATATAACTCTTTTAGGGTGCCTCACCTCCTGGTACCATCATATCAATTAACCCCTTTACTCTCAGAATGACATGCCATTTAAATGATGAAGCCATGTGGTTTAATGACGTTCTAGGTGTAAACGAATTCTGCTATATTTAGAAGGAGAGTGAGGCAGAGAATAATAGGATTTGAAGGCTTCACAGCTAATGGGAATAGTTGTGTGTCTCTTTCCGAAATGTGGGATTGCCCAGCTGAGCTATGTGAACAGATTGGAAAGGCTAAGTGACTTTACTACAGCCAATGGCTGTCATGCTATAAGCCATACTAACAGAAGGGGCTGATTGTTTTTGTGAGTTCTCTGCTCAGCCTCCCTCCCTCCGCTAAAAGAGTCTCAGAAGGCAAGGGAGAGCAGTAGGTCTACTTGGGAGCTGTCCAGGATTGTGGTGCTGAACCTAGCCCTGCCACTCATCCACAGAAGCCACAACTCACACACCTCTTGGAATTCTTGAGGGCTTATCTTTGGATTTACCTACATTGACACAAGATGACTGAGAAAATCCATTCAACTCATTAAACTTATCATCTGTTGTGAACCCACAGGATCCATGCTCTGAGAATACAGGCAATAATTAGCGGCTGATTTTAGAAGAGCTGAGGCTCACAAGGGACCTGAAGCTGCTCATCTCCAGACATTTGTACGATCAGCTCAGAATATTGTTTGAGGTTCTCCAGCCCAACTTGCTGAAGCCCTCTATTGATCATGGCTTTTATAGTGAAGACTATGGTGGGTGGTCAGCTGAAGAACCTCACAGGAGGTCTGGGGGGCAAAGAGGAGAAGGGAGAAGGGGAGAAATCACCAGCTGAAGCTCAAGGAATGACAAGGGAAGAATATGAAGAATACCAAAAGCAGCTCCTGGAAGAGAAGTAAGTACATGTCATGTTTAAAAGCTTTCAGAATCAGGTGTGGACAGAAACATGTACTTAAGACAAGTTCTGAAAACTATATAAAAATATGTCATTATTTGAATAACAAGTGGTAGGTGGGCTATCATGTGCACATTTAGATGAAGATAGAAGCCACAACCCAATCAGAGTTCAGAAAACTATATAAAATATATAATTATGTAAATAAGAACTATCAGGTGGGCTATGATGGTCAAACATAGAGGAGTTTAGGAAAAAAGTAGTGTTTTATGTGCCAGTCATAATGTTTTTATTATTTTCTTATTTGAAGTGCTATTAAACCCCCCAAAATGTGTTCTATGGCTCCATACCATTTTTAGATGTGGTGGCTCAATTTGTTTTCTTTTTTTCACTTTTTTTTTCCTTTATATTCACCTAATGATCTTGTCAGCAAGTCTGTTTTTTTTTTCAACTTCTCTTAGCAGAATAAACTGTCCAGCAAAAGTGTCAGAGGGCTGAGATAAATTATTTAAAGTGGAAGTAAAGTCCACTTTTTAACTTGTACCGACAGATAAGCCTATATTAAGGTTTGCCAGTAGGTACAGTGAATATCTCCTAAATATGCACTGTTTAGGAGATATTCACACTGCATGCAGCCGGTGACTTCACTGGCGCATGCGCTCTGAAGGGCTGGCATACCCATGCCGTACCTTCAGAGCTTTATGCTGGCGCCCATGCGAGAGAGTGACCTTATCGTGGCCCTGGCCATTCGTAGAGCCAGAATCTACTAACCCGGAAAGGAAGACCTGGTGAAAATAGAAGCGCCAGGGAGCTGGGACAGCGCTCGAGGGCTCCCTCTCCAGATAAGTCTGTCATAATGTGCTAGTATGATGTGCATACTAGTACATTATGACCTAAACCCGCAGTGTTGGCCCAATTTTTTAAAGAATTTTCTGGCAGTTTACTACCACTTTAACACTGACAGAGGTATTCCTGGACTGGCCCCTGCGGAACTGGTCATGGATAGATTGCTGGGGTAAAATGTTGCTGGTCTCTGTATTCTATTTGTTGAAATGCTTGTGTAATCCAAGTCAATGGAATTTTGTATGCTAATTTTTGCTGTTGGTTGATTTACACGTTGGGGGAGAAGTGGGACTTTAAATGGCAGGTATTAACTGTATTCATCTTGGACTGGAATGGAATATCGATAGAGTGTACTGTTGCAATCATATGCAATGGGGGTATTTGGATATCTGTTTAGTTCTGGAATCTGTATGTTTGTACGAACCTAATAAAGTTGACAAAAAAAAAAACACTGACAGAGGTAGTAGTAGCAATGGTCAGGTTTTATTCATTTATGTAAAACATTTATCTCAGAATGAAAAGAAAATGTTGCTGTAACTGCTTAAAATGTGTTAACTGAAGTTCAGCTTTATTTTTTTTTTTAGTCCAGTCCATCTAAATCTGCTAGTATATCTAAGGGCTCATTTACACTTGCTTCGGCTTCAACATACTTTAACGGCTAGTTTATAATTGCTTCAAAACATGGCTTCGGACAGGCTTTGTTAAAGCTCTCAGAACGCTAGTCAAAGCCCTTGTCACTAAATAAAATGGTTAGCTTACAGTCCTCTTTGCACCTGCTTTTGCTTTGCTTTGCTTCGGCTTCGCTTCAAAAATTATACCCCATGTAGCTTTAGTGGTGCTTCAAAGCGCCTTCAAAGCCTCCATAGAAGTCTATGGCAAAGCTCCCTTGAAGCCCCACTGGAGCCCCATCGAAGCCTCGTGGAATCTCCATGAAGCCTCATGGAAGCCCCATTAAAGCTCCACCACAGCCCCACCGAAGCCTCATCAAAGCCTCATGGAAGCCCCATCGAAGCCTCATCAAAGCCCTAAGCAAAATCAGGTGTAAACCGGACCGTAAGCGAACCATTTTATTTAGTGACAGGGGCTTTAACTGGCGTTCAGAGAGCTTTAACAAAGCGTGTCTGAAGCCATGTTTTGAAGCAAGTGTAAACTAGCCCTAACTCTACCCTCTCCCTAGATCAGTGGTAGACCAGTGGTTCTCAACTCCTGTCCTCAGGATCCACTAACAGGCCAGGTTTGCAAGATAACTGAAATACATCACAAGGCTAATGAACTTTAATGGTACTGTAACAATTAAGATACACAGTTATATAAAACAAGTGTTATTGAATTAACATCATCATATTTAAAACATACAGATTTAAGAAAGCGGCTCTGTCTACCTAAACATAAAAGGTGCAACTGAAAGAGGTGGTAATACCAGTTCACCAAGTCTCAATTATGCTGGCATGCTCGACATGTTTCGCGGAAATTCATCGCTTCTTCAGGAGCTTTTGTTTGCATAATAATGTATTAAAAAAACAGAGACAATATATAATGCTATAGATTAGAAAGAGAAAAATACATTAATCATGATAAACAGGATATAGCATCACAAAAGATGACAACATGATAACAAAATAATGGTGAGCATAGTGTCCCTCCCCCAAGGTAATCATGGCCCTTACCCAGAGCAGCGACATAGGTCGCGGTCCAAAAGATTAGGCCCGCCCCAGAGGGCGCGGAAGCCCCCGCAGATGAAAGAGGGAAGTGGCAGAGAGATCTGTCCAAAGAGTATAGTAAACATGATTTTAGATACTAAGGTGCTTTCCAAATGTATCTCCTATTGCTATCTCAATGTACATCATAACGAATAAACATACCAGAATATATAACCTGAATAGGCGTACGAAGGTTATTTCAGCCTCACAGCCATCAGACTGTGTATCATAATGAGTAGGCGTACCGAGATATATAGCTTACATAGGTATACGGAGATCACTTCAGAATCACAGCCTTCACCAACTATATGGAAAGAAGGGGAATACACCCCAGTCTACACAACACATAGAGTAATGGTACTCCTTTTAGAAAGATATATGTGGAGCAATGTAGAGGGAATAAAGTGTCCTCTTTACCGTAAACACCTTTTGGGTCCCAGATGTCATTAGCAAAGGGAGGTATTTATACAAGGTAGATGGAAGATAAGATCACCCAGCTGTGTTCAGTTAACAGGTGGAAATTGGATTCAGTTGGGCGTTTGCTGAGACATTCGATCTGTTAGGTGCATAAAGCACTGGTCACTAAAAATAGCTAGGAATTCCCAGTGTGAACACATTCAAATCCAGCTCACCTTATATTATAAAGCTGGGTAAAGTACTTCAAATTTGCTGAGCTGTCATTATATAGCAATACCATCCAATGAAAATAAACTGGGGATTCCTATAAAAAAGCACAGATAAAGTCTGTGCATTGTGCTTAATTCCATCAGACAGAGTAGTAGAGTGTATCCCAAGCCAGCTGGGGCAGCGTTACCCTCCCGCAGAGCCACTGCCCCAGCTCTCATTTGTCTTAATGGCGGCACACTGCATGGATTATATCCTTGTATGTGTAGATGCCGATTTTTGGACACTGCGCGTGCGCAGATTTGACGCATATGCTCTGCGGGGCTGGGCCCGGTGACGTCGTACGTCAATTGGCGTGGGGGCAGCGCCGGGCAGGAGCCCCAGACAGATAAGGATGGGACACTCAGAGCACAGCATTATGCTGCTGCAGCGTAGATGGGTTAGTGTCGCTCTCCTCCGGGACTGGTGAGTACTTGCTTGGGATACACTCTACTACTCTGTCTGATGGAATTAAGCACAGTGCACAGACTGTATCTGTGCTTTTTTATAGGAATCCCCCTGTTTTTTTCATTGGATGGTGTGGCTATTGTGACGATTCGAGGTGATTAAGCTCTAGTGGTGCGTCCGAGTTGAAGAAATCGTGTCAGTCCCGACTGCATTTTCAAGGGCATGGCAGCCCATTTTTATTCAAAAGAAACAGAAAGTTCAAAAATAAACAGCAGATTCCCTTGCAGGGGTATTCAGCATTACAGTCCTGCTTCAAAACAAACAGCATTCAGCCTTCCTGGCTAGAAACGCAGCACTCCTGCTCAGGCCTTACACCTTAGGCCTTGGTCTATCTTCCCAAGACCAGACGCTCAACACCTCTGTGCTTGCAGCTTCGTGCTGCACTGGCTCCTTCCTGACTCCTAGGCCAGAACTCCTTTCTGCCGGGCGGTGCTGTCTCCAAGGATGAGCACTGACCTTTATTCCTAGGATGTTTATGAAGCCAGCCCACAGGTGTGCAATTAGTATTCCTGCCAAAATCAGGCATACACTGCCTACTACCTGTGACTTGGGGTCGCATCTCCACACTATATAATGAGAGTTCAGCAAATTTGAAGTACTTTACCCAGCTTTATAATATAAGGTGAGTCCCCTGGATTTGAAAGTGTTCGCCCTGGGAATACCTGGCTATTTATAGTGACCAGTGCTTTATGCACCTAACGGATTGAATGTCTTGGCAAACGCCCGACTGAATACAATTTCCACCTGTTAACTGGACACAGCTGGGTGATCTTATCTTCCATCCACCTTGTATAAATACCCCCTTTTGCTACTGACATTTGGGACCCAAAAGAAGTTTAAGTTAAAGAGGACACTTTATTCCCTCCCCACTGCTCCACATATATCTTTCTAAAAGGAGTACCATTACTCTATGTGTTGTGTAGACTGGGGTACATATATTCCCCTTCTTTCCATATAGTTGGTGATGGCTGTGATTCTGAAGTGATCTCCGTATACCTATGTGAGCTATATATCTCGGTACGCCTACCCGTTATGATACATGGTCTGTGATGGCTGTGAGGCTGAAATAACCTTTGTATGCCTATTCAAGTTATATATCCTGGTATGTTTATTCGTTATGATGTACATTGAGATAGCAATAGGAGATACATTTGGAAAGCACTTTAGCATCTAAAATCATGTTTACTATACTCTTTGGACAGATCTCTCTGCCGCTTCCCTCTTTCATCTGCGGGGGCTTCCGCGCCCTCCGGGGCGGGCCTACTGTTTTGGAACGCGACCTACGTCGCTGCTCTGAGTAAGGGACATTACCTTGGGGGAGGGACACTATGCTCACCATTACTTTGTTATCATGTTGTCATCTTTTGTGATGCGATATTCTGTTTATCATGATTAATGTATTTTTCTCTTTCTATTCTATAGTGTTATACACTGTCTCTGTTACCTTTAATACATTATTATACAAACAAAAGCTCCTGAAGAAGCAGTGAATTTCCACGAAACATGTCGAGCATGCCAGCATAACTGAGACTTGGTGAACTGGTATTACCACCTCTTTCAGTTGCACCTTCTATGTTTAGATAGACAGAGCTGCTTTCTTAAATCTGTATGTTTTAAATATGTTGATGTTAATTCAATAAAACTTTATTTGTTTTGTATAACTGTGTATCTTAATTGTTATGGTACCATTAAAGTCCATTAGCCTCAAACACAAACCTTTCCATTTCGATAGGACGTAGGTACCCCTTTTTATTGCTTATATATTGGCACTGTATTGAAATACTTTACAGGTGATATCATTTGCTGCTCAGTGATTGCAGTATTCTAGTCTGCATCTCCCCAAGGTAATACTTAAAGTCTGGCCTGTTAGTGGGTCCTGAGGACAGGAGTTGAGAACCACTGCCCTAGACAATGTTGCTGCCAAAAGGTGTCTCTGTTGCTCCTCATTTCAGAGTGGAGACACCCTAAAAGAGGAAGTGTGTTAGTGGCCAGATTACCAGGTGAAAATAAAGAGAAAAAAAGGCTAAAAACAAAACTAATGCAACCATCACATTTAAGAATTGTAAGCTGCAATATGTTATTTTTTTTTAATACTGCTTTAATAAAGCCCATTGAAAAAAACACCTCTTGCATTTCATTTTGTAAGTGAGTATATGCTGTGTGGTTATTATTTATCAGATCTGTATATGTGTTTTAAGCATTGTTATAATAGTTGCTGCCCTATACACAACTGGAGACACTAAATAATAAGAATGTACCATGGACTGAATAAACATTTTAGGCTATTGAAACTACTGAGAAAGCAGCAGAGAACCCAGCACACATTATAGAATCAGAGTTAAACACCAAGAGTTCATTCCAAGCCAGCATCCAGATCATGTGTTGCTTCCTGCCTGCACCATCTTACTTGCATCACTGATTATGTTTTGCCGCTGCATTGAGACCTACTTGCAAACAAAGCAGGACATGTGCTAGCACATGTGTCCCTCAGTTATAATTCATAAAGCTGAATTTACTGTCATGCCAGCTCATACAAAACAGATCATAATTAGTCAGGCTTCTTTCAGTCCTGGGGGTGTTCAGATTGGAACAAGTATGACCAATTCCCCAGCAGGGTTGACATGATAATGATGATTTGCAGACCTGGCTTTGTTTCAACCGACACTAGCTAAGATTATAAACTAATAAGTATTAAGTTCTAATGCAATGCAAATTATCACAATTCTACATTGCAAGGCACCTACATTTTGCTAAAAAAAAATACTATACTAAAGTATCTATATATACTAAAAATATACTATACTAAAAATTACTTTTACTAAAATATCCAATATAATATGATTCTGAGAAGAAGCTACACAAAGTGAAATAATAAACACTCGACTACACACTTTTTGCCACATTATAGTTCACACCTCTATAGTGTTACATTTGGTGATTGAGTAAATTTCATAGATATCACTGACATACCTTCCATTACATAAATTCAGTAACAGCCTCAATTAGAGGGTGTCATTCTGTGAGGAGCACCCCCACTATCTAGTAATTGTTTTTTAAATGTAGGGCAATAAATACATGCATACATCTACTAAACTCCTCCAATTTTCTACTTGAGTGACTGTGACTGCACCATCCAATTCTCTCATGCTGATTCTACAAATACTGCAGCTGCTGACTTTTAAAATAAGGACACTTACCTGTCCAGGACACCCGCGATGTCGACACCCGAAGCCAATCTATCCCTCGGTAGTCGGGTGCTTTGCGGCTTCACTTCCTGGTTCCCTACTGAGCATGCGTGACTTCCGACTGGTCCCTGCTGTATTCTGGGACCTGTGTGTATCCCAGAAGACAGCGGGGGGGGGGGGGGGGGAGTGGCGTAGATACCTGCGGGTGGCTCGGGTATCTATGCTTGGAAGTGGGAGTAAAAGACCTGTATTAGGTATCTGCTCCCCCCTGAAAGGTGCCAAATGTGACACCGAAGGGGGGGGGGGAACCGGAAAAGCGGAAGTTCCACTTTTGGGTGGAACTCCACTTTAAAGCGGAACTTCAGTCATTTTTTCATCTTTCCATCTATTGAATCTTCTGCCCTTGTTGTTTTAACTTTGGATAGTAAAACATTTTTTTTTTTCTGCCAGTAAATACCTTATACAGCTCACTTCCTGTTTCTTGTCTGGTAAAAAGCCTAGGATTTTGACATGCACAGCTCACCCTCTCACTCACCGGTGAATTTGCCAGGAAGGTGAGTCAAAAGAGGGCCAATGAAAGCTGCAGAGCTGGGGGTGTGTCTGTGTAAATCCAGGAAGTGAACAGGCTGCATCTTCAGCTGCCCACAGTTAAATTGGCTGCAGCCAGACTTAGTGGTGGGAGATTTCTGCAGCATATTTGGCATATCTCCCTACTGAAGATGGCTGTGTTAGTTACACATCCTGCTTTGCAAATAACTACTTCCAGGATGATAAAAGTGACTCTTTGCAGAAAGGATTTTAGAGATCAATAGTGAGGGAGCAGTTGTTCCCCCAACACTGGTACTCCAGTCAGTTTAAATCCTGACACCAATCTGGCCCCACAGATTCGCAGATTCCACTCGCATTAAACCACTATGGCAATCCTGCATCATTCTGGGATAAGGTGTCAAAATGTAGGACACAAGAGGTCAGTGAACAGTTCCCTGCATGTTTCTTGGTCAACTTTAGATACAGAAATTGTAGAGAAGACAAGATCTATTTTTTTTACTGAAGGTCACCAAGACAAATGCTTCTGGAAAGAGCTGAGTGACAAATGAATTAAAGCCAAAATGCTAAATTATAAGACCAGGTGTTTTTGGAGGATAGCTAATTGATACATTCACCTCTCTTCACTTCATTTCTAGATTTGTCTTTATTTTCAACAAAGAAAAATCCAGATCAATAAAGAATATTTAAAACTATGTTTGTTGGCTAGAGTAGGGAATAGATAAAGCCTCCGTCATATGTTTTTGTCCTTTCTGAGTCCCTCTGGGGCAATTTTCCATCACTTCCAGTCTGGAGACACAATATAAAGTTAGAGGAGATCTCTGAAAACTGAAGGAAGTCCTTATAGACAGCTGCCAGTGGAACAAGTGTTCCCTTTGGAAGATTTCCCCTCTATTCCTATTCCAATGCAAACTTGTTATTCTCAGTCCTGGTGACAAGGGTCATCAGGACAAATAGAGAGGAGGACCCACCCATGGACACTGACAGAGGAAAAAAATAACTGAATTACAATACAAAATTTAAAAAATGGCTTGCGATACACTGTATACGTTTTAGCATCTACAGTGCATCCGGAAAGTATTCACATCGCTTCACTTTTTCCACATTTTTTTATGTTACAGTCTTATTCCAAAATATATTAAATTCATTATTTTCCTCAAAATTCTATAAACAATACCTCATATTGACAATGTGAAAGAGGTTTGTTTGAAATCTTTGCAAATTTAATAAAAGTAAAAATGAAAAAAAATCCCATGTACATAAGTATTTACAGCCTTTGCTCAATAACTTTGTTGAAGCACCTTTGGCACCAATTACAGCCTCAAGTCTTTTTGAGTATGATGCTACAAGCTTGGCACACCTATTTTTGGGCAGTTTCTGCCATTCTTCTTTGCAGGACCTCTCAAGCTCCACCAGGTTGAATAGGGAGCATCGGTGCACAGCCATTTTCAGATCTTTCCAGAGATGTTCAATCGGGTTCAGGCTGGGCAACTCAAGGACATTCACAGAGTTGTCCCGTAGCCACTCCTTTGTTATCTTGGCTGTGTGCTTAGGGTCGTTGCCCTGTTGGAAGATGAACCTTTGCCCCAGTCTGAGGTCCAGAGCCTTCTGGAGCAGTTTTCCATTAAGGATGTCTCTGTACATTGCTGCATTCATATTTTCCTCGATCCTAACTAGTCTCCTAGTTCCTGCCACTGAAAAACATCCCCACGGCATGATGCTGCCACCACCATGCTTCACTGTAGAGATGGTATTGGACAGGTGATCAGTGGTGCCTGGTTTCCTCTGGACATGACGCTTGCCATTCAGGCCAAAGTGTTCAATCTTTGTTTCATCAGACCAGAGAATTTTGTTTCTCATGGTCTGAGAGTCCTTCAGATGCCTTTTGGCAAACTTCAGGTGGGCTTTCATGTGCCTTTTACTGAGGAGTGGCTTTCTTCTGGCCAGTCTACCATACAGGCCTGATTGGTGGAGTGCTGCAGAGATGGTTGTTCTTCTGAAAGGTTCTCTTCTCTCCACAGAGAAATGCTGAAGCTCTGTTAGAGTGACCATCGGGTTCTTGGACACCTTCCCGACTAAGGCCCTTCTCCCCCGATCGCTCAGTTTGGCCGGGCAACCCGCTCTTGGAAGAGTCCGGGTGGTTCCAAACTTGTTCCATTTATGAGTGATGGAGGCAACTGTGCTCATTGGGACCTTCAATGCTGCAGAAATGTTTCTGTACCTTTCCCCAGATTTGTGCCTTGATACAATCCTGTCTCAAAGGTCTACAGACAATTCCTTGGACTTCATGGCTTGGTTTGTGCTCTGACATGCACTGGTAAATGTGGGACCTTATATAGACAGGTGTGCGCCTTTCCAAATCATGTCCAATCAACTGAATTTACCACAGGTGGACTCCAATCAAGTTGTAGAAACATCTCAAGGATGATCAGTGGAAACAGGATGCACATAAGCTCAATATTGAGTGTCATGGCAAAGGCTGTGAATACTTATGTACATGTGATTTTTTTCATTTTTTTATTTTTAATAAATTTGCTAAAAATTTAAACAAACTTCTTTCATGTTGTTATTGTGGGGTATTTGTAGAATTTTGAGGAAAATAATGAATTTAATAAATTTTGGAATAAGGCTGTAACATAACAAAATGTGGAAAAAGTGAAGCACTGTGAATACTTTCTGGATGCTTTTGATAGCTGAGTAAATAGCATAATGCATTGACTAATATCAACAGTGGATTCACAGATATATTTGTGACTGTAGCCTTCTGACTGTTAGCAGTAATACAATGATTAATGAACACTATTTGGCCACATAATTTCATGTAAGCCGTTTGATTTTAATGTATAACTAAAGGCAAAACCTGTGCAGAGAGATTAGAATGCTTGTCAGTATTTATTGCAGTCTATGCCCCTGTTAGGAAGATTCACTCTATTTGTCCTGTTTACCATTATCCCTGAAAGTAAAAGAAACCCCTAAATTGTGGGTTGTCCCCAGAAAGGTAATAGGGAGGAAATCTTCCAATGGGGGCACTAGTTCTGGTGACCTGGGGGTCCCCAAGGAATTCCCTTAATTTTCAGGGATTTCCACTCACTTCCTGATTGGCTATGGGACAAGAAGTGAAGTGAAATCCTTGGGAATTTGACACATATGGCGCAAAAAAAAAAAATCTGACAGGGGTTATAACCCTCACTTGCTCTTTCTAAAAGAAAAAGAAAAAAGTTTTGCCTATAGTTCTACTTTAAATCTATTTTGTCAGGTAAAAGAATAGAATGTCAAAGTTCTAGAAATCTTGACTTCCATGTTTTTCTGACATGTTGTTCTATTGAACTGTTTCCTTTACACTAATACAAGTAATAGAACAGAATCCAAATACAGATTTGCAATGCAAAATCAGAGGGAGGTCACAGGTCATAGCTTTAAAAAGATACAATTGTTAGTGTGTGGTTGGGAAAGACAGCCAAGGTCTGGGCACGTAGCATGTAACAACAAGACTATTCTAAAGGCGGTGAAAAGGGAAGCCAGAAATGGGAAAAGTCCAGAAACTGCTAGAACATAATGCAGGGAATCCTGTTGCTTTGGTAATTTATGGTACACTGAGCAAATATTTGTTTGCAAGGTGCTTGTTACAGTTTAAAACCATGTGACTGCAGAATGATCCTATACATATATGAAACATGCAGGTACTAGGTATCCCAAAAGGAGCCCTTATGTCTACCAGGAAGAGGTGCTCATACAAGCCCCTCTCCATTTATATGGCATAAAGGTTTCCACTCATCCGTCTTAGTCCATCATTTTTTCTTCTTGCAGGGATTATAACATTTTTATCATATACTGAAGCAGGAGTGGATATAAATTGCATATTTAGGATATGTTGTGGCACAGGGGCACACAAGAATGACTTCCTCTTCCATAGGTTTAGTGTGTCACACTCAAGAAATTGCTTTTAGTTTGGTATCATTTCCTGATGCCAGTGGCAAGCACAAGATGGAGTGATAGGTGTAGGTAATGGTCAACAGGGAGTACAATCTGTTCTTAGGCTCGATTCACACCTATGCATGTTGCTTTTGAGCCTTCCTGCAGTGTTTTTTGCGGTGCTTGCTGCATTTTTGAACAGCGTTTTTGCGGCGTTTTGCGTTTTTTTTCACAGTTTTTTTGATACTGTATACAGTGTAAAAAAAAAAAATCCCCAAAAACGCTGTAAAAACGCTGTACTTGCGTTTTTGATGCTGGTCCATTGAATTCTGTTACGTGCAAAACGCTGCATTTTTGCATGAAAAAAAGTCCCTGACCCTTTCCAAAAACGCACAGGCACAAAAATGCATTGATGTGAACATGTTCCATAGGAACCCATGTTAAAAAATTCCCATGCATTTCTGCAAAATGCAAAATGCATCAAAAAAACACATTAGTGTGAATGGAGCCTTAGAAAATGTTTGTTTAAGTAAAATGAAACCCCTTTTTAAGAATAAATTCTAATCTGTTCTTCTAATTTATAGTGATAAAAGATTATTTAGGCCTGGTTCACACCTATGCATTTTTTAGTGCATTTTCGGGGTTTGGAGAAAGACACTACAGTCCATTTAACAACACTGTACCCAAGCTAAATTTTTATCATATTCTTCCCATTAGAGCTTTCTTTTGGTGGTACCCTGTTTCCCTGAAAATAAAACCTAGCGTGATTGTCGGTGATGGCTGCAATATAAGCCCTACCCCCCAAATAAGCCCTAGTTAAAGTCCTTGTAGGTCTTATTTTCAGGGTAGGGCTTATTTTTGGGGAAACAGAGTATGGCTTATTTGGGGGGTAGGGCTTATATTGCAGCCATCACTGACAATCACGCTAGGTCTTATTTTCGGGGAAACAGGGTATTTAATCACTTCTGTGGTTTTTATTTTTTGATAAACAAACTGAAAAAGACCGAAATTTTTGAAAAAAAAATTTTTTTTCTTTGTTTCTGTTGTAAAACTTATTTTTCCCATTCACTGACGGGCACTGATGGGCACTGATGAGGCAGCACCGATGGGCACTGATAAGGTGGCACTGATATGTAGAATTGATGGGCACTGATAGGCGACACTGATATGCAGCACTTATGGGCACTGATAGGTGGCACTGATATGCAGCACTGATGGGCACAGACAGGCGTCACTGATGGGCACTGGCAGGCGGCACTGATGGGCAATGACAGACGGCATTGATGGGCACTGACCGGCGACACTGATTGGCACTGATAGGTGGCACTGATTGGCACAGCGTGTTATCCTGCGGGACGTCATATGACGCACAGTCAGGATAACAGAACCACTTCCCGCCCGTCAATCTGTTATAGGCCAGGCGGGAAGTGGTTAAATGAACAAGCTGAAGTTAGAAGCTAATTGGCTACCATGCACAGATGCTGAGTGCACCAGTTTTAGTACATCTCCCCCATGTGTCCTGTTTATCATTATCACAGAAAGGGAAAGTTAAAGAAAATCCTACATTTTGGGTTGTCCCTAGAAAAGTTATAGAGGGGAAATATTCCAATGGGGACACTAGTTTCGGTAACCTGGGGGGAGGATGGTGGGGCACAGGATTACTTTTGTTTGAAGGGTTTCCTCTCACTTCCTGTTTTGACTATGGTACAGAAAGTGAAGTTAAATCTCCCCAATGAGACACAGATGGCATTAAAAAAAACTGTCAAAGGTTAGAACCCTTCCTTATTCCAAAATGAAAAAAACACGTTTTGGCTTTAGTTACACTTCAAGATGTTTTGTCACGTTTTTGGAGCTGTGTTCGATATGTGCAAAGAGAGATCAACAAATACTTAAAAGTATAACAGTTATTAAAAGTAATAAAAGATACAGATAAAGAAAATATAACAAGAATACTTAACCAAAGTTGCTGTTTTCCACCATGGAGTCCCGTTTGCTGTTCCGCAACATGACACAGGTAATTAGGACCAGACATTCGCCTCATGGCCGTTCTGGGTGAGACTAATGCCGCGTACACACGAGCGGACTTTACGGCAGACTTTGCCCGGCGGACGGGATTTCGTCGGACAATTCGATCGTGTGTGGGCTCCAGCGGACTTTGTTTTCTCAAAAGTTGGATGGACTTAGATTTGAAACATTTTTCAAATCTATCCGACGGACTCGAGTCCGGCCGAAAAGTCCGCTCGTCTGTATGCTAGTTCGACGGACAAAAAGCCACGCTAGGGCAGCTATTGGCTACTGGCTATGAACTTCCTTGTTTTAGTCCGGTCGTACGTCATCAGGTACGAATTCGACGGACTTTGGTGGATTGTGTGTAGGCAAGTCCGTTCATTCAGAAAGTCAGTCGAAAAGTCTGCCGGGCAAAGTCTGCCGTAAAGTCCGCTCGTGTGTACGCGGCATGACCCTACAAGTTCTAGCTGGGGATATATTTCTTGTATGCAGGAAATGGTCAAGCCCACCCTCAGAGCAAAATGACCTTCTAAGGAAAATGGCAAATTCCTGAAGTAGAGGGGGCTGGCTTGTCCATATAAGCAGTTCAGATTCCAATAGGATGAGTCATTCAAGGTAACCAGAATAACCAGGAAATTAGAGGCTTTCTTAGATATTTGTGAGGCCAACCTTAATAAGGAATATGAAATATGCAATTTCCCTATCACTTCACCCCCTGGCTCACAAATATCATACAGTAATGCCTCCAACTCCATCACAGGAGCACACCTAGTGAATCTAAAGTGAAAATGTACAAGAAAATTATATAATGTATGGCCAGCCTTATTTACTAATCTGCCACCAGCATGTAACTCGTACAGTCAGAACTCCTGAATTGCATGCTTGTTCAAGGCAATGGTATTAAGGTTCCTGGATCAGCATGACAGGCCAGCACTGGCACCCTACATATTCCTCAGCACAGGTTTCCTTTACGTACTGTACATGCAAGAATACAAAAGTTCCTAAAATTTACAAACTTTCTCATAAGCATATTGGAAGAAGCAGAATCTAAGCATATCAATGGGAGGGGCAAACTTTACGGAGGGGCCTTTTGTAGTCTATACTAGCAGCACAGCATGTGTTAATTTTGCTTAATCCTCTACATTTCCATTTTATTGTCACAAGCCATAATTGTTCCTAAACATAATCCTCCCATCTGCCAGCAGCAGCCCCTGTACTGTGCATGCACTGAACGGACTGAAGGATTAGATGGAAAACAGATATGTTGCTCCTTCATGAATCCGGATGAATGGAGGCATTCCTTTTTCTGCACTCCTCTTGATAAGCCAGTAAACAAAGCGCCGCCCTATACAGGCATATAAAAAATATAAGAACTCATGGATAGATCAAATATTATTTCACATGAAAAAAGTAAAGAATGACATCAATGGAAAACTATAGCTACTGTTAAAGAGGAAGTAAACCCTAATGGGTTTCCCCTGCAAAGTAAAAGCATAATGGGCTAGTATGCATCGCATGTTGCACCTTACTGCAAACGAAGCCGGGGATGTCCCCACTGTTGGCCACATCCATCTTTACCCCTCTTCCTTCCGGGGCTGTGGACTCCGGCTCTGTGACTAGCCGGAGTCGCGAGACGTCACTCCCGCGCAGGTTTAGGAGATATTTCCAGCACCTACAGGTAAGCCTTATTATAGGGATGACATAGAGCATACACTTTTTAGTGAAGTCTAGCAGGTGGAGTTCATACTCCCTGCGGATTTGCAGCCACAGGGTTAACGTAGCTGAACCAGGGTTTTGGGCGTAGGCCGCCTCTGCCACTAATAATGCATTTTCTAGTTCCTCAGTACGTTGTTGGGCATTTTTGCATAGGATACCAGTGATAGACATGAAGGTTCCCCTTAACACGGCCTTGGAGGCTTCCCAGGTCGTGGTTCGCCCGCCAGTAGTCGGTGATGACCTTCTGGCATTCACTCTGTACAATCTCATCCTCCAGCCAGTAAGAGTTCAATCTCCAAACCCGAGGGCCTGCTCTCGGCAGGAAGAGGAGATCGACAGACATAGGGGCATGATCAGAGATTCCTCAAGGTGAATACGAAACTGATTGAACAAGAGGGAGCACCTCTGCCGGGGCGAATGCCAGGTCTATACCAGACATAGTATGGAAGGAGTCAGAGTGACAGGAAAACTGTCAGTCATCTGGATGCTTCAATCGCCACAGCTCAGTGAGGTCATATACCTGAGTCCAATCAAGTAATGAGGGGTAGGGTCTGCCCCCTCCCCGCTAGCGGTCCACAGTAGGGTCAAGTACAGCGTTAAATTCACCTTTAAACAATAGGGGGTCTGGACAATAGTAAGAGGGACAGGTGGGAAAGAATATCTGGAGAGAATAGGGGAGGAACGTATACATTTACCAGTGTAAAAACTGTGGAGACTATACGAAGGGTAATTAAAGTAAAACGTCCTGCATGGTCCGTTTTTACTGGCAGAATTTCTGCTGGGAGGGACTTCACCAGCAAGATTCAAACCTCCCGGGAATAGTTAGTATAGGTGGCATGGTATTGGGTGGCTATCCAGGGACGTTTAAGAGTCCGTAGCGAAATATCAGTAAGGTGGATCTCTTGAAGGCAAATGATATGAGGCTTATGTTTTTATGTTTTTTTTTAATAACACTAAAAACACTAGGGACCACTTGTGAGGTGAGTTCAGACCCCTGATATTCCAGGAGATTAGTTTATACACATCAGCCATAGAGAGTCTTATTTAGTATAGTAGCATGAGGAGAGTCATCAAGCTTTACAGCTTACCACATATAACATAGTTTACAGTATCGCCTATAGTAGGGATGCAATAGTAGCAGAGAAGAGGTTCCATAGGAGCATATAAAACAACAAAATACCTGAGAGTCCAGTCAGTCTCAGCACCCCTGGCTTGAGATGAGACCGACGTGATGAACAGTCCCCCCCTTCCCACCCCCCGCCTTGCTCTACTAACCCAAACACAGTGAGCATTGGTTCCCTGGACAAAAAAAGAATCCCCCTCAGCAGCAAACACGCACATGAACTTTAATGGCATCCCAGTCTTAGTCCGTAGGGGTTCAATATTAAATTGTCCCACCCTTTGCAGCTATAACAGCTTCAACTCTTCTGGGAAAGCTGTCCACAAAGTTTAGTAGTGTGTCTATGGGAATGTTTGACCATTCTTCCAGAAGTGCATTTGTGAGTTAACAGGCCAGTCAAGTTCCCCCATCCCAAACTCGCTCATCCATGTCTATATGGACCTTGTTTTGTGCACTGGTACAAATCATTTGGTGGGGGGTGGGGGAATTATGGTGTGGGCTTGTTTTTCAGGGGTTGGGCTTGGCCCCTTAGTTCCAGTGAAGAGAACCCTTAAGGCGTCAGCATACCAAGACATTTTGGACAATTTTATGCTCCCAACTTTGTAGGAACAGTTTGGGGTTGGCCCTTTCTGTTCCAACATGACTGCGCACCGGTGCAAAAAGGAAGGTCCATAAATACATGGATGAGCAAGTTTGGGGTGGGGAACCTGACTGGCCTGCACAGAGTCCTGACCTCCACCCAATAGAACACTTTTGGGAAGAATAGAGACTGTGAGCCAGGTCTTCTCATCCACATCAGTGCCTGACCTCACAAATGCGCTTTTGGAAGAATGGTCAAACATTCCCATAGACACACCCCTAAACCTTGTGGACAGCCTTCTCAGAAGAATTGAAGCCGTTATAGCTGCAAAGGGTGGGCCAATTTAATATTGAACTCTTTCGGCTAAGACTGGGATGCCATTAAAGTTCATGTGCATGTAAAGGCAGGTGTCCCAATACTTTTGGCAATATAGTGTGTGTGTGTGTGTGTGTGTGTGTGTGTGTGTGTGTGTGTGTGTGTGTATATATATATATATATATATATATATATAAGGTAAAGTGGTATATATATACTCAGAGACTAAACAAATCCTTCCACATTTGTTGTAGCTGTTTATTTGCAGTCTTCTCTTCTCTACATCCATTCAAATTACAGAATTTATTTCTGTGTCTGAGCTCTCAGAAAATAGGGGGCAGGGAGCTGAAATTATACTCTGCAGAGCTCAGTGAGGAGAGCTCTGAGAGCTGATTGGAGCCCTCTTCACACAGGAATAGAGCTGAGGCTGTCAATCAGCTGGAGGTCCCTCCCCTGTCACCTTTTTTCTTTTGGTGTCAGGAAAACTTGTCAGAAGTGACTCATGTTAATAGCAGAGGAACAAAGCAACAGACATAAATTACACTTAGTGCTGGTAATGGCGACAAGTACACACTATAGGGGATATGCTTTGTTTATATTTTTTCATGTCTGAGGTTTACAACCACTATAAACATGGTTACTTTAAAAATATTTGTAGAGAAGGAAATTGTCATTAACAGACAGCAGCAAAACACAGTATACACTTCTAACCAGAGTTGGAGAATTTTAGAGTTGGAGAGTACATCTGTTCTAATTCTGTTCTAATTTTTCTTCACCCATAGACAAACATGCATGCTAGGGTGATCCAAGCATGGTCTTGGGGAAGCATAGAACCTGTTGATTTTTATTACTGGTCCCTGCAGAAAGATTTAGCCTCACATTTTGTTTTAATAATGATGGTCACTGGGACAGGAATGCAAATTCCAACTTGGACTCACATGTTAAAACTAGCGAGTTTCCCCCGTATATGGATTAATTTTCCTTTTGTTCTTGTTTCAGTGACCAATGACACTAGGATACAAAGTAAGAAACACCCTTCCCACAGGCAGCAAATAAGTGGTAGAAGTTCTAAGTTACCATAACTTTATCCAAAACCAAGAAAAAGGTTTGGCTATTTTAATTTTTTTAAATATTTTATTAAAAATGATTGCAGTAGTACATGAAGGGCTTGTTTACAAGTTTGTTGATACAGAAATGGTTAGACCATAATGGTTTACTTAGGATAATTTACAGGAAAAGGGCATCATTTTGATTATTCCAGAGGACTGCCAAGTAAGCGATTATTCCAGAGGACTGCCAAGTGAGCAACCTTATTAGTGTGACTGATGTCAAAGTATGTTGTTCTCTCAGGGGCGGATCCAGGGGGGGCAACGGGGCAATTGCCCCCTCTGAGAAATGCGGGTGAGTGTGAGAGAGCCGGCGGGCGGCTCCGTAAGTGAGAGAGCCGGCGGGCGGCTCCATAGGTGAGAGAGCCGGCGGGCGGCTCCGTAAGTGGGAGAGCCGCCGGGCGGCTCCATAGGTGAGAGAGCCGCCGGGCGGCTCCATAGGTGAGAGACAGCAGGCTGGCCCGGCGGCTCAGTTGGTGAGATGTGCTGCTCGATGTGTTTGTGGGCTGCTGGCCAATCAGGGAGCCGACAGGCGGGGGAGCAGAGAGATGACATCATCTCTCACCGCCCGGCGCCCTCCCTACATCCCCCATCACCATACAGGCAGTTGTGGCAGCAGAGAGATTACATCATCTCTCTGCTGCCTGTCTCTGGGACACAAGGGACCACCTTAGCAGGTGGCAAGTGACAATCTTCATCTGGTGACAGGTGACGTGGCAAGTGACAATCCGCAACATGTGGCAGGCGACGTGGCAAGTGACAATCTTCATCTGGTGACAGGCGACATGGCAAATGACAATCCGCAACATGCGGCAGGCGACGTGACAAGTGACAATCTGCATCTGGTGACAGGCGACGTGGCAAGTGACAATCTTCATCTGGTGACAGGCGAAATGGCAAATGACAATCCGCAACATGCGGCAGGCGACGTGACAAGTGACAATCTGCATCTGGTGACAGGCGACGTGGCAAGTGACAATCTGCATCTGGTGACAGGCGACGTGGCAAGTGACAATCCGCAACATGTGGCAGGCGACGTGGCAAGTGACAATCTGCATCTGGTGACAAGCGACGTGGCAAGTGACAATCCGCAACATGTGGCAGGCGACGTGGCAAGTGACAATCTGCATCTAGTGACAAGTGACGTGGCAAGTGACAATCCGCAACATGTGGCAGGCGACATTGCAAGTGACAATCTGCATCTGGTGACAGGCGACGTGGCAAGTGACATGGCAAGTGACAATCCGCAGCATGTGGCAGGCGACGTGGCAAGTGACAGTCTGCATCTGGTGACAGGCGACGTGGCAAGTGACAATCCGCAACATGTGGCAGGCGACGTGACAAGTGACAATCTGCATCTGGTGACAGGCGACGTGGCAAGTGACATGGCAAGTGACAATCTGCAACATGTGGCAGGCGACGTGGCAAGTGACAATCTGCATCTGGTGACAGGTGACGTGGCAAGTGACACACTCGGGGCTCCCACTGATTCTGCATTATGGTGAGTTAAACTATTTAATTTTTTATAACAATGTAATAATAGTAATAATGCGCTTCAATCATCCTGACACCATAACAACCATGGTGCCATGATGATTGAAGCGCCAACACCAGCCATTTCCCCGATAGATGTACCCCAAAAAAATATATTTTCTGGCAGTGCCCCTCCGGAGACTAGACTCTGGATCCGCCCCTGGTTAGGTTAGGCGGGTGGTGCTCAAAGCAATCAAATGGCTAGCATATTGCTGTCAAATCGTGGTGGTTGACTGTAGGATATTTAAAGGTTTCATATAAAGAGAATCCTGCATGAGTATCAGCTAGGATAGGCATCAATTTTTTATCTGTCATTATTCCAGTACTGCTTCAGAGCTTAGTGTGAGTGTTTTCCAGGCTTTAGAGTTAATTTGGTAGTGGAAAAAATGTTTTAATGACGAGCGCGCATTCCAAATGGAACAGAGAGGGAATGAACTCAATAAGTAGCTCTTTGTGCAGGATCTTACGAAGGTTTGTATGAAGTATCTTATAGATATTTTAAACTTGTATGCAAAGTCTATTCATAGTAGGACAGGTCCACCAAATGTGTGTATGAATGGGAATAACCAGAGTCATGAGGATTGGCTCAAAACTTGTTTTCGAAGGGGTTGAGCATATATGGAGAGGGATGTGTGCAAAATAAATCTTTATACCAGGAGGAAAAAGAAGGGAAACAGGTAATTTTGAGTAAAAAGAGATATGGTAATTTGAGACCTTCTCATAAAGTCCTACAGAATGAGTGTATGAGTTGCTTACATAGTCAAATAGTTGGTAATGCTAAATAAAAGGCACTAGTCCACCCAGTTCAACTTATATGTGTGTTTGTGTGTGAACACATAGAAACACAAGTAATTTTTTAAAATGTATCTACACTCCTTGCTGACCATTAGCGAATTCCACATCCTTATCATTCTAATAGTAAAGAACCAACCCCTTTCACAATTTTTGATTGAACCACTTCTTATCCAACTTCATTGTGTGGCCGCACGTCTTCTTTAGGTTGAATAGTTTTCTCCCAATGCTAGATTCACCATTTAAAGATTTGTATATTGCAATCATATCCTCTTTTAAAAAAAAAAATCTTTTTATTACAAAACAGAGCCTATTCGACATACCCAGGCTCAGAACATTTACACAACATAACATGACTTGGAACAGCCAAAAACACTAGTGCCCTAACTGGCACTTAAACTAAAAGTGCGCTGCTAAATCTACAGAACACAATCATATCCCTTTTTAAAGTGGTTGTAAACTCTGAAATAAAAAAAAACCTGCAGACAAAGGCATAATGAGCTAGTATGCATCTCATATATAGTTACTTAGTTAGTAAGGTTGAATAAAGACACAAGTCCATCCAGTTCAACCTGAGTGAGCACCCACAATTGTCCCCATCCCCGCACATTGCATCCCATCCCCTATATTATTATTATTTTTTATATATATTTAAGGTACCCATGTAGCGCCATCAACCTACGCAGTGCTCCACACACAACCACACCCACACCGATCCCCACCCCCCAAGGGGTCTGCAATCCAAGGTCCCTAACTCACACCCATACACCAGGGCCAGTTTTTTTGTACAGAAGCCAATAAACCTAACAGCATGTCTTTGGAGTGTGGGAGGAAATTGGAGTACCCAGAGGAAACCCACGCAGACACAGGGAGAACATGCAAACTCCAGGCAGGTAGTGTCATGGTTGGGATTCGAACCAGCGATCCTATTGCTGTGAGGTGGAAGTGCTAACCACTACACCACTGTGCTGCCCAAACATACTAGCTCATTATGAAATACTTACCTTAGATTGAAGCTGTCACCGGCGACCTGTCTCCCGGAGTTATTTCCTTGGTTTCGTGGGCTCCGGCGCTGTGATTGGCTGGAGCCGCGATGACATCACTCCCAGGATTGCATACTAAAACTGGACCACATACTCAAGATGTGGCCAAACCAGAGTTTTGTATAGTGGTGGAATTATAGTTTTATCTCTTGAGTAAATACCCCTTTTAATGCATAATAGTGGTCTGCTGACCTTGCTTGCTGCCGCTTGGAATTGCATGCTATTGCTGTATCTGTCATCTACTGGGACCCCCAGAGGTTCTCCCCCTAGTGAGTAACTTGCATACATATTTTTAGTTCCCAAGCGCATTACCTTACATTTTTCAATATTAAACCTCATCTGCCATATAGCTGTTCATCCCTCTATTGTAACTATATGTTCTTGCTATATATCTTGTTGTGAAGTTGTGGTCCTGCTTAGCATTGTATCATTAGCACTGAAATTGAGCTTTTTATTACAACCTCTATATCATTTATGAACAAGTTAAACAGAATTGGTCTCTAGAAAAAAAACCTGGGGTACCCTGCTTACAGCTCACAATGTATGTACATACAATATCATCAATGCCAAAAGACCCTAATTTCTAAATTAATAATTTCTGGGGTACTGTATGAAATGCCTTAGCACAATCCCGATACATTTTGTCCACAGACCTTCCTCTATCCAAATTTCACCTCACCTCCTCATATAATGTTTAAATGTTGGTCTGGCAAGAACGGTCATAACCTTCATAAATCCATGTTGGTTACCATTAATTATACTATTCTCATTAGCAAATGCTTAGATATGGCCCCCTATCATTCCTACCAATAGTTTACTTACTATTGCTTTTAAGACTGTATAAGAAATAGATGGTGGACTTTGTAGGCACCACAATGACAACATAATTAAAATTCAATAAACTTTATTACAAAATGTACACATTAACAAAGCTAAAAATGTTTGGTTGCCTACTTGACATATAGCACACCACCTATTAAACCAACAGTATTTGACTGTCTATTCATCAAGGGACCATAAGGCTATTGATTTTAGGCTGAAGTTAGAAAGAGATGTAGAGTTTTCAGGCAGAAGGATGGGGGAACCAGAGGAGGGTCAGTATAGGTATCAGGTGGCACTCACTCAAATTTAAGGAAAGGCCATGGGTGGCATGGAGATGATAAAGAGGGACAATATTAGCCACAAGATAGTATTTATTAATATTAGGCACTGCTAAGCCACTGGCGAGCTTTGGAGGGAATAAAATATGCCTATTCTACTGTGCTGAAGGCTGGGAATGTAGGACAGTATGTGGACTAGGAGGACTCTGATAGCATATAACAATTTGGGGAGGTATGTCACCTTATCAGCCATTGAAAAGTGTTGCCAGGAAATCAAGAAGAGAGTTTAAATATTGGAAAGGAGGTGGAAAGTTGGCTTGGAAAATCGATTTAAAAGTAGGTGTCAGTTCAATGTCTATGTAGGTAAGGAATCTGCTCATTGAAACTGGTAAGACAGTTAAAGGGTTGCCCTCATCTGTCATAATAAAGAAACAGACATAGCTTTCGATTTAGACTGGTACACATAAAGACCTGACAGGGTGGCAAACTCATCAGGTTTGGTTAATAGTTTGGGTGGAAAGATATGTGGTGAAGTGAAAGATGGTAAAATTTTGTTCACAAACTATGTAAGTTTAAGTTCAATGGTTTTAACATCAATGACAGTTCGTGTAGCTTCTGCCAGAGGCTCAAGCACCAAAATAGATAGGATGAGTGAGAGCTAGCAACTTTGCTGGGTACCTGGTTGAATGGAGAACAGAGAAGATTCAATCCCGTAGTGTTTAAGTTTAGCTTAAGGGGATTTGTAGGGAGCCATATTCCATCACATAATTGTTGTCAAATAGAACCAGAACAAGGTATCAAATGCTTTAGAGATATAAAAAAATTGTAGCAATAGCTACTGGAAGTCGGAGTGGGCCACATTTATGCTCTGTTCAATTAGCCTTTGAGCCTAAAATTCCTCTCCTGGGCGTTATCTATGAAGACTGGTTACCTCCTGCACACAGAATACTACTGATCTGCTTACTGTTCATCACCCATAAACAAATAGCACAATATTTCCTCTCATCCATGCTTCCTACTTTTGTACAGTGGCGTAATGCCAAAAATGCAATTTTAGACAGGGAAAAGTGAACCTATTAACATAGGGGCTGCAGGAAAAAGTTTCAAAACGTTTGGTCCCCTTAGCTGTGCTTTCCAGGATTGGCTCATTCTACTCCTACATTTCTTATCCGATCTAATTGATGCTACTACTCTATAATGATTGTTACATTCTGATATTTTGTAAGGTTGGGAATCTGTAAATTTCTGTATCCATCAGTCCACCTTTTTCATTTGTTGGTTGGGATGAATCACATACAATTCTGATTGTACTTATCCCACGTACAATACAGTCTTCTACTTGATTAAAAAAACAAAAACGTTACCAGTAGTTTAAGGATGGGATAATTTCTGATTCCTGTTCTAGCTGCAGAGTTTGGTGCAAGTGTTCCTTTTTACACTTATGCCGTGTACGCACGACCGGAATTTCCGACAGCAAAGGTCCGACTGAACGAATCCGCCGGACAATTTGATCGTGTGTGGGCTTCATCGGACCTTTGCTGTCGAAAAATCAGACGGACTTTAGAAATAGAACATGTTTCAAATCTTTCCGACGGACTCAAGTCCAGTCTAAAAATTTGTTCGTCTTTATGCTAGTCCGACAGACGATGACGACGCAAGGGCAGCTATTGGCTACTGGCTATGAACTTCCTTATTCTAGTCTGGACGTATGTCATCACGTTTGAATCAGTCGGACTTTGGTGTGATCATGTGTAGGCAAGTCAGTTGCGTCGGAACTCCGTATTCTATAAATTTGAAGTAAGGCACAGAGATCATGTGTTGTATGGAGAGGAGGGATTTTTTCATAGTCCAAGAGTAAGATCATTTTTCACGTAAGCTGTAACCTGTGACTATAGATATTTAAGTTGGAGTCCCTGCTAAGCAAGAGGGTCCCAACTTGGTGGAATGCCATTATTAGGAAGCAAAAGTGTGATAAAAAGGGCCCCGTGTTAGAGGCTTAGTAAGCAACAATGGTGGTTTGGACAAGTACAGTAATTATCTGCCTTTGGATCAGCCATTTGTTTCTTACAAAGCAATAGTAAATTTTTATGAAATGTGCTTTTTGGGAGCATTTGCTTGATATACATGTAGTAATTGGCATTAAGGTATTTAGGGGTGGATGATGTGGAGGGGTATGTTTCCTACAAGCAATATATTATATGTGGATGTTGGGGAGAAATGGAGACCATAGCCAGACCTGAAGACCTGTGTGAGAGGACACTGACCAAAATAAAATCTTGCAGCAAGCCAAATTTGACCCACAGGACAGAGTTTTGAGACCCCTGGTGTACAGCAATGTATGCTGTTTTTATTTGTTAAGTACAGAGATTAAGTAAACAATACCATTTATTGCCCTTCTGGGAATTCACAAGGTTAATATACAAAAACGTAGAATATTCCATTTCATGGAAGGCCTCTTCTGCTTTTTGACTCACTCTAGTCAAATGTTTGTCTTGGAAACACTGTACTAGTGACACTGTATCTGTCCAGGACCTCTGTATTTCATACTGTCAATGCTTCAGTTACAGTACACCAGAATCCCCACAGTTATACATTCTTTTCTTGCTGATAATAACTTGGTGTTTTGGGAACACCTATTCCTGCAACAGGTATTTTGAAAGCCAAGAATTCCCATCAACATTTGTAGTCATTGCATTTTGACTATGAGCTCCCTGGATCATTCTGAAATCATTAACACCCTAGATCTACCAGTACTGAGCAACAGGAAGCATTACATGGAAAGAAATGTACGTCTGAGAGAAGGTGTAATAATGCAAAATGAGAATAGCTACCATCCTGCAAAGAGGTGTTCTAATGCCCCGTACACACGGTCGGACTTTGTTCGGACATTCCGACAACAAAATCCTAGGATTTTTTCCAACGGATGTTGGCTCAAACTTGTCTTGCATACACACGGTCACACAAAGTTGTCGGAAAATCCGATCGTTCTGAACGCGGTGACATAAAACACGTGCGTTGGGACTATAAACGGGGCAGTGGCCAATAGCTTTCATCTCTTTATTTATTCTGAGCATGCGTGGCACTTTGTCCGTCGGCTTTGTGTACACACGATCGGAATTTCCGACAACGGATTTTGTTGTCGGAAAATTTTATCTCCTGCTCTCCAACTTTGAGTGTCAGAAAATCCGATGGAAAATGTCCGATGGAGCCCACACATGGTCGGAATTTCCGACAACACGCTCCGATCGGACATTTTCCATCGGAAAATCCGACCGTGTGTACGGGGCATTAGAGTACTGCTCAATCTTAAGCCTGGTACACACTAGAAGTTTTTTTTTTTTTTTAACCCAGCAGACTGAACAAGAAAAAAAAAACTGACAGATTGCAGTACTACAGTAAGGGAAAAAAAAGTATTTGATCGCCCTCTGATTTTGTTAGTTTGCCCTCAGTCTGTAAGGATAGGTTTATTTTAACAGTGAGAGACAGAATAACAATAAAAAAATCCAGGAAAACGCATTTCAAAAAAGTTATAAATTGATTTGCATTTTAACCACTTCAGCCCTGGAAGGATTTACCACCTTAATGACCAGGCCATTTTTTGCGACTGACAGTTGTACCCAAACAAAATTGAGGTCCTTTTTTCCCCCACAAATAGAGCTTTCTTTTGGTGGTTTTATTTTTTGCGCTATAAACAAAAAAAACACGACAATTTTGAAAAAAAAAAAAATATTTTTTACTTTTTGCTATAATACATATCCCAAATTTTTTTTCAAAAAACTAATTTCTTCATCAGTTTAGGCCAATATGTATTCTTCTACATATTTTGGTAAAAAAATCGCAATAAGCGTATATTAATTGGTTTGCGCAAAAGTTATAGCGTCTACAAAATAGGGGATAAATTTATGGCATTTTTATTATAATTTTTTTTACTACTAATGGCAGTTATCAACGATTTTTAGCAGGACTGCGACATTGCGGCTGACAGATTGCACAGTTTTGACACTTTTTTGGGACCAGTGACATTTATACAGCAATCAGTGCTAAAAATAGCCACAGATTATTGTATAAATTACACTGGCAGGGAAGAGGTTAACACTAGGGGGTGATCAAGGGGTTAAGCGTTCCCTAGGAAGGTGTTTCTAACTGTGGGGGAAGTGTACTGACTGGGAGTAGAGAGAGATTTCTGTTCCTAATCACTAGGAACAGAAGATCTCTCTCTACTTCCCTGTCAGAACGGGGTTCTGTTTGTTTACATTGACAGATCCCCGTTCTGGCTCTCTGTGGAGCGATCGCGGGTGGCCGGCGGACATCGCGGCCACCAGCCACGCGCATCGAGGCTGATGTTTGGTAGCTCAAACCTTCAGCTCCCTCCACAAATTTTCTGTGGGATTAAGGTCTGGGGATTTGCTAGACCACTCCAGGACTTTAATGTGCTTCTCTTGAGCCACTCCATTGTTGCCTTGGCCGTGTGTTTTGGGTCATTGTTATGCTGGAATACCCATCCATGACTCATTTTCAATGCCCTGGCACCCCCAAAGCATAATGTTTCCAGCTCCATGTTTGACGGTGGGGATGGTGTTCTTGGAGTCATAGGCAGCATTCCTCCTCCTCCAAACACGGCGATTTGAGCTGATGCCAAAGAGGTAGATTTTGATCACAACACTTTCACCCAGTTCTCCTCTGAATCATTCAGATGTTTATTAGCAAACTTCAGACGGGCCTGTACATGTGCTTTCTTGAGCAGGGGGACCTTGTGGGCGCTGCAAGATTTCAGTCCTTCACAATGTAGTGTGTTACCAATTGTTTTCTTGGTGACTATGGTCCCAGCTGCCTTGAGATCATTGACAAGATTCTCCTATGTAGTTCTTGACTGATTCCTCACCATTCTCATGATCACTGAAACTCCATGAGGTGAGATCTTGCATGGGGCCCCAGACTGAGGGAGATTCACAGTTATTTTGTGTTTCTTCGATTTGCGAATAATCCCACCAACTGTTGTCACCCTCTCACCAAGCTGCTTGGCGATGGTCTGGTAGCCCATTCCAGCCTTGTGTAGGTCTACAATCTTGTCCCTGACATCCTTGGACAGCTCTTTGGTCTTGGCCATGGTGGAGAGATTGGAATCTGATTGATAGTTGCTTCTGTGGACAGGTGTCTTTCATACAGGTAACAAGTTGAGATTAGGAGCACTCCCTTTAAGAGCTCATTACCTGTATAGAAGACACCTGGGAGCCAAAAAGTTTGCTGATCGATGGGGAATTATATACTTATTCCACTCATTAAAATGCAAATCAATTTATAACTTTTTTGAAATGCGTTTTGCTGGATATTTTTGTTGTTATTTTGTCTCTCACTGTTAAAATAAACCTACCATTAACATTATAGACTGATCATTTCTTTGTCAGTGTACAAACATACAAAATCAGCAGGGGCTCAAATACTTTTTTCCCTCACTGTAACTACTAACACACTGATCAGCGCTCAGAGTCATTGGCTGTCAGTGCTGATCGGATGTGGGTTGGATGATGGCTTTCCAGCATGCCTGTTCAACAGAAGATGACCGTGAGACCGGGTTCTATAGACTAGAAAGCTGTTAACGATTTTGGCCAATTTATGGCCCGCGTGTACAAGACTATGGCATATTTACACATATCGAGTGCCAATGTTATCTGATAATATTAACAGTTACCTGAACGATTTTACTTGTTTCTTTAAGTTACACTTCAAATAAAGCTCTGGGGGGTGTTATTTTAAGCAGTCATAAGATGTAGTGCTAAAGTAAGCCAATAGAAGCTGTTAAAGCTTCAATCAGCATTAAATGAATGTGGACAGAGCAAGAGCAACAACATCTATTGTTTTGGGCTTGCACTTGGTAAGATGCCAACATTTGGTTACAAGATGGCAGCTGAAGGGAATTTTGGAGTAATTTTGACTTGACTTGAGCTGCCTGACCATTTCTAGACCCCTTTAGCTGAGATCAGGTGACTAAATACTCGCAACTGCTTAGGTGTCCAGCTGCTATGGCATCCCAGAGCACCAATTGAATCAGGGTGGGTCTGCCATTTGGTCATGTGAGGTCCAAGCAGCATCTGGCAATTCAGGCTGGGTTCACACTATTGCAAGTTGGATGCGGTTTCTTTGCATAGCAGGAGATTGTGACTGGCTCTTCATGGAGCATGTTCACACATCTCTGCAGTGGCTCCAGTGCGAATTGCACAGGAGCCCTGTGGGTCTTTTGGTCCATTTCAGGTCGAAATTCAGCCCAAAATGTGGGCTGAAATCAGACCTGAAACGGTAAATGGAGACGCACCAGACTCCTGCTGTGAGCCAGAGCATGCTGCAGTGTGAACCCAGCCTAAGGCATTGCTCTTATAAACCTGGGGCACTTTCAAAGAAGAAAGTTCTCAATCTCATGTCATAGCCCCTAACAGAGTCCTCTGTCGTATCACTCCAGGATAAATAGTCTGGCCAGTGTGGGGATGGAGATCAGCAAGAGGAGAGTTCTGATAACTGGTGCTGAATATTGGAATTAAAGGGATCTATCTCAGAGCAAAAAGGACTCCATCTTCACCTGCCTATTTAAAGTTGTTGTAAACCCTATACAACCACTTTTAGCTACAGGCAAGCCTATAATAAGGCTTACCTGTAGGTACCGTGAATTTCTCATAAACTTGCATAGTTTAGGAGATATTCACTGTATCCGCATGTCCCGATGATGTCGGCACATGTGCACTGAAGAAACGGCTCACTCGTGGCATTTCTTCTGCTGCTGTGCTGTTACCAGCGGCTCCCCCATGCATGCGTTGGAGTGACGTCATCGCGGCTCCGGCCAATCACAGAGCCGTAGCCCACGAAACTGGAAGCAACTCAGGGGCGACACATCGCCGGTTACAGCGGTGTGCCGGGACCGCTGCAACAGCATCGTTCTAAGGTAAGTATTTCATAATGAGCTAGTATGTGATGCATACTAGCTCATTATGCCCTTGTCTTGCAGGTTTTTTTTTTCTTTTTTTTAATCTGGGTTTACAACCACTTTAAATGGCTGTTGTGTTTAAAGAGAAAAAAAAAGGTCATCTCAGTTTTAACAGTAACCATGGTAGTAAGGATTATAGCAGATATATAATACTGGGTAGAGATGATAAAAGGATACTTTCATACATGACTAAAATAAAAATGGTACCTCCTCCTGCAATCCACCGAGCAGACTGTAACATCTACATCCAGATTAATGAGTGAATGTGAAATGATGAGGACAGACCCAGCTTACAGAAGGATGGGAATATTGAGTGGGTGGCAGCACATAAAAGGTGCAGTTAAACAGCATTTGTTGGTAAGGCAACAAAATAAAATTAGTTACATTGTGGATTGAACTCTGCCACATTACAGATAATGAAGAAGTATAAATTATGAGGCTGCTGTCAGATAGCACAGTAAATAGGCTAAAAATAAAAGATTAAAATCTCTTTTGCTATGTACGTAATCCTTCTCTTAACATTATTGCTTTTAGTTGTACTGCCTCCTAAGGAGCTTTTCCTAGCACGCTCTGCACACATGGTATATTAAATTAGTGGGGTGAAGAAGACTGGGATTAAGGAATATATACTGACAGGGTCCAGGGCAAAAACAGAATTATGGTTTATAGGTATTTTCCAACTCAGCAGAGAAAAATCATTCTCAAATCATTATAATAATCCATACCATAAGGGTAAAAAAGAAAAAAAAGTTTAGGAGTTTATTTGGAAAGATGTGAGATACTGCTTAAAATAATTCTGTGTTATGAGAGATATGTAGGTTGCTATAGTGGACCTCTATTTAGAAAATGAGGGTTGTCTGGCTTTCTTGTGATGAAATTGTTCCAATACCTTGGGGCATTGACCTGAAATGGCTCCAATCGTTTGGGTCACTGACCTGGAAGTGGGTTCACACTTCAGTTCTGTCTTTACCCTTGGTTTAATGGCTACACTTCTTGTGTTCCGGGGGACTAGGAAAGTAACAAAATCAGGGGCTCACAATCTGCTAGTATTTACAGAAAAAGGACCTGAAAAGGCACCTCTCAAATTTCTCCCAGTACAGGTTTCCTTTATGCCAACGACTCACTATATTGGGGGACTAACTATTTGGAAAGCTGGTTACCATTGTGTTAAAATGCTTACACGCAGAAAAGAAACACAATTATGCTACAGTATGTTATAGTAATATACAAAAGTACAGTGAATATAGACTTTGAGGAGCCTCACTTCATCACCCATAACTATAGTTTTATGTACACCCCCTTTTCTAGGAGAAATTCATTTTTTCAGGTTAACCTCAACTGATTGGTAGAAAAATAGCAAATCATGACTACAATTTGCCTGGCTTTTTGAAAAAAAAAAAGTTATCAAGTAGGTGAACTCTGCAGGAATATGGGGAGACAGCAGATACTAGGTTTTCTTATGCCCCGTACACACGGTCGGATTTTCCGATGGAAAATGTCCGATCGGAGCGCGTTGTCGGAAATTCCGACCGTGTGTGGGCTCCATCAGACATTTTACATCGGATTTTCCGACACACAAAGTTGGACAGCAGGAGATAAAATTTTCCGACAACAAAATCCGTTGTCGGGAATTCCGATCGTGTGTACACAAATCTGACGGACAAAGTGCCACGCATGCTCAGAATAAATAAAGAGATGAAAGCTATTGGCCACTGCCCCGTTTATAGTCCCGACGTACGTGTTTTACATCACCGCGTTTAGAACGATCGGATTTTCCGACAACTTTGTGTGACCGTGTGTATGCAAGACAAGTTTGAGCCAACATCCGACGGAAAAAATCCTAGGATTTTGTTGTCGGAATGTCCAAAGTCCGACCGTGTGTACGGGGCATTAGTGTTTGACTTTTTTGGATGAAGATGCAGATTTAAAACTACAATGAATTCCCTAAATGTGGCCATCTAAATGCAGACTTGTGTCATGCCTTTTGAACGTGCCCAAAATTTAAATGTTTTTTTTGGTTTGATCAATATACCAGGTATCAAAAAGAAGTTGTTTACAGCCTCTTGAAATTTTCTTATATCCCTTGTGGCACGGAAAGCCCATACATCATCATCAGTAGATTTACTCGGAACCCCCCACTTCTTCTTTGTTCATCTTAGGTTTTCCGCATGGAATGGGTGAAGCCTCCTTAAGTTAGGACTCATGGGTTCAAAATTCCTCTGAGCTTTGAGAATATTTTAATTAAATCTTGCCTGTAGATACCCAACAATCTATAGTACAATGTTTCCAAAATACCCAGTGGTACCAAACCAAATTATTAACAAATGACCCTCCAACTGACATCTCCCCCCAACTTAAATTGACCAAGACCCCCCCCCCCCCCATTATTTTTAGACCAACCACCATCGATCGAAGTGCTTCTTAAGTTTCACCCCTGAACCCAGCACTGCTGGTTTGTCACCAAACTGTTCTTAAAAAAAACTGCGCACTTTTATTCTCATTGTATCATTGACCAAATGTTGTGGGCATTCTTCTTGTTAACTGCATCCCCCCCCCCCAAAAAAAAATATATAATGAATGGACATGGATGAGAGCTTGAGGGATGTTCTTTCAGTTTTTCTCCAGGCCCATTGAACTAAATATATGATAAATTCCTCGCTTAGGATAAATGTGGGTTGCAGCCCCCCCTATTAGGTTCCCAAAGGGACTTACAAGAATAGGTATAAATAATGGGGTGATTGGCGCTACCCTGTGAAATGTAAATGTAAATGAATAACTAAAGAGTTATAGATAATGTAAGGTACTAGACTAAAAAATTTTCTTGTAAACCGAAATATAAGTGTGCGTACCCCCACTGGTGAATGTGATAAGCAAAAGTGGGCATGTGACAAGTATATCAAACTATAACTAGATTATGCAAAAAGTAAGAAAAAAATAAATAAAAATAAAAAATGAAAAAGTGTATCTAAATAAAGTTGAGGATATCAGCTCAGATTGTGATTACTGAGACACATATACTCCCTTAATTATCCAACCATGTGACCCAGCCATTAACCATATAGTATCCCAATTCGTTCGATTTTGCTTATTTTCATTTAGATTTTTCTGCTCTTGCCTACCAGCGATGGAAAGCTATTGATTTTATATATACTTTTAATAAATTACAATTTTAAATACTGCATTATGGGGAGCCCCTTGTTTTTTCCTGTGAGGACCCCACCACTTGTTACTGTGGAACGACCTGGGAGGTCCTGTTTGAAGTGTACCCCAGGGTTTGAATGAACAGGTGGACAAACCCGATGGAGGAACAGATGGCATAGCACACTTTACCAAGGAGGAGGTTCACCCACAGTCACCCACTCTTTGCCTACTACCCCTGCAGGGGGTACTACGTCTGGTGGGTGTGGACCCAGTGGGGGGAGCACCAAAGTCACACTACGTGCTGTGCACTGAAGTCACCTGATATATGCAATATTGGATACTCTGGGATCATATTTTTGCCTTTTCTTTTTTCTTTTTCTTTTTACTTTTTAAGAGGGACTTGGATTCTTATATTGATCACATAGTATTTCTATGTTATAGGTGTGGACTATATTTGTACTTTATGTACAGTGGTGTATTTACTATCTACTTATCACATTGTTTTGTAGTACAACGAATTGGGATACTATATGGTTAATGGCTGGGTCACATGATTGGATAATTAAGGGAGTATATGTGCCTCAGTAATCACAATCTCAGCTAATATCCTCAACTTTATTTAGATACACTTAAAGATATACTCACTTTTTCATTTTCTATTTTTATTTATTTATTACTTTTTGCATAATCTAGTTATGATTTGATATACTTGTCACACGCCCACTTTTGCTTATCAAATTCACCAGTGGGGGTACGCACACTTATATTTCAGTTTACAAGAAAAATTTTTAGTCTAGTACCTTACATTATCTATAACTCTTTAGTTATTCATTTACTGGTTCACAGGGTAGCGCCAATTACTCCATTATTTATAGCCATTGAACTCAGTGCTTTCTAAGTCACTGACTTGGATCATGTACCATATCAATAAAGTCAAAATGACCTTAGAAATCTTTATCCACATACCTGTTCTGGTGTTCTCCCTGTGTGTGTGTGGTGGTGATGGGGGGGGGGGGTCGCGGGGAGCCATCCCTGCCGGGAGAACACAGTGATTATTGCTAACAATTATAGCCATTGGGAATGAGCCCATGCCGAAAATTTGACATTCTGGTTGTACCCAATTCGATGGATGGATAAACATGGGTACATTCAGCCTGCCCAAAGATGGTTTGAATCTCAGGAGGACCCTGCTGCACGATTCAAACCATCTATGGCATAACTCAAGTATGTGGAGAATGAGAAGTAACCAATGGCACCCTCTTTGTTTAACTCCTGAAAGATTTCCTTTACGGCCCATTCACACTTTGATGTTCTAATGTGTGGCTAGCATTGTGCCATATGAAAATATACATTGCGTTAGGGCAGCTCATTTCAAAGGAATGAGCTACCAGCAGTATTCCAAGGCCCAATTTTTTTTGTAAAATAGGCTACAGTGTGTGTAGTGCAGTGGTACAGAATGGAGAGTGGATAACTATATTATTAACAAGCCCTTTACTAAAGGGAGTGTGAACCCTAACAATAAATTTCCTTTTGGTCCGTTAAGTAGACCACTAAAGGATTTTGCTATATCAGTTCAATAAGTGCAAAAAATACCTGTTGATCATGTCAGAAATTTAGAGCTGTCCTGTGTCTTGTACACACTTCCTGTGTGATCTCCAAGAAGAGTAATTAGCTTTCTCAGTTCTTATCTTGGGTATACAGAATGATTAGTGTGTGTGTTGTGGAGAATAGGATAGGGGGACAGTTTAGGTCAGAGGTGCCCAACCTTTTTCAGGCGCGAGGGCCACTTTAGCAACTTGGTAGCCGGTCGCGGGCCACAATGAGTGGGCAGATGCAAGGTCCATGTCCACTCGGCCTATGCAGAGCAGACACAGCCCGCATGTGCACGGGAGTCATGGCCACAGCAAAGATCTCTATATGGATGGCACGGCATCCATAGGGAGTGCAGTACGCATGTGCGCAGTGACATCACCGGCACTGCTAAAGTAAATATCTCCTAAATGGTGCATGTTTAGGAGGTATTTACTTTACCTACAGGTAAGCCTTATTATAGGCTTACCTGTAAGTATAAATTTAAAAAAGCTTTTAGTTCCACTTTAACACAAACACTTTGCGGGCTTACACTACTTTTGAAAACGCACTACACCAAACTGCATGGTACTGCAGTACCATGCGATTTGGTGCCCACCAATAGGGATGGGTCAAATGGACCCCTGTTCGGTTCGCACCAGAACTTTCGAACACCGCAAAAGTTTGGACCCGAATAACGAACCTCATTAAAGTCAATAGGACCCGAACGTCAAAAATTAAAAGTGCCCATTTTGGAGGCATATATGCAAGTAGGTGGGCATACAATGGTTATAGGGGTCCTGGTCCTGCCCTGGGGGACATGTATAAAAAAAAAAAAAAGTTTGTGAAAAACTTAATTTTTAAATGAGCAGTGATTTTTTGATTTTTAAAGTGAAAGCATACAAATGAAAAATTCCTCGCACTATAGTGCCTGGGGGGAGGGGGGGTCCCCTTAGTCTACCTGTAAAGTGGCAGATCTGTACAATGTCTAGAATCTGCTGCAGCAATAATTGCATTCATAAAGCAAAAAAAATGACATTTTCCCTGCAAGCTGCCTTTATTTTGCTCAGCAACAGCTGGGGAGCCAGTATGTATGATGAGGCCACAATGTAGTGCACTGGGAACAAGATACATTCTGGTGTCACTTTGACTTTGGATAGAAGTAACAGGTGCGTAAAAATTGGTCTTTGGGTGTCGTGGCGCCTTCCCACCGTAACCCTATAGAGGTAATCTTGATGAAAGCAAGAATTTGCCTTGCTGTAATAAAATTGTATTGACGTGCACCTGTCAAACAGGGGCAGATAAACTGGTCTTTGGGTGTTGGGGGCGCCTTCCCACGGTAACCCTATAGAGGTACTCTTGATAAAAACAAGAATTGGCCTTGTTGGAAAAAATTGCAATGATATGTACCTGTCAAACAGGTGCAGAAAAATTACTCTTTGGGTGTCGGGGGCACCTTCCCACCGTAACCCTATAGAGATTCTCTTGATGAACGCAAGAATTGGCCTTGCTGTAAAAAATTGTAATGATATGCACCTGTCATACAGGTGCTGAAAAATTGGTCTTTGGGTGTTAATTGTGCCCATGAAACCTATACCAAAAACATTCTTCCAGATGAAATGATTGAACACCCTCAAAGCTAGGCAACCTCAAAGTCCTGCAGAGATTCCACATCCCAAAAAGACTTAATCAGTGACATCGGCATCAGGGGCTTCATAGCTGGTAATCCAGGACTGATTCATTTTTTTATAAAAGTCAAACGGTCCAGGGAGTCTGTGGACAGACGCGTTCTATGATCGGTAACAAAACCTTCTGCAGCACTGAATGCCCTTTCTGAAAGCACGCTGAATGCAGGGCAGCCCAACAACTCAATAGCATACTCCATTTCTGTTTTGGCCCTGAGGAAATCGTCCACCATGTGATGCAGACGCTGCCAATGGGATGTGGAAGCTGGCAGCACTTGGCGGCGAGGACTAAAAAAATTCCCGAAATGCCTCACTTAGGCGGATGCCTTCTCCAACTCTCCTCTCTTGACCAACTGAAGACTCAAAACTACGTTTTCCACGACACTGTAACCTACTGGAGTCAGGAATAAGGTTCAATAAAATCCTCTTTAACATGTCCTCAAGAGATTTTATCTTCTGCACTCTCTATGAGGACGAGATGAGTTCTGAGACGTTCCCCTTATAACGGTGGTCAGGGAGGGTTGCCAACCAGTAATCATCCTTCTCCTTTATGCCACGTATTCTTGGGTCCTTTCGTGGGGTTTGAAGCATGAGGTTGCCCATGCGCCTCAAATTTGCTGTGGCTTGAGAAACAGACTCCTCAAGGTCACTCAGGATGACAGACAGCATCTGGAACTTACTCCTCCCAGCCACGTACTACTCCCAAGGGTCCTGGGGTTGGAAAGCCATCACTTACAGATTGACGCATGTCTTCCTCTTCTTCAAAGGCTATGAAAGTGCCAGAATCCTCCTCCTCATCCTCCTTCCCTCTCTCCTCCTGTGTTCTGTGACATTGGAATGATGGTGTCTGGATAAAGTGGGCCTTGAGAGGAAAGGAAGTCCTCCTCTTCCCCCTGCTGTTCTGCCTCCAGTGCCCTGTCCATAATGCCATGCCGAGTTTGCTTCAGCAGGGATTGTGTCACTGATGCATGCACTGTTACTGCTCACCATCCTTGTGGCCTCCTCAAACGGTGACAATACAGTGCATGCATCGTTAATGATCAGCCATTGGCATGGGGAAAAACAGCCAAGGCTGCCTGAGCCTGTCGTCGTGCCATACTGGCACAGGTACCCGTTGATGGCCCTGTGCTGCATGTATAGCCGCTGCAGCTTTCCCAAAGTTAAGTTCCACTTGGTGGGCATGTCACAAATCAGGCGGTTTACAGGCAGGTGGAATTCCCGCTGAATTTCAGCCATCCGAGCACTGGCTGTGTATGACCGCCTGAAATGGCTACAGACTCTTCTGGCCTGCTTTAGGACATCTTGCAACCCTGGGTACATACTTAGGAAACGCTGCACCACCAAACTGAGGACATGTGCCAGGCATGGCACATGTGTCAACTTTCCCTGTCTAAGGGCAGACAGGAGGTTTGAGCCATTATTGAACACCACCATTCCTGGATCCAGCTGGCATGGTGTGAACCACCTCTGGGCCTGTCCCTGCAGAGCTGCAAAAATCTCTGCTCCGGTGTGGTTCCTGTCTCCTAAACACACCAGCTGAAGCACTGCATGGCACCTTTTAGCCTGACTCTGTGAATAGCCCTTTGAACGCTTAGGGGGTACCTGATGTCCATAGAACAATTCTGCAGAGGAGGGTATGGAGGTGGCGGAGGAGGAGGAGGGAATAGAACTCACAGGTCTGGCATCATCACGACCAGCTGTATGGATACGTGGGGGCACAAAAAGCTACAGCACCAAGCCCTGACCTGCATCCTTTCGAGTTGCAAGCAGCATTTCCCAGTGTGCTGTGAAGGAAATATATCATCCCTGCCTATGCTTGCTGGACCACATGTCAGCAGTAAGGTGGATTTTACAGGTGACTGCCTTGCCCAATGATGCCAGAACCTTCCCTTCCACGTGATGGTAGAGAGATGGAATGGCCTTACATGAAAAGTAGTAGCGAATGGGAATCTGCCATTGTGGTACAGCACATTGTTTGAATTCACAGAAGGGGGCAGAATCCACCAGGCTGAAAGGCAGAAGTTGGAGAGCCAACAGCTTTGACAAGCTTGCATTCAGATGCTGGGCATGTGGGTGGCAGGGACTGTATTTTTTTTTCCGCTGCAGCAGATGGGGCAGAGAAATTTGCCGGCTACAGTCTACAGCTGGTGGTGTGCTGCTGGCAGATGTGCTGCTAGGACCTGGGACACCCTGTGCTATACCATCATCCCTGTCAATGAAGGCTGCTGAAAGGTAATGACTCTGTATCGCAGGGGCAGACTGAACTGGGTGAGGAGGAGGAGGGACAGATTTGTGCCCCTTTTGTGTGGCTTTTAGGTGCTCTTGCCAACGGGCTGAGTGGTTGGACGTTAAATGCCTTGTTAAGCATGTGGTACCCAAATGATTGGTGTTTTTGCCACGTTTGATGTGCCTGAGACCCAGTTTGCAGATAGTAACAGTGCGATCTGCTGCAGATGTGCTGAAAAGGCCCAGACAGTTCAGCTTTGGGGAGTAAGCCGGGAGATAACAGAATGTGATGGAATAGGGTGGCTGCTCTCTACTCTTTCTTGATGTCGGCCTCCTTGGGGTTGGGCCGCCTCACCTTCAGTTTCCTCCTCTGCTCTATCAGGCACCCAAGTCGCATCAGTGACCTCATCATCATCATCTCCATCTTCATCATTACCACTGGAGACAACTTGGCAATACGCTGCGACTTGGGGAACATGAATTTGTCTACCAGTGTTCTTCCCTCTCTCTAGACCCATGTTCCTGTCATCCTCAACCTCAGAACCAACATCTGAATCCAGTAATGGCTGGGCATCATCAAGGAGCAAGTGGCTGATGCTGTGGTCAAATAACTCAGCTGACTCCTCAATGGCTGATGTTGGGGCTATGGCAGTAATAGATGTGGACAAGGTTGCAGGTTTAACCACTCTGGCAACTTCAGGGGACTGCACACTTGTCTCTGCTTACGTGACAGAGGATGAGGAGGATGAGGGAGGTTTAGTAAGCCAGTCCACCACCTCCTCTGCATGCTGTGGCTGGATAGCACGGGCAAACTCACTAAACAGAGGAAATTATGCCCTGCCTGAGTACTGACCACCACGTCCACCTTTGCCTGTGGACACATTTGTTGCTGGCCCCCTTACAGTGCCAAGGGAATCTCTGCCTCTCCTTGTTGTCCTTCCAGACATTATTGGGAGGGAGGGGTCGGTGCTTATAAGCAAATGTAAAGAATAAGTTGAAATCTGTACATAGATGCACTTTAAGCAATGTAAAGAGGTGTTTGGTGCACTTTAATTTGAGTACTCACACTACACAGACACACTCCACGGATACACTATAATATACTGCAATATAATGTGCCAAACGTACAATGAAGCACAGAACTATATGGCGTTAAACTGGCAGTAATGCACACAAAACGATATGGCGTTAGACTGGAAGTAACGCACACAAAACGATATGGCGTTAAACTGGCAGTAACGCACACAAAACGATATGGCGTTAAACTGGCAGTAACGCACGCACACAGAACTATATGGCGTTAAACTGGCAGTAATGCACGCAAAACGATATGGTGTTAATCTGGAAGTAACACAAACAGAAGTAACTGCCGTTAAACTGGCAGTAACGCATGCAAAACTAAATAGCGTAAAACTGGCAGTAACGCACACAAAAGATATGTCATTAAACTGGCAGTAATGCACGCAAAACTATATGGCGTTAAACTGGCAGTAACGCACGCAAAACTATATGGTGTTAAACTGGCAGTAATGCACACAGAACTATATGGCATTAAGCTTGCAGTAACGCACACAAAATGATATGGCGTTAAACTTGCAGTAACGCACACAAAACAATATGGTGTTAAACTAGCAGTAACGCACACAGAACTATATGGTGTTAAACTGGCAGTAACGCACGCAAAACTATATAGCGTATAACTGGCAGTAATGCACACTGAACTATATGGCATTAAACTTGCAGTAACGCACACAAAATGATATGGCGTTAAACTTGCAGTAACGCACCCAAACAATATGGCGTTAAACTGGCAGTAATGCACACAGAACTATATGGTGTTAAACTGGCAGTAATGCATGCAAAACTATATCGCGTTAAACTGGCAGTAATGCACACAGAAATAAATGGCGTTAAACTGGCAGTAAAGCAATCAAATAAACGGTGTTCAGGATTACTGACACAGTCTCACTACACTACACTGAAACTATATGAGCTGTCCCTACTCTACACAAATGTATGCATGAATGACATGGTCTCACTACACTACAGTGAAACTATCTGAGCTGTCCCTACTCTAGCTGCACACTATGCAAAACTCAATGATGGTCCTCCTCACTACACTCACACTATCCCTAGACTGACACTAAACTAATATTCTACACTGACAATTGAAGCAAAATAGCACAGTATCGCACACTAACTAATAGCACTGAACAGAGCCCTGTTCTATCTATGTCCACGCCAAAATCACTCTGGAAATGGCTGCCATTGAAAGAATACTTTTATACTGTGGGGCGGGAATGAGCCATGATTGGATAAAGTCATGATGACAGTGTCCAATCATGACTCTGACAGTGCTCTGTGCCCTGATTGTCTGAAGTTTTCACTGCTTCAGCCAATCGGGGCTTGCAATGCACTGTTCAGCGCCGCAATGCATTGTGGTTGGTTCAGGGGGGCGAACAAACGCTAGAATGACCCGTTTGTTCGGCTGTTCGCCGAACGACCGAACAACGAAAGTTCAGGCCGAACTTATGCTCAGGCCGAACTGTTCGCCCATCCCTACCCACAAATGCACTGCATTTGTGATCTGCATTTGGGGTGCCTTTAATACACTGACACATAGCTCCCAACTGTCCCTGATTTCGAGGGACTGTCCCTGATTTGCAGTAATGTCCCTCTTTCCCTCTTTCCTCCTCATTTGTCCCGCATTTTGGTCTGATCTATATAGTTGTATATAAAATACACTTTTTATCTTTCAAAAAGTGTTTCCCAGTGCTAAACCTATCATCCAATTTCTAAATTGCTTAATTTGTACATTTTGAAAGCGAATATAAAGGAATAGTATTGGTAAAAAAAATCCCTTGTGGATTTAATTAACCTCTTTTTTGGTAATTCTCCTTTAAGTGGATGTGGCAGGGGGCGTGTCCTATGCCTACATACGTTTGTTAGTAGCTGCCCCCTATTCCCATCTCAAAATGTTGAGAGATATGCACTGACACACGCATGCAAATCATAAGGGCAGTGCATTCACCGGTGGGGAGGGAAACTAGCATGGAATGCACCTTTTTTGAACTGTGTTCTGGTGTGAACCGGCCATAAATGTCACAAAGGTACTGTGTGCACGTCATCTGACATAAGGCATTGTCCCGCCTAAGAAAGATTTAATTACTGTAGGTTATAATTTTATGTTATTTTTTTTTAATAAGCTAGTTATCTAGATTTTCGTTAGGGGACTCTGTTATATGGAAACCTAAGGTATTATGACTAGCTTTATATTCATAGACTCATATCTGTAGTAATCATACTGTATGACTGTAATGTAATCTGCTTTATGCAGGATGGAGCGGGATGCTATATACACCCAACGCAAAGCTGAAAGAGCAACACTGCGGACTCACTTCAGAGACAAGTACCGACTACCAAAGGTAAAATCACATTTGCACAAGCGGGATTGGAAAAAAGCACCATGGTCAATATCTCATTCCATACCAGAGGAAACATAACGCACATTTATTTATCCCAACTAATATGTTATATACATCATTTTTTTTGTAGAGTTGGGATCAGGAAATGTAGCATCATCATACAAATTCATGCTCATCACATATCAGATTAATCAGGTATCTCATGTTTAGTGCATACCTCCCAATATACCGTACATAAGAAAAAAAACTGCCAACTACCAATGGTAAAATAAATGTATTTTGTAGGGTCGGGATTAAAAAAAAAAAAAAACTTGTCATACAATGCATTATCATACACATTACTACTCATTACATATCAGAGGAAACAAGCATCTTATTACATACCTCTCAACTTTCAATAACTGTTCACATTAAGACAAAACGAGTCCACCCAAATTCTGTCCTACATTGTGCATGAGAATATAGTGCCTTGTATTCTCATGCACAATGTAGGACAGAATTTTCCACATTTTGTCATGTTACAACCAAAAACAAACATGTATTTTTTGGGAATTCAGGTGATAGACCAACATAAAGTGGCACATAATTGTGAAGTGGAAGGAAAATGATAAATTGTTTTCAAAATTTTTTACAAATAAATATCTGAAAAGTGTAGCGTGCATTTGTATTCAGTCCCCCTGAGTCAATACTTTGTAGGACCACCTTTCACTGAAAGTCTTTTGGGGGATGTCTCTACCAGCTTTGCACATTTAGATAGGGAAATTTGTGCCCATTCTTCTTTGCAAAATAGCTCAAGCTCTGTCAGATTGTATAGAGAACGTCTGTGAACAGCAATTTTCAAGTCTTGCCACAGATTATCAATGGATTTAGGTCTGGACTTTGACTGGGCCAGTCTAACACATGAATATGCTTTGATCTAAACCATTCCATTGTAGCTCTGGCTGTATGTTTAGGGTCATTGTCCTGCTGAAAGGTGAACCTCCACCTCAGTCTCAAGTATTTTGCAGACTCTAATGCCCCGTACACACGAGCGGAATGTCCAACAAAAAAAGTCTGATGGGAGCTTTTCATCGTATATTCCGATCGTGTGTATGCCTCATCAGACTTTATACGTCGAAAATTCTGACGGACCTAGAAAGAGAACATGTTCTAAATATTTCCGATGGAACCAATTCCTATCTGGAAAACCCCTCGTCTGTATGCTGTTCCGACGTACCAAAAACGACACATGCTCTGAAGCAAGTACGAGACGGAAGCTATTGGCTACTGGCTATTGAACTTCTCTCTTCTAGTCCCGTCATACGTGTTGTATGTCACCACGTTCTTGATGGTCGGACTTTGGTGTGATCGTGTGTACGCAAGACAGTTTCAGCGGAATTCCATCGGAACTCCATCGGAAAAACCTTCAGAGTTTATTCCGATGGGAAAACCGGTCGTGTGTACAGGGCATTACAGGTTTTCTTCTAATGCCCCGTACACACGATCGGACCTTCCGACAACAAAACCGTGGATTTTTGTTTCAATGTTGTTGGCTCAAACTTGTCTTGCATACACATGGTCACACAAATATTGGCCAACAATTACGAACGTAGTGATGTACAAGACGTACGGCGAGCCGATAAAAAGGAAGTTCAATAGTCGTGCGCCTTTGGGCTCCTACTACTAATGTTGTGTTTGGTGAGCATTGATTCCGAGCATGCGTGAACTTTTGTGCGACGGACTTGTGTACACGCGATCAGAAAATTTGAGAACCTGCTGGCCAACATTTGTTGGCGGAAAGTCTGACAACAAATGTTCGATGGAGCATACACACGGTCGGACTTTCCACCAACAAGCTCACATCCAGTATTTGTCGTAAAATCCGATCATGTGTACGGGGCATAAGATTGCCCTGTATTTGGCTCCATCCATCTTCCCATCAACTCTGACAAGGTTCCCTATCCCTGCTGAAGAAAAGCATCCCCACAACATGATGCTGCCACCACCATGTTCCATGGTGGGGATGGTGTGTTCAGGGTGATGTGCAGTGTTAGTTTTCCGCCACACATATCGTTTTGCTTTTGGGGCATAAGTTCAATTTTGGTCTCATCTGACCAGAGCACCTTCTTCCACATGTTTGCTGTGTCCCCCACATGGCTTCTTGCAAACTGCAAATCTTATGGATTTCTTTCAACAATGGCTTTCTTCTTGCCACTCTTCCATAAAGGTCAGATTTGTGAAGTGCACAACTAATGGTTGTCCTGTGGACAGATTCTACCACCTGAGCTGTGGATCTCTGCAGCTCCTCCAGAGTTACCACGGGCCTCTTGGCTGCTTCTAAGATTAATACTCTCCTTGCGTGGCCTGTCAGTTTAGGTTTGCAGTTGTGCCATACTCTTTCCATTTTCCGATGAAGGATTGAACATTGATCCGTGAGATGTTCAAAGCTTGGGATATTTTTTTATAACCTAACCTCAACTTTATCCCTGACCTGTCTGGTGTGTTTCTTGGCCTTAATGGTACGGTTTGTTCACTAAAGGTACACCAAGGTAATGTGGAAAATTTCAAGGGGTATGAATACTTTTTCAAGGCACTGAACCATGCCCATGTTCGACAGCTCACTCCTTTCAGGATCCAAAAAAGTTAATTCAGGTGTTATTGTATTACATAATAGGAATATGATTTCCCAAAACTCAGCTGATTTATAATTCAATAAATTCTCTACTTTTGCTTTTTCCACACAGTAAAAGGTTAGTTTATAAGTCTGACTCCTTAGTTTGAATGTAAGCTCTAACAAGCAGTGCCTTCTGATTCCTCTTGTATTGAATTGTATTGGAACTTTACTGTCTGCCCTCATGTTGTAAAGCGCTGTGCAAACTTTTGGTGATATATACAGTGCCTTGAAAAAGTATTCATGCCCCTTGAAATTTTTCACATTTTGTCATGTTACAAACAAAAACGTAAATGTATTTTATTGGAATTTTACGTGATAGACAAACACAAAGTGGCACATAATTATGAAGTGGAAGGAAAATGATAAATGGTTTTCCAAATTTTTTACAAATAAATATGTTAAAATGCGTGGCGTGCATTTGTATTCAGCCCCCTTTACTCTGATATCCCTGACTAAAATCTAGTGGAACCATTTGCCTTCAGAAATCACCTAAGTATAAATACAGCTGTTCTGTGAAGCCCGCAGAGGTTTGTTAGAGAACCTTAGTGAACAAACAGCATCATTAAGGCGAAGGAACATACCAGACAGGTCAGGGATAAAGTTGTGGAGAAGTTTAAAGCAGGGTTAGGTTAAAAAAAAAATATCCCAAGCATTGAACATCTCACAGAGCACTGTTCAATCCATCATCCGAAAATGGAAAGAGTATTGCATAACTGCAAACATACCAAGACATGTCCATCCACCTAAACTGACAGGCCAGGCAAGGAGAGCATTAATCAGAGAAGCAGCCAAGAGGCCCAATGTAAGTCTGGAAGAGCTGCAGAGATCCACAGCTCAGGTGGGAGAATCTGTCCACAGGACAACTATTAGTCGTGCACTCCACAAATCTGGCCTTTATGGAAGAGTGGCAAGAAGAAAGCCATTGGAAGTCCCGTTTGCAGTTTGCGAGAAGCCATGTGGGGGACACTGCAAACATGTGGAAGAAGGTGCTCTGGTCAGATGAGACCAAAATTGAACTTTTTGGCCTAAAAGCAAAACGCTATGTGTGGCATAAAACTAACACTGCACATCACCCTGAACACACCATCCCCACCGTGAAACATGGTGGTGGCAGCATCACGTTGTGGGGATACTTTTCTTCAGCAGGGACAGGGAAGCTGCTCAGAGTTGATGCGAAGATGGATGGAGCCAAATACAGGGCAATCTTAGAAGAAATACAAATAATAGGCTGCGCTGCCAATAAATGAACGTGATCATAATTGATACAACCAACTCAGTGACAATCAAGCGTAAACAAAATACTAAAAAAATTAATCAATAGCTGAAAAATTTAGATCACATAAATACGATAAGAAATAATGGTGAATAAAAATTCGGTGATGAAAACACTTAAAGTAAGTCCATATGATCAGAAATTAAAGTCCTTATGGATAAAGAAACTTATTGGATAGATTGGGGTCAAGCCCAGGAAGACGACAGATTTGTCGAAAAGGCGTAGGGAGGAGCGGCGTGCTGACGTCACCACCACACCACGCTGAACCCGGAAGGAACGGGCAGCAGCTGAAGCCGGCCGGCGCTAATTGATTCTATGAGGCGATTTTTAACTGCACACATTGTAAGTGCTTTTCTTTTATCTAATAAAGTAGTTTTTTACTGTATTACGCTATGGAGCATTCTCTTTTTATGTTCATCTATGGATTGGGAGCGGAAACATCATCATTAGGTTGATTTCCTGGAGCGGTGGCCTGTGGCACACACCTCAACAGAGACCCAGTGGCTGGGGGACACAGCCACTTGCGTGTATGATCTCTGTGACAGGAGATCTTTGGATCTGGTAAGGGGCTTACATACTTGAGGTGGAGGAATTCCCTGCAACATCACGCTCCTTAGGGAGACAGTTTTTCTTGCATGCCTTACATCACTTGAGGAAAGGGTGCCTTTCTCCTTCTATCCAATAAGTTTCTTTATCCATAAGGACTTTAATTTCTGATCATATGGACTTACTTTAAGTGTTTTGATCACCGAATTTTTATTCACCATTATTTCTTATCGTATTTATGTGATCTAAATTTTTCAGTTATTGATTAATTCTTTTAGTATTTTGTTTACGCTTGATTGTCACTGAGTTGGTTGTATCAATTATGATCACGTTCATTTATTGGCAACGCAGCCTATTATTTGTATAGCTATTAAGGTGGGGGTTGTCTCACATTTATGGTTGCAGCAGCATTTAGTTTTTCTCTTTGTTCTTTTTTGTTTTGTTTTTTTCACTAAACTCATGTGTGTATTATTTCACTTAAGGGATAGCGCAGTATTTTTCTTTTTGGTTTTACAATCTTAGAAGAAAACCTATTAGGATCTGCAAAATACTTGAGACTGGAGCAGAGGTTCACCTTCCAGCAGGACAACGATCCTAAACATACAGCCAGAGCTGCAATGAAATGGTTTAGATCAAAGCATATTCATGTGTTAGAATCACCCAGTCAAAGTCCAGACCTAAATCCAATTGAGAATCTGTGGCAAGACTTGAAAATTACTGTTAACAGACACTCTCCATCCAATCTGACAGAGCTTGAGCTATTTTGCAAAGAAGAATGGGCAAAATATCACTCTCTAGATGTGCAAAGCTGGTAGAGACATCCCCAAAAAGACTTGCAGCTGTAATTGCAGAGAAAGGTGGTTCTACAAAGTATTGACTGGGGGGCTGAATACAAATTCACCCCACACTTTTCACATATTTATTTGTAAAAAATGTTGAAGACCATTTATCATTTTCGTTCCACTTCACAGTTATGTCCCACTTTGTGTTGGTCTATCACATAAAATACATTTAAGTTTTTGATTGTAAAATGACAAAATGTGGAAAATTTCAAGGGGTATAAATACTTTTTGAAGGCACTGTACCATGCCCATGTGCAACAGCTCCCTCTTTTCAGGATTCAAAAAATTGCAATCAGGTGTAACTGTATTACATAATAGGAATACGATTTCCCAAAACTCAGCTGCTTTATAATCCAATAAATTCTCTACTTTTGCTTTTTCCCCAGTTTAGGTTAGTTTATAAGTCTGACTCCTTAGTTTGACTGTAAGCTATAACAAGCAGTGCCTTCTGATTCCTCCTGTATTGAATTGTATTGGAACTGTACTGTCAGGCACTGTAAATCCTGTATAATAATAAAAGACTTCTTCATAGGGCTAAATCAGGTTAGGCTACTGACTTGGTAGCATAATATGTGTACAGTGACAGCATATGCCATCATGTCCTATTGAATAGTTAGAACTTTTGTCAGTGTTTTATTGCTTCTGGGTCCTCACTTTGAGAGCTTCTATCTTGATTACTGCCACTGGGACAGAAAGTAATTAGAATTCTAGAATTCTCTGTAAGAGGCACGCAGAGAGAAATAAAATACCAAAAAAAGTTCTGACCTTATCCCATGCTTTACAAGATAGAAAAATAATTGCTGGCTGACTTTTTTTTTTTTAATTCTATTTATATACCTCCAACAATTTACACAGCGCTTACCGCTTATACGGTATATATTATACATTCACATTAGTCTTTGTCCTTAAGGAGCTCACAGTATAAACCTCACATGCATACATATACATACTAGGGCCAGTTTAGACAGGAGCCAATTAACTTACCGGCATGTCTTTGGAGTGTGGGAGGAGACCGGAGTACCTGGAGAAAACCCAAGATCTGTTTGCTCTTAATCTGTACCTCTGCTTTAATGGGAATGCAAAGTTGTTGAAGGCACCATTTTCAGTTTGCATGGTACTAAAGTTCAATAGAACTTGCAGTTTATATCAGCTAAATACATTCCAGGTTCATCAAAAAAGGTGTGCAAACTCTTTTTGTTTATTTTCTTTAGAAAGTAGCCACAGCCTGAGTAATAAAAGCCTGTCCCCTACCAGCATACTACAGAGACGCACCCTTGCTCTTTGTGTGGAATCAGTGATTTCAATGCAGAGGTCTAACACATCCGCATTGCTTAGACCCCTTTCACACTGAGGCAGTTTTCAGGCATTACCTCCTATTTATTTGCACGAGTGCTTTCACGCTCGAGCGGTGCGCTTGCGGGACGTTAGAAAAAGTCCTACAAGCAGCATGTTTGGGGTGGGTTTGGAGCGTTGTAAAAATTGCTCCAAAAACGCCTCTGCCCATTGAAAAGAATGGGCAGCGCTTTGAAAGTGCTGCAAAACGGGTGTTTTTTGGATTTCCATGTTGTCACGTGACCTTAACCACTTCAATACAGGGCACTTATACACCTTCCTGCCCAGACCAATTTTCAGCTTTCAGTGCTTTCGCACTTTGAATGACAATGACGTGATCATGCTTCACTGTACCCAAACTAAATTTTTATCATTTTGTTCCCACAAATAGAGCTTTCTTTTGGTGGTATTTGATCACCTCTGGGATTTTTATTTTCTGCTAAACAAATAAAAAAAGACCGAAAATTTTGAAAAAAAATGTTTTTTTTTTTTCTGTTTCAGTTACAAAACTTTGTAAATAAGTAAGTTTTCTCCTTCACGGATGGGGCTGCACTGACGGTCACTGATAAGGCAGCACTGATGGGCACCGATGAGGTGGCATTGATGGGCACTGATGATGGGCACTAATATGTTGCACTGATATGCGGCACAATTGGCATGGATAGGCAGCAAAGATGGGTACTGATAGGTGGCACGGATGGGCACTGATGTACTGTTATGTATGGTACTGATGGATGCCAATCAGTGCCAAACAATAATGCCTGGCAATCAGTGATGCCCATTGTGGGCACTGATTGGCAGCCATTGTGGGCACTGATTGGCATCTATTGTGGGCACTGATTGGCATCCCTGGTGGTCTAGGGTGGCATACCTTGTGGTGACATCCCTGGTGGTCCTAGTGGTGTCCCTGGTGGTCCAGTGTGGGCATCCTTGGGGGGGGGGCTATGCTGATAATTGATCAGCACAGACCCCCCCCGTCAGAGGAACAAGCCGATCGGCTCTCCTCTACTCGCGTCTGACAGACACGAGTGAGGAAAAGCCGATCATCGGCTCTTCCTGTTTACATCGTGATCAGCCGTGATTGGACACGGCTGAACACGTGTTAAAGAGTCTCCGTCAGAGACTCTTTACCAAGATCGTAGTTGCGGTGTGTCAGACTGACACACCACAACAACTATGGCCGCGATACACGCCCCCGGGGGCGCGCAATGGCTTAAAATCCAGAAGACGTCATCTGACGCCCAGTCAGGTTATTGAAACCACTTTGCCGCTGTCATTTTGCTATATAGCGGGCTGCAAGTGGGTAGCCCCCCTGGCAGTTTTCCCAAGTGTGGCTCGGGGTTAAAATTCAGTCCCATTAGCGGTAACTCCGAGCCACACTCCGGATCGCATTGCAGGATCCTGGTGCGGCGTTACTTACCTTGTCCCCGGGATCCTGCGATGTCCCCCACTGTGTCTGCGGGCTCCGTCCTTCGCCTGAAGCCTCTCCGTGCCAGGCTCCCTTCCCTGCGAAAGTTGCAACGCACGGGGGCGGAGCCTGGCGGCAAATTAAAAAAACTGTAAAAATCATAACACATACAGTACTGTAATCTTACAGATTACAGTACTGTATGAAATTATTTCACATCCCTTTTGTCCCCAGTGCTTTGTCCTATGCCCTGCATGCAGTTCTATATTATATATACTGTTCTTTCTGCCTGGAAACTGGAGATTGTCCATAGCAACCAAAAAGTGTCCCTTTACGTCAAAAATGGTTTTAGACCAGCTAGAAAACTGCGATAGTAAATTAGAACACTTGCAGAATTGAGCGATAGTGAATCGTGGGGAAATTTATTTTATTATTATTTTATTTTTATTTTTTTAATTATTTATTTTTATTTATTATATTATAATTTATGTTTTTGTGTTTCAAACTTTATCATACCCGGGATATCTACTAGACTCTTGTTTGGACAGATTTAAGTGTGTTATTGTTAAGAATTACAGACCTACAATATAAAACGCCAAATTTCCATGCAAAATAATTGTACCGCTTTCAGCACCTAAAATCCGAAATAATCATACCGCCAGGGAGGTTAAAAAACCCACCCCGCTAGCCCCCGAAAAGCGTTGCAAAAGCGCCTCTAAAACGCTGCTAAAGCACAGCAAAAATGACTGTCGCTTTAGCAGCACTTCAGTGTGAAAGGGGTCTTAGTCAGAGCTAGATCTATCCAATAACAAATGATTATGCTTCCAGCTGAATAAAGAGTTGTAGCTCTGAGTCAGCAAGACTGTGTTAGACCTCTGTAAAGAAACCATTGTTTCTATGCAGACAGCAAGGGTGGTCCTCTCTACAGCAACATTTTCAACTTGGCCTTGGCTGCTCTTAATAGGAGAAGTGGGACCAAAGCTCTTTTGGTCCTACTTCTCTTATGGATCACAGAAGTGCACTTTGCTCTACACTCCTGTGGCACTTTTTCAGCCTACAGCGAGCTGACGTTAACTGTCGGCTTATGCCATTGCGCCAGTCCAGGCTCTAGATCGATCCTGACTTTAAAGTCGGGATCCACCCAGATTCCTGAGAGACAGCTGGCTCAGCCTCTCAGTCAGCTGCTCCCTCCACACCCGGTGCTCCAGAGAGACACTGGCTCTCTGCTCACTAAAGACTGAGAACCGAGCAATAAGTGGACTTTGATCATTCAGTTCTCAGTCCTGGAGGTGGTGTGGGACTGATGCTGCATCCACCTAGGTGAGTATGTGTGTTTATTTATCTTTTTTTTTAATTCCTGAACTTCTATTTTCAATAAATGAACCGTAAGACTAAAACCCTTCTGCTTTGATGCACCTGGAATATATTTAGTCGATTTAAACTAAAAATTATCTTTGTGATTTGATATTTATTTTTCAAGCAAAATACATACAGACACCGACTGTTTTAAAGAAAATATTCTAATCATGCTGCTTGTAATATATTGACTGGTATTATATATCAACAAGAGCAAGTATAATTAGATTTGGGACTCAAAGTCAGTGAAGGCACAAATATAATATCCCTACAAAGAGGTAACCTATACAATATTTTTTTTTAATATCTGATGTTAACACTGCAAACAAGTAAGAACCTCTTATTCAGTGGCGTCTCCAGCTTTCATATTTAGGGGGGGCACATGGAGGGACAGGGAAAAAAGTAGGGGGGCAACTATAAAATGCAATTATATATATATATATATATATATATATATATATCCTGGGGCCCTTTACTACGATCCCACAACGGGCCCTTTCACATGTTCTGCAGTGAGCTCCCTTCCTACTGTATTGGGGCCCCCCGGGGTGGCAGAAAACAAGAGATATATGTCACCAGCATACCAAGAAAATATAAGGGTCCAAAGCAGTGGGAGAACTATCAGGGTTGCAAAGGTTGTCTTGCCACCGGGCCCTGGTGTTCTGCCACTATGGGGTTCCCCAGCCTCCTCTTGCTGTCCTGCCCCTGCTATTGACAGCGCTGGTCTGGCATCTCTTGGAATTTACAGGCTGGTTCTCCTGTCCTAAGCACAGGAGAAATCAGTCTGTTTTTTCAGTAACTGAGAGTCCTGGTGGAGTCCTTCCTGCAACTCGCTCTTCTCCCTGCCAATGAGTATGCAGGGGAAGGAGCAGATCGAGCGGCCATGGTTGTGTGAGCGCTCGCATTATGCAGTGTCAGCGAGCAGAGGGAGGGGAGAGGAATCACCCGCAGGAGCCGACTGGGGAAGCTCTCCCTCTCAATAGAGACTATGTTACTCCAGTGGCGGCCTGAGTAAGATGCGGCGCATCCGCTATGTATGCAAACAAAAAGACATTGCCTTTTTGTAAAAAAAAGTTTTAATTTTTTTTTATTGGGGGGGGGGGCACATGGTGGGGAACAGCATAATGTTGGAGGGGGGGGGGGGGGGGGGTCAGGGCCCCCTCTGCCCCCCCCCTAGGGACGCCATTGCTCTAATTACACATTCCAGCCAATGTCTGCGGGATAATCTTTGCACTTGTTCCTCTCTCTACGCAGAATGACACTGATGATGCTCAAATACAGCTAGCTGGAGGAGATGTGGAGCTGCCCAAGGAGTTGGCAAAAATGATCGAAGAGGATAATGAAGAAGAGGAAGGAAAATCATCTGTCATTGGACAACTCGGCAACATCCAGAATATTGACTTGGACTCAATTAAAGGAAAAGCTCAGTCAACTTTGGATGATCTCAAACAATCCGCTGAAAAGTGCTCAGTTATGTGACTTCTTTTAATGCCCTAAAATATTTGCTGTCCAGCGGGTTGCTTTAACTTGCCACTCCAGCTCTGTGACCATACATTCCAGCACTGGTCACAAATAAAAATTATCCCTTGGAGCAAACACAGCTCAGTAATATATGCACAGCCCCTATATTTTCTTGGATTAAACAGGAAGGGCCTGTTTTTTAAACAAGTAAATATCAAAGATCTTCCAGGGAAAGGTTTAGATGTCTGCTTGTACATATTCAAATGGTAACCTTTATGACCGGTAAATTTCCTTGTGTTGCAGTCTGCTCTTCCTTTGTTTCAGATTTGAAAAATGACCCAATACGTGGAGTTGCATTGTGTTATGTATGTGTCTTACAGCTCTTGAAGCCAGCACTAATATCTTTTGTTATGACTTAAAATTAGATGTGCAGGTTTTCTGTTGTACTGTATCTGCTCTTGCATCCTTTGAAACTGTGCAATCTGGTTCTCAGTTTTATCAGGGCTAAAATATAATGGAATCATTATATGTAGTAACGTTAAATGAAACCTGTGTGAGACAAATATGTAGGCTGCCATTACAGATCTCTTAGAAAAATCTGGTGGTCACCCATGATGCAGTGGCAGCAGCGCGTTTCTAGTCATTGACCTGCACAATCATGCAGCCAGTAACGTTAGAGCAGCCAAGCTGCAAAGTTGGTACAGGTCAGTAACAAACTATTGAAGTCACTGCATCAGTATGACAACCGGCAATTCTGGTATGAGAACAAAGCAATGACAGCCTCTTTATTTCTCTCATACGCATTACCTTTAAGTAACGTGGAGAAAGAAAGTCCCAATTTTAATTGCAGTAACTGTATATAAAAAGAGGAAGGTGATAGTAAAATATCTGGCATTACACGCTATGGGCTCTTAAAATACTTTATATTTTGTATTACTTTTTACAACAAGCAATAACTTGGTACATTTGCAAATTGATAGGTAGTGCAAAGACTTTTTGTACAAAGCTGTAACCCATGGCACCCAGGTGTATTTTCCATAATGAGAGTATTGTAAACTGAACATTTTCTATGGGTTACTGCACTTTGCACAGCTTAATCATAATAAACCTTATGTAATACACAGGGGAAAACAAGTTCTCATGTAAGTCGGTGGAGAAAGAATTAACCTGGCTATACAGGTAGGAGAGGGGTGACCTTTGCCTTATTTTGGTATGATGTGAAGACCAGGTAGCCATATATTCCAAACTATAGATCTATCTTTGCAGTGTAGAGTAAGAGGATAAGTGCACCCAAGGAGTTTGTACCATTATAACTGTTGGTGGTTTCACAGTACAAGTAGTGATTTTAATGTTACTTGAGAAGAGGGTTAAAATACTCTGTGACCAAGCAAAACACCTGTGTGAGAAGGCTCTAACAGAAGCAGTCATTCCCAAACGCCACCACAGCATACTAGTTCCCGCGCAGTGACTTATTGAATATATCCACACTCTTCCTCAGAGCTATTATGTGACCTAAGATTCAGGGAATGGCACTTTCCATCAGCCTTTTCATACAGGTGTCCTTTTATGAGAAACCATGTCCTAAATCAGTCATCCTTCTCCTGTGTCTCAGCAGTGTTGTGACTCCGTGTGTAGGTGGATGTCTGCTCTGATTACAACTCTAAGTATTTGTACTGGTAGTTACTATTAGCAACTGAATTTATAACAACTTGTTATTAAAAGACCACTTTGGAAAAATGTGTGTTCTCTCCTTTCTCCTCAAAAACATCTATTCATCTAAATCAGGGGTAGGCAACTTTAAAGAGGTGGAGATCTACCTGAACAACATGGGAGAAGTCAAAGATCACCAGGCACAGTGTCACCCAGTGTTGCCTCCTAACACCTTATTTAAACCTCTAATTGCCATACTACTGTGTTGCAATCACAAGCATTGCACAGCAATCATGGGTTTAAATCAGGTGGTGATGAGGCAACACATCGCCTCCTCACCACCTGTCAAACCCACTCGGATCACTTTTCAGGGGAGCAGCAGTGCCTGCTGCACTTGTGAATGAGCCCTTAGTTGCATTCGGCAGCGGCACCCTTAGTGCTCGTCCACACGTAAAGTTGAGGGGTGTTTGTACCACCCCCAATCCCTACCCCCATTAGCTACTGAGGCAGCAGCCAAAAGGCGTACACATGCCACAGCGGGAATTAAGCCCCCTGTTGCTTTTGATGGGTGCTACCGCCTGCCAGTCGCGCCATATTCAAGTAAATGGGGCCACTCTGCAAGTGCCCCACAAATGGGGAAGGTGCATCGGCTGCGAGTGAAGATGGCTGATATGTTAGAGGGGCTTTTTAACTAGGCGATGGGGGGGGGGGGGTCCAGAGGTATAAATATTCAGAGCGGAACAAATTCTAGAGGGTAGTATTGGGGGCATTAGTGGTAGGTTGACTAAAGCACCTAAATCGGAGGTAAGTACAGTAACAAGTCCTATCTGCAACCTCAGAACACCCAATAAGGAGATAGTATGCGAACGGTCTAAACTACGTGGCATGTTCACCAATGCCAGGAGTCTGGCAGACAAGATGGGAGAACTAGAGCTACTGTTGTACGAGGAGGATTTCGATTTTGTAGGAATTTCAGAGACTTGGTTCAACAACTCTCATGATTGGCTGGCAACCATTCAAGGGTATGAATGAGAGGGGGGGAATTTGGGACTTTAAATAAGCCACAATAGGTGTGCCTCCATCCCTGGTTTAAGTAAACAAGTAATGTGGGACTTTAAATGGGGCTATTGATTAGTGGAGGTGGAATGGTTAGTAAACATTATTTATTTGTGTCAATAGTATGAAACAAGTGGAAAAGTAATTTCATATATACAGTGGGGACGGAAAGTATTCAGACCCCCTTAAATTTTTCACTCTTTGTTATATTGCAGCCATTTGCTAAAATCATTTAAGTTCATTTTTTTTCCTCATTAATGTACACACAGCACCCCATATTGACAGAAAAACACAGAATTGTTGACATTTTTGCAGATTTATTAAAAAAGAAAAACTGAAATATCACATGGTCCTAAGTAATCAGACCCTTTGCTCAGTATTTAGTAGAAGTACCCTTTTTATCTAATACAGCCATGAGTCTTTTTGGGAAAGATGCAACAAGTTTTTCACACCTGGATTTGGGGATCCTCTCCCATTCCTCCTTGCAGATCCTCTCCAATTCTGTCAGGTTGGATGGTAAACGTTGGTGGACAGACATTTTTAGGTCTCTCCAGAGATGCTCAGTTGGGTTTAAATCAGGGCTCTGGCTGGGCCATTCAAGAACAGTCACGGAGTTGTTGTAAAGCCACTCCTTTGTTATTTTAGCTGTGTGCTTAGGGTCATTGTCTTGTTGGAAAAACTTCGGCCCAGTCTGAGGTCCTGAGCACTCTGGAGAAGGTTTTCATCCAGGATATCCCTGTACTTGGCCGCATTCATCTTTCCCTCAATTGCATCCAGTCTTCCTGTCCATGCAGCTAAAAAAAAACACCCCCACAGCATGATGCTGCCACCACCATGCTTCACTGTTGGGACTGTATTGGACAGGTGATTAGCAGTGCCTGTTTTTTTCCACACATGCCACTTAGAATTAAGGCCAAAAAGTTCCATCTTGGTTTCATCAGACCAAAGAATCTTATTTCTCACCATCTTGGAGTCCTTCAGGTGTTTTTTTTAGCAAACTCCATGCAGGCTTTCATGTGTCTTGCACTGAGGAGTGGCTTCCGTTGGGCCACTCTGCCATAAAGCCCCGACTGGTGGAGGGCTGCAGTGACGGTTGACTTTCTACAACTTTCTCCCATTCCCGACAGCATCTCTGAAGCTCAGCCACAGTGATCTTTGGGTTCTTCTTTACCTCTCTCACCAAGGCTCTTCTCCCCTGATAGCTCAGTTTGGCCGGACGGCCAGCTCTAGGAAGGGTTCTGGTCGTCCCAAACGTCTTCCATTTAAGGATTATGGAGGCCACTGTGCTCTTAGGAACCTTAAGTGCAGCAGACATTTTTTTGTAACCTTGGACAGATCTGTGTCTTGCCACAATTCTGTCTCTGAGCTATTCAGGCAGTTCCTTTGACCTCATGATTCTCATTTGCTCTGACATGCACTGTGAGCTGTAAGGTCTTATATAGACAGGTGTGTGGCTTTTTTAATCAAGTACAATCAGTATAAACACAGCTGGACTCAAATGAAGGTGTAGAACCATCTCAAGGATGATCAGAAGAAATGAACAGCACCTGAGTTAAATATATGAGTGTCACAGCAAAGGGTCTGAATACTTAGGACCATGTGATATTTCAGTTTTTCTTTTTTAATAAATCTGCAAAAATGTCAACAATTCTCTGTTTTTCTGTCAATATGGGGTGCTGTGTGTACATTAATGAGGAAAAAATTAACTTAAATTGTTTTAGAAAATGGCTGCAATATAACAAAGAGTGAAAAATTTAAGGGGGTCTGAATACTTTCCATCCCCACTGTATATCACTTCTATCAGTGTCTTTTATGATGATAATTGATTTTGGAATTCACTTATCACTTAATTGGAATTTATTCATCATTGGATGCGCACTCATGGTATATGGTTTACACGGATAATCAGGGCACTGATCATCAGTGCCCTGGTTATCAGTGCAGCCCTATCAGTGCACATCAGTGAAGAAGAAAAATAGCTTATTTGCAAAATTTTATAACAAAAGACATTTTCTTTTAAAAATTTTAGGTCTTTTTTTGTTTGTTTAAAAAAATAAATAAAAAAAACCCAGTGGTGATTAAATACACCAAAAGAAAGCTCTAGCCATCTCAAAAAAATTATAAAAATGTCATATGTGTCCAGTGTTGTATGACAATTGCCAAAGTATGACAGCACTAAAAGCTGAAAATTGGCCAGGGCAGGAAGGGGGTGAAAGTGCCCAGTATTGAAGTGGTTAAGGGGGATATGATCAACATGTACATATACAGAAGTGGTCCATATAGTGAACTTAGTGTAGAGTTATTAACTTTCAGGTCATTACAGAGAACAAAGTGGGCACTCTTTATATCTGGAGGAAAAGAGATCTAATCGAATACGGAAAGGCTTCACAGTAAGACCTGTGAAAATGTATAACAGTAGACTGTTTAAATAAGAACTGGATGCATTCCTAAAATGTACAAAATATAACTGGATGTTAATACTTAGATATATCAATGACAGGGGTAATTGATCCAGGGAATATCCACTTGCCTTATGGGGGATCAGGAAGGATTTTTTTTCTCACACTGGGGCGAATCGGATCATGCTTTAGTGGGAATATTTTTTGCTTCCTCTGGATCAATCATGGGTATAGGATTGTGTATATAGAGGTTTCTATTTGTGTGTGTGTGTTTTTTTAATTGCTTGAACTAATAGGACTAGTGTCTTTTTTCAACCCAACTATGTATGTAATGTAGTAAGGGTTTTACCTTGCTGACTTGCAAGGCCTGTACCTCACCTTTTGTAAATGACTGAAAACTGAAGAAGTCAAAGCCACATGGAAGGCATCAATATATGTAGGTAAGTGATGACCTAAAAAGTACCTACAGATACCATGTGGTCAGGCCATACATGCACAATCGTGGATCATTATCACATACAAATGTTATACAAACTGCAAGTTTGCATCAGGTCAGCTTGTATATTTGTACCTAAAGAGATGAGAACACTACAAAGTGCCATTCCTAGGAGGTCACAACAGATTGACTAGGATGATTTTTTTCCTGCCACTATCAATTTTTTCCCCGAAGTGGTTGCACCCATCCGAGAAGGCCTACAGACATATCAACATTACCTGAACTGACTGTAAAATGACCAGACTATGCAAACGCTTTCAACCATCTGTAGGTACAGTGATATGAAAAAGTATTTGCCCCCTTCCAGATTTTTTATTTTGCATATTTGTCACACTTAACCTGATTCAGATCAAACATATTTTTTTATATCACACAAAGAAAACCCGCGTAAATACAAATTTCAGTTTTTACATGATGATTTCATTAAAGGAAAAAAAGCTGTCCACACCTGCCTGGCCCTATGTGAACAAGTAATCCCCTCCCACTTTGCTAAATCATGAATGAAGTGTGATTAACCACATTTTTTTTGGAAAGCCGAGTTAAATTTCACTTGCCACACCCAGGCTTGATTACTGCCAGACCTGTTGAATCAAGAAATCACTTACAAAGAAGCTGTCTGACAGATTCTGAGTAAAGCTTGCTAAAAGATCTCAAAAAGCAACACATCATGATCAAGAACAAAATGAGAAACAAAAGTAATTGATATGCATCAGTCTGGAAAGGGTTACAAAGCCATTTCTAAGGCTTTGGGACTCCAGTAAACCATGGTGAGAGCCTTTATTTACAAATGGAGAAAACTTGGAACAGTGATGAAACTTCCCAGTAGTGGCAGGCGTCCAAAAATTACTCCAAATGCACGACGACGACTCAGCAAGGGAGGTCATAAAAAAACAAAACAAAACAGATCATCATCTAAAGAACTGCAGGCCTCACTTGCCTCAGTTAAGGTCAGTGCTCCTGATTTAACAATAAGAGACTGGGCAAAAATGGCATCCATGGGAGAGTTCCAAGGCAAAAGCCAATGCTGACCAAAAAGGACAGAGGCTCGTCTCACATTTGCCAAAAACATCTTTATTATCTCCAAGAATTTTGGACAAATATTCTGTGTACTAATGAGACAAAAGTTGAACTCTTTGAAAGGTGTGCATCCCGTTACATATGGCACAAAACGAACATTTCATAAAAAAGAACATCATACCAACAATCAAACATGGTGGTGGTAGTGTGATGGTATGGGGCTGCTTTGCAAAAATGCCCAAAAATGGAACTTCCGCTTTTACAGTCCCCCCCCCCCCCGTGTCACATTTGGCACCTTTCAGGGGGGAGCAGATACCTGTTTAATACAGGTATTTTGCTCCCACTTCCGGGCATAGATACCCGAGCCACCCGCGGGTAGCTACGCTACTTCCGGCGCCTTCTCCACCCCCCCCCCTGCTGTCTTCTGGAAGACACACAGTTCCCAGAATACAGCGGGGACCAGGAAGTCACGCATGCGCAGTAGGGAACCAGGAAGTAAAGCCGCAAGGCTTCACTTCCTGATTCTCTCACCAAAGTTGGCGGCAGCAGCACCCGACAGCCGAGGGATAGATCTGCTTCAGGTGCCGACATCGCGGGTGCCCTGGACAGGCAAGTGTCAATATTTTTAAAGTCAGCAGCTGCAGTATTTGTAGCTGCCGACTTTAAAAAAAAAAATAAAAAATTGGCGGAACTCCGCTTTAAATCTGGTTGAGGTGCTGTGGCATGAAAGGGTTTTAATTCAGCCACATTGAAACGGTTTTCCAGCATTGACGGCCTTCATGCCCGAAAACAGTTTAAATGTGGCTGGATTGAAACAATACTGCAAACAAGAGTGGGCCAAAATTCCTCCACAGCGAAGTGAAAGACTCATTGTCAGTTATCGCAAACACTTGATTGCAGATGTTGCCGCCAAGGGGGGCATAACCAGTTGTTAGGTTTAGGGTGCAATTACTTTTTCCACATAGTCAAATTTGGACAGCTTTTTTCCCTTAATAAATGAAATAATCATTCAAAAACTGCATTTAATATTTACTCAGGTTATCTTTTGGGTAATATACAAATTTGTTTGATGATCTGAATCATTTAAGTTTGACAAATAAAAAAAACAAAAAAAAAACAGGAAGGGGGCAAATACTTTTTTCACAGTAGTAGTACTGCGGCTTATGGACAAGTAAAGTATTTCTGTTTTTTGTGTGCAGTCTGATTAATCCTGCTTAGAAAACATCAATGTAGTGAGCCAAATAACAATGCCTCAGAGCGTGAAAAATAATTTAATTAATACACAGTATTACTAAAACGAAACAACATATAAAATAACGCCATCTCAGTAGTGAATCGGTAGGGTCATTGCAGCGAGCATGCTGGAAAAGAGACAGAAAAAAAGATCAGAATTTGTGCACGTAGTAAAGATTAGCCTTAGCACAGCAAATAAGAGGACCCCTTGCTTTATCTTCAGTTTCTACTTGGGGTCTAAAATGACTGTAAAAGTCTTATTAAGGGAGAATCTCACGTCAGTAATATCATCATTATTGTAAGTTAGAACAAAAAACATGTTTGCCTTTATTACATAAGGGTGCTTTCATCATACTTGATTTGATTGTAGCCGTATTAGTGCAATTGTGACAGAGAAAATTGAGTACCGTCCGTGATACTTTTTTTATTTGCTTTTTTATTTACTTTTTTTTATCCCCCCCTCACTCTATAGCTCTCCCTCTGTCTTATCTCACTAACTGCTGATATCTTTATTACCATTGATTTGTATGTGTTTGTTTTTCTCTCTTTTTTTTTTCTTCTTTAACATTCTGCTTAAAAATTTGTGAATCAGTATTGCTAGGACCTTGAAGAAGGGGACACACCCCGAAAGCTTGTCCTGAAAAATTGTATGTTAGTACAAATAAAAAAAGTATCACGGACAGTACTCAATTTTCTCTTACATAAGGGTGAAAACGGCAAGATGTGCAGTTGCAAAAAAAATCAATATTTGCAACCTTATCCACCTTTTTAATACTACGCAACCATCTGATACTAGTCATCGCCATCACAAGCATGCAAGACTTCTTTTTGAGATCCTGAATGGTGCCAATCCAAGTGGACACCTTATGAATGCCAGGGCTACTTTTTACATGCCAGCCAAGACATAAGATACTAGTTTGGTGGACTGAAATATTAAAATAAATTATATTTAATACTTAATGGCCAAGTTCCCCTTTAGGTAAAAATAATAAAGATACAAATTTTTGCTGGAGAAAAATGCAGATTATTTTTATTCCTTGCTAGAGCTTGCAGAGCATTGCACATGCAAGCAGTGGATTGTAGGTGCAATGCCGGGCTCCCGCAGACAAGTCCCCCAGCTTTATGCTTGTACCTCTGTATGGGCTTTCAGTTAGAAAGCTGGAGGACTTGTGGGTGGGCTACAAGGGAGCTCATCAGCGCCCCCACATTTTAAACTATAAGCCTTTTTCCACAGTGGCAGATTGGACTTACGGTTTCTTCAGATTCCTATGAATGTTTAACGTGGCTGTGCGGACAAAGCCACCCCCATTTTAAATGTGACAGAGGTGGCAGGGGAGAATAAACCCCACCAACTGTCACAGGGGAAGGGGTGAAAGAGGGGGGGGGGTCGAGGGGAACAGGTTATATCCTAAATACGGGTGTAACATGTAACATGTTCCAAAAGGTAAACTTGTCCTTTAAAGCCCACTGTAGGGCCATACTTAGCATACTCACATCCCCGCACAGATTCTGACAGCATCTCATTTCCCAGAGAATCATTCTTCCAGTCAGTAGTCTTCATCTGCAACAGAAGATGAAAATAAATCATATGACTTAAGCGAATCAGAAACTGTGTCCATCCTCTTTCTTTTTTTTTTTTTTTTAAATTAAATATTCCTTATTATTTTCTCAAGTACAAAACATACATTGAAAAATTTACACTGACATATCACAAGGTAATAGTTTTATCTTAACTTATAAACCTCCTCCCTTTACTCCCAACCAAACTCTCCTCACCCCCTCCCTTTACTCCCAACCAAACTCTCCTTACCTCCTCCCTTTACTCCCAACCAAAAACTCTCCTCACTGCCCCCCGCCCTCGCCCTGTGGCTGCTTATACAGGTGTCTCGCATCCTTTATAATCTCACAGTGTCTATGTTGACAAATGTTTTTTTTTTCTTTCTTTTTCTCTTTCCTTACTAGTATTCTTACCTGCTCTTTTAAAAATTCTGCACGCTTCATCAATGTTTGAATCTGGAAGACACAGGCAGATTAACAAAACAAGAAAAGAGGGACATTCTGCTCCACGGTGCTATCCAAAACTGTCTGATTCAAAAAGGGTGCTGAAAACATTATGGATTAGTATACTCCTGAAGTCAATGCAGAGTTGCCCTCTCATATAGGTAACTTGTCAATCAGCACATGACCACACCTAGTATTGTCCAATGTTTTCTGGATAAACAGCACTGCCTCTGTTGCTGAAACTTTCTCACTGTGAGCTGCAGTGTCTGGGAAGGGGGGCATATAAGAGATAAAGAAAAGAGGATTTGACTCAAGAGTCAAAAGTGGTAAAGGAAGATTTTAGTTTACTTTATGAGGCTTGTGCAACTGGATTTAGCATTTGTTTCGAATGTTGACAGGAGTCTTTGATTGTATCTTCGGTAGTAGCAGTCAAGTTATCAAAGACATGCATATTTTTTCTTTCTATGTAAAGTATTTAGTTTAAATTTTTCTATTTGGTTGCAGGAACTTGTATCCTTGTAGAAGAACATGGTGGAATGACACTTACTTCAGCATGTAGTAACTCCCGTCTCCTTCCAACTGGTTCAGCTGCAAGATGCCAACACAAAATAGATCAAATCAGAATCAGGTCTAAGCCAAATTGCTTTTTCCCCCCAATAAATGGATGACAGCAGATCAAAAAGGTACCCAAAAATGCAGGATGCCTATCACCAAATACATGAGATTTTCTATAAGCTGGTACAGTGGGGAAACAGTTTATGGGCCAAAAACTAAAACAGAACAGGAGCTCTCCTGTTCTGTGTGCTGGGGTGGAATTTTTTACATGGGAACCTATCTTTTAACATAAACAACAGTACATTGAACAGTCATGGTACAATGAATCACAATCTATGGACTATCATGTTACAAACAGGCATGTCTGAGTTAGTGTAGTGTGTTATAAACATATCCTAATAGTGAGATTGTTCTGTGATATCTAATCACTCTCTGATATCTATAAACATTTTAATTATTGGATATGACCATCTGGTACAAAGACTGTGTCAATACTTGAAAGAATTACATATAACATACAACTATATAACTCCCAATATTCTCAGCAAACAGCAAAATTATCTACTGGTTTCTAAAGACATTTTTAATTACAAATCAAAGTTAGATAAACTGCCATCAATTTCAAAGCTTACTTAGGCCCCTTTCACATTTATACGACTTCAAAGTTGCACGATTTTGCTGCGATTTGGGAGCAGTATGACTTTGCCACATTTTTGGCATTAACAAATGAAAACATACAGTAGTTGGTATGAATCATAAGGGGTAACTCCACGCCAAGTTTTAAATAAAAAAAACTGGCGTGGGTTATCTCCCAGGGGCATACCAGGCCCTTAGGTCTGGTATGGATTGTAAGAGGAACCCCCAAAATCCATACCAGACCCTTATACGAGCATGCAGCCCGGCCGGTCCGGAATGGGGGTTGGGACGAGCGAGCGCCCACCCTCCTGGACCGTACCAGGCCGCATGCCCTCAACATGGGGGGGGTGGGTGCTTTGGGGCATGGGGGGCCTCTTCCCGACAACCCTGGCCGTTGGTTGTCAGGGTCTGCGGGGGGCTTATCGGAATCCGGGAGCCCCCTTTAATAAGGGGGCCCCCAGATCCCGGCCCCCCACCCTATGTGAATGAGTATGGGGTACATCGTACCCCTACCCATTCACCTTGGGAAAAAAGTGTCAATAAAAAACACAGTACACAGGTTTTTAAAGTAATTTATTAGGCAGCTCCGGGGTCTTCTTCCGACTTCGGTCCAGGAGGGGGGGGGGCGCTCGCTTGTCCCCACCCCCATTCCTGACCGGCCGGGCTGCGTGCTCGGATAAGGGTCTGGTATGGATTTTGGGGGGGACCCCACGCCGATTTTTCGGCGTAGGGGGTTCCCCTTAAGATCCATACCAGACCTAAGGGCCTGGTATGCCCCTGGGGGGGAACCCACGCCGTTTTTTTCATTTAAAACTTGGTGTGGCGTTCCCCCTCATGATTCATACCAGACAGCTGTCAGCACTGCCTGTCGCTCATCGCGAAAGGAAAAAAAAGTTTTCCTTTCCCGATCAGCGAGCCAGGTTTGTGCTTACAAAGTCGTACTGAAATCATGTCTATATTATTCAGGCACGATTTGCATGCTACTTGAGGGTTTAACATTGAGGTCTATGGAGTACAACTCGCATAAAAGTTGGACCAAAGTAGTGCAGGGACTACTTTCAAGTCGGCGTGACTTAAAGTCGTGCCAATATGAATGGTAGTCATTGAAAATCATGGAGAATGACTTGTCATACGATTTTGCAGTACAAAATCGTGGGACAAGTCGTATAAGTGTGAAAGGGGCCTTAGGGTAACACATGAAAGATAAATACACCAGCAAAGTGTGAAAAAAAGTTAGGCTAAACAGAAGTGCAAAGATAAACTTAAGACTGTAAAAACCATGCTAATTCTTTGCATCAATTTAAGAAATATCGCAAGCAATAACTTTTTGTAAACATATCGCAAGTGAAAAAAAAAAGAAAAAAAGAAGCATATTGACTTTGTTGATTTATTCAATGTGAGAATCCCCACAGAGAGATTCTTGATGTACTCCTTGACAGATAATGCTCTCCAGGGTACATCATGTGCAACTTTTTGTGCTGCTTTTCTAGATGAAAAGATGTGTTCTTCTATTTTGATGATGCAGAGGTGGGCCGGTGCCAGCACACGATGAATATTAGATATGTACAGGAGTGTGACTATTCCAAAATGAATGATCAGAAGTCCTTGTTTACAGGGATTTTAGAAATAGTTTAGATTTAAGGCTTTTACCAGCTGTAGTGCCTCTTTATTATATTATATATATAAAAACACATACACACACACACATACACACATATATATATATATATATACACACATATATACACACACACACACACACACACACACACACGTATTACTCACCGCTTAACATTAATATTAGCTCCCCAAGACTCTGCTGGTACAAATCCAAAGCATCAGCAGCCATTCCCTCCTCATCCTGCCAACATATTAAAGAGAAGACATATGAAAATAAATATTAGAAAGGATGTCTTTACGGAAAGCATTATGAAAGCTGTTACCCAAATCTAAGGAGAATTTACCACCTCAAAAGGAGAAGTGTGTAAAAAGCAAAAATAGGTGGTACATGTTACCCTCATACTTCCATTGCATTTCTTTCTTTCCTCAGTCCTTTAGTTTTTGCAGTAGAGGCATTTGAACTGTCAGAAAGCAGCCTCTAAGGGTTCTCTTGGTTTAAAAGTTTAGAGAGGGCGGATACATTTCCAGCAATCCAGGCCCATCTTTCAGTCCCTCCCTCTCTTTGACATGTGGCTGTGCTTGGTGAAGAGGCACATACCTGAGCTGCCATCTAGAGCAGATACGCTTCTCACGTGCCTCCGTTTCCATGGCATCATGTCCCCAGCTAAAACCTGGAAGCAAAGGCAGGGTGACACAAGCAGTGCAGTCCCCTCACCTCTAGCAGCTCTGCTGGTCTTGTGCTCTGGGCGATCTTTCCCTGGCTGTATCTTCCTCTCACCTCTGCAAGACTCCAACACCTCTCCCGTGGGCTTTGATGTTTGTTCCTGTGTCCTCCCAAATTCCTCCTCCACATCAAATGTACCTGTTTACTGTGTCAGTTTTCTGAAATGAACATAGTGCTATGTGTAGAGGGCATACCGGTGTTCAGTACATAACAGGTCTGCAGGCGAGAGGGAAACTGACAACTCCCTGTCCCCTAAGGCTCCATTCACTCCTGATCATGGACGGAATCACAATTGGAATCTTTTGTAACATGTTAAATATTACACCTGTTGTGAATTCATGAAGAAATATATGTTATATTTCCTGGCAGAAACATGAGTTGCTTAGACCTCAAAAAGTAGATGAACTGTGATGCTGCAATAATTGAACTGTTGCCCTTTTGGAGACCTTTTAGACAAAATAGACGTTCTCATGTTTTTCCAAGTTCTTCTACTACTTCAAATATTGAAGACTTTTACAAGCATTCATTGTGAGGAAAACTCGATGGAACAATGGCTGCTCTCGTCACAAAACAAGGAGATATTTACATGGTATTTTTGAATAAACGAGAACTATCCTTATAGCCATAGGAAACAAGGTTATACAGACTATTCTCACATAGAAATAACCTCACCTGGCCTAAACCTATTGTGTTCAAGTGAGGGACTGTTTAAATAGCTAACACCTTGGCTAACAAAACCCATTGTGTGAATTCTTAGGAACTGTTTAGACAAACAAGGCATCTCTAAACATCCAGTGGGAAAGATTTTAAGTTGGTGCAAGTCAAAAATATTTTAAAAGTATTTATAAGTTTATTAGAAGTCATTTCAAACTATCTATGACATTGTAGGTCACAGAGACATATTATAATTTTGGCATCTGCGGACCCAACAACTTTGGTATAAAGAAAATATATATGAAAGTGTGATTTTATAAGTAGAAGTGTTTTAGGAAACTAGCATTAGGAAAAACATATAATTATGATTATAACTATACAAGACTGTAGCCTATGCTTAGATAAACGAATATTCATTGGAGATATCAGAATTATACAGGTATCCGTATAATCATTTTTAGGTAGTATTGATTAATATATATAACAACGTGTGTATTTCATAGATAGACCAGTTTTTATAGATATACATTTATAGAGATACATATCTATAACCAAGTTATGTAATGGTGACTAATCAAGATTATACAGAGTGTATTTTATATTAGACCGATTACCAGAATATTTAAAGGTATATACTATCCTTATTATTATACACATTATGAAAATAGAACGTATTAACTTAAAAGGATGGACATAAAACACATGTGAGACACCTGGTGGTTGAAGGTGGTATTATTTGAACTCACTAAATTTACGAGAAATCTAAATGATTAAGTTTATAACCAATAGAAAGAAGCCACGTCCTTTTGGGCAGAGCCATTATAATTTGTATGGTCTTATTATCTGAAATGGTATTTAGAGGCAAGTAAGATGCCAGGAAGGGAGGAGAACGGAGGAAGAGAAAAAGATGGAGAGAAAGTGAGCTCAGGGGGAGAGCTCAGAAGGAAGCTTAGGGATCCACCCTGAGGGGGGGCACTGGGAGATACACACACTCCCAGACGGACACTCGTGCATCATGCATGAATACATATCTTTACATTCATGAAGATTCCTCAACACCTAATACTTAGAACTCGGAGGTCACAAGAAGTAAATCTTCTTTAAGAGTATCCATTTTGAAACTACGGCAGCCATCTTAACTCTGGTAACCAGCCAATAGGAATAGTAGCCATCCTGGAATGGGTAATTATGCCATGTTGATTTTATCTTGTATGCTCTCTCAAATATTGATGTATTGAATATTATACAATTGATAATCATTCTCCCGAATCAATAACCGCCTTATAGATTTTTCTCTAAAGATTCAAATTTTTCATTATATTTTTCTTTTGCATAAGTTGCCACATTTATTGACAGAACAAACGTCTAATTTATTTCACATTGTTAACCATTTACTTACCTGCAGTATAGTAATGGTTGTACGTGTGAAATACAGACGTTCTGTTTAATTGTCAAATTCACTAGGTTATTGATTCTACTGAGAAGTTATCATGGTGGTATTATGTCAAAGGGACGGTATGCCCATTTTTGCAAGTGTTTTTATTGATTTTCAAGACGTTCATGTAACGCAATCGGTGTCTTAATTTCATGTGATTATTTGTGTTTGTTAACCAATAAATGACTATTTCGTATGATCACACGTCTCCGTGAATAAGTTTCACATGCATAGACTGTGTCATATAGATTGATTTTGTATCTTAAAAATATCCTCGTTAAAAATTACTCAATAATAATTATTGTGTGGGAAACCTGTCCTTAAAAAAGCACAACTTATTATTACTTATTATTCACGACACACCCATATTCAGGTGTAACATGTTACAAATGCACGGCCCTCTACAGTAAATGTAGGCAATGCTGACAAAAGCCAGTGTTGTATTTTACTTTAAAAATGTATTCTTTGCATTATAATTTTAACAGGAAAGTAGAATATAATATAAAGAGAACTTTCAGCGACTTCTACAGTCACTATTGCCTGCTGCTTTACTGAATGTGTGCTTAGATCGTTCTGCCTGCAACAGGGAGAAGGAGAGCAGCTCTGTGTGTTGTGTGAAGTCTCGGGAAAGAGCAGAGAGCCCAAAGCCGACATCAATCACAGAGAGAAGGAAGAGGGCAGATTCAAACCCCATTGTCGGCATGACACTCCAGGAAAGTCTGTAGTCCCCCCACAGGTAATTAAGGCCCCTTTCACACTGGGGCGGTTTGTAGGCGTTATTGCGCTAAAAATAGCGCTTGCAAACCGCCCCTAAATAGCCTCCGCTGTTTGTTCAGTATGTGAAGCGGTGCGCTGGCAGGAGAAGAAAAAATCTCCTGCATGCCGCATCTTTGGAGCGGTGAAGGAGCGGTGCATTCACCGCTCCTGCTCATTGAAATTAATGGGACAGCGCGGCTATACGCGGGGTTTTAACCCTTTTTCGGCAGCCAGCGGGGGGTTAAAACCGCATCGCTAGCGGCCGAATACCGCGGTAAAACAGCGCTAAAAATAGCGCTGTTTTACCGCCGACGCCGCCTACCGCCCCAGTGTGAAAGGGGCCTAACTCTATTTTAAAACAGAAAGGGTGCACTTTTCAGAGGGCAGGAAAGATTTGGAGATACTAGCAGCTCATAAGGATTAGGATTAAGCAAAAAAAAAAAAAAAAAAGGAAACCCATACTTCTCTTTTAGGCCTTAAGTAGCACTACATATGCAAATGCAGCATACAACAAGAAAGCAATTCGCTTCTAAGTTAAGGCAATAGAACAAGGCAATAAGAATGTATTATACAGATTGTGTGTTACTATCAGACAAATATTACAAATCACAAAGTGTGGAACAAATGGACACACTTGGTGTATCTCTTTCATCTGAAAAATGCAAATTGATTCAAAGAACACACAAGCCTTACAGTTCCAGTAGCTCAGGATATAATAATCCAATTCAGATACCTTCTCTAGACTTAATATACCCCAGTAAAGCGGTTTAAAATGTACAGAGCTCAAACAGGGGTTTTCTATATATGGTTAGAATGTCTTACATTTCAAACTTTGTGGTCAGTTATAACCTGCTTCTATTTTCTTTAGCTGCTGCAATAAAAGTACCTTTTGTGCACATAACACTATAGTTCTCACACTAATTCTCCACTATTGGTAATTAAAGTGTATCTAAACCCAAGAAAAAAAAATATATATTGCAGCTTGACCAGTGGCTGCAAGGCTTATTTTCACCTAGTGATCCTGCCAGTAACACTTCCTGCCCTAGGTTCCTCACAGTAATCTATAGAGAAGCAGGTCTGTCACCATAGGAGAGGGAGTATGTTAGGACTACAAAATACCTTTGAGCCCTCTCCATTACATGAGTTTTAGTATTTCTGTCAAACCGAACAGTTTTTGTGTTTGTTTTTTTGTGCTAATAGAACAGATGTAACAAAACATGTTCAACAGTAAGTATATTTACCAGATCATAAGGGATCAAATAAGAAGTTTGTTGTTGCTTTACCTACACTTTAAGTTGATTAATAACATTCCTCAGATTTATAAACCCCACATGAATCAACAGACTGTGAATAAACTAGACACAGTTTAGCATAGAGGGATTCTACCCTGTTTGAATTTAATGGTAAAACATTGAAAAGGTAATAAATGAGCCAGGATGTTATACACCAATTTATTTTGCTGTGTCATACCTTTGCAACAGCAGCTGAGGCCACATCTAAAGCAGCAAACAGACGAGGTTTGTCCTGAGACATTTCTAAAAAAAAAATGACAGCAGATCAGCAGTGAAGATGTATGAAACAAAAATACACATTAATTGGTAACTAACAGTATATCAATGAAGAGAGAATAAAGCTTCCCTGAGCAGGCATTCCTATTCATATCTATTGGGACACGGCTGCTGCTTCCAAATTTGAAAGCCGTGTGGTGCGGGTGCTTGTCCCTGAACTCACCCTGGGGGCAGCAGCTGTGCCGCAGTTGCATCCCAATGGACAGCTATGGGACTGCATGCAACACCTGTGTATCCCCGTGCTTGTAAAACATGGCCCTGCAAAGGGCAGGGATCAAATTGCCCTGTGTGAAAGAGGCCACAGACTGAATAAATATCAAAAGATGAAGATTCTGTTAGTCATGCCGACACCACTAGTCCTTTTTATAGTGGGATAAACTTTCACACAAAAATTACAACATAAAAGTGTATCGCAAACTATTTCAGCTTGCACTGTAGGTACAGCAGGAACTGGCCGAATTTCGCTCTGAGTGTTTTTCTGTTCAACAGAAGCCAGTCTAATGACTGTCTTCTGTCCAACAGTCCTGCTGGAAAACCAGTATTTGATCATCGCTTGCAGCCAACGGCTGCAGCGTTGGTCAGTGTATTCTGTTTGGAGGGGGGGGGCCATTGTCAGAATACAATAGCATGGAAGGGGAGATTCCCCACATCCACATCACTTGTGTGGATCACTTGTGTGGATGTGGGGATCTGTGAGTTTTTATAAATTCCTGTGTATATGCTGCCTTAGTTGCAATTCTGTGAAAGCAATCCCCAGCTCTAAAAACACAGCCTTCTGTCCTTATACACACATAAATAGCTCATAGGCAGTAAAAAAAAAAAAAAAGAAATTCAAAAGAAAGTGTTAACCTCCCAATTGAAGGAGCACGAATGCTTTATCTCTATGCTCTAGCCAGTGACATAAGACAGAGCTTTTTTTGCAGTACTGCTGGTAAGTTTGCCTGAGGAAAACTCGAACAGCTTATTGTGATGCACACTAAGAGCCCTTTCACACTGAGCTGCGGGCAGCGTTAGCGGTAAAGCACGCTAGTTTTAGCGGCCCTTTATGTCTGTTTTAACCCCTGCTAGCGGCCAAAGAAAGGGTTAAATGCGCCCGTGTAGAGCCACTACCAATGCGCTTTGGCAGCGGTGCCGTTTTATTTCAATGGGCAGGGGCGGCGTATACACCGCTCCTCCACAGCCCCAAAGATGCTGCTTGCAGGACTTTTTTTTAACGTCCTGCCAGCGCAGCGTCCCTGTGTGAAAGCACTCGGGCTTTCACATTGGGGTAGCAGGGGAGGCGTTTTTCAGGCGCCATTTTTAGCCCTTTAGCGCCTGAAAAATGCCTCAGTGTGAAAGGGGTCTTAGGAATTTCATACAGATCTCAACACATGTGAGTATATCCATCATTCTGCAACATTGTGTCTATCAATCAGCTGGTGGCATAAGCTGAATGTGGCCTGGTTCACACTGGTGCGACATGCGCTCCAACTTTGAGAGCACATGTCGCATGATAAGTCGCGCCCCATTAAGTGCAATGGAGCCATTCTAATAGGAGCGACTTGAGTCACTCCGACTTAGAAAAAGGTTACTGCACTACTTTTGGTGCGACTTCTGCACGAGTTGCATTGACTTCTGTTAAAGCCGCCATATGCAAATTGTGCCGAAGTCACGCTGGGATGTCGGAGCGGAAGTCGTGGCAGTGTGAGCCGGCTTTAGTTTGCAATACATTTCTTGAATACAGTTTTCTGTTGTCATTTTTGTATGAAGGTTGATTGTGTGACTAACAGAAACACCTTTCATATTTATTTAGGCTATAGGCGAAAGCAAACGCCAGCTGATCTATTATTTGTATCATACCAATGAAGGCAACAGTTTTCTTTTTAAGAAAACAAACATGTTATATGAATTTTCCCCAACCTTCTCCCCTTCCCAATCATTTGGAGATATGGTGTATGGACATGGTGTCATGTGACTAAATTGGTGTGTTAAATTTGGTGTTATCGCTCTAACTCTCTCATACTGGTCACTGGAAGTTCAACATGGCACCTCATGGCAAAGAACTCTCTGAGGATCTGAAAAAAAGAATTGTTGCGCTACATAAAGATGGTCTAGGCTATAAAGAAGATTGCCAAGACCCTGAAACAGCTGCAGCACGGTGGCCAAGACCATACAGCGGTTTAACAGGACAGGTTCCACTCAGAACAGGCCTCACTATGGTCGACCAAAGAGGTTGAGTGCACGTGCTCAGCGTCATATCCAGAGATTGTCTTTGGGAAATAGACGTGTGAGTGCTTAGACGTATGAGTGCTGCCAGCATTGCTGCAGAGGTTGAAGGGGTGGGGGGTCAGCCTGTCAGTGCTCAGACCATACACCACACACTGCATCAAATTGGTCTACATGGCTGTCGTCCCAGAAGGAAGCCTCTTCTAAAGATGATGCACAAGAAAGCCCGTAAACAGTTTGCTGGAGACAAGCAGACTAAGGACATGGATTACTGGAACCATGTCCTGTGGTCTGATGAGACAAATATAAACTTATTTGGTTCAGATGGTGTCAAGCGTGTGTGGCAGCAACCAGGTGAGGAGTATAAAGACAACTGTGTCTTGTCTACAGTAAAGCATGGTGGTTGGAGAGTCATGGTCTGGGGCTGCATGAGTGCTGCCGGCACTGGGAAGCTACAGTTTATTGAGGGAACCATAAATGCCAACATGTACTGTGACATACTGAAGCAGAGCATGATCCCCTCTCTCCGGAGACTGAGCCGCAGGGCAGTATTCCAACACGACAACGAACCCAAAACACACCTCCAAGACGACCACTGCCTTGCTAAAGAAGCTGAGGATAAAAGGTGATGGATTGGCCAAGCATGCCTCCAGACCTAAACCCTATTGAACATTTGTGGGGCATCCTCAGATGGAAGGTGGGGGGAGCACAAAGTCTCTAATGCCGCATACACACGAGCCGACTTTACGGCAGACGGGATTTGGTCGGACAATTTGATCGTGTGTGGGCTCCAGCGGACTTTGTTTTCTCAAAAGTTGGAAGGACTTAGATTTGAAACATGTTTTAAATTAATCTGTCGAAATCGAGTCCATCGCCTGTATGCTAGTTCGACGGACATTAAGCCACGCTAGGGCAGCTATTGGCTACTAGCTATGAACTTCCTTGTTTTAGTCCGGTCGTACGTCATCACGTACGAATTCGACGGACTTTGGTGGATTGTGTGTAGGCAAGTCCGTTCATTCAGAAAGGACTCCAGTGGCAACCTGTGAAGCTCTAGTGAACTCCATGCCCAAGAGGGTTAAGGCAGTGCTGGAAAATATTGCTGGCCACGCAAAATATTGACACTTTGGGCCCAATTTGGACATTTTCACTTAGTGGTGTACTCACTTTTGTTGCCAGCGGTTTAGACATTAATGGCTGTGTGTTGAGTTATTTAGAGGGGACAACAAATTTACACTGTTATACAAGCTGTACACTCACTACTTTTTCTCAACCCTCAGTTCTCAGCATCCTATGACTTATTTTGGAGCTGATATGCAAGTCAATTTGGGGTGTTTGGCTTTCTTCCTCCCCCCTTTTTCTCATTTAATTTATTTGAGTAATTTGGAATATCTTTCATATATTTTTTTATAGATATGTTTTTTGCACTTGCTTCTGAAGAAGTGGAACTTTATCCACAAAATGCATCAAGCTATTAAATGCTGTTATCATGCGTTTACAACATTCTACTTATGGATTTCATCCACATGTGCCATAATGGATCATTGTTGTCAATTATATGCATATCAGCCCGTCATATCTGCAATGTACCATGTCTCATGTGTAATTTATGAATAAACTTATGTATTAATTCATATTTGTGTAAACACACATCTCATATAAAGTCCCAACCCCCCTTTTCTTATTAACCAATAGGAATGGAGGCGTATGCTCATTCGACCATATGCCTCATTCAAAGTCCCAAACATCCCCCCTTTTTAGTTCAAAACCAGTGGCTAGAGCTCACCCCTTTTTTTTTGTAAAATCTTTATTTAAAATTTTTGCAGAAAAATAAGACAGTATAGAGTAGACATTATTAACTTATTCATGGTACAAAACCGAATCTGAAAAACTGAAATAGCATCATTAGCAGATGTATAGGACATTGTAGGAGGCACACCTAAAAATAAAGGCCATCTGCAGGGAATATATTTATTAGGGATATCCCTATACCGATACTAGTATTGGTATCGGCACCGTACTTGTACTCGGGCAAATGCTCCCGATGCTTCACCCGTTACCTGGACAGTCAGCGGTGATCGGTGCGTGGGGGAGTTACAAGCTTCTCCCCCAGAGGCTTTCAGCTGCTTTAGTGAAATTTATACAGCGGTGATCGGTGCTTGTAACTCTCCCACCGCATCTTCCTCCATGCCGCTCTGCTGCTGCCCCCTCCGTTCTGCTGCTGCCCCCCTCCGTTCTTCCTCCATACCCCCTCCGTTCTTCCTCCATGCCCCCTCCGTTCTGCTGTCCCCCTCCGTTCTGCTTCTGTCCCCCTCCATTCTTCCTCCATGCCCCCTGCGTTCTGCTGTCCCCCTCCATGTACTCTCTTTTCTGTATGGACAGAGTCAGCTGATTTTAAAAAAACACAAAGTATTGCAATAAATAATAAAAAAAAATATTATTGTAAAAAATAATAAAAATGTAAATAAAAAACACACAGACACTGTCCACCCCCTCCACCCCCCCCTAAAAAAAAAGAAAAAAAAGAAAGCATTAAAAAAAAAAAACACTGTCACGTGACATTAAAAAAAAAAAAAGTATCGGTAATCGGTATCTGCGAGTACTTGAAAAAAAAAAAAGTATCGGTACTTGTACTCGGTCCTAAAAAAGTGGTATCGGGACAACCCTAATATTTATAGAACTAAAAGAAAAAGGGAAGAAGGTGAAAGAGAACCCGAGCGAGGGGAGAGAGAGGGAAAGGAAAAACATCAACAAAAAGGAATAAGGAAAGCAAAATAGTCAACCCTATCCCTAGAAAAACCAGCAATGGGAACATACAACAATGGATATATCATAGCAATTCCCTGGTCAACCACTTCTGCTGTAAACGGCGGCGGAGTAAACATTCTGAAAAATGGGTGCACAAAATCATAGTATTAGTTGTTTGTACAGGTCAGGAGAAGTAAAATCAATCCATAAAGCCCAAATAGTATAAAACTTGGTACAGTTGCCAGTACATTGGTGTCTTCACTCCCCAGCCTCCATTATATCTTGCACCATCAGTAGCCATTCTTTCACTGTAGGGACCACCGAAGAATTCCAGTGTATCAGAATAAGGCATTTGCCCGCATTAAGGAGGTGAAGTAACAATGAGCGCTTGTAAGGCCCTATGGACATACAGTGCATCCGGAAAGTATTCACAGTGCTTCACTTTTTCCGTCTTGTTATGTTACAGCCTTATTCCAATATGGATTAAATAATTTTCTTCAAAATTCTAAAAACAGTACCCCTTAATGACAACATGAAAGAAGGGTGTTTGAAATCTCTGCAAATTTATTAAAAATAAATAAAAAAATGGAAAAAAAAATCCCATGTACATAAGTATTCACAGCCTTTGCTCAATACTTTGCTGAAGCACCCTTGCCACCAATTACAGCCCTTAAGTCTTTTTGAGTATGATTCTATAAGCTTGGCACACCTATTTTAGGATCGTTGTCCTGTTGGAAGATGAACCTTCGCCCCAGTCTGAGGTCCAGAGCGCTCTGGAGCAGGTTTTCATCAAGGATGCATCTGTACATTGCTGCATTCATCTTTCCCTTGATCTGACTAGTCTCCCAGTTCCTGTTGCTAAAAAACGGATTTTTAAAACAGCTTACCTGTAAAATCCTTTTCTCTTGGAGTACATCACGGGACAGAGAGCACCATAATAATGACTATGTGGGTTATAGGCTTACCTTTAGGTGATTGGACACTGGCAACCAATAGTAACACTGTTCCTCCCATATAACCCCTCCTATACAGGAAGTGCCTCAGTTTTGTAGCAAGCAATGACGATCCCAGAAAGAGGGGAGGGACCTCTATGTCCCATGATGTACTCCAAGAAAAGGATTTTACAGGTAAGCTGTTTTAAAAATCACTTTTTCTTTATCGTACATCATGGGACACAGAGCACCATAATAATGACTATGTGGGATGTCCTAAAGCAATGCATCTGAGGGGGGGGGACACATTATCCCTAAGCCCAATGGGCGTGAGACTATAAAGCTCAGTATATGCAAAATGATTCTGCGCTGCTCACAAGAAAAACAAAAACAAAAAGAAAAAGAAAGCAGCTAACACAACCAACAAGGTATATAAGCAGGAAACAACAAAAAAGTGTAGCGCTAAACCATATCATAAATGACAATAGATTGGTAGGTATACAGTGAAGGGAATCACATAAATAAAAACCCATTCATGGGTAGGAAGTCCTGATATAGACGTTATAACTAAAAGATAACAATAGTTAGTCCTCAGGTAGACATATGGTACACAGATGAATCCAATGTCCCAAAAGGCAGATCAGCTCACTCCCACCGGAAGAAAAAAAGGCTTACCAGATGTGGTGGACCCGACAGGGCATACGCCGAATTGGGTCAGATAAGGCTTGGGTGGTAAGTGGCTGTAGATGTCTGTGATGTCGCGGATTGCTGGATTCCTCCAACTGGTACTCGGGTCCTGGAAGGTGTGAGGTGTCCCAAGAATATAGATGATTCTGTGGGTCCTAGGGGAGGGATGAGGTGTTCCGTGGATGGATCCCTCAAACTGAAGATACACTACAGATTCCTTCTAAGAAATCAGAAGTAATGGAACATGTGTCCCTTGGAGAAGAACGGAGTTTTTTCAGATAGTAAATGATTCTCTCTATTGACTCTTGATAGGTAATTGCCACAGCATGTCCAATTCCTCGTTCCCACTGTCCGAATTTCCTGTACAACTTGTCTGCAGCAGTTCTGTACAACTTGTCTTCTCTATTCTCTGGAAAGAAATTGTTCCACATGCAATTCTAGGTATGACTGGTGATCTCTGCAATATTCCAATTGATGGTAGACAAGGATCCAAGTATCATGCCCCGAGCTCTGCAGAGGAGCCGCATCCGCTGCCACCACCAGCTCTCCCTCAGCTCAATCTGTGGAACAATTTCTTTCCAGAGAATAGAGAAGACAAGTTGTACAGAACTGCTGCAAGGAAATTCGGACAGTGGGAACGAGGAATTGGACATGCTGTGGCAATTACCTATCAAGAGTCAATAGAGAGAATCATTTACTATCTTCAGTTTGAGGGATCCATCCACGGAACACCTCATCCCTCCCCTAGGACCCACAGAATCATCTATATTCTTGGGACACCTCACACCTTCCAGGACCCGAGTACCAGTTGGAGGAATCCAGCAATCCGCGACATCACAGACATCTACAGCCACTTACCACCCAAGCCTTGTCTGACCCAATTCGGCGTATGCCCTGTCGGGTCCACCACATCTGGTAAGCCTTTTTTTCTTCCGGTGGGAGTGAGCTGATCTGCCTTTTGGGACATTGGATTCACCTGTGTACCATATGTCTACCTGAGGACTAACTATTGTTATCTTTTAGTTATAACGTCTATATCAGGACTTCCTACCCATGAATGGGTTTTTATTTATGTGATTCCCTTCACTGTATACCTACCAATCTATTGTCATTTATGATATGGTTTAGCGCTACACTTTTTTGTTGTTTCGTGAGACTATAAAGCTGTCTGCAACACGCTGTGGCCAAAAACAGTCTCTTTTTGAGATCTCACATCCACCTGGTAAAACCTGGTATACGTATGAACTGAAGACCAAGCGGCCGCTTGCAAACCTGAGCCATAGACACCTGGTGGCGTACTGCCCATGATGCACTAACCCCTCTAGTGGAGTGTGCTCTTAAATCCCCGGGTGGAACCCTGTGCTTTAATCCATAAGCCTGGATAATAGCCTGACAAATCCACCTGGATATAGTTGAACTTGTTGTCGGCTGTCCTTTCTTAGGACCCTCAGGCAAGACAAAAAAAAACAAACAGTCTTCCGAAAGGGAGCTGACATTTCCAAGTAAACCTTTATCGCCCTCACCACATCCAGTGAGTGAAGCGACCTTTCTCCCCCTAGTCTTAGGGTTTGGAAAAATGGAAGGTAAAATGATATCCTGATTCAAATGAAATTTGGAAACCACCTTCGGTAGAAAATCCGGACGAAAGGGTGGCCAATTCTGACACCCTTCTAACCGATGTTATAGCCACCAAGAAAACGAATTTCCTGGTCAATAGGACAAAAAGGATATGCCTAATAGGTTCAAAAGGCTCACTCTGTAAGGCTGACAGTACCAAATTTAGGTCCCAAGGACATAAAGGTGGTTTAAGCGGTGGCCTCAGGTGTGTTACTCCCTTGACAAAGGTTCGCACCAAAGAATGGGATGCAATTGGTCTTTGGAAAAAAAACGATAAGGCCGAAAACTGTCCCTTGACTGTCCCTAAAGCAAGCTGCAAGTCTACTCCTGTTTGGAGAAAGGCGAGCCCCCTTCCAATCGCATATCTACGAGGGTTCCATTTCCTTTTCTCACATCAAGAAATGTATGACTTCCAGACTCTATAATAGATAACTCTAGAAACGGACTTTCTAGCGTTTATCAAAGTGGACAAGACTGAACCCATAATACCACGGTCTTTCAATAGTCTGGTCTCAATAGCCAGGCCATCAAATTCAGCAACCGTAAAGAAGGATGGAATATGGGCCCTTGAGACAATAGGTCTGGACGGCAAGGAAGGACCAACAGGTCCCCTACTGCTAATTTCACAATCTCCGAGTACCATGATCTCCTGGGCCACTAAGATCACCAGCTTCCGTTCCTCCCGTATTCTGCGTAGTAAGTGCGGCAGAATTTGGATCGGAGGGAAAGCACATATCAGAGAATACTGATCCCAAGGAACCACTAATGCGTCTATCCCGACCGCAAGCATATCCTTGGTCCTGGACACAAACCTGTCCAGCTTGGCATTGAATCTTGATGCCAGTAGATCCACGTCTGGGGTCCCCCAGTATTGGCAGATCTGTAGAAAAACCTCAGGATGCAGAGACCATTCCCCTGGTAACAATTTTTGGCGACTTAGGAAATCCGCCTGCCAATTGTCCACCCCCGGAATAAACACTGCTGATAGAAACGGCACATGTTTCAAGTCAATATATGATCTATCTCTCTTTGGGCTGCCCGACTCCTGGTACCTCCCTCGTGGTTGATATACGCCACTACTGTGGAGTTGTCGGACTGGACTCTGACAGGAAGCCCCCGCAATCTGGATGTCCAGAATCGCAGAGCCAGACGAGCTGCCCGGATTTCCAATAGATTGATGGGCAAGGTCTTTTCTGTCTGGGACCATATTCCCTGAACAGACGCTTCCTCTAGGACTGCTCCCCAACCGAGAAGACTGGCGTCCGTGGTTACAACTTTCCAGGCTACCGGTGGGAAAGATTTCCCTCTTTTTAAGTTGCTGGCTCTTAACCACCAAGAGAGGTTCCATAGAACCTGTGGAGATAGAACCATGGGCTGATCCAGGGTTCGAGCTGACTTGTCCCAGGCCTTTAGAATACTGTTCTGGAACACTCTGGAGTGGAACTGTGCATATGGCACTGCGCTGAAGGATGACACCATCTTGCCCAGTAACCTCATGCACAGTCGAACAGAAGGTGTTAGTTCTTTTCTCACCTTCTGTACAAGTTCCACTATTGAGGCGACCTTTAAGAGCGGAAGAAACACCTTTCCTTGGGCGGTGTCCAGGACCAGACCCAGATACACCAAGGCTTGGGTTGGACAAAAAACTGATTTGTCCATATTTATCATCCAACCTAGGTGTTGTAAAACCCGTACTGTTCTTGACACGTTGTGAACCAGTATGGGATGAGAACATTCCCTTAGAAGAAGATCGTCCAAATATCCTACTACGGAGACTTTCTGAGACCTCAGGGAAGCCAATACTGGGGCCAGAATCTTTGTGAAGACCCTGGGGGCCGTGGCCAGACCGAAGGGTAGTGCCACAAATTGGAAATGCCTGCCCTCGACAGCGAAGTGTAAAAACCTTTGATGTGGACCAAAGATCAGCACATGAAGGTATGCGTCCTTGATATCTATGGACGCTAAGTAGTCTCCCTTTTTCAGGGACTTTATTATTGAACTAACCGACTCCATGCGGAAGGATCGGACGTCTACAAAGAAGTTGAGAGCCTTGAGGTCCAAAAATGGGCCTTACTTCCCCATTTGGTTTTGGCGCGGTGAATAGTTTTGAATAAAACCCCTTGAATCTTTCCTCGTGCGGAACTTTTACAATTACCCCCTGCGTCAGCAGATGGTGTAAAGCTAGGAATAGGCATCTTCTTTTTTCTGGATCCGACGGGACCCTTGAGTACAGAAATCGGTTCGGGGGGGGATCTCCCGGAATTCTATTCTGTAATCGTATTTTACAGTGGAAATGACCCATTTGTCTTGAACCAGTTCCTCCCAGGCCTCCCCAAACAGCCGAAGCCTGCCCCCCACCCGTGAGAGCGGGGGCGCCCCTTCACAAGGTAGACTTGGAGTTGGGCTTGGTCGTCTTTGGGGCCCAGGGTTTCTTCTGACCCTGGGGTCTTTTAAAGCCAGACGGCTGAGGGTGTCGATACCGCTTAGGGGAAGAGGCACCAGGTCCTGCAGCATTAGGAATTTTATAAGAGGGTTGCTTCCCCTTCTTTTTAATAGGAAGCAGGGCACTCTTTCCACCAGAGATCTTTTGGATGTATTTATCCAGATCCTCGCCAAACAGGCGCTCTCCATGAAATGGAAAAGCTGCGAGTAGCCTTTTACATGGCATTTCAGCAGACCAGTTCTTTAGCCACAAGACTCTGCGCATATGAATTGTGAATTGACAGCAACGCAAAACGAGACATCTGTTGAATTGAGTCTTTCAATGCGTCTTCCGCAAAACATAAGGCGTGAGGAATCTCCGATAACTCCTCAGCAGATTCCTCCTAGCAAGGTACGTTCTTTACCAACTTTTTAAAACTATCTTTTAGGGATTGGCAAATCCCAATAGCTGCGACTGCTGGCTGAACTGCTGCACCAGCCACAGAAAAGGAAGCCTTTAATAAGGACTCTAGCTTTTTATCAGCCGGATCCTTGAATACCTGGGCATTATCCACTGGACAGGTTAAATTTTTATTCACAGAAGATATGGCAGCGTCCAGCAAGGGAGTGCCCCATTTTTTCTGAACTTCTCCTCCATAGGATATAAGACAGAAAACCTTTTTGGAGGCAAGTATATCCTGTCCGGATGCTCCCAGTCCGTGTAAACCACCTGCTCCAGTAACGGATGCAAGGGAAACGCTTGGGAAATTTGCTTAGGTCGCAAAGAGTAGAACAGGAGAGTGCAGACTCCTGAACCGGGGGTAACTTAAACCCAATTCGTACCATCTTCATTAGAGATTGGATAAACAATTTTTGGGAATGGGAGGCTGAAATTGGCTCTTCAGAGCCAGAGTCCTCAGCCGAGGATTCTTCAGCCTCTTCTTCCTCTCGGTCCTTTATGACCACCCCTTCCAAATCCTCTGCCCATTCTGGTTCCAGGTCACCTGGACCCATCTGACTATAAGAGTCCTGGTGCTCTAGTGACTCTCCACTTGGCCCAGGCTCAGGGGAGGGAGATCTAATACGCTTCCTCCCCCCCTGTGTTACAGAGGCAATCATGCCAGCTATTTTGCCCTCAAGGCCCGCTAAGGCAGAAGACAAATCATCCTTTGTAACATAAGCCGAGGCAGGTACATTGGTAGTGGCCACTATGCCTGACAAGTGCAATGGCTCAGCCAGGTCAGAAGCCGCAGGTCCTTCAGGAGAAACTGAGGCTGCATCAGCATGGGGTTGGTCACCTGTTTTTTGTGGAGGGACTCTTACCCCTGTGCTTGTCTTGTTCCCTGTTCCTCTTTTTCTGGAAGACATTGCTTACACACAAGGAAGAAAAAAGGAGTACTCCCCACAAACTACAACCGGTTCTTAACCTGCCACCGCTGTGTCCAAGACCACCAGACTCACGTGCTCACCACTCGCTCTGCTTCCCCCACGCGCACGCCAGGAGCTCAATGCCTATAAGCACTAGCTTGAGAGCGAGCATCAGCGACCAGCGACACGCCTCCCGCAAGGCGGATGCGGCGTCCTGACGCACGCGGCGCACCTGTGGCGCGGACAGCAGTGGCGCACGCGCACACCGGCGGCGCACTCACACGCCAGCGGCGGACACGCGGCGCGCGCATGCGCACTCGCATGCCAAAATTTAAAAATGCGCGCCAAACCAGCCCTCTGTAATTCTGGACATAGGATCAAGGTTTATACCAGCAGTTTACAAAGGGAAATACATATGTATATATAAAATCCCAAAGGGAGTACTCACCATCCCAAGCAGCAGGGCCTGTCTTGCCAGGCCCAATCTTCTCCCATCACGGAGGGGAGCGTCTCTAAGGACCTTCAGGGACCGGGTCCCCCATATATACACCCCTGGACCTGTAAAGCACCCTTTCTGGTTTCCTTGGGCAAGATTGACCAGGAATACCAACTTAACAAGGGTCCAGTGCCTATATAGGACACATTACAAACAATACCTCGTTCTTGAACCGAGGTTCGGGTACCATCCACTTTAGCTTTGTAATGCCATCCGAATGGATCCAATTATAACGTCCTGAGTGGGACATTCTTTGAAGAAAACTGAAGAGCTTCAACAGCCATGACAATCACCTTCAAGACACTGGCGAAAAAACTGAGGCACTTCCTGTATAGGAGGGGTTATATGGGAGGAACCGTCTTACTATTGGTTGCCAGTGTCCAATCACCTAAAGGTAAGCGTATAGCCCACAGAGTCATTATTATGGTGCTCTGTGTCCCGTGATGTACGATAAAGAAAGGCATCCTCACAGCATGATGCTGCCATCACCATGCTTCACTGTAGAGATGGTATTGGCCAGGTGATGAGCGGTGCTGGGTTTCCTCTAGACATGACGCTTGCCATTCAGGCCAAAGAGTACAATCCTTGTCATGTGCCTTTTACTGAGAAGTGGCTTCCGTCTGGCCACTCTACCATGCAGGCCTGACTGTTGGAGTGCTGCAGAGATGCTGGTTCTTCTGGAAGGTTCTCCTCTCTCCACAGAGAAATGCTGGAGCGCTGTCAGAGTGACCATTGGGTTCTTGGTCACCTCCCTAGCTCTTCTCCCTCGATCTCAGTTTGCCCGGACGGCCTGCTCTAGGAAAAGTTGTGGTGGTTCCAAACTTCTTCCATTTATGGATGATGGAGGCCACTGTGCTAACTGGGACCTTCAATGCTGCAGAAATGTTTCTGTACCCTTCCTCAGATCTGTGCCCCGATATAACCCTGTCTCGGAGTTCTACAGACAATTTCTTGGACTTCGTGGATTGGTTTGTGCTCTGGTATGCACTGTTAACTGTGGGACCTTAAATAGAGAGGTGTGCCTTTCCCAATTATGTCCAATCAACTGAATTTATTACAGGTGGACTCCAATCAAGTTGTAGAAACATCTCAAAGATGATCAGTGGAAACAGGGCGCACCTGAGCTCAATTTTGAGTGTTATGACAAAGGCTCTGAATATACTTATGTACATGTGATTTTTTTCATTTTTTATTTTTAATACATTTAGAAAGATTTCAAACAAACTTCTTTCACATTGTCATAATGGGGTATTGTTTGTAGAATTTTAAGGAAAATAATGAATTTAATCCATTTTGGAATAGGGCTGTAACATAACAAAATGTGAAAAAAGTGAAGCGCTGTGAATACTTTCCGGATGCACTGTCTGTGTGTCATGAAATAACATAAGAAGCGGAGCATCCACTATCTGGTGTTAGGTGACCCTGCCAATTATATTACAGATTTTTGTCCAGAAAGGTCTGAGAAGGGGACAGTCCCAACATAGATGTAAAAAAGTACCTCTCAGTCCACAACAAGTTTGTATAACTTAGAGAGAAAGTGCTCTGAACCATCTCTGTCCAGGCATATAATTTCAAACCTGGAGAGTGAATCAAAATGGCACAGCCTGCACTCTAGGGTTTTAAAAAAACGTTTTAAGTTGGACACGTTTTCAGCTATCCCACGTTGTTCCCCACTCCTGTCGGAGATCCAGTAGGGATTTCAACCCTGCACTCTTCATGAATCGAAAACTAGAGCTCACCTTTTAGGAGTTCCCGCAATGATGTGCCTTCAAGAAGCAGGGACTTGTTACTAGAAGATACCAGCACCTTCAGCTCCTCTGCTCTGGCTATGTACTGACGCACCTGCATAGAGTGCGATAGTAAAAGATTAAAATAATAGTAACTGTTAAAGATCCTGTAAACACAACTACAAATGAAATGCATGCCTGAATAGCCTGAATATTCGACATATGACAAAACTACTATACAAATTGTGAGTCACAGACATTTAGTTTCTTATGTATTACTATTAATGAACGGGGCAAACGATTATCAGATAGATAAAAATAATTTAGAGACTATAATAGCAATAGCAAGATCAAATTTGTTCCTCTGGTGCCAAAGTATCTGATTCTGAATAATCACATTTCCATTTAAGGACATTAATTGTCCTATAGTCAGAATGAGTCCAACACTGCCATGCAACAATAGAACTTTGGATAAAGTGGGAACAATTACAATATGCCTAGCAAGAGCCAGCCCCTTGATTTCTAGGATTTTCTTTCCTGCAACCACGGTCGTTCAATTCCCCCTTCAACACTGAATCCCTCCTGCGGAGTCACTGTGTTCTCCTAGCAGGGGGTGTGGGGAGCCGTCCCTGCCGGGAGCGGCTATAGCTGCTGGCAATAATAGCATGAGAAATCCAACATGCTGGTTGTACCAAAGTCGATCAATGGATAAACTTGGGTACAATCAGCCTGCCCATAGATGGTTTTACTCTTGACCGGTCCCCGCTCACCCAGGTGAGATTTAAAATGTCTATGGCTGGCTTTATGCTCTACTAATCTCCGCAGACTGAAATGTAGGTGTAGGTAAATCAGCCTAATACACAGCTGAAAAACATATGTGTGAACTGTTCCACTTCCCAAAAATGTATAATCCTGTTCAGCCAGTCTTCCAGTTCAGATATCCCTGGAAGACACTACTAGGTACATTTACTAAAACTGGTGTACTCAGAATCTGGTGCAGCTGTTCATGGTAGCCAATCAGCTCCTAACCTCAGTTTTCAATTAAGCTTTGGCAATAAAACCTGGAAGCTGATTGGTTTCTTTGCAGAAGTGAGCCTGATTTTGCACTCTTCAACTTTAGTAAATAAACCCCTATGCAATGTTGTAAACATTTAGCTGTCACAGCTGAGACTAAAAAAGCAGCATGCAGATTAATTTTTTTGTAAGCTTTCTCCTCCAATTAGCAAGCTCCAATTGTTAGAATCACAGCCTATACAATGCAGTAAAGCCTGATTTGTTAACCCCTTAAGCTGGCCAAAGATGTCTCGAATCTCGACCAGTTTAGCAGGAGCCAGACGAGATTTGATCCATGTATGGACAAGCTGATTGTACCCAAGTCGAACTATCGATTGACTTGGGTACAACTAGCATGTCAGATTTCTAGCATGCGATTATTGTCAGTGGCTATAGCCTCTAGCAATAATCACTGTGTTTTCCAAGCAGGGACAGCCCCCCCCCCCCACCAGAGAACACAATAGCCTTGTGGGAGGAATCAAGCAATTTGCTTTCCTGCAACCACAAATCATCTATGACCTACCTTACTCTACCAGTGTGAATGCTGATATGTGGGATAGTACATCAGACTCGTACAATAGAAATTGAGCTATTTAAAAATATGTCAAAATTTGTAAAAAAAAAAAAAAAGGACCTACGTTACTTACCGGTAGCGTTGTTTCTAGGAACCTTCCAGGATGGCACACCTGAGAGATAAGAAACTCCTCCCCACAGGAAACAATCACTTGACAGCTGTTTTAAGTCTCCACCCTTCCCCTTGATTCTTAGTTTGTAGAGAAGTAACTCCTGAACCCGGTTCATAAGGGGATTCATTCCTCATAGGTGCTCATCATTTAGTGTTCAATAATTTTCCCTCCTCCAATGGGCAGGAAGTAGGCCTGCCGTCCTGGAAGGTTCCTAGAAACAACGTTACCGGTAAGTAACGCAGGTATTTTTCTCCTATCAACTTTCAGGACGGCACACCAGACAGGCTAAGCAAGTGACCTCAGGCCTACCTTAGGGTGGGACCACTGCCTGCAAGACCATCTTGGCGAAAGATTGGTTCTGCAGTGAGCTTTACCTCCACTCTATAATGCCTGAAAAAGTTATCTTAGCTGGATCATGTGGCTGATCTGCAGGTCTGCTCCACCGATCTCCCTGCCTTCTCCGCTTCGAAAACAGGATCTAGGTGGAGTGGGCTCTTAAAGATGGAATCAGAAAACATGTTAAACTTGTAGGTTAGCAATGTTGCCTGTCTCATCATCTAGCAACCATGGCCTATTGTGCCTGTAAGTGCTACTTAGAACCACTAAAACAAATGTTTCGCTGTGTGGGGAGAAACACTCAAAAACTGAGGATCAAGGGGAAGATCAAAAACAGCTGTCACGTGATTGCGTTTCCTGTGGGGAGGAGCCTCTCATCTCTCAGGTGTGCCGTCCTGGAAGGTGATAGGAGAAATTTAATTATTTTTTGAATACTGTAAATTAAATGGTTGTCTTTCATAATAGCCCACACACATACTCTAAGAAGAAATATTCTGGTACTCTTTATAGGGCCTATATGAAACATATGTTGCGTGTACTGTCCAACATATATGCTAGCCCAAGAAAAAGACAATTATCCATAGGCATGATGCAAAGATAGCTTGATGTCCATGCCATCAATGAGGATATTGACTAGCCTGTAAAATAAATTCTTCTTCTTCTAACTACTACTATGGAAGCAATTTAAAGTAAAGGTAAACCTTAGCTGAATGCCATGTTTTTTTCGAAAGCACTATGATTTAAACAATACCCATGGTTTATTTTTAATAAAATAATGTTTCAGCCTTTTCTGTTGCATCTCAGGATTGCTGATCCCCTGCACCCTTTTTGAAACACTTCCTGTCTACATGCGTGCACCTTACCAACTGCTGCACATCATTGAACAGTGCGGGTTTCTTAATGGTGACAACTTTGGGCTATTTCTGTGTAACATGGGTCAGCAGGATAGTTTGGAGTCTCCGTTGGGAGAGTGTGTAACAAAATGTCAGTGTAGGAAACCCATATGGAAAAGAGGAACATGGCATTGTCACCCAATAACATGAAATAACTTCAGATGGACCTTAATGGCAGGATCTCCACATATTATTTTAATGAAAACTACAGATTTAAAAAGAACTGAAAATTACTTTTAACACCCCCCCCCCCCCAATTACTGCCCCCTTACTCGATCCTTCCACTTTACCCTCCCCTTACCCTCCCCTTTTAACTTCTTATTTATTCTCTTTTTTGCTGGTTTCAAGTTTATGTTCTTATTGGTGATGTTGCACTTTTGTATTTACTGGGCAACCTTAGGATTTATGAGGTTATGAAGAAGCGCAACACTGTAATTTCATTTCTTGACCTTTCCCTATTAAAGCAATCTGCTCCACAAACCAAACTATATGGGTCTACACCTGTTTCCGCGGCCGCAACCACCCACACAGAAAAATGTAGGAGATGCGTGCAGGTGCAATTAATCCTAATAGTACCCGCACCCACTGGAAATCGCAGCAGCTGCTTCCTGCACTAGGAACAGCACTGCATTTGCGGTTTCTGTGCGTGCTGAGATTTCAAAAATGGATCAGGGACCTATTTCCCTGTGTTTCAGGAGGCACAGCAGTCCATTCAAATGAATGGGCTACCATACCCATGCAAAACCCCACACAAGTGTGAACCAGGCCTAACAAATGCTCTACAGTGCATCTGGAAAGTATTCACAGTGCTTCACTTTTTCCATATTTGTTATGTTACAGCCTTATTCCAAAATGGATTAAATTCATTATTTTGCTCAAAATTCTACAAACATTACCCCATAATGACAATGTGAAAGAAGTTTATTTGAAATCTTTGCAAATCTATAAAAAAAAAAAAAAATTATATATATATATATATATATATATATAATTATATATATAATTTTTTTTTTTTTTTTTTTTTCTTATAGATTTGCAAAGATTTCAAATAAACTTCTTTCACATTGTCATTATGGGGTAATGTTTGTAGAATTCTGAGCAAAATAATGAATTTAATCCATTTTGGAATAAGGCTGTAACATAACAAATATGGAAAAAGTGAAGCACTGTGAATACTTTCCAGATGCACTGTAGAGCATTTGTTAGGCCTGGTTCACACTTGTGTGGGGTTTTGCATGGGTATGGTAGCCCATTCATTTGAATGGACTGCTGTGCCTCCTGAAACACAGGGAAATAGGTCCCTGATCCATTTTTGAAATCTCAGCACGCACAGAAACCGCAAATGCAGTGGTGTTCCTAGTGCAGGAAGCAGCTGCTGCGATTTCCAGTGGGTGCGGGTACTATTAGGATTAATTGCACCTGCACGCATCTCCTACATTTTTCTGTGTGGGTGGTTGCGGCCGCGGAAACAGGTGTAGACCCATATAGTTTGGTTTGTGGAGCAGATTGCTTTAATAGGGAAATCTATAAAAAAAAAAAAAAATCTATAAAAGTTTATTTGAAATCTTTGCAAATCTATAAAAAAATAAATAAATAAATAAATAAATAAATATATATATATATATATATATATATATATATCATGTACAGAAGTATTCACAGTCTTTGCCATGACACTTAAAATTGAGCTCAGGTGCATCCTGTTTCCACTGATCATCCTTGAGATGTTTCTACAACTTGATTGGAGTCCACCTGTGGTAAATTCAGTCGATTGGACAAGATTTGGAAAAGCACACACCTGTCTATATAAAGTCCCACAGTCAACAGTGCATGTCAGAGCACAAACCAAGCCATGAAGTCCAAGGAATTGTCTGTAGACCTCAAAGACAGGATTGTATTGAGGTACAGATCTGGGAAAGGGTACAGAAAATGAGCACAGTGGCCTCCATCATCCATAAATGAAAGAAGTTTGGAACCACCAGGACTCTTCCTAGAGTGGGCCACCCGGCCAAACTGAACGATCGGGGAGAAGGGCCTTAGTCAGGGAGGTAAATAAGAACCTAATTTTCACTCTGACAGAGCTCCAGCCTTTCTCTATGAAGAGAGGAGAACCTTCCAGAAGAACCAACCACCAACCAGGCCTGTATGGTAGAGAAGCCATACGGAAGTTACTCCTCAGTAAAAGGCACATAAAAGCCTGCCTGGAGTTTGCCAAAAGGCACCTGAAGGACTCTCAGACCATGAGAAACAAAACTCTCCGGTCTGATGAAACAAAGGTTGAACAGTCTGGCCTGAATGGTAAGCTTCTCATCTGGTGGAAACCAGGCACCGCTCATCACCTGGCCAATACCATCCCTACAGTGAAGCATGGTGGTGGAAGCATCATGCTGTGGGGATGCTTTTCAGCAGCAGGAACTGGGAGACTAGTCAGGATTTAGGGAAAGATGAACGCAGCAATGTACAGAGACATATTTGATGAAAACCTGCTCTAGAGCCCTCTGGACCTTAGACTGGGGCGAAGGTTCATCTTCCAACAGGACAACGACCCTAAGCACAGAGCCAAGATAACAAAAGGAGTGGCTATGGAACAACTCTGTGAATGTCCTTGTGTGGTCCAGCCAGAGCCCAGACTTGAACCCGATTGAACATCTCTGCAGAGATGTGAAAATGGATGTGCACCGACACTTGAGAGGTCCTGCAAAGAAGAATGGGAGAAACTGCCCAAAAATAGGTGTGCCAAGCTTGTAGCATCATATTCAAAAAGAGTTGGGGCTGTAATTGGTGCCAAAGGTGGTTGAAGAATATTATTAATATCTAATATTCTTGTATCTCAGAGGCGCTTCCGGATGAAATAGCATTGATAGCCAAATTGACTTAAAACAAAGTGTGAGTTTATTGTCACACAGTTGGCATCATAAATACAATGTAAAAATATATTAGTTCAGTTCAGTGTGGGTAAAAATATATGAAATAGAAAGTTATAAAGCTATAATAAGCTTTGGAAGCATGTGTGCTTCATGGCTGCTGTCTTTCTCCATGCTGTCTTGTCCAAGAAGAAACAGGAAATGACGTTCTCAGTCTTCTGGCAGAATTGGCAGCTGTCCCAACTTATCAAAGTGTCTTGTGAATGTGTCAGTATCATCTATCCTAGCGAGTGGGAGTGTGTGTCTGTGTGTGTGTCTGTCTGTGTCTCTGTGTCTCCTTCAATATGGAAGCATTGGCTTTATATGTTACATGTGAACGTGTGAACGTCATAACCTCACACCAATTTAGAACCTTGTATGGCACATATTCATTTCTGCTAGCTTCAGTATGCACTCATAGTCATATATGGCATACGATTGACAAGTCCACATGTAACACTCCATATTTGAAGTAATATGCTGATCATGTAATGTCATATAACCAAACATCTATATAATGTGAACACATATTATCAACTTTACATTAAGTAACTATATACTAGTACTTATTAATATGACTGGAACTACAAACTAACTTAACTTAACAGTATATAATCCACAATATATATTCCTTTAGCTACGTGGACACGTGTCTATTTTTGTCTTCTCATGACATTCTACACCAAGATACCCTAAATGTCATACTCAAATTGGCTACACCAGAAAAATCCAGCAATGCTCAGCTTTAGAAGAAGAATCATGTCAAATCTATTGATCAAGGTCATTCACACATACTCTATTTATCATGATTAATCATAAAACCAAATATGTTTTGCAAGCTTGCCATGAATATAATATAACACCTATAAGTGCCGAATTATGAATTTGGAATAATATTCTAACAATCCCCCCTGAATTATGATTAATCATATCAAAATATTCTAATACATTCAAAACATCATTCGTGTCACATTTACACATCCTTGTATCAAAGGATTAAACACAATATTCCTCAGAACTGAAGCAGCTAGAAATAACTCTCCTTCTAATCGCTTTTTTTCTTTACTTTAACTTCTCTTAGATCTATCTATTCAAAATCTTAAAATAATGATATAGAATTTAAAAATGTATAACATAATGATGACTCATATCTATAATTACTAATATTAATAATAATAACAATAGTTATTATTATTATTATTATCAAAATAAATTATGCAATAATATATTTCCATATTTGTGCTCAAATAATATTTTAGCTCTTTGGAAATATACTTTACACTCTAAAACATGTCATAACTTTCCATATTTCTATTAAGAGTGATATGTTTCTTAAGTTATGAACAAAAGATGTTCTATAAACTAGAATGAGTGTACAGTTGTTACCTAAAAATATTCAGTATATGAATAAGGAAAAATAAAAATAATAATGATAATCCTAACTTAATATGAACATTAATATCAGAATAATTGGATTATCAAAAAATGTATATGTGGACAAATATTTGAGTCCCAAATTATTTATCTATCGTAGATAAAGTTTCTTCTGATTATTTTTTCTTCATGAAATGTCTTTAAAGTTTCTTCTTCAAGTTCTGTTAGTTTAGAAAAATCGTGTTGAATAAGATAAAACAGTCATAAATCTGAAGTATAAATCTTTCGTCCAATATTCTTCCCTAGAGGATTCCTTCTTTAACTTTGAATTTTCCTGATATTCTCTTTTCTCTTCATATGAGCTTGTTATCTTCCATATTTATTTGATTTTAGATGCCATTTCTGTAAAAGAAATGCAGTATCATTAATCAGGCATAAAATATTTTCATTAAATTCTTGTAACTTTTTTCCAACAAATGTTAAAACATTATGAGACAATAACTTTGTGAATTTGCTAAACTATATGTAAAATAACACTATCTTATATTTTCCTTCAAAGAGAACTTCTGTATGACAATGTACTGTCCTTATCCTGTCTAAGATGGCCTAAACTATAAATCATATGTACCGTGAAGTTTAGGTATGACAGGACGCAACACTTCCTTTGGTCATGATACAAATCTCTGTTTTCACAAACAAAATAAAAGTTTTGTACCACCCAGAGATGACAATGGACTATGCCTTTGTTCTCATCTCTAAAAGATTAGAAATGTGCGTAACTGTATTCTGTGTTGAAGCTCTTACTCTAGTGTTAGACTGTTCTGTAGTAACAAGTACTGGTTCAATGTCCTCCTCTGTTCTTATGCTGGAAACCTGAGATAGAGACTTCTCAGATGCAGCTGTATAAACATGTGCTGGTGTACATTCCTGAAGATGTCTTCCTTTTACATCTATCTGAATGTGTTTGGATGATAAAGCTCTGAACCATAGAGGATATGTTTTACGACATTCTTTAAAACTATCTTCCTCAAAAATACCTTTTAGTGAGCAGTCAGGTGTCTGTACAATGATTTTGTTTGATTTTACTATGCTTTCTGTAGTTTTAATTGCATAGTAAACACTTAGCAGTTGCTTTACACCTGACTCAAAAGTTTTTTCCAAAAATGATAAAACTCTGGAGAAATAGGCAATTATTTTCTCCTTACCTTCTTGTAATTGAGACAACGTTACTGAGATGGCATTCTCAGATACATGAGTTTTCAAAACAAAAGATGCTTCAGAACAAACCTCTATTGTACTTAATGTTGGAGCATTCTGCAAATCTTTTTTCAACATTTCAAAAGCATTTTTCTCATTTGGACCCCATTGGTCAACTATATTACCTTTATTTCTCAAAAGATTATATAGTGGATTAACTTTTTCTGCGAAACAGTGTACAAACTTTTTGCAATGATTTATTTTATGCAAAAATTGACGCAATGCTTTATGAGTTGTTGGAGGTGGAATTGCAGTGATATCTCTAACTGTTTCTTGCAACAGTTGTCTCTTTCCTTGACTAATTTGCATGTGAAGGTATTTCACTTGACTTTTCATCAGCTGGACTTTTGTCGTGTTTAATTTTAAACCTTCAGCCTGTAACATCATAAACAACTCAGACAAAAGAGCTATATGTTCATCGATATTTTGAGTACTCAGCAGAATCGTATCCACATACTGAGAAATGCATTCTGGCCTAGAAAATTTTGAAAGTATTTTTGCTATAGTTTCATGAACTATACCATCACCAATACCTAGGCCAGGTATTAATCGAGTGAACGTATAAGTCTCTTTTCTGAATGTGAATGCGAATTTGTACTGGCTGCTAGTAGTTAACGGAAGGGAAAAATGGCTATTCATAATTTTTAATACAGAGAACACTTTGTCCTCAGCATTCAAATTTAACTTTAAGTTAGATTTATCAGGAAGAACTGGGTTATTTGTGATATGTTTATTCAATGTCCTTAAGTCAACTGATAAAGAATATGAATTATCAGTATTTTTTATAGGCCAAATACAGTTATTTACCACTGATTTAGCTTTCTTTACAATTCCAAGTTGTACGAACTCTTGAATAATGGCAGAAAGTGGACCAATTGATTCTAGTGGTAACTCATACTGATTAAGGGGTTCTGGATCTTTTCCCTCAATATTCAATTCAGTATTTTTCAAAGTTCCAATGTCATTTTTGAACTTTGACCACAAACTTGGAAAACGTTGTACCACTTCCTTTAAATCACAATTACCATCAACATCAGGCCATTTTTGTTCTGTAGACATATTGGTAATGGAACCAACTTTACTGTATACAGAGGGATCAATAAGCACTGATTTGGGCCTAGATGGATCTTTCCAAATACTTTTATTAGCCAAATCGATCACCCATTTTTGTTCATTGATTACATCAATGCCAAGTATATTCTCTGCTTTGTGACATACCCAAATGTTAATGTTAGTTTTCACTAATCCAGGTACTTCAAATGTTACATTAGATACCTGTCTAGCAGTGGAATTACCTGTATTATTAAAACCCACTATATTACACATAGGAGAATTTGGTTTCACAGGTATGTTTTCTTTGGTAAGGCTAATCTCAGATCCACTGTCAATGAGACAATTAATATTTTTACCATTCAGCAAACATTGTATATATGGCCTACCATTCTCATCTAAAATAATTGGTGCTACATATTGTAATGGCAGAGAAATTGAATCCCGATGTGATTCTATTTTTGGCAATGGCAATAAACCCTCTCTTTCAGTGACAGTCTTGTCTGAACTGCTGTTAACAGTCAAATTACTGATCTGTTTGACTTCTGTGGCATAAGGCAATTCAGTCAAAATGTTATCTTGACATGAAAAAACAGGTTTTACAAAAGCTGATTTTTCATTCTCCATATCTTTAGTTTTTATTTGTGAGTCTCTCTTAAATTTACAGCAATGTTTTCTCATATGGCCAGATCTATGACAGTAAAGACACGTGATAGGCTCTCCTTGCCTCACTTGTCTGCACCTGTCCTTGTCATTCCTACCAAGACCTGTCGTTTCTGACATGTCTGTAGCCTGACTATTTTTGTCACATTGAATTATAGCTATCTCGTGTGTGAGATTGCTTTGATTCAATTGTCTTCTAATTTTATCAATGAAACTTACTATATCATTTAAATTTTGACGTTCCTGCGCTATGGCTACTGAAGTTGGGTCAAGGTATTTAAATTTTTTTATGAAAGCTGTTTTTAAACCTGGGTCATTGTCATCATCTACTCCAAATATCATTTTATACGCTTTTGAGAATTTAATTCTAAAGTCAATTGGACTTTCCTCTGCAGTAGTCTGTAAAAGATCTAACATTTCTATGGTCGGTATTTGCTCACCGGTCATACATAGCAATAATTGTCGCAGTCTATCTGTCGCATCATTTTGTTTTTCCTGACCTTCGTCATCAATAACAGGTGTGTTAATTCGTTTAGCGAAATTAACAGGAACCCACAACTGAAATATGTAATTGCGTTGATCATTTGACAGATTAAAACGATCCGCAAACATTTCAAATAAATCCCAATTGGAAAATACAGTTGCCTCAGTGTCATAAATAGGAAAGTCTTTTAAAACTTTCATAAGTTGGTCATGTATTTGCAACTTTAGTTTTGCAGTTCTACATAATAAGTTTTTATGTTTCATTTCTTTTTCATCAGTAGCATTAACATTCTCCATATCCGAACTTTCCGGAATATAAGAGGATTGTTGCTTACATTTGGATTCAGTCTTTTTGTCATCTGCAGTTATTACAGCAATCTGTGTCAATCTACTGTCATTCTGAAGTCTTTCCAAAAGATTTGTTTTGGAGTCAATTTGTTCCTCAAGATTCTCTATATAATTACAAAAAATCTCACAGTTTGGACAATTAAGAGAATCTGGAGACAAATTTTCATGTTTCCCTGTGTTCTGTACAGTGTTACATTCTGTCTGCTTTAGTGTACACACATTTTTAGCAGGTAAATCAACATTAATAATCATTTTGTTAAATATTCTCACTAAGCTTAAGATATTAGCTATCTTTTTACGTAATTTATGTACAGTGAACCTGGATTTATCAATCTGTGTATTGGCATTTAAGCATTCATTGTACATATATCTCCACAAGTGACTGTCATTTGGATATAAAGACACATCTTTAAACTCTAGCTTGCTGTCTCTAGCTATTTCATCAATAAATTCCATAACTTTTACTCACCGTATTTAGAAGAATTTCTCGTCTTCAACCGTCTGTTGCTGGACTGTTGTCCACATCTGACGTAACACAAACGCCTCTTGGTTGATAGGTTCTGAACCGTCTTTTTCTCGAGACTTGAATATTCGCAAAACTGCGCTAATCTCTCCCCCCTCAGCAAGGATCGAGATTTCCGTAAAAATTGAGAAATGACGGCAGTTGTCTGGCTCGCCAAAATGAAGAATATTATTAATATCTAATATTCTTGTATCTCAGAGGCGCTTCCGGATGAAATAGCATTGATAGCCAAATTGACTTAAAACAAAGTGTGAGTTTATTGTCACACAGTTGGCATCATAAATACAATGTAAAAATATATTAGTTCAGTTCAGTGTGGGTAAAAATATATGAAATAGAAAGTTATAAAGCTATAATAAGCTTTGGAAGCATGTGTGCTTCATGGCTGCTGTCTTTCTCCATGCTGTCTTGTCCAAGAAGAAACAGGAAATGACGTTCTCAGTCTTCTGGCAGAATTGGCAGCTGTCCCAACTTATCAAAGTGTCTTGTGAATGTGTCAGTATCATCTATCCTAGCGAGTGGGAGTGTGTGTCTGTGTGTGTGTCTGTCTGTGTCTCTGTGTCTCCTTCAATATGGAAGCATTGGCTTTATATGTTACATGTGAACGTGTGAACGTCATAACCTCACACCAATTTAGAACCTTGTATGGCACATATTCATTTCTGCTAACTTCAGTATGCACTCATAGTCATATATGGCATACGATTGACAAGTCCACATGTAACACTCCATATTTGAAGTAATATGCTGATCATGTAATGTCATATAACCAAACATCTATATAATGTGAACACATATTATCAACTTTACATTAAGTAACTATATACTAGTACTTATTAATATGACTGGAACTACAAACTAACTTAACTTAACAGTATATAATCCACAATATATATTCCTTTAGCTACGTGGACACGTGTCTATTTTTGTCTTCTCATGACATTCTACACCAAGATACCCTAAATGTCATACTCAAATTGGCTACACCAGAAAAATCCAGCAATGCTCAGCTTTAGAAGAAGAATCATGTCAAATCTATTGATCAAGGTCATTCACACATACTCTATTTATCATGATTAATCATAAAACCAAATATGTTTTGCAAGCTTGCCATGAATATAATATAACACCTATAAGTGCCGAATTATGAATTTGGAATAATATTCTAACAGTGGTTCAACAAAGTATTGAGCAAAGGCTGTGAATACTTTTGTACATATAATCTTTTTGTTTTTTATTTTTAATACATTTTCAAAGATTTCAAACAAACTTCTTTCACGTTGTCATTATGGGGTATTGTTTGTAAAATTTTGAGGAAAATAATGAATTTAATCCATTTTGGAATAAGGCTGTAACATAACATGTGGAAAAAGTAAAGCGCTGTGAATACTTTCCGGATGCACTGTATAAAAGGAAGAAAAAAAACTGTGCTTGTATGAATAAAAAAGAACCCACAGTACCATAAAATTAAAAACATCTACAGTCGCACTAGATAAGTAATAAGTTGCACCCATATATTACAAACAATTGCCATCAAAATGAAGAAAAGTCCAAAAAAAGTGAAAATTATGAAGTCCAAAAAGGTGAGAATGTGGAATCTTTGTCAATACATCTGCAATATAGCCACCATCCGTCACCAAGAGTGAGATCTTGTCTAGAGCACCACCACCTGTATTCGGACAAAATGCCCGCTTACCAGCACAAAAGGAACCTCCTATCACAGGTCAGAAATGCTTGTGGCTACACACCCAGCCAGGGCCTTTCCATGACGTTTAAAGATCTCCTCAGAGCCATAGGTGCAGACCATCCAGATGATGCTTCCATACAACCATCCCCAGAAAAACAAAAAAGCTCCACATAGTGTAAAATCTTATGGAAAATTTATTAAAATAAAGTAAGGTTGCACTTACATCAAGGTAATGTTAAAAACGCCTTATTAGCACTCTCGCCAGCTGGTGAAAAAAGACAAGCAGCCCGTACTTCCAGGAATCGAAAAACGCGATAATGTCAGCACGCCACTCCCCTCTACGCGTTTCGTTGCACATTGACATTCGAACAGAAGGCCCATAAGAGCTTTATCAGCCATTGCTAAGCACCTGTTCCTCTCCCCTGCAGATGCTGCTGACTGATAAAGGGGAGATGGATCATGTGAATGGGCAGGAGCAAGCTGAAATTAGGTATGTATATACACTTTTTTTTTTTCACGTTAGTCAGCACAGGTGTTAAAAGAGGGGAGGGAGCATTTTTAAGACTAGTTAGGTTCAACCCAAAATTATACTTTTAAGCGGTTGTAGCCCTAAAGAAAAAAAAAAAATTGATCCTGTTCCTTTAAAGCATGAACAGCAGCACAGTTCTTATGCTGTGTAATTTGTCCCTTTCTATTATCTAAAATACCTGGCTAGTGCTTCCCTCATCTCTAGAAACTGTTTACATGCCTTCGTCATCCCACTGCTCTCCTTTCTCCCCCCTCCCTCCGTGACTGTCAGCTAGTCTCTGCTGATCTGCTCCCCGCCCCTCACCTCCTGCAACTAAAATAACTTTGTTATGTTCATACAATACCCTGTGTTAGATATCATTATGTGCTTTATATAAAAAAAAAAAAGTCTCTTTACACCTTATTTCAGAGTATCGCTCAGCGCTCACATGACCGCCAAACGCTCTCCTCCTCTTAACGTGAGCCCCAACCTCTAAAGTAATGTGTAAAGCAACATATTTTTTATAAAGCACATATACTGGGGCACATAATGTTATCTAACAGGGTGGCTTTACAACCAATTAAGGTCTATGTTACCTTGTTAGTGTGAATATTTGTAACCTACTATGTTTTTGTTGAAAAACTCAATACAAAATGCATTGAAAGGAAAATTACTTTTTGAAACTACTATAAACATGTGAAAGCTCGCTTAGGTAGAGCTTGAGAATTTTTTTTTATATTTTTGGTTAATATGCATTGCCCACTGGTCATAGATACCAGTAACTTAAAAAATACCAACCTGAGATGCAACCATAATAAAATGATGCTCACTAACCTTTGAGCGTATGGCTTCTTTCCTTCGGATGTCTGTTTCATCTACCAGAGAAAAGGCAGAACAGTTAAACAGGGTTTACAAGGTGCAATTTAAAGGTTTGTTACCCCAACATTTCATATTCCTGATATGTGTCTGTTGTACCATGTACAGTGGGTATAGAAAAGAATCACCACCTTTTAAAAAAATTACATTTTGTTGCTTTGCAACCTGAAATGAAGATAGACACAGTTTTCGTCTTATCCAGCTGTATTTACTCAGTGCAACTTATAACATCTAAGTGGAAGACATAGCACCAACATGTCAGAATAAATAAATAAATTAAAAAAAAACAGAAATCACTGAGTTGGAAAAGGATCACCCCCTCCAGCCAGGTATAGCTAATCACCTTCTCAGTGGCACAAAAAGCAATTTGACTTTCAGCTGTGATCATTTTGATTAGCTCAGCATGAAAAAAGCTTTCCTGGAGAATTTTAGTCCCTGGTAGTGCAACTTAAGCAAATAATCAACTATGGGTGGCAAGGCACTATTAAAAAATCTTAACGTTGTGGACAGGCACGAGTCAGGAGATGGATACAAAAAAAATTTCAAAGGCTTTATCAATGCCTAGAAGCACAGTAAAGTCTATTATTAAGAAGTGGAAGGTATTTGGTACAACAGAGACCTTCCCTGGTTTAGGATGTCGCACCAAACTGGATGAAAGAGCCAGGAGGCTACCAAGAGGCCTACAGAAACTCTGAAGAAGTTGCAAGAATTTATGACAAAGAGTGGTCATTGTGTGCAAGTGACACCAATATCACAAATGCTCCACAAACGTGGCTTGTATGGGAGGGTTGCAAGAAAAAAGCCACTCCTCAAGAAAGGCCACATGCAGTCACGACTGAGCTTTGCCAAAAGGCACTTTGAAGATTCTGAGGCCACATGGAAAAAAGTGTTATGAGACTAAAATTTAATTATTTGGCCTCAAAACCAAACAAAATGTCTGGTGGAAATCCAATACAGCTCACCATCCAAAAAACAACATTCCTACAGTAAAGCATGGAGGTGGTAATATCCTATTTTGGGGTGTTTCTCTGCAACAGGGACTGGAGCACTTGTCAGGATAGAAGGAAAATTGGATGGAGTAAAATACCATCAAATTCTCGAGGAAAATCTGTTGTCAAAGGGAAGAAGGATTACCTTCCAACATGACAATGACCCAATGCACACAGCAAAAATGACCACACAGTGGTTGAAGGAGAAAAAGGTGAATGTCCTTGTATGGCCTAGTTAGAGCCCAGACTTATACCCCATTGAAAATCTGTGGGATGACTTAAATTGTAAGTTCACCTTTACAGAAAAATCTGTAAGGCGAACTTACACAGGACCCCCTCCTCACCCCGCCCCCACTGACCTGGACCGCGGCAATCTCCCGTTCTAAGGCCCCGGTATATCCGCGTCAGGAGTCTGGGGCTTAGAAATCCCCTCAACATCCATGTCTTCTCCATAGCTGACAGGACAGGCTATGCGGCTGCTGATTGGTCGGCGCCGCCCATGTGATGTACCTGACGAGGTACGTTTTGAAAATTCAGCTCAGGGGATTTCTAACCCCTGGACTCCTAACCTGTGTAAATTCACCTTACAGATTTTTCTATAAAAAGGTGAACTTACCCTTTAAAGACTGCAGTCCACAAACGGTCACCATCAAATTTAACTGAACTTGAGCAGTTCCGCAAAGAAGAGTGGGCAAATATTGCAAAGCATAGATGTGCAAAGTTCGTAGAGACATATCCCAACAGACTGAAGGCTGTAATTAAAGCAAAAGGTGGTTCAACAAAATACTGACACAAGAGGGTGATCCTTTTTCCAACTCAGTTATTACATTTTTGTTTTTTTCTGACATGTTGGCGTTACAGATTTCACTTGGATGTTATAAGTTGCACTAAGTAAATCCAGCTGAATAAAACAAAGAAACTGTATGTCTGTCTTCATTTCAGGCGGCAAAGCAAAACTCTTTAAAAAGGAGGCGATTCTTTTCTATAAAAAAAAACAAAAAGGGAAGAGCACACATCCGCCTAGTGTAATACAGCTTTAGCCCTGGTTCACACTGGAGCATTTTGACATGAGATTTGATACGTCAAATCGCATGTCAAATGGGCAGCAATTGCTGTCAATGGCACCGTCCTAATCGGTAAGATGCCGCATCTGCGGCACTGCACCGATTTCAAAAAGTAGTTTCTGTACTACTTTTTGTGGTTTCGGGCTGCAATTTACATTGACATCTGTGCAGAAACCTGCACAGATGTCTCTGAAATTGCGGCCGAAATCGGGACTGACATGCGGGAGTGAAATCGTGCGAGTTCAGGTGAACTTCCAGCAGCTCAGTGGGAACCTGGGCTGAATAAGATAGGGATAAAAACAATCCCAACCAATACACTTTAGGACACTTGTTCAATAGACATATAAGGTTATCTCTGGCGTCTCTCCTTGTTCACCTCTAAAAGATTACGATAGGGGAAGAAACCGCAACCTCTGAGGGTGGCTGCCTGTATCAGAGCCAAGACACAGGCACAGTGTGCAGTGCCTAGTGGGCATGCGCCCGGTCAAGATGGCACCACACTCGGTCAACAAGGTATCTCATTGTTTTAAAAAAAAAAAATATTTATAAGCTTGAGTTAGAAAAACTTATGATAATATTAATGTTAATGTATTCAAAATTGTGAGAATTTGTTATATCAGAGTGTTGATTTCTAGCTCCTCATTTAAACCATTTGGGGACATCGTGTTCAAGGTGAATATCCAGAAGGTTTCACGCAGGCACAGTCTGGAAAACCCCTCGCCCTTAGGGATAGTCATTGGTATAACCTCTATACCAAAAAGCTCAAACTCCTGTGTGCTACCTACATGTACCTGCAAAAAATGGCGGGGGACACTTATCGCGTTCTTGTTCGATAAAACGTCGGTGTTCACTTTATGCTTTCCGAAACGTGTCGTCATGGCAACAAGTTGATGTCATCTCTCCACCCCTGTCTCCCGCTTGTGGGCCAAACACGGCGCATGCGCACTAGCCACCGAACGCTGTGCCTGTGTCCTGGCTCTGTATGGGCTGTCAGGATCCAAGCAGCCACCCTGAGAGGTCACAGTTTCTTGCCCCACGGTAATTTTTTAGTGGTGAACAAGGAGAGAGGCCAGAGAGAACCTTATATGTCTACTGAACAACTGTCCTAAATGTGTGTGTATTGGTTGGAGCGTTTTTATTGTTTGTCTTATGAAAGCTGTATTACAGTAGGGCGAATGTGCGTTCTCCTCCCTTTTGTTTTTGTCCACAAATGTTCCTGCCATCCAGTGAAATATTACAGAGCTGCAAACCTGTTGGCTTAAAACCTATTGTGTAAAACCTACAACCACTAGTCAGTGAGCATGAAGCCTGTGAGCTGCACAACTAATTTGATTTTGTTCTGATTCTTTTCTATACCCACTGCACATGTGTTAAAAAGTATCCTGTTCTCTATACTGTAATAAATAAATAAAATATATATATATATATATTCATTCATTCCTGTCAGTCCTCGGCCTTCCCATTTCAACCTGACCATGCTAGGCACAGAAGCACATCCTTCCCAGCATGGTCAGTTTACTGGCTGTACTGGAATCTCAGACTGCCTATCCTCCAATGATCAAACACAAGAGGACATGCCGCCCCCCCCCCCCCCCGCAGAGCTATTTAATGGGAAGATCAGTGTACTGCTGTTTCTACTTCCCCACCTCATATACACACGTACACAAACCTTTTTCATTTCACTTCTATTTTAAACTGAACGGGTTGTTTTACAAGGTAATGGTTCACATATACTTTAAGCTTTTGGCATTTACTTTGATAAAGTGTTAACATTACTCAACCCACACTACTGCTGTACAGCACAAAGTACTTGTTCATTTAAAACGTATCCAGCAAGTATTACAAGGTACAAAATTAAAAATTATGATAATAAGACAGCAGGGGTTGTAATACACACGTCTGTGTTTCATATAAAGGAACTCAACTCCCCCTACCAACTGATAACGAGGTAGCAAACATTCTGGTGAGTAGATGCCAAAGTATGTGGACAGCATCCATCAGCAAATATAGTAACAGCATTAACTGCTTCCACTAACCCCCCCCCCCCACCACCACCACCATAAGTATATTTAAAAGTAGATTAGATTTAGAGGAACATAGGCACCCTGTCTCTGAGAACAGATCTGAGTGAGAAAATAAAATAAATAAGTAACGAGAGCTAAAATACTTCAATACTGACAGTGCAAAGAAGGGACGAAATATTCCAAAGCTCGGCAGTACAAGCTGAGTGCTGCTGAATAATCTCTTGCTCCATCTTTCTCCACTGCCTCAGCCACCAGAGATGTCTGTGTAAGAGTAACAATGTTTAACAACAAAACACAAGGAAAAATAAATCTGACACAGAATACATGTACACAAGAACTAATTAACAGTATCCATTAAATACATGGGATGTGCAATTTTTACTCACAGCTTTCTGTAAGGATTCTGCACAGGGCATGTGCTCCAAGTCTACAAATGGGTGGTTGAAGAAGTCTGGGAAGGAGATACGACAATCTGGGTCTCTCTCCAAAAGTCGCTGAAGGAGATCCCGGCATTCAGGGGACACCCGTGGCCTTGAAGGAAGCTAAGAGTAAAAGATCTCTAAGAGTAAATTTAAAAACAAACTCATAAAAATTGACCCAAACCAATATGGTTTTCCCTTAACATCTTAAAGCTCTGAAAGTATAATTGGGCATCTTGTACCTACTCTAACTCTAGGCTGTGTATGGTTATACAGTGCATCCGGAAAGTATTCACAGCACTTCACTTTTTCCACATTTTGTTATGTTACAGCCTTATTTCAAAATTAATTAAATTCATTATTTTCTCCAAATTCTACAAACAATACCCCATAATGACAACATGAAAGAAGTCTGTTTGAAATCTTTGCAAATTTATTAAAAATAAAAAATGTAAAAAAAATGTAAGTATTTACAGCCTTTGCCTTGACACTCACAAAATTGAGCTCAGGTGCATCCAATTTCCACTGTGGTCCACCTGCGATAAACTCAGTTGATTGGACACAATTTGGAAAGGCACACACCTATCTATATAAGGTCCCACAGTTAACAGTGTATGTCAGAGCACAAATCAAGCCATGAAGTCCAAGGAAGTGTCTGTAGACCTCTGAGACAGGATTGTATCGGGGCACAGATCTGGGGAAGAGTACAGAAAAATGTCTGCAGCATTGAAGGTCCCAGTGAGTACAGTGGCCTCCATCTTCCGTAAATGGAAGAGGTTTGGAACCACCAGGACTCTTCCTAGAGCAGGCCGCCCCCGCCCAAACTGAGAGATCGAGGCCTTAGGGAGGTGACAAAGAACCTGATTATGGAATAAGGCTGTAACATAACAAAATGTGGAAAGTGAAGTGCTGTGAATACTTTCCAGATGCACTGTACCTGCACCACCTCTACACTGTGTACTGACAGACCTTCACCACCTATATGTTGTGTACGGACATAGACATACCTGCTTTTACTTTAGACTGTGTACTGACATACCTCAACTAACTCTCTGCTGTGCCTACCTGCACTAACTGTGGTCTGGGTACTGACATACATGCACAAACTCTAGGCTCCATACATGCACTAACTCTGGCCTCTGTAGTGCTCTATCTGCACAAACTCTAAGCTGTATACAGCCTGCATACCTGCAGTTATGTTAGGCTCTGTACTTATAGACCAGTAGTACACAATTTTTTTTCTTACCTCTATAGATCGGGCACTTCGTATCTTCTCCTCCAGTTCCGAGAAAGATCTTGATGCAAATGGTGCTCTCCCAAAAAGCGCCTCTGAAATGGAAAAAAGGTAACATAATTATCTATAAAAGGATATAAAGGCAGACCCTTAAAGGGAACCTGTGAGGACAGAAATGTCCACTGCTGACCTGTTTGACAGCTGCTCCAGGGCCATCACCCTAATTTCGCCTCATTGGTGTATAATGTTTAACCAGGGAGTTGTCCAATGCTTTTAATTATCAGGAAGGAATTTCTTCCCTGCTGGAGCAAATTGCACCAAGCTTTATATTGGTGTTTCACCTTCCTCTAGATCAACTTCAGGTTTTGTTTTTTGTTTTATTAACTCAATGAAAAATTTCTTATTGCAACACGACAAACTTTGCAAGTACCATATGTCTTCACTACGTAGTCAATCATTTACCTGGAATAATTAATTATGCACTTTACTGGATGCAGGCTTGTTTAATCACTTCTGAAGCAAGCCTATTTCTGACATCTGCTGTTTACAAGTTAAAATCAGTATTTTTTGCTAGAAAATTACTTTGAACCTCCAAACATTATATATTTTTTTAGCAGAAACCCTAGAGAATAAAATGGAGATTGTTGCAATATTTTATGTCACACCATATTTGCGCAGAAGTCTTACAAATGCAATTTTTGGAAAAAACACAATTTTTTTGAATAATAATAATAAAAAAAAAAATATATAAAAACAGTAAAGTTAGGTAAATTTTTTTGTATAATGTGAAAGATGATGTTACGTCAAGTAAATTGATACCCAACATGTCATGCTTTAAAATTGCGCACGCTCGGGAATGGCGACAAGCTATGGTACTTAAAAGTCTCCATAGACGATGCTTTAAAAATGTTACCTGTTTAGCGTTACAGGAGCTCCTGTGCTAGAATTATTGCTCTCACTCTAAAGCTCATGGTGATACCTCACATATGTGGTTTGAACACCGTTTACATATGTGGGCACTACTTGCGTATGCAGTTGCTATTGCGTGTGAGCTCGGAGGGACGGGACGCTTAAAAAAAAATTTCTTATTTATTTTCCTTTTAATTTTTACCCTGTTCCCTGTTAATCCCTTGTAATAGCAAAAGGCATGACAGGACCTCTTTAATGCGAGATCTGGGGTCAAAAAGACCTCAGATCTCTTAAATAAAATAAAAAGAGAGATATTTTACTTTTTTCTAATAGAAAAAATAATTGTCCCTTTAAAGGCTGTTGGGCGGAAGTGACGTCGAAGGTCGCTTAGGTCCTCCAGGGGCATAGAGTCGAGTGGGGGCCATCTTATCCTCACTCAACTTCCTGCCCACCACTCCACAGGATCATTTTTGTTGCTACCGTCGGCTCTGGAAAACCACAGGAAAGCGTCGGAAGGGGTTCACCTCTCCCGCTGCCCATAAAAGTAATCCCGTGGCGAATCTGCCACCGGGACCACTTTTATGTGAAAGAGGATCGCCTGCTGTTTAAAAAAAATAAAAAATACCGGTGGGTTATGGCAAGCCATCTGCTGCCATAACACCGGTATATAACGTCAAAGTAACAAGCGTATACAGTTTTGCTCCCAAGTTTACATACCCTGGCAGAATTTATGATTTCTTGGCCATTTTTCAGAGAATATGAATGATAACACAAAAACTTTTCTTTCACTCATGGTTAGTGTTTGGCTGAAGCCATTTAATATTAATCAACTGTCTTTACTCTATTTAAATCATAATCACAACAGAAATTACCCAAATGACCCTGATCAAAAGTTTACACACCCCAGTTCTTAAAACCGTGTATTGCCCCCTTTAACATCAATGACATCTTGAAGTATTTTGTGGCATTTGTGGGTGAGGCTCTTTATCTTCTCAGATGGTAAAGCTGCCCATTCCTCTTGGCAAAAAGCCTCCAGTTCCTGTAAATTCTTGGGCTGTCTTGCATGAACTGCACATCTGAGATCTCCTCAGAGTGACTCAATGATATTGAGGTCAGGAGACTGAGATGGCCACTTCAGAACCTTCACTTTATTCTGCTGTAGCCAGTGACAGGTCAACTTGGCCTTGTGTTTTGGATCATTGTCATGTTGGAACGTCCAAGTACATCCCATGCGCAGCTTCCTGGCTGGTGAATGCAAATGTTCCTCCAGTATTTTTTAAAACATACTGCATTCATCTTGCCATCAATTTTGACCAAATTTCCTGTGCCTTTGTAGTTCACACATCCCCAAAACATCAACGATCCACCTACGTGTTTCACAGTAGGAATGGTGTACCTTTCATCATATGCCTTGTTGACTCCTCTCCAAATGAAGCGTTTATAGTTGTGGCCAAAAAGCTCAATTTTGGTCTCATCATTCCAAATGACTGTGCCAGAAGGTTTGAGGCTTGTCTCTGTGCTGTTTGGCGTATTGTAAGCGGGATAATTTGTGGCATTTGCATAGTAATGGCTTTGTTCCGGCATCTCGACCATGCAGCCCATCTTTCTTCAAGTGCCTACTTATTGTGCATCTTGAAACAGCCACACCACATGTTTTCAGAGAGTCCTGTATTTCACCTGAAGTTATTTGTGGGTTATTTGCATCCCGAACAATTTTCCTGGCAGTTGTGGTCTACCTGACCGTGGTTTGGTTTCAACAGAACCCCTCATTTTCCACTTCTTGATTAGAGTTTGAACACTGCTGAATGGCATTCTCAATTCCTTGGATATCCCTCTCCTGTTTTATACAGTTCAACTACCTTTTTTCCGCAGATCTTTTGACAATTCTTTTGCTTACCCCATGACTCCGAATCCAGAAACGTCAGTGAAACACTGGATGAAAGATGCAAGGGTCTGTAAGGAGTCCAGAAACTCATTGACCTTTTATACACACACACACACACTAATTACAAGCAAACAGATCACAGGTGAGGATGGTTACCTTTTAATAGCCATTCAAACCCTTTTGTGGCAACTTGTGTGCATGTTATCAGGCCAAAATCACCAGGGTATGTAAATTTTTGATCAGGGTCATTTGGGCAGTTTCTGTTGTCATTATGATTTAAAAAGAGTAAACACAGTTGATTGATAATAAATGGCTTCAGCCAAACACTAACCATGAGTGAAAGAAAAGTTTTTGTGTTATCATTCATATTCTCTGAAAAATGGCCAAGAAATCTTAAATTCTGCCAGGGTATGTAAACTGAAAAAATGAGCACAGCTGTATATACAGTGGGTGGTCTGGAAGTGGTTAAATGTCTGTAAATAAATAGCTATTGAGGCCAGGATCAGGATGACGGGTCCAAAGCTTGCAAATTTAAATACAATTGAGCATTGGAAGCTTCCATATTTTCATTATTACTGGATCAGGTGAGACAGACAATCTATCAAAAAAAGTAGCTCTAAAATAAACAAGAGAAACCTGGAGCCTGTTAGCTGTTATAGAAATATCATGACATAGTCAATTAAAAAAATTCTTTTCAACCGTTTTCCTCTGTTTCTTTATGGCCTACTGTAGAACAATTGTATAAGGACTGTAGTATACTGTGTGTTTAAAAATAAAATTACACTCACAATACACTACACAGACCTCAAAAGCTCAAGCTGAAACTTACACCCAAAACCGAATGAGACAGATCAGTAAATAATTCGTATCCAATGCAGCATCTTCATCTGATGGATCATGCCTGAAGCAAGGCTGCTTTATGACAGCATGATAAATCCAAGTTTTTTTTGTTTTTTTAAGTTTAAGTTTTACTTCAGCAGCAAAGCATAATAAAGATGTGTACAAAATGGTAGCGATGGTTTAGGCAAGCCATCGATGATGATTTTCCTTCTGGCAACCACAGGTTGCAGGAAAGAGTCGCTTGATTCCCCCATTAACACATTATTTATGGGGGAATCCCTCTTGCAGTGTTATTGTGTTCTGCTGGCGGAGAGTATTCCCTGCTGGCAGAACACAATGATTACTGCTGGCGGCTATAGCTGGCAGTAATCGCATGCCAAAAAAAAAAATCTGACAGTCCGGTGGTACTGAAGCTGATCGATAAATGTTTTGCTATTATTGCACTGGCCAGAATTTGCATTAAGAAAGGAGACATAAACAAGCAGGGTATTATTTCCTCATATTCGAACCTATCTTGTATATAAAAGTAAATGTGAACCCATGTACAAAATATCTACGTCGAAGCACACCGGAACTGGAAAGTCAGCATTAAAGCGGTTTTGGAGTAGTTTCCACTGTCCTGTCAGCAACCAACATAAAATCCATTTTTTTCAGAATAACCATCTTACCATAAAGAATAACTCCTACAGACCAGAGGTCCACTCGAGCATCGTAGTGTCTACTGCAGATCATCTCTGGAGCCATGTAAAGTGGAGATCCTCTCAGAGACTGTGACTCATCCTGAGATACCATGTGCTGAGCAAAACCAAAGTCTAGATGGGAAAAAAAAAAAAAAAAAAAAAACACTAATATGTTAAACTCACAGAACACCAATGTAGTTTTATAACAACAAATGTCTACCTCAATTTAAAGGGATTGACATTAGTCCAAAATGCAGTAAATGGTGCTAAATTGAATTATCCTAACACTTAAAGTGGTTGTAAAGGCAGAAGGTATTTTTTACCTTATTGCATCCTATGCAGTGAGGTAAAACCTTCTGCATGCAGCTTTCCCCACAGCCCCCCTAAATACATACCTGAGCGCGATCTCGATCAAGTAATGTGCACAAGAGCCGAAGCTCTCTCAGCCCTTGCTCCTTATTGGCTCAGATACAGCAGAGGGAGCCATTGGCTCCCGCTGCTGTTAATTACAGCCAGGGATGAGGAAGCAGGTGGCAGGGCTAAGCCCTGGGGTGTGCGTTATGGACACTCAGGGCTTGGGAGTGAGCACGCAAGAGTGCATAGTGCAGGTAAATATGACATGTTTATTATTTTAAAACTTTAAAAATTCAAACCTTTACAATCACTTTAATGTCACAAATAAAGAAACGATTCTTTATCCACTCAGTATGTACAAGCCAATCCCCCGACAACCATTTCTATGCTGCAGCTGACAGCATTATGCACCTTTTTTAATTATTTGTTGTCTTAAGCCCCATACACACGATCCGAATATCGGACGAATGATCGTCCGTTTTTGTTTGCCTGCTAATCTCACATCGAATCTGATGAGTTTACTAAAGTCCCGAAAATTCCCGTACGACAGAATAAAAATTCGGAAGCGATGTCATGTGTTGCAATGCATTTGTATTGCATTTTCGAACGATAGCTGTACCAATTAAACGAAAATCGTACGATCGGGCATCGTCCGGAAATATTTCCGTGCATGTCCGATAGAATAATATCGGATGAACTGTCCTGATCGGCTCTCGAAAGCTCTGTACTAACGATCCGATTATCGTACGATCGTTTCGAATGCGGCATTTTTCGTACGATTTTCGGATCGTGTGTACGGGGCATTAGGATGGCCATACATACTACAATCTGGTTTTACAATCTCTGTAAAAATTATGTTTAAAAGCAAAATTCCCTATGAGCCCCCCCCCCCCCCCCACACACACACTTCCAAGAACATGCACAGTCATATTGTACTCTACTCACTCTGCAGACACTCCTGACTCCACTTTCATATTGTGGAAACAATGTAGTCCACCTCAGTTGAAAAAAAATTGTCCCCACATTTGTTTCTCAATGTTATCTGCTGAGGTGTGGATATACCCACCAGCATTCAGACCAGAATCTTCAGGACTCATAGGCGTGCACAAGGGGTGTGCCGAGTGTGCCTGGGCACACCCTATTCACGAGGGTTGCCAACCGTGTAGGGTCTGTAAAAATCCTGAGGCTACAGTTGCTCTGCCTCTCTGCTGCCCCTTAGCCAATGGCAGTGGCACTGTACCTGCCCCCTTCCCTAGCACACCTTATTTGACCATACAACAGGAGGTGCTGGCAGCTGGAGGGGGAGGAGTAAACAGCCTGCAGTATGGGACGGACCTCAGGCTACCATGAGAAGGTAAGCTGGGATGAGCACAATATATTTACCTTAGTGGGGGATGCCCAGTGCCCTCCATACACAAAGGAGGGGCGGGGGGGGGGGGGGTTGGCTGTGCTCTCTGTAACAGGGCTCCTGTGTTTTAGAAACAGTACAATCTATTTTTTTTTTGTCTGGACGCAACTACTTGCTTCACTAACACACAGGCACGGCCTCCTCATCTGCATGAGCACCTCAGGTGTCTGTAAACTACTGGGGCACTACAAGTCCCAGCATGCCAGGAGAGGGGAGACGGCGGTGGCAGCAGCAGCAGAAGCAATGTGTTAGATCAGGCTGCCTTTTCCATCTAAAATTCTGTTGTGTGTCTATATTTACATGTGTATTTGTGAATACTATACACACACATGCGTTTGAACTTTGGGGTGCTCACCCAAATACAATAGGCTACGCACACCAAGACAGGACTAGAACTAATCAATGCAGCCCTTTTACTGTTTCATCAGCTTCCTTATGCCACTAGGGGTTCTTTGAAATGTTTCTATAAAATATGGTGCCCATGGACCAAATGCCTTCTCACGGCTTAACCCAGCTGGGTTCCCGGTAGGCCACTGCACCACTGATTCACTCCGTTTGATCAATTTGACTGTAATTTTTTCTAAAAAAGGCTTCATGGCATAATGCTTGAGCAACCTTTATTATGTATCTAGGACACAGACTCTGTTAAAGTTCAAAGGGGTTTCTGGCATTTGTAATTGTTTTTTTCTTATATGAAAATAATAAATATCATCATATATATATCTGCAGGAGCAGACAATTCTCCAGTGTACCTATTGCTGCCTTTTTTTTTTTTTAATCCAAAGACTGTTCTTTCAAATGGCAGCACCTCAAACATACTAAACATATTGAGTTTTTTCTAATTCAAAAGCACTACACAGAGTTACGAATAATAAAGGCTAGATAAACACACAAATGGCAGGAAAACTGCAATTGCGCAGCTCTAAATTTAGGATAATAATTTTTTTCAGGTTTTATTTTCAAACTTGACCAGGGTGTAATTTTAGGCCGACTTTACTCCATTGCATTGTGGTAATGCACACTATGGGAGTTATTTACTATTTTTTACTAAAACTGGCGCACTCAGAATCTGGTGCAGTTCTGCATGGAAACCAATCAGCTTCCAGGTTTCATCGCCAAAGCTTGATTGACCAAGCTGAAAATTAGAAGCCGATTGGCTACCCATGCACAGCTGCATTGTGGTTTCACTGTGTCAGGAAAATGGGTTCAGGATTGTTACTTTGTCTGTTCTGGTGCATTGACTGCACATTCAAATGAATGTGCTGCTTAAAAGTACAACTATAGACAAAACTTAATTTTGGATAGAGTACGGGAGGGTTATAACATTTCTTTTTACGTTTGTCCTATTAGGGAGAATTACACTTACTTTTACTACATGTCTCAAAAGAGAAAGTGAAAGGAAATCCCCAAGTCACCAGAACTTGTGTCCCCATTGGAAGATTTCCCTTCTATTACTTTTCTGGAGACAACCCAAAATTAGGTATTTTCTTTTACTTTCACTTTCAACGATAATGGTAAACAGAACAAATAGAGAGGGCAAATCACCTTAACAGTAGCACAGACAGCAATAAAAAAAAAAAAAAAACAGTTTTAGCTTTAGTTATAAAGTGTCTGTGCAGCCGTTTTAGTAGCGAGAACAGACTTAAAACCTGTGCCTAATTTTTTTATGTCTGTATCCCATTGGGGAAATTTTCGTTCACTTACTGTCACAGACATTCAAACAGGAAGCTAGAAGGAAATCTCCCAAAGGGAGGGCAATGCCCCTTCCTAGACAGTTGTCCCCATTGGAACATTTCCGCTTACCTCATATTCTGAGGACAACTGTAAAATTTTGAATTTCCTCTCACTTTCTTTTAGAGGACAATGGTTGCCAGTACAAATAGAGGGGCGAACCTCCCCAATAGAGACACAAACTGCAATAAAAAAACCTGACAGAGGGTCATGCATAAAGGTTTCCTTAGGGCCATGCACCACATCCATGATGATATCTAAATCTGGATTGTGTATTCCAACTTTAATAAAATGTTCAGCCCTGGTTCACACTGATGCGACAAAGTCGCATGACAAGTCGTGCCCCATTAACAGCCAGGGAACCGTTCTAATCGGTGAGACGCAAGTTGCTCCGGCTTACAAAAAAAGTTCCTGCACTACTTTTGGGTGACTTCAACATGACTTGCATTGACTTCTGTTAAAGAAGTTGTATGCAAGCCACAATGAAGTCACGCAGGGATGTCGGCTTTGAAGCTGCACTGAGCGAACCGACACTGAGACAATATCTTACTGAAAACTACAAAAATGTATGAACAACTTATTACAAATCGGTGAACAGAACTTAACTACTTTGAAATTATATTCCATCACTTCCAGTAAAGCCAGTACTCACCTGCCAACTTTAAATGTGGTCTATCCAGACTACCAAGAAGTATGTTCTGAGGTTTCAAGTCCAAGTGGGAAATATTTCTTTCATACAGGAACTTCAAAGCACTAGCTGAAAGAGTAAATAAAATGAGAACTCAATTAATCACAGAACACTGTGAATATGTAAAGTAGTACTCTGTGCCAATGTCCAACATTGCTTCTACAACTCAGGGTTTTCTAACAGTTTAGTAACTGCTCTGATCACGCACAATCACCAATACTCATTCATGATGTACATTAGAAAACCTGAATAAAAAAACTAGGAGGCAGTCATTGACGGGTTCGCTTCCACTCTCTAAAAAAGAAAGTTTACCACTATGCAGACTCTCTAGGTACTTTATGCCATAGCAACACTGAGCTTTTCTTTCTCAAAGCCATACAACGCTTCTACCACCACGCTATATTGTAATATATTGTTTTCTTTTTTTTTTAAATAAAGGTAAAAAAAAAAAAAAAAGTGTTTGGCAGGCACAGAAGGTGACCAGGCATCTGACACGCTTTACCCATTTCAGCCCTGGAAGGTTTTACCCCCTTCATGACCAGGCCATTTTTTTGCAATATGGCACTGTGTTACTGTACCCAAATAAAATTGATGTCCTTTTTTCCCACAAATAGAGCTTTCTTTTGGTGGTATTTGATCACCTCTGCGGTTTTTATTTTTTGCGCTAAACAAAAAAAAGAGTGACAATTTTGAAAATAAATAATATATATATATTGTGTGTATGTATATAGTGTGTTTTCTGCTATCAAAACATATCCAATAAAAAAATCAATTAAGGCCAATATGTATTCTGCTACATATTTTTGGTAAAAAAATCCCAATAGGTGTATATTGATTGGTTTGCGCAAAAGTTAGCACCGTCTATAAACTATGGGGTATTTTTATTTATTTATTTATTTTACTAGTAATGGCGGCGATCAGCGATTTTTAGCAGGACTGTGACATTGCGGTGGACAAATTGGACACCTAATTGACATTTTTGAGAACCAGTGACATTATTACAGTGATCAGTGCCAAAATTTTCAGTGTTACTGTACTAATGACACTGGCAGGGAAGGGGTTAACACCAGGGGCGATCAAAGGGTTAAGTGTGTCCCTAGGGGATGCTTTCTAACTGTGTGGGGGATAGACTGACTGGGAGAACACAGAGATCCATGTTCCTGCTTAGCAGGAACACAAGATCGAATATAATGTGAGTTATTCCTGCGCTACCGTGGCAGAAAGGTAAAGATACGAACAGCTGCAAGCACTGAATGGGGTCAAACAAAGCCCATAGATGAATGAAAGAAAAATGAGGATGAGTGCTGTGCTATCCAAGAGAAATGAAAAAAGTTGCTGCTACAGGTAACAGTATAAAGTGAATTCTACAGTATAAATAGGAAGCTACCAACAACAAGATAGTATATATTGTGGTGTGGTATAGACCACTAAAGAGCGATCACAAATAAATAAGCAAGTGCTATTGTCCTATCGGACAGTGCAAACAAAATCAATGTGCAAAATACTGCAATAAATAAATTCTATCTGTAAACGTTCAGTATAAATAAATATGCTCATGTGTAAATATTAATGAATAGATGCGTGTAGAAAATGTAGCAATAAATAAGCTTAAGACCAACAGTATAGTTAATTGTGCAAAAAGATATACGGTAAATCAATGTGCAAACACAGTCATATATAAAGCTTCCTGTATAAACGTGCAAAAAAAAGCATAAAAAGTGCATAGTGATATGTGACATAGACACTCTAATCACAACGCAATCAGATAGTGTCACAGCAATAGATAAATCAAATAAATAAAGTCTGACTATGTAAAAAAGTCCAAACATCATGCAACTGTATGCATAAGTGAAGAAAAACAAAGGATTCAGTGTTATGTCTTCTTAAAAAAACAATAAAAAAGTCCAATGTGCAAAAAACAAACAAAGTGAAGTGCCTGAAGTGAGACAGGTGTGTGTCCTCTTCGTGCATGAATCACACAAAAGTAAGCAGTGGCCCCTTGCCTAGCGGTAATGGGAAAACCGGAAAGAAGCAAATACTGGTGGGTGTTGTTTTCTTGGGGTCCCTGGACCAGAGCGAGTCCTATCTTTGTCTTTGTGCCTCGGTATAGGTGAAACCGGTAATAAAAGGACAAAGGGGTACCAGATAGTGTAGTATTTTTAAGCAGCACTGAGCTTTATTAAAAACATCAGGGTGTCCTCACATTCAACATAAAGAAACAGCATCTATCTCCTACGAGCGGCGAGCTTGTTAACCTCGATCAGTGTAGAGTGCCTATTCCGTCCCTACGCCTGACATCACTGATCACGTGACTTCATCAGGGGATGAAGTCAGTCATCAGTTCATAAATAAGCACTTGCTTATTTATTTGTGATCGCTCTTTAGTGGTCTATACCACACCACAATATATACTATCTTGTTGTTGGTAGCTTCCTATTTATACTGTAGCATTCACTTTATACTGTTACCTGTAGCAGCAACTTTTTTCATTTCTCTTGGATAGCGCAGCACTCACCCTAATTTTTCTTTCAGGAACACAAGATCATTGTGTTCTTCCCTGTCAGAGCGGCCATTCTGCCTCTCTGGGGAACGATCGGTGGGTCCTGGCAGACATTGTGTCCGACGGACCCACCGATTGGCTCCCCCTCTCGCCCCTGCTAGCCATTGCACGAAATTACGTACAGGTACATTGTGTCACGCAATAGAGCTGCCCTGCCACAGTATATCTGCGGTGGGCGGTCTTTAAGTAGTTAAACTATGTTCACATTTGTACATGTGAATTTCAGGTCCACTCTCATTGCGAATTTCCAAAGCAGCTGTTTAGCTGCAATTTCAGATATGGTTCAGATGCAAATTTTCGGAGCGGGCAGCCACCAGGGCCTTTAATAATAGCTGGTCGTTTATGAGCGAGACAAGAAGCCAGTCGCCGTGTCCTTAACAACCGATGGCTCATCAGCTGACAGCTGAATGTAAACCAAAGAATTGCCAGCAATACAAATTTGAAAAAAAAAAAAAAAAACCCACACACACACTGCGGGGGTCCCCCCTCCCCCAATCTATACCTGGAATTTTAAGGGGGAACCCCTGCCAAAATTGAATAAAAATGGCGTGGGGGTGCCACCCAGAATCCATACCACACCCTTATCTAAACATGCAGCCTGGCAGGCCAGGAAAGGGGGAGGGGGATGAGCAGGCACCAGGGCCTCATCCCTACAACTCTGGCCGGTGGTTGTGTGGGTCTGTGGGTGGGGTCTTGCTGGCCGCCCCTTGTGTGAATGAGTAGAGGTACATTGTAACCCTACTCATTCCCAAAAAAGTGTCAAAAATAAATAAAAACAACACAGACAGTTTTTGACAATTCCTTTATTAAAAAAACAAAAAAAAACATATGTCCCCCAGTATAGCTCAAGCGTCAATCATCGCGACCCAAAAGTAAAAAACACACAACATGGTCTGTATCAGTCGCTGCCTCCTGCTGACTGAGAGCTCTGCAGTCTGACAGTTCTTAAATAACTAAGTTGAGGGCATGTGGCCTGGCATGGTTCAGAAGGGGGAGGGCCACTCTCTTGTCCCCCCCCCCACCTTTTTATGGCCTGCCAGGCTGCATGCTCGGATAAGGGTCTGGTATGGTTTGGGAAGGGAACCCCACGCCTTTTTTTTTGGCCTGGGGTTCTTGAAGGTTGGGATCCTTGAAGGGTCTGGTATTAAATGTTGGGGGGGGGGGCAAGCTGTTTCTTTTCTCAATTTGTGTTAAAAACTGATGACGTGTGATTCAGAAGCATTCCCATAGAAGGCAATGAGCCTGGAATTTGCATCTAAACCACACCGCAGTGCTCAGAAAATGCACAGGACTCTGTTAAAAATTGCACTGAATTCGCACTGCCGCTGCACCACAGATATGTGCACCAGCTCCATGGAAAGCTAGTTTGGTTCACGTCATGCAAATTGGATGCGGTTCAAAACTAATCTGATTCGCATATAAGTGAACTGAGCCTGAAACTGTCAGATGATGAACAAACTTCAACCATTGTAGCTCTACAACACACTGAAGACTGGAGGCATGACAATTAAAGTGGAACTTCACTCTCCCAATCAACATTGATATTTTTTAATCCTCATGCTACTAGCATTAGTAAATAGATAGGGAACTATATCATATTTACTTGTTTTAAACTTTTTTTTTTTTTTTACATTTTTCTTACATTTCCATTTTTACATTACAATGATGTCATATATCCCAGGAGACTTCAGGAGGAGAGGAGGGGTTTTCTCAGCTAAGCACACTCTCTTGCATGCATACTTGAGCTAAAGGCAGATGGATTCCAGGAAATGAATGGTACATTCATTATTTGCCCTTACTCAAGATGGCCACTGGCAGAAATACTAGGGGGTGTTTATCAAAGTGATTTCTCAACAAAATAAAGCACAAAGACATGGATGGATGGGGGAGTTTGCTATGAATTTCAAAAATGAATGAAATAGTGTATTTGGTTTGTGGTGCTCAGATGCAGTGAAGATCCACTTTAAGTATTAGGTCTTAACAGGCAGCAATTCTTTTACATTTTGTATTTAGCTATAGAAATGCTTTAAAAGGACCTTTACTCACAGGCATCTAACATGGCCCCCAAAGCCCGCTAAGTACTGTGGGGCTTAAAGCCCTTGTACCCTCTATACGGTCTGTGCTCTGCTACTGTCTAAACTAACAAGACGTGTGCATGAAATACACATATATTGGCTATTGGCTACTGATGCGTAAAACCCTTTAGACGCCCATAAAGTTCCAACTCTGGTATGTTTCCTTTTGTAGATGACTCTACCTACCATTGCGGTAGGTATATACCTACTAGCATTTCTCATCATGTTCTTTTAAAGACTGTATGGTCTACAATGGTGTCTATTATGTTTTTTTACCAGACTACCTCATCATGACCCTTTTGTGTCTGTGGGGGCTCCCATGCCCGCTGGGGCGGACCTACTCCCTTTAGATTGCGGTGCATGATATTGCTTAGGGTGAGGGTTGCATGTGTGTGTGTGTGTATGTAACACCACGCATACTAATAATATATGTATATATCTCTTATGGTTATATGGCCTCTAATAAATATATATATATAATATAATATATATATTCATTCTATCTATCTATCTTATGGTTATATGGCCTTTTAATGTTTCTTGTTATTATGTTTAATATGTTTCTCTTTTTCTGTTTTGTAGTATTATATATGACCTCTGACCTATACACATCATATACATGCAAATAAAGCTGCTGAAGAAGCGGGGTATTGTCCACAAAACATGTCAAGCATGCTAATATGATCACTACAGGGTGAACTGGTATTACTACTTCTCTCAGTTGTACACCTTTTTTCTGATTCGACAGTTTTTAAAATTGTATGTTTTGAATATGTTGTTGTAAAAGCGCAAGGTTTTTTACCTTCATGCATTGAATTCATGCCTTCTGTGTTCAGCAGTGCCCTCAGTTCCCCTTAAAACTTACCTGAGCCCCATCCTGATCCAGCAATGTGCACGAGAACTTCGGCTCTCAAAATGTTTGTCCCTCCTCATTGGCTGAGACAGCAGCGGTAGCCATTGGCTCCGACTACTGTCAATCACAGCCAGTGAGCCGATAAGGAGAGGAGAGAGCGTGGGCAGGGCCATTCAGGACACACTATAGCGAGCCTGCTCGGGGGCCTCCATATCAAGCTGCTTGCTGTGGGGGCACTCGGCGGGAGAGAGGAGCCAGGAGAGCTGGCAGGGGACCCAAGAAGAGGAGGATCTGGGCTGCTCTGTGCAAAACCACTGCACAGAGCAGGTATGTATAAATAAAAAAACAAGCCTTTAATATCACTTTAGGAATTGGTAAGCTGCAAAAGAATAAAATATTTGCTTTTTCATTAATACCACTTTAACTAAACAAATCTGAGTTGTCATTTCTCTGGAGTAGGAGAGGGACAGAAAAAGAGAACAATTGCTAGCTCCTTTTTACATGTAGTTAATTGTCTCATAATTTTTTTTTTAAACACACCGCAGTATTTAAAAAAAAGCAAAAAAAAAAAAAAAAACAGCGTTACACTTACCGGTAATGTCTTTTCCAGGAGTCTTTCAGGACAGCCACCTCTGAGAGACCTTGGCTCCTCCCCTCACAGGAAACACTGCCTTAGCCTTGAGATTAAAGCAGAGTTCCAGGAAAAATGACATTGCGGTTTTAAACAATTGACCACAGCACCTGAAGGCTTCACTACCGGTTTCCCTTACTTGCAGTGCCAGCGCCTGCACCTGAACTCCACTTTAAAGCCGTTCCTTCCCTACCGGACCCTGAGTCTTTCACAAGTACCTCCGGCCAGCTGGGGAGACATTAGAACTCGCCATACAAAACGTTTAACCCTCCTGACGGTTCCCCTGCCAGGGACTCCTCATGCAGAAACATTATTTGGATGGGTAACGGTGCTGTCCTGAAAGACTCCTGGAAAGACATTACCGGTAAGTGTAACTCTGGTATTCCCTATTCGTCTTTCAGGACAGCCACCTCTGAGAAGATAAACAAACACCTACCCTTAGGGTGGAACCACCACTTGAAGGACCTTTTGCCCTAAAGCCAGATCCTTAGCGCACAACAGGTCCAACCAGTAGTGTTTGATGAAGGTGGTAAGACTGGACCAAGTTGCTGCCTGACAGATATGCTCTGGCATAGCACCAGCCCGCTCCACCTGTGAAGTCGCCATAGCCCTGGTGGAGTGGGCCCTGATACCCTTAGGGACCTCTCTACCTCTTGCTATGTAGGCCTGACTAATGGTCAGTTTAAGCCATCTAGCTAACAAACAAATTAGAGGCTTTAGAACCCTTCCTAGCTCCAAAAAAAAAAAAAAAAAAATTAAAAAAAAAAAGACATAAGACTTCCTAAATGCCTTTGTACTATGTACTGAAGGACACATCTTCTAACATCCAATTTATGAAACGTACGTTCCTGTTCACCCAATGGATTCGAACAGAGAGTCGGCAAAATAATTTCTTGCCCCCTGACACTTCAAGGCCACTTTTGGCAAAAAAGCCGGATCCATCTTAAAAACTATTCAATCCGGAAAAATCGCTAGAAAGGGAGCCCTGATGGAGAGAGCTTCAAATTCACCAACCCTCCTGGCGGTAGTGATTGCCACAAAAAAAAAAAAAAAAAAAACCACACTATCTTGAGGGTTAAAAATTTCCCCGCACAAGAATCAATGGGTTCACACGGCTCTCCTTTAAGCGCCTACAGCACCAAGGACAGATCCCTAATGGGAAACGGAGGATTGGAAACTGGCCTCTGCCTGCCTAAAGCTTTTAAAAAAACTTGCAATCCAAGGGTTCCCAGCTAAAGCTTTTTCCAGAAAAACACTTAGCACTGATATCTGAATTTTCTGAGTGCTAATGGTTAGACCTTTGTCTGCCCCACACTGCAAAAAATTCCAAGACCGCCACTGGGCTGCGCATGTCAAAAGGAGCTTCCTGCACACCAGCTGTTGAAACGCCTCCAAGTTTTCCGGGAGATGGAGCGCAGAGTTGCCAGAACTGAGGGTCCAGCGGGGAAGGAGCCGAGGTCTCTCAGTGGTGGCTGTCCTGAAAGATGAATAGGGAAAACACAACAACAGAAAGCTTTTAGATGGAATACAAGCGTACAGAAGAACATAATGAAGTGAAAAATCTATGAGAATTACAATGTCCGGATGAGGGTGAACGACAATGCAGGGTAAAACAGCATTAACAACAAAAGAACACCAGTCTATTTACTCACCAATTTGCTGAAGAAAGATTTGAACAATTTTCTCAGGAAGTATTCTCCGTGACCGTATAAAGCGAGACAAGTCTCCTCCTGCACAGTATTCAGTAATCAAAAATATGTAATCCCGGTCCCACTGTCATGATGCAATGCAAGACAACAAAAACAAAATGTTTATTGTCACATCAACAGTCAACATTGTTCATTTTATTTTTTGGTACAGCTGTCTATATTGAAGGTTTTTTACTTTTTTGTGCAGGAATCAATTTTAACCTATAAATGTACATCAGATGCTCATGAGTCAGTTAATAGAACATGAGTGAAAAAAGTGTCATAAAACGTATTGTACAGTACTTCCTCTTTACATTACTACTAATTAGAAAACATAAAGCAAAACAAGTACTGAGAAAAGTCCAGAAGCTACCATTGCTAATATCTCCTCCATAAATATTATTCCCTGGCTGTCGTGATGACCTAATGGTTTTAATGCTTTTAGTCATGGATCCAAAGCAAGACTGTACATCAGGAGGCCTCACTTCACATTGACTTCGCCTTGTGCATGCTGGTTCTCGATAAGTGACTCAGACAGTATTGAAGTTAAGGCTCCATGCACACTGAAGCTCATAAAACGTCAGTTTTTGGGAGTTTGGGTGTTTTTTTTAATAGCCCGTAACCCTCTATGTTATCCTATGTGTCCATGCACACATGGACGTTTTTGGACATTTATCAGCAGTGCAGTTGATGGGCAGTTGTCTGAACGCCCTAAAATCGCTTTCAGGAGCTGTTTTTCTGACCACAAAAACGCTTAAAAAAACGATAAAGGCGCATAAATAAATATTTTTTTTAACCACATGCCGACCGGCTCACGCCGATATACGTAGGCATGGGTGCGCATAACAACGTACCCGTACGTCATCGGCGGCTAGCGGGCGCGTGCGGGTCCCGCGGACTCGATGTCCGCCGGTGGCCTGTGATCGTGGCACAGAAAGGCAGACCGGGGAGATGAAAACAAGACATTTCCCTGTTCTGCCTAGCAACATGACAGGGATCTACTGCTCCCCGTGATCGGGAGCAGTGATCTCTGTCATGTTCTAGTGAGCCCATCACCCCTACAGTTAGAACACACTTAACCCCTTGATCACCCCCTAGTGTTTAACCCCTTCCCTGCTAGAGACATTTACACAGTAATCAGTGCATTTTTATAGCACTGATCACTGTATAAATGCCAATGGTCCCAAAATAGTGTCAAAAGTGTCCGATCTGTCCGCCGCAATGTCGCAGTCACGATAAAAAATAACTAAATAATAATAAAAAAATAAATAAATCGCAGATTGCCATTACTAATAATAATTAAAAAAAAATAATAAAAATACCATAAATCCCCTATTTTGTAGAAAATAACTTTTGCGCAAACCAATCAATATACGCTTATTGCTATATTTTTTTTTACCAAACATATGTAGAAGAATACATATCGGCCTAAACTGAGGAAGTAATTTGTTTTATATTTTTTTGGGATAATTATTATAGCAAAAAGTAAAAAATATTGCTTTTTTCTCAAAATGTTTGCTATTTTTTTGTTTATAGCGTAAAAAATAAAAAACCGCAGTGGTGATCAAATACCACCAAAAGAAAGCTCTTTTTATGGGGAAAAAAAAAGGACGTCAATTTTGTTAGGATACAACGTCACATGACCCCGCAATTGTCAGTTAAAGCAACGCAGTGCAGTATCGCAAAAAAGGGCTTGGTTAGGAAGGGGGTAAATCCTTCCAGGGCTGAAGTGGTTAAGGACCGAACCTCTTTCTGAGATTTGGTGTTTATAAGTTAAAAACTTTTTTTTTTTTGCTAGAAAATTATTTAGAACCCCCAAACATTATATATTTTTTTTCTAACACCCTAGAGAATAAAATGGCAATACTTTCTGTCACACCGTATTTGCACAGCGGTCTTACAAGCGCACTTTTTTTTGTAAAAAATACACTTTTTTGAATTTAAAAATAAGATAAAGTTAGCCCAATTTTTTTTATATTGTGAAAGATAATGTTACGCCATGCAAATTGATACCCAACATGTCACGCTTCAAAATTGCACCCGCTCGTGGAAGGCGACAAACTTTTACCCTTAAAAATCTCCATAGGCGACGTTTAAAAAATTCTACAGGTTGCATGTTTTGAGTTAAAGAGGAGGTCTAGGGCTAGAATTATTGCTCTCGCTCTCCCGATTGCGGCAATACCTCACATGTGTGGTTTGAACACCGTTTTCATATGCGGGCGCTACTCAAGTATGCGTTCGCTTCTGCGCGCGAGCTCGGCGGGACGGGGTGCGTTTGAACAAAAAAAATGTTTTCTTATTTATTTTGTTACACTGTTCTTGTAAAAAAAAAAAAAAAAAAACAATTGTGTCACTTTTATTCTTATTACAAGGAATGTAAACATCCCTTGTAATAGAAAAAAAAGCATGACAGGACCTCTTAAATATGAGATCTGGGGTCAAAAAGACCTCAGATCTCATATTTACACTAAAATGCAATTAAAAAAAAAAAAAGTCAACAAAATTTTTTTTTTAAAAAAAAGTCTCTTTAAGAGCTATGGGCAGAAGTGACGTTTTCCTGCCACCAATAAGAGTGATCTTGTGGTGAATCCGCCACAGAGACCACTTTTATCTGAAACCAGACCGCTCGCTGAAGAAGAGGATACCGGGGTTATGGTAGCTAGCTGCTGCCATAACAACAATATCCCTCTTCAAAGTGCCGACATATATCAGCGTGAGCCGGTCCGGAAGTGGTTAAAAATTTTTTTAAAAAACGCAGAAAAACTGCAAAGCTCCTGTCGTTTTTAATATGTTATTTTAACGTTCAGTGTGCATGGGTTCTAGAAGATGAGCATGACTGCCAGGTGGGTAGAGTTTCCAAGATTTGGTCAGATTTCCTTTTAATATTATACACTCTGACAAGTGACAACTGTAGACACTAACCTGGAAGTCCTTGAGCTCCAGTATATGGGGGTGATGAACTGTTTTTAGGATCTCGATCTCTGTCAGGAGATTCTCGACAGATGCTTTGTTCAGACTTTTCTTGCTGACACATTTAATAGCTACCACCTCCCGGGTGTTCCGCTAATGGTTTGGGGAAGGAAAGTACACAGAGGACACATTACTGATACAATAAAGGAGCACTAACAAGCTAGGTTAACCTGGTACTAAACCAAAAAACAAAATGTTATATTATAGCTCACCAGCTTTTGGATGTGGTGGCTGTATTCATTTTTTGTGAATTTCACCTGTTGATCCTGCCAGAAATACACTTCCTGGTCTTGAGTAAGGATGTTCACTTAACATACTATATCAGGGCAACAAAAACTGGACAGTACTAGAGAAATCTCCCCCTTTCCTATTCTCCAAAACATAGAGCACTTAGCTGACAAGATTCCTGGCAAGATCAGTTGGCGGGAAGCAGCCCCATTGAAGGCAATGGGAGGCTAACAGCTCCTGCAGCTAACCGTGGCTGCTTGCAGACTGCATCTGATCATTCTCAGGTAATTGCTACATGAGTGATTATATCAAAGTAGCTGCAGGAGCTGTCAGCTTCCCAATGCTTTGAATGGAACTGCTGCCCCCAGCTATTTACTGGGAGCCCACACTGGGTCTTCCGCACATAATCACCAACGGTCCTATTCACAAGTGTGAATGGAGCCAAAGGCTGGATTCACACCTATGCATTTTTAGTGCTTTTTGCATTTTGCAGATTTGCTCTACAGAATGTGTTCCATAGGAAACAATGTTAAACAAACTGTAGTGCAAATCTGCAAAATGCAAAAAGCACTAAAACTGCATAAGTGTGAATCCAGCCTTAGGCCTCTTTCACACGGACTGTCCGTTCAGGTCCGCCTGTCAGTTTTTTAGGCGGACCTGAACGGACCCTCCATAGACCTCTATGGAGCGTCAGATGTCAGCGGTGACATGTCCGCTGACATCCGACCCGCTCCGATCCGAAAAAGTGTAACGGAGGAAAACCCTACTTTTCCATCCATTTTCGGATCGGATCGGGGGGACGACGGACTCTACGGTCCGTCATCACCCGATCCCCTATAGGGGAGAGCGGCGCTCTGACAGGTCCGTCGCTGCACACTGTGCAGCGACGGACCTGTCATCTTCCTGCTCAGCGGGGATCGGCGGAGCGATCCCCGCTGAGCAAGCGGATGTTCACGGGGGGAATCATCACTGATCCGCCCCATTTGAAAAGGGCCCTTACTGTGTTTTTTCGTTACATTTTAAAATAGTAACACTTGAAAGGAATCTTTGTTGCACAAAAAATGGAATTAAGCTACAAAATCAATATTAAAGAAATATTTAAAAATGTACAGAGCAGGTCCTCTTCTGCTTAAGACCCCTTACACACAGGGACATCTAGCTGCTGTGTGCGTGTCCCCTTATTTTTGGGAGTCCGCAGGTGCAGTCTTCAGCCCGCTGCCTGTCTAAGTATATGGCATTCTGCAGCTGGATAGGGCTTATCTTTGTACCAAGTGGTACTTGCATTTAGGACCATATGCATTCAGGAATGAATTCCCAGAACCCAGAAGACCTGTGTTCCAGGTGTTCAACCCTGAATACATAGGGCCCTAAATGCAAGTATCACTGGGTAAATAATTCAGCTTTGTCCAGCCTCAGTATGCCATAGACCTTAACAGGCTGAACGCTGCACTTGTGCCTCCTAGGCGCACTGGAACACTGGGATGAATGCATAGCAGCTAGACGCTCCTCTGTGCAAGGAGCACAAAGGTCACCTGACTCGTGATGGGGGATTATGCAAAAAATGTGACTACTCAGTCTTGATTATAGCTGTTTAAGGATACCTGGGTTAAAAAAAAAAAAAAAAGGATTTATATTTCTTAAAGACTATCATTGAGATTCATAAATTGCGCCATATATACTCTTTGGAAATCTGTCTCATGGTAGTGCGAAGTATGGAACATGGATTCATGTACCTGTCAGTAAGGCAAACATGAAACTGTCACAAATGTCACATTTTTGTTGGATGTTAACTCAACATCCGATTTTCATTTCATTTCAAAAATCGTAAGAGCAAGACTACACATGCTCAGAAATGACAGAATACATACAAAACTATTCAGCACATTACGTCACTTCTGACGTTGTATTCTGTCAAACGAAAATTCTCGTATTGTCAGTACCCTCGGGCGCAACATTTGGAGGGGCGCAGGGTGACATAGAGTGGGCTCACACAGTGTCATGCTGGATTGAGAGTGCGGGCTCATCATAGGTGTGTGCCTGGGCACACCCTAATCCAGGGGCTGCGCCAAGGGGGTGCTTGGGTTCACCCCCATCTCTGCAACCATCTGTGTCAATGGCCTGGCAAGGTCTGCCTTTGAGTTTCTAGCCCGACTGCAGTGTCCCTCTAGTGCCCTGAACACAGAATCCTGAGGTCTCCCTGTGCAGCGGGCTGAGGAGATGGTGTGCGGGGCAGGGTGTTGCCAAACTCTCCCTCATACCCACTCACAGGTGGCTGCTCTGGCTGATCGAGAAGCTGAAACTGGGAAAGAGGTGAGCAGAGATGGCAGCCTGGGAGTCTTCTAAAGCCATGTGGTAAGTGGCTGATGGGGAGAGGTCCACCTATATCACTACAGGAGTTCCCTTCATGCTCCAACTGTGCTGCTTCAACCTTTACACTCACCGCGCACAGGCTGGCTGTCCCCACCAAGCACTGGACACACTGCACATCTTTCGACCATAGTGCGAGCTTAGCTTGCCGGGAGGGCTTACATATACATACTCCCGTGATTGCATTGCCCATGCGTCCCCTGCAGCGCTCAGGTGACGCACTCTGTGATTGCCGAGCCTTTTAAGCTTAGCTGATCACAGATCGGGGTAAAGGGCCAATCACAACGGCCCCTTACCACGTGATCAGCTGTGTCCCATGACCACTGATCATGGAAGCAAACACAAGCTGGTTATCAGCTTTTCTTTCCTCACGTTGGCATCCTGAGGAGAGGAGAGCTGATGACCGGCTTGTGATAAAGGGACATTGGCATTGACTATCATTGCAGTCCAATCAGTGCCTCCTATCAGTGTCTCCTCATCAGCACACATCAGTGAAGGAGAAAAATTACCTGTTTGCAAAATTTTATAACAAATTATAAAAAAAATATATATTTTTTAATTTTAGATGTTTTTATTTGTTTAGCAAAAAATAAAAAACCTAGTGGTGATTAAATACTACCAAAAGAAAGCTCTATTTGTGTGAAAAAAATAACAAAAACTTCACATGGGTACAGTGTTGCATGACCGCGCAATTGTCATTCAAAGTGTGACAGCGCTGAAGCTGGCCTGGGCAGGAAGGGGGTAGAAGTGCCCAGTAGGCAAGTGGTTAAAGTCCATGGGTGGGTTAGGGGGCACAAATGAGTTGCCTTGCCCCGGGCACTGACAACCCATGCTATACCACTAATCAGACTGAATAGAGCACGACCAGGACTTCCCATGGCTCTCTGTATTCGTAGATTCTCTGTATGGGAAGGGCTGGCCGGTGTACTCTGCCCTAGCTGTGCTTACCTTCCTGTAGGCCTTGTAGACGGTGGCATAGGTGCCACTACCCAGCTTGTCAGTCAGTATAAAGTCGTCCAGGCGAGGGGGAGCCCAGCCCGCCATAGTGTGCCATGCACAGCCGCTCCCTGTGTGTGCTGTGCCCCTTCTCCGTACACAGCTAAGCCTGGCACCCCCTCGCCAACACCGGGATCCACTTCCGTGTTTATGACACTCAGCACCTGAGACAGCTGATAGAAGACCGAACACTGAGCGCTGCTGCCATCTACTGGTGGAAGACCAATACTGTCAGTACTGTCCACCAATGACAAGAGTGTGACTGGACCCTAAACCTTTCACTAATCCTGAATTATGTCTAAATGATGACATTGAACGATGTTGTGATAGTGTCTGCTGCCCTTCTCTGCCAATCCCTCTACTGGCTGCAACAAATTCACTTCAAAGTACTAACAACTTACAAATCCAGCCACAACTCTGCCCCCAGCTACATCACTAACCTGGTCTCAAAATACCAACCTAACCGTTCAAACTGACCTCTTGCCCTCTAGCCCCCTCATCGCCTCCTCCCATGCTCATCTCCAGGACTTCTCTAGAGCTTTTCCCATCCTTTGGAATTCCCTACCCCAATCTGTCCGACTATCTCCTACTCAATCCGCTTTTAGGCAATCCCTGAAAACTTTTCTCTTCAGAGAAGCCTATCCTGCCCCTGTAGCGTCACATAAGGGAACCCATCACATCTGGCTACCCACTGGACTGCGCCTGCGCGACGCCGCCATATGTGTTCCAACATTGTGGCGATATGCGCTTGCGCAGAATTTTTTGGCCACATCCCTGAGTCCAGGTTCAAGCCCCACCATCCATATGGACATAGAGTTAGATTATAATTATGCCAAGCGAAGCGAGGCCGTGCCCGAAGCGTGGCAAGCAAAGCGAGCCTGCGAGAGGCCCTGTGGCAATGTGGTCTTACAACAGTGTTGGAACGCATATGGCGGCGTCGCGCATGCACACTCCAGCGGGTAGCAAAATGTGATGGGTAGCCGAATGTGACACCCCCACCTAACAACTGTACTTTTTTTTTCTCTATCAGCCCATTCCCCACAGTTATTACCTTTTGTATCAGAGGACCCTCCCTCCTAGATTGTAAGCTCCAATGAGCAGGGCCTTCTGATTCCTCCTGTATTAAATTGTGTTGTAATTGTAACATCTGCCCCTATGTTATAAAGCACTGTGCAAACTGTTGGCACTGTATGAATCCTTTCTTAATATAATAATAAAAATAGTTTTTAGCATATTGAATTTTCAAATAAAAAGAAGATTTTGGGCCCTCATGAGCTTTTTGCCATAATGTGATTGTGTCACAAATGTCAGCTTCCCCTCCAGCCCCAACGCTTCCACCTTCTCCCAGTCTTCTTCCACATGCAGAGTCTTCTGCCTTTTGACTGGAATAACGGAACTCCAAAACATGCACAAGCCAGTTACTTTATCCCGGCATCAGTGTTGCCAGCAATCTGTAAAATTACGGACAGTTTGTAAAAAAGGGCACTTTTCTTCTGTCCCTAATTGTCCATGGAAAGGAGAAAGTGTTTGTAAATTTGCCAGCTTCTTGATGGCTCCGTGGTGCTCATGCGCAGTTCTGGAGCTGACCGATACCAATCACCTGAGCTCAGGTGGCAGGGCGGGCGCAGGTGCACAGTGGCATCATGGGGCTTGGCACTTTTTCCACGAGTTTGAAGCTGGGTTCACACTTTTGCCAATTGGATGCGGATTCCCCGCATCCAATTCCCAATAGCAGGATTTTGACCGTCTCTCTATGGAACCAGTTCACATATCTCCGCTGTGGCTCCGGTGCGAATTTGCACAGGGGTCCTGTGCGTCTTTTGGTCCGTTTCAGGTCCGAATTCAGCCAAAAAATTGGGCAGAAAACAGACCAGAAATGGTGAAGAGGGATGCACTGGACCCCTGCTGTGACCCGCATGTGAAGATAGTGTGAACCCAGCCTGAAGGAAATGGGAGGGAGGGGGAGGAGGAGCAGTAGCTGGAGCCTGCCCTGCACAGTCCGACCAGTGGAAATCTACTAATACAGGTGAGTCTGTGTCAGCTCCAGGCCGCAGAGTGACTAATGCTGGCCATACACTATATGAAAAATCGGCTGAACCCATTTTTGTGCCGTGAGAGCAAGCGATAGTGCCATCATGTAATGACTGATAAATCGTTCAGTGGACATAAATGAATCATTTTTTTGTTTGTTTTTTTACATATACCTAGTGCAAACAGTTCGGACGGGAAACACATTAACCTTTCAATTCATCGTTTGTTCGGCAGAAAATTTCCAAACTTGTCGTTCGTTTTTTCGGCTCAAAAACGTCCCAACGATTATCGATTTTGTGCCCATTAACAATCCGAAAAAAGAACAAACTGTCTTAATGACCGAATTTCGGGCATGGTGTATGGCCAGAATAACTGACTGACCACCCCGGAGTCTGTGCGGTAGTCGGTTGGTTAGTCACTCTGTAGGGGGGGTCACTGATGTAACGGGGGCATGAGTACACTAAGGTAAGAAGGTGACACTGATGTAAGAGTGGGGACCCTAAGGTAAGGGGGACACTGATATAAGGAGGAACTCTGTGGACTCTGATGTAAAGGGAAGCTCTTATTAAAGACTCTGGCCATCAGATCCCCCCCCCCTTTACATCTGGGTTCCTAAACCCCCCCTTAGGGCCCTTTCACACTGGGGCGGTTTGCAGGCGCTATTGCGCTAATAATAGCGACTGCAAACCGACCCGAAACAGCCGCTGCTGTGTCTCCAGTGTGAAAGCCCTGAGGGCTTTCACACTGGAGCAGTGCGCTAGCAGGACGGGAAAAAAAGTCCTGCTAGCAGCATCTTCGGAGCGGTGAAGGAGCGGAGTGTATACCGCTTCTTCACCGCTCCTGCCCATTGAAATCAATGGGACATCGCGACTATACTGCCGGCGCTTTGCGGTGGTTTTTAACGCTTTCTCGGCCGCTAGCGGGGGATTAAACTGCCCTGCTAGTGGTCGAATACCGACAGTAAAGCGCCGCTTACAATAGCGGCGTTTTACCGCCGCCGCCGCCCCAGTGTGAAAGGGCCCTTAGATCAGAGTCCCCAGAGTTCCCCCTTACATCAGAGTCCACAAGGTTTCAGCCTTACTGTTTAAATATACATTTTCTTAGTTTTTAATAGGCATTTCTGTCATGTTTCAGGATGTCAGTAAAAATGTGCTCCGGCAAGACATTTACCATGCACATGCGCGTCCGTTCTTGTTGTTCGCGCTATATGCCTTATCTCCATGCCCCTACGTGATGGGCGGAGCTCGCCCGTGATCGGCGCATGCGCTTGGGAGCTCCGTCAGCACTGAGAGCGTCGGAGAATCAACATGCCTACGTTTGGCGGGCTGAGCAGGGATGAAATCCGGCTTCGCCCCCTTGCCTGCCATTGGCCACATGGACCTATGGGAGGACCTCACCCCACGTCCGCATCCCGGCGGTGACGTCAGACGCCGCCGGGATGGAGGAGCATATATAGTGCAGCTCTATGGCCGCTATCTTCTGACAGTGGCTCCGAGGCTGCAAGGGGAGGTGTATGCCTTTCTCCCCCTCCATACACATCCACCTCATCATTCAGGTAACCAAATTCATTCACCAGTTCAGGTTTACTTACTGCTGGTGATTCAATTAGTGCATTTAAAAAGGTTCTTTACACTAGTGTTTCTATTATCATCTTTTATAGCTTGTTGGGGCTGTCTGAACCATGGATCTCCTTGTCTGACACATAATGCCGCGTACACACGGTCGGACTTTTCAGCTACAAAAGTCCGACAGCCTGTCCGACAGACTTTCGACGGACTTTTGGCGGACTTTCGACGGACTTGCGGCGGACTTTCTAACGAACAGACTTGCCTACACACGATCACACAAAAGTCCGTCGAATTCTTACGTGATGACGTACACCGGACTAAAATAAGGAAGTTCATAGCCAGTAGCCAATAGCTGCCCTAGCGTGGGTTTTTGTCCGTCGGACTAGCATACAGACGAGCGGATTTTTCGACCGGACTCGAGTCCGTCGGAAAGATTTGAAGCATGTTTCAAATCTAAAGTACGTCGGATTTGAGGCTAAAAAAGTCAGTTGAAAGTCCGGAGAAGCCCACACACGATCGGATTACCAGCCAGCTTTAGTCCGTCAGCGTCTGTTGGACTTTTGTAGACGAAAAGTCCGACCGTGTGTACGCGGCTTAAGGGTTGCTAATGTGGAGTGCCACCCAGTGGGGATACTTGAGCATAGCTCTTCTTTGATTTTGTTTATAAGGCTATATCAGCCCTGAACAATTACTCCTTGATTCAACCCAAAGGTAAATTTAACCTTTATCCTTTATGGCAATTGCCCCTTCATTTCCTCATAAACAACTCAGAAATAACTTGCTAATAATATTTTTTCCTTTCCAATTATTTAGCTTTCTGCTATCTTATTTTACACTTAGGCCCCTCTGTGGACCAATTTGGTTTGGGAGGTCTTAGGCAGGTGAGACGCATCCAATTTACCTGTGATTTTGAACCACTAGACCCTGTTTATACCTACGATTTTGTTGTCTACTATTTTTCTCCAAACTGAATTGGGCTTGGTAAGCAAATCCCACTCTTGATGATTCAATTCTTCTTTTTTTTATATGTATATTGATATGTTTCTCTTATTAATTGTGGACATAGAAGTCATTGTCCAAACACATATAATACAATGATCACAATTATTTGTCTAAATTAATTAGATTGTTTAATTTTGGATTTTATAATCTGAGATATTTGTTTTTCATTTATATTCATTCATTTATGTAAGAATATTCATTTTTTCTTGTATGCAATCAATTTTTGTGTTTTGTTTTTTTTCTGTTTTTTCATTATTATTGTCATGGAAAGAATTTTTTCTTTTCTTTTTGAAATGTTATCTCTAAACGTCCTTGAATTATCTGATTTGTATATTCTTCTTTTTTCTTTCTCTTATCTATAGTATGCCACACTTGTACCAAAAAAAAACTCCTGATGAAGCTCATGAGTTGAGCGAAACATGTTGAGAGTGGTATCCATAAAGTGGTTTATTTAAACATCTCATTCATTATTTGACTCAGATTGAAAGAAATTTTGTATGTTTTTAGATGTCTTGGTGATACATGTAACTATTAAAGATTTTGAATTAAAAGTTAAAAAATTTTAGACAGTTTGGCATTTTGCATACATTATTATTTTTTATTTTTTGATCTACTGCATTGATTCAATTTAATATTAATAAGCACCTTAAAAGTCCCAGGGGTAATCTTACCCCAACCCCCTTCTTTTTCTCTTCTATCTAATAGGGATGTGGTGCTAAGGGTTAACTGTCCCTGCCCTCTAAACATAGGCAAGACATTTACCATGTTTTGCCAGTGAAAAAAAAAGTCATGGGGGTTGGCAACCCTGTCTGGCAAAGACCTGAGACACTGAGCTGCCAGTCAGGGAGATCAGAAGAGATATAAACCTTGTCTCTTCTGTCGTAAAAGAAGTCGGCTTCTTCCTTCCTTCTGGTGTTCCTGGTGTCCTAGAGCTGCATGATGCCGCCCATACACATGAATGGGTAAAGGTGCACAGCTAGCTATGTAAAATAGCACACATGCACAGACATAATGCACCAAAAGCATTTTGACAGCATACAGCCACCTTCACCCATTCATGTCTATGGGTGTCTCCGAATGCAGCTCCATGACATCCAGGACACCAGAAATACGCAATGTCTTTAAACTGCACTGAGAAATGCACCCATGTGTATGTAGCCTTATGCATGGGATTCTTTTGGCAGGAAGATCCTGAGTTAAAAAAAACACAAGTTATGTTCCATAAAGAACACACAAATAAAGCCTCGTACACACGATCAGATTTTCAGATGACCGTTCATCTGTTTTTTGTTGCATGCTAGTCTCATATCAAAAGTGAAGAGGTTCCTCACCATACGAAAATTCTCATACGACAGAATTCAACTTCAGAAGTGACGTCATGTGTTGAATAGTTTTGTATGTATTCTTTTGTTTCTGAGCATGCGCAGTCTTGTCCTTATCATTTTTTTCAGACGAAAACTGTAATGCCCCGTACACACGGTCAGATTTTCCGACGGAAAATGTGTGATAGTACCTTGTTGTCGGAAATTCCGACCGTGTGTAGGCTCCATCACACATTTTCCATCGGATTTTTCGACACACAAAGTTTGAGAGCAGGATATAACATTTTCCGACAACAAAATCCGTTGTCGGAAATTCCGATCATGTGTACACAAATTTGATGCACAAAGTGCCACGCATGCTCAGAATAAATAAAGGGATGAAAGCTACTGGCCACTGCCCCGTTTATACTCCCGACGTACGTGTTTTACGTCACCACGTTCAGAACGATCGGATTTTCTGACAACTTTGTGTGACCATGTGTATGCAAGACAAGTTTGAGCCAACATCCGTCGGGAAAAATCCATGAATTTTGTTGTCGGAATGTCCGAACAAAGTCCGACCGTGTGTACGGGGCATTATAATTAAACGAAAATCGGACAATGTGTTCACATCCGACAAAAATTATAGTCTGCACATCCAGCTTTTTTCTGACAAAAAAATCTGAATCGGCTGTTGAAAGCACCGTACTAATGATCCGAAAATCGGCAGATCGTTCGTCGGATGAAATTTTACTTCTGATTTTTGTATCGTCTGTACGGGCCTTAAGATTCTTCTTCATCCTCTTCTAGCTGCAGTGTTGCAATTTATGTGTATCGCTTATATATATATTTGGGTATACAAATTACAGCACTCAAATGTAAACATTTCTCTCTTTTTTTAAGGCTCTGAACGCATTGCTGCATTATAGATCATTAGACGGCTGTGTGCATTGTACCATTGGCAACAATGCACCTGTGTTCAGATCTGTAAAAAAAAAGAAAAAAAAAGGTTACACAGTTTCAAATGCTGTTTTTTTTTCCCCCACCTAGTTCCTCATAGCTTGGATGGGGGGGGGGGGGGGGTCCTTTTCCTACAGCTGCTTGCTTAGGCATTGTTTACCGCTGGGGCAGTTGAGCCACAGTTTTACCGCCCCTCTTATCCTACCATTGCAGCTAGAGGGGACTGTATACATGATGCAGTCACAGCAAGATTTACTGTATATCTCAGGTTGTGTTCGGAGAGCAGTTCTGCCACCAAATGTGACCCATTCAAGCAAATAGGGCAGCATGACAACCATGTAAGGCCTTGTTCACATGCGTATGAATCCTTTGTTTACCTGCATACAATCAGTGCTCCATGCACAGGGCCTGCACAGAAGTCACATTGGGAGCAGCGTCTGTCTCCTTGCAGCCGCTGCATCCAAACTAACAGCATTCCTGCACAGAACACCGGTGCATCCCCATGGAGGTAAACAGCCCTTACAAGGGGTCAGATTCATACACCCTGTGTGAACGAGAGAGCCACAGCCTTTCAAGAGTTAAAACAAGCCACAAGGTAACAACATATCACCTCTCAGCCGCCTGTCCACTGCCCTCTGAAAAGTGATTGACCGAGGATTGCTTTTCTGAGGGCGGTGAAACCCATCACAAGTGTAAAGGAGCCCTAAGGCCTGGTTCACACCTAATGCATTTTTTTGTGCGTTTTCAGTTTTGCAGAAACACACTTCAGCCCCTTTACCATGGTTTTCTATGGATGTAGTTCACATCTGTGTATTTTATGGAAAGGGCAAGGGACTTTTCTCTGGTTTTTGGTTCCATAGATTTCAATGGATGAAAAACGTGTATTGAAAAACACAAAATGCACCTGCAATATGCAAACTGCAACCTGTATAGGTGTGAATCAGGCCTTACACTGGAAGAAGCCTCAATTTGCTGCATGATACAAAGCTTTCTTTCAAGGTGTCTATCCAGGAGCTTTTGTGATATGTACACAATACCAGGTGAGGTGTGTCTTATGTCTGTGAAGGTGGCTGATAAATAATGTAAAACTTGCAGTATGTGTTGTATATTTTCTACAGGTCTAAATAGGCTCTGTCTCTAGACAATATGTTTGAAGATCTTCTCACTGCCAACAGTTGGTCTATAGATTACATATTTAAATTTTGTAAACTGTAACAAGGCATTGAAGATGTAATTTCCTTTTATCCCTACATGCTGATTCATTGCCACATTAGCATATACCAGGAGACTAAACTAAATTGTTGACTACACATAAAGGTCTCATTTGGTGAACTTTGTCCAGATTGCAGCTGTAAAACAATTTCCACAGTATCCAGACATCCCAACCTGCAGAAACTAATTTCAGGGAGGTGGCGCTTCGTGGGTGAGGGGTGGGTGGTATGTGGCAGTGGAAGGCGTCAGTCGTTTTTTTATTTTTAATGATCGATTTTTTTACAATTCAATTTGTTTTTGTTTTTCACAATGCTTTTTGCGGGGAGGGGGTTGGGGCAGTGGACAGTGTTGGTAGGGCAGGGGAGAGTGATGTCAGTAGTTAATTTTATTTTTTTACACTTTTTCATTTTTTAGAATTTTTTTACAATATTTTTTTTAATATTTTTTGGGGGGGCTTTGGTGAGATGTCAGGGGTCTAAACAGAACCCTGACATCTCCCCTTTGAGATAGACAAAGGGACTGAGGACACAGATTCCCCAGTCTCTTTCTCAGCACTAAAGGTGAATGACCAGGAGACAGAGGCTCCTGTTCATTCATAAACTGAGCAGAGTAAACACAGTTTACTCTGCTCAGTTATCACAGGGGTGACCTTGCTCACTGTGTCCTATTCCTGAGTGTCGTCCCCCCCCCCCCGCACGCAGCCGGCGGAAGAGGAGAGGAGGGGAGGCAGCTGCAGGGGGACGAGGGGGGGGCGGAAGAGAACACGGGGGCCGGAGAAGGACACAGAGGGAGCCAGGGGAGGAGCACACAAAACAGCCGGGAATGATCGGTGCAGCAGGAGGGACAGCTGTGAACTCCGATCTCCCTGTATAGCTTTTTAGCTGACAGCCACATGAGGGGGAGAAGGAGAAGCGGCTGTCAGCTAAAAATTGATACAAACGAGATCTGTGTTCACAGCTGTTCCCTGCCACACCGATCATTCCTGGGAGTTCGCGAGGTGCTTGCAGGTGCCGCCGCAGAAATACGGGAGACTCCCGCACCTCGCGGGAGACTTGAGATGTATGCAGTATAAATCTTCCTTAGAAGAGCAAAGCATGGTCTGATCATAGTTGTACTGTTTAATAGAAAGAAATCCTGAGGGCACGGGAAAAAAAGGAACAGCTGAATGCAGAAGGCACCCCCCAAGAACACTTTCTCCATCTTCGCAGGAGAATGGTGGCCAGGAACAAGCATCTGTCAGAACCATGGGAATGGTTTCATATACGGTATCTACCTACAGCTAATTTTGAATACCCCAGCAGATTCCTTTGTCAGTACTTAGACAGGAAATATGAATTCAGGCTTGAAGAAGACATTTCAAGCAATAGGTGATAAGTGACCCTCAGCTTACTTATGGCATCAACAATTACAATTTCCTTGTCATGGTAACAAACACTGTTTTATGGACCTCATCATGTCTTTCTTCACTCTAGTGACATCTTTCTTTCAAAGAGATCTGATTACTTACTGTAGGTGTATGGTCATACTGCAACTTCTCAAGCCAGCTAATCTCAAAGAACAGGCGTGTGTGTATTATATTTATACACTGTATTGTCAAAAGTATTGGGACACCTGCCCTTACACGCACATGAACTTTAATGGCATCCCAGTCTTAGTCCGTAGGGTTCAATCTTGAGTTGGCCCACCTTTTGCAGCTATAACAGCTTCAATTCTTCTGGGAAGGCTGTACACAAGGTTTAGGAGTGTGTCTATGGGAATGTTTGACCATTCTTCCAGAAGCGCATTTGTGAGGCCAGGCACTGATGTTGGACAAGAAGGCCTGGCTCGCAGTCTCTGCTCGAATTCATCTCAAAGGTGTTATATCGGGTTGAGGCCAGGACCAGTCAAGTTCCTCCATCCCAAACTCGCGCATGTCTTTATGGACCTTGTTTGTGCACTGGTACAAATCATTTGGTGGAGTAGGGATAATAGTGTGGGGTTGTTTTTCAGGGGTTGGGCTTGGCCCCTTCGTTCCAGTGAAGGGAATTCTTAAGGCGTCAACATACCAAGACATTTTGGACAATTTAATGCTTCCAACATTGTGGGAACAGTTTGGAGATGGCCCCTTCCTGTTCCAACATGACTGTGCATCAGTGCAGAAAGCAAAGTCCATAAAGGCATGGATGAGTGAGTTTAGGGTGGAGAAACTCTACTGGCCTGGACAGAGTCCTGACCTCAACCCGATAGAACAACTTTGGGATGAATTAGAGCGGAGACTGCAAGGCAGGCCTTCTTGTCCAACATCAGTGCCTGACCTCACAAATACTCTTCTGGAAGAACGGTCAAACATTCCCATAGTCACACTCCTAAATCTTGTGGACAGCCTTCCCAGAAGAGTTGAAGCTGTTAAAGCTGCAAAGGGTGGGCCAATTCACTATTGAACCCTACAGACTATGCTATTTTATGTAAAACCGCATTTTAGACAGCTTTTTTTATCTAAGAGAAATTCCTAAAACATGGCCTGTTGGGGGTACTTAAGGACAGGGTTGAGAACCACTGTGTTAAATGAACCCTGATATGAGAAAAACATGGAGCCAACCACTGCTCACTTCTACATCTGAAAATGCCAATATCCTGCCAGTTTTGTGGACCCTGTTGCTTAAAGCACACCTCTGGCCTATGTTGATTTGAATTTCTTGAACTATATACTTTCTTCATCGTACATCACGGGACACAAAGCAGGCTATAAAAATGACTATGTGGGTTATGCCCCACCTATAGGTGAATGGACACTGGCAGATCAAAGAGGAAGTCCTCCCCTATATAACCCCTCCTACACAGGAAGTACTTCAGTTTTTTCACCAGTGTCTGTTTTGGGAGGTGGCTTGGCTCCACAGGAAAGAATACTGCCCATCAATATGTTGGAACTTTGGGCAATAAACCTTGCTTTGGATTGTTGGATGGACCAGTGACACAGGTTGTGGTCAGGGTTCAGTCCGACAAATGCCAAGGCAGTGGCGTATATAGCAACCTCCAGGGCAGCACCAAGAATCGCGCGGCTCAGGAATAGGTGACCCACATTGTCTGGGGCAGAACAGCATGTGAAGTCTCTGTCAGCGGTACATATTGCAGGTAGAGAAAACTGGCAGGGGGTTTTTCCCAGTCGACAGCGACTGGGACAGTGGTCCCTGCATCCTGAGACGTTCTTGGCAATTTGTCAGCGGTAGTGAACTCTGTATGTGGATCTACTGGCTTCCAGGGTCTACAACAAGTTGGAGAGGTTGTGTCCAGGACACAAGTCCCACTGGCAACACCTTGGGGACCAGTTCAACCTAATCTATGCCTTCTCCTCGATTCAACTATTGCCGTGTCGTTTGCGCAGGATCTGGGAGGTGGTAACACTGATACTAGTGGTAGCCGGGCCTAGACCAGATGGGCTTGGTACACCAGCATAGTAAATCAGGCAGGGGACACTCTTTGGACACTTCCAGTCCGGCTGGATTTATTTTCTTGGGTCCAATAGTTTATCTTACTTATGATCGCCAGGATTGAAGGCTTGGCTATTAAAGCCCAGGTCTGGAAAGATCGGAGGGTTTTGGGTCCTGTTATCTCCACATCGTTGAGCGCCAGAAAGCCGGCTTCAGGGAGCTTCCATTACAGGACCTGAAAATCTTATTGGGCTCTATCCATTTTTTTCCAGAGACCATTTTTCTCACTCCAATTCGTACTTCATGCAGGGTTTAACACGGACAGTCCCGCCTATCAGGCCACCCTTGGGAGTTAAACTTGGTCTTGGCTGTTCTTACAGAAGCCATCTTTTGAACCAATTCGGGAGACTTAGTCCTTTGACTAGAAGGTGGCTTCTTTGGTTACTATCACTTCAGCAGGAGCAGCGTCAGAGCTGACGGCTCTTTCCTGTAAGGAGCCTTTCCTAGTCTTGCATCTTGATGAGGCAATGTTGTCCTCATCCATCTTTCTTGCGTAGAGTGGTTTCTAGTTTTTACTTGAATCATGACAGTGTCTTGCCTTTCTGTTTTAATAGGCCACAGTCAGCAGGGGAAAGATCACTGTATACTCTGGCTGTAGTTCGGGCAGTCAGGATTTACTTGAGTTTGTCGGCACAGGTCAGGAATCCTGGTTTGTGCTGTCAGAAGGGCGGATCCAACTTTTTTGCATTGGATCTCCGATTACTCATTTAAGCCTTTGGTTTAAAGGGTAAGGTCCCACCCTTTCAGGTGAGATTGCACTCTGCCAGGAGTATGGGGGCCTCTTGGGCTATCTGCAAAAAGGCGTCAGTGGCTCAGGCTTACAAGGCCGCTACATAGTTTTTGGTGAATACATTCACAAGGTTTTACCATCTGGATGTTAGAGCCACAGAGGATACCGCCTTTGGCCGCAGTGTAGGTCCTTTTTGGATTGATGGCAGCGATTTGTTTTCCACCCCTCAGCTTTTTTTTTTTTTTGCTTTGGGACATCCCACATAGTCATGATTATAGCCTGCTCTGTGCCCCGTGATATACGCTACATCACAGCTGAGCTGCCACCTCATTGAGAAGAACCTTCCTGATCCCCTTCAATCTGGATTTCACCCGCAACACTCCACAGAAACTGCCCTCTTAAGACTCACAAAGACTTACTAACAGCTAAAACCAACGTGGTCACGATTCAGTACTCTTCCTCTTGGACCTCTCTGCTGCTTTTGATACAGTTGACCACCCCCTCATATATATATATATATATAAAAAAACTCTATTCCCTTGGTCTCTTTGACTGTACTCTCCATTGTTTCCAATCTTACCCATCTCACCGCACTTTTAGTGTCACAACTCTACTTCCTCCTCTCCTATTCATCTTACCGTTGGGGTCCCCCAAGGTTCTGTCCTTGGACCTCTCCTATTCTCGATCTACACCTCCTCCCTGGGTCAGCTGATACTTTCCCATGACTTTCAATATCATTTCTACACTGACAACACCCAAATCTATCTCTCTACCGCTCAGCTCACCATTTCAGTTTCCTCACGTATCACTGATTCACTAACAGACATATCTGACTGGATGTCACACCACTTCCTCAAACTCAATCTATCCAAAACCGAGCTCATATTTCCTCCCCCACGTGCCTCTTCCCCTGACTTCTCTATCAAGATCAATGGCACAACTATCAGTCCGTCCCTATGTGCTAGGGATAACCCTGGACTCTGAACTGTCCTTTCAGGCCCACATCCAATCTCTGTCCAAATCATGCCTCCGCAATATCTCCAGAATATGCCTCTTTTTAACCAATGACACCACTAAGCTTCTAATTCACTCCCTGGTCATCTCCTGCCTCGACTACTGCAACTCCTTCCTCATTGGATTACCTTTACATAGGCTATATCCTCTTCAGTCCATCATGAATGCTACTGCCAGACTCATCCACCTTACCAACCACTCAGTGTCTGCCTCCCCTCTCTGCCAATCTCTCCACTGGCTTCCGCTCACCAAACAAATAAAATTCAAAGTACTAACAACAACTTACAAAGCCATCCACAACTCTGCTCCCAGCTACATTACTAACCTGGTCTCAAAATATCAACCAAAATGCTCTCTTCGGTCCTCCCAAGATCTCCTGCTCGCTAGCTCCCTTGTCACCTCTTCTCATGTTCACCTCCAGGACTTCTCCCATCCTTTGGAACTCCCTACCCCAATCTGTCTGACTATCTCCTAATCTAGCCACCTTTAGATGATCCCTGAAAACACTCTCTCTTTAAGCCTATCCTGCTTCTTACTAATACACTGTGTTTTTACTTTATCCATCAGCCCATCTCCCACAGTTATCATCTTTTGAATCACTTGACACTCCCTCTTAGCTTGTAAGCTCTAACAAGCAGGGCCCTCTGATTCCTCTTGTACCAAATTGTATTGTAACTGTAATATTTGCCTTCATTTTGTAAAGCACTGGCGCTATATAAATCCTGCATAATAATAATCATGGGACACAGAGGCCCCTCCCCTCTTTTTGTAATTTCATTGCCTGCTACAAATGTGAAGTACTTCCTGTGAAGGAGGGGTTATAGGGAGGACATCCTGTTTGATTGATCTGCCAGCGCCCATTCACCTATAGGTGGCGCACCCACATAATCATGATTATAGCCTGCTCTGTGTCCCGTGATGTACTCCAAGAAATGGATTTTACAGGTATGTAGGAAAAATCCAATTGTTTTCAGGCCAGTGTCTTAGAGTTGAAACCTCAGACCCAGCATAACATCCAGCTAACTAGAATTCTCATGTGGTCAACAATGACAGCTCTGATGACAAGTTAACATTGTAGCCCAACTCCAATCAAAATTATTTTTTTCTAGCCTTGGACACATTGTAATAAAAGATTACTTAGCCCACCTCAGAGGGTGGTTTGCCCAGTCTCCCACTTCACTATGGGCAGACATTGAGGCTAAATCAGTACCAAGAAAAAGTCTCCTAACCTTGTTATCACCCAGTCAAATTATACTGTATACTTCATCTATCGCCCACAATTTTAGCATCACTACATGCCTGGAAAAGCCTTCAGTGTCTACCCAAAACTGATTGAGTAACCACCTTACCTATACCTCTGTCTGTATGTAGTGCGGTGATTCCTAACCTGTCATTGACTCACTGGTCCAAAGTTATAATGTGGCTCCATGACCTATATAGGAATAATTATTTAAAAAAAACCTTCTCAGATCTTCAGATAGAGTACCAACTACCTAATAGTGAATATTATGTTTAGCTGCAGATTGCTTCATACCTTCACCACAATCCCTTACTCTCCCTTCCATCTCCCATGCAATACTATACACTACTACCAAAAAAGTAAAGACCCTAAAAAAAGGGAGTCATATCACTATTTTATGCCCTACTACAAGATAAAAACATATCTTTGTAAAAATCCTCATCCTATCTTGCATGGGAAATGGACATGGCAGAGAATTTCACTCACAACCAATGGAATTACACATTCAAAACCATCTACAAGACCACTAGAAATGTAAATCTATGGGAACTAATGCAAAAATGACACCCATGGTTGTATTTAACCCCCCCCCCCCCCACTGTACCTCTAAATTTAGCACCTTGTCATCTAACCTCTGCTGGAGAGGGTGCAGCCGGGTGGGAACACTGATGCATCAACTATGGTCCTGTAAACTCCTGGTTAAGTTCTGAACCGCCATTTTTAAAATTTTGTCTGAAATTGCATCTACCCCCATAGCGATTTCCCCAAGCCTAGCTATCCTAAATATGGGACTAGAACCCTTCCCATATCCGTTACAAATTGTGGTGACACACGTTTTAATAGGTGCCAGATTGGTATTACTAAGACAGTGGAAATCTTCCCTCCCTTCCACAATCTCTGAAGTGCTTAAGACAACTCTCCTTCACTTTCAATATGAAACTTTGTTCGCTTCCACTAATGGTACTTATTCCCACATGACCCCCTTGTGGCAACCATGGGTGCACTGGTATGAGTCACAGAGCAAACCTCTTATTGATGAAAACCCTTGATGTATGGCGCTCATCTGATGTTATTCTAGATCCACTATGGGTATGTCTACATTTGTATACTTCTGCTCACAGAGTGTACTGAGTTTTCCTTTTCTCCTGCTCTTAGATACTCCTATGTTACCTTTTTTTTTACTACACTTTTGTATTACTTGACTGAATAGAAGAATACCGTATATACTTGAGTATAAGCCGACCCGAATATAAGCCAAGGCACCTAATTTTACCACAAAAAAACTGGTTCCTAGCACCAAGCGGCGCCGAGATACGGGGCCCCAAAGTTGGTTTGGAAAATGTCAAGCACTTATCTGAAGCAGAGAATGACATTTTACAAACCGACTTTGGGGCCCTGTATCTCGGGGCCACTTGGTGCTAGGAACCCCAGCTTTGGATATGTTGTAGTGCTAGTTCCACTGGGTTTGCACACTAAATTTGGGGTTCCTAGCACCAAGTTGCCCCAAGATAGGGGGCCGTCGCTTCGGAAAATGTCAGTCTCTGCTGCAGAAAAGTGCTTGACTGGAGTATAAGTTGAGGGGGGCATTTTCAGCACAAAAAAATGGGCTGAAAAACTCGGCTTATACTCAAGTATATACGGTACCTGCTTTAAGTTTACGTCATTTTGTTTAATATGTAAAACCTTTAATAAAGAAAAATTGAAAAGTACATTTTTTTTCTGGTAGAGTGGGGAAGGAACAGGACCTAGGTTCCTACTGGGAGAGAAATCAAATGCAAATCTCTCCAGTTGAGATAGACTGCAAAAATAAAAATACAATTGTAACATTTCTTTTCCTGGCGCCAATCCATGGCAGCATACTACTATGTTTCCTGCCATGTTGGCACCAGGAAAGCACTTTTTTTTTTTTTTTTTTTTTAGGAACTTGAAGAAGGGTTAGAACCCAGATCAGGTTTTCTTGTTCTGTTGTGAAAGGCATCTTCAGGGATCGGATTTGAGCTGAAATATCCCCCAATGGGATCAGAGATAGCTTTCAAAAACTCTGTATTTACTCCCAAGTCAAACAAAAAAAACACACATTGTAGAAAAGAAGTTTATTGAATATCTTTCTTTTTTACTCACTAGGCTCTGCAAGGCAATGGCCATTACCATAAAAAGCTGGTGCTGTCAAAACTGAACCCACAGAGCAGTGATTTTAGGTTCTCCTTTTTCGCTTCCTACATAATAAAGCAGGCCTCCGCCGCCAGGCCTGAACTATGTCACGTAATCAAATTTTATTATTCTTTAATGACAGAGTTGTCTGAAAAGAAGGATTAAGACTGCTCTTTAGTTATATATTACAATGATATGTGTCTTTCAACATTTGTACAAATCCAATCTGTATTAGACTTGGAAAGCCAGGCTGCACTGATTAATGACATCTGAAAATGTAAAGCCAAGCTTTTCAAGTCACTACTGCAGAAGAAACACTAGTACTCAACTGGCTGCTAAACTCATTTTGTAAATACAAAGAAACGGAAAAACATTGGAGAAAATATACAAGATAAAGAATCTACATATTTTACATCTTAGTACAGCGTCAAAAATGCAGCAAGTGACAGATAAAGCAGTTCATTACATTATAATCAGATAGTTCACAAAATTACAATTCTGTAAATTTTGAAATACAGATTTCAAAAATATCAGTTAATCCCCTTTCTCCACAAGCAACCCCAATGAATAAAAGTAAAAATCAGAAAAATATTTTAGCCCCACATAAAAAAAGATCAAGAACAAGAGCAACAAGTTAATTAGTTCATCTTGTCAGAATATATATATTTACATATATATATGTAGAATTCCATATAGTCTCTTAGTGGAAGGGGGAATGAGTGGAGTGCTGTAATCTGCCCCAAGGGGCATGAAAGAGGCAATTGGCTTTATAGAATACGTTTTACTCCCTGGAAAAGCATTAAGGAGGGGAGGAAGGAGGAGGCAGAAGGATAAGAGCAATGACAGACGATGGAATGAAGTTGCTCAATTGCCCTGGAAGGCCCCCCTTGCAGCAGAGCTGGCGGCTCCAGCAGCAGCATTCTGCACATTGCGGTTGGAGAGGATACCCTGCGAGAACTCCTCCTGTGCTCTCTGGAAGCTGGCACCTGTCCGGCGGTACATTGAATGAACCTGTCAAGTACAGGCAAGAGTAAGTGGAAATATTAACACACAATCAATAAAAAAACATAGCATTCTGGCATTTTATGTCATTAAAAAGGATCTATTTCTATTGACAGCAAATTAGGACACTCTAATCTGCCATTAAATTCAAATTTCTGAGGAATTCTGAACATTTTGTACACAGAGCCATTCCTTCGAAAATGAGGAAGAATTGCAGGCATCACCTTGTACAGTAAAACCTTGGTTTGAGAGCTTTTTGCAAGACAAGCAACATTTTTAAAAATATTTTGACTTGTTTATCAAGACATCGCTTGTATAATAAGTAGCGTCACGTCACAACTGGGTATAAAAGAGAAGAGAGGTGCCTCTAACTGTAGCAGTATGGTTACATTTAATAAAAGGTACAACATTTAGCAACATATTGCTACACTTAGAGGCGCCTCTCTTCTCTTTTATACTTTGTAGCTCCTGCTGGATTTTGCTTCTAATCCCCTTGTGGAGGCTTACATCTGTGGATGGACATTTTATGGTTACATAACCTGGTCACATTTCTATAATCTTTATATGGACTATAAACTGAAGGACCTATGCATAAATGGTTGTGGAACGAATCATCTGAGTTTTCATTATTTCTTATGGGGAAATTTGCTTTCATATACAAGTGCTTTGGATTACAAACAGGTTTCTGGAACGAATTATGCTCCTAATCCCAGGTTTTACCACATATCCTTTAGTTTACTGCAGTCAGACTTTAGGCTTCTGTGAGATACCATTCATCTTCAATGATACACCAACCCAGTGGCATACCTAGCAAATCTGATTTAATTTAATTTTATTACTCCCCTACGACCAAAACTATTTTCAGTAACAATCATGAAATTAGATCTTGGGGCTGGGGTAGAAGCAGAACCACTCATTGGTAGGCAGAAAGCAGCAGCTGTAAGTAGGGATTGCAACTTTATGCAAAAAGGTACTGAACTTCATTAGCAATCCACTTGACTTGCAAGAGCTCAGAAGGGCTATCTATTGCAGAGTTGCCAACATGTGAAAATAGGAGGGAGGCCCCAGAAAACATCCGAATGTGTGGCCAATAAAGTGGGCATTGCTATAATGTGTATGGCTTGTAGTGCGGTAGAAAAATAAACACCATTACTAAAGTCAGTGGCAGTCATGGTAAACCTCACTGGCAAGAGGGTTTTGTTTTGGAGCGCTTGGTATACAAGGAAAGTTGTAGGGGAGGTGGCGCAAACCACTGTGGTGACAATATATACAATCAATGGGTACACTAAATACAGTAGAATAAAATATAATAACTGGATATAATAAAAATCAATAGATTGCCAGGGACCACAAAGGGTTAAGAGCAAATAAAATAAATGAAGCAGTGTAAAAGAGTCCAAGAAAATCCAAATAGCAAAGCCCGAGCACTGTAGATGCTGGCAGCCAGCCGTCAGAGTAGGAGACTCTGCGGGTAGGGGGACAGAAAGGGAAAATGGCATCGCCAATCTAAGTGCAGTATAAAAGTAAAACGATTTATTGTGTTGAAAAACAGCTCACATGTACGAGAAAGTAAAAGGCATTTAGTGCACCAAGTACACATGGGTCTTCTCTGTCCGTGCAGGAAGACGCTGATGATGGCCAGTCCTGGCCGCTCTGGCAGGCTTCCGGGGCTCGGAGAGATCAGCTAGGCGGGAGGTGTGGCGTCATCCGTGTAGCGGCAGTGTCAGATGGAGAAGTAACTGAGCTTGCATTGAGCGCATGCCAGTGTTAATTTTGGCAGCTAATTTCGATGTAGTTTTAGTATTAGGACTAAAATGGCATTTTAGTTTTAGTCCCATTTTAGTCTTCTGCAATTGTTTTAGTCGTATTTAGTCGACTAAATCTCCAGTACATTTTAGTCGACTAATATGTCCTACGTTTTAGTCGACTAAAATCTCCAGTATATATTTTAGTCAACTAAAACTCATTTTAGTCATCTAAAATCTAATGGGTGTAATTCAATTGTAATGCATTAGTTAACAATTCTCTACAATTTGCAAACTCATTATATACTCTGGGTGTGAAAAAATCTAATATGTTATTATTACAATGAGGTAGGAACATGCACTACAACAGACCAGTGTTAATTTTGAAGTCAAATTTCAATTTAGTTTTAGTCTTTTGACTAAAATGGCATTTTAGTTTTAGTCGTATTTTAGTAATTTCAGTTGTTTTAGTCATATTTTAGTCGACTAAAATGTTTTAGTCATTTTAGTCGATGAAATTAACACTGGCGCATGCGTGCTCCTTCATCAGGGATCAGTTGCCTGACAAAAGGAGCATGCATGCTCCGAACGCGAGCTCAGTTACTCCTCCATCTGACACTGCTGCTACACGGATGACGCCACACCTCCCGCCTAGCTTAACTCTCCGAGCCTCGGAAGCCACCGGAACTGGTCATAGTCAGCACCTTCCTGCACAGACAGAGGAGACCCACGTGTACTTGGTGCACTAAATAGCTTTTACTTTCTCATACATGAGAGTTGTTTTTCAAACACAATAAATCGTTTTACCTTATACTGCACTTAGATCGGCCCTGCCTTTTTCACTTTCATGGTAACCTCACTATTATTGTAACTGCCCATAAAAATCCCCTTTTCATTAGGTGGCAGGCTGCAATAACCCCAGCTCCCAGAGGTATTAGTCAGTGGGAGGCATAGGCTGTAATATTTAACCACTTTAGCTCTGGAAGGTTTTACCCCTTCATGACAGTGTTAATTTCATCAACTAAAACATTTTCATAGACTAAATTAATACTATTTTAGTCTATTAAAATACAACAAACAATTTAGAGGACTAAAATACTATACAACTAAAAACTAAAATGAGATTTTAGTCAAAAGACTATGACTAAAACTAAATTGAATGTATATCACAACGGCTAAATCTGTGCCTGTAGTGCATGTTCAAAACGTAATACCGTAAATAATAAACATGTTATCAGATTTTTACTCCAGGAGTATATAATGTTTGGCAGTTCTAAAGAAATAATGCATTCAAATTTAACTAAACCCACTAGATTTTAATAGACTAAAATGTTCTGGAGATTTTAGTCGACTAAAACAACTCAGATGACTAAAATACGACAAACTAAAATGGCATTTTAACACTGTTTCATGACCAGGTAATTTTTTGCTATTCGGCACTGCGCTGCCTTAACTACTTTAACACAGCCAACACGGTACGCAAATTAAATTTATATCACCACTGGGTTTTAATTTTTTGCGATATAAAAAAAGGAAAAAAAAAAAAAAAGACTGAAAATTTTGAAAAAAATCCCAATATTTTTTACTTCTTGCTATAAAACATATCCAGTAAAAAAAAAAAAAAAAAAAAAAATCATAAACTCTGGCCAAAATGTATCCTGCTACATGTCTTTGGTTTGCATGAATGTTAGGGTGTCTACAAAACTATGCTACATATACTGGAATTTTTCTTTATTTTATACTGCTAATGGCGGCAATCGGTGACGTATAATGGGACTTCAAGCTGCATGATTCTGGCTAAAATGAGAATCACGATTTTTTTTTTGCTTAGAATAAAAAGATCACGATTCTCGCAGCGTAAATCTTTCACATTATACAAAAAAAAAAAAAAAAAATTGGGCTAACTTTACTGGTTAGTTTCATTAAAGTGCAATTTTTTCCCCAAAAATTGCATTTGAACGACTGCTGCGCAAATACAGTGTGACATAAAATATTGCAGCAACCATTTTATTTTAGGGTCTCTACTAAAATATTATATGAACTGGCTAAATAAAACACAGACATACAACACACAGCAATGGTGGTCAGTGGTAGGCTGAAGCTGTAAGAAGCACCCAACAAATATTGGTCAGTGGGAGGCTTGGACTGTAATAAGAACCCCCCCCCCCCCCCAACATTGGTGTTCAGTGGTTACTTACCTGAGCACACACTCCCACACTGCTGCCTCTACCCATCAGCCACCACTATACTGCTACTTAGGACAGTTTTGGCTGTCTTCAGTGCACACCACTCCTACTCTGTGTGTTGTAAACTGCAGCACAGCACCAGGGCACCCTCCATGTGGTGCTACCCTGTGCAGACTGACCTCCCTAGGAACAAATCTGCACCAACAAAATGAATGCATCTACCCTGTAGAGCTGCACGATTAATCGTCAAGAATCATTATCGTGTTTTTTCCCCTGTTGCGATCTTGACAAAAGTGTTTGACGATTCTGTCTATGCAAAGAAAGTCAAAAGAAAGGAAAAGAAAAAAAAACTGGCAGTCCGCCAAGAATCACAACATTCTTTACCAGTGGAACGAAGTGTAAATATTGTAACAATTTGTCAATGGAATAGACGTGTGTAAGTGAAGAAAGTTTAACCCACTTAAACACAAAACCTTTTTCTGACATTTGTTGGTTTCAAGTTAAAATCTTTTTTTAGAACCCCCAAACATTATATATTTTTTTAGTAGAGACCCTAGAGAATAAAATGGTGGTTGTTGCAATATTTTATGTCACACTGTATTTGCGCAGCGGTCTTTCAAATGCAATTTTTTTAAGAAATTACTTTAATTAATTTAAATTTTTATTTGTATAATGTGAAAGATTTTACGTCGCAAGAATCGTGATCTTTTTATTCTAAGCAAAAAAATGGTGATTCTCATTTTGGCCAGAATCGTGCAGCTCTACTACCCTGCAAACCACATGTGATACAAAACTATAGTTTTTTCCAGTGCACCAGAAAATTAACAAAAAGGTAGGCATGTTTTGTGGCTCATGGACATGCATTAAAAACTGGAAGAACACACACATATGTGATTGGGCTCTTGAACTTTAGAAAACTGGAGACCATACATCTATGAGGATCTAAGTATATTTTTACTATGCTGGGACGGATTACAGTTGGGAGGCTCACCAGTCAGTTTGTTGAAGCTATTGTCATGGCCTACCTCAATCTAAGGAACAGAAGCAGGAAATCATTTACAGTGAATTCTGACAAAATTCTTACATTGTATATAACTGGCATGGGAGTGCATTTTCCTCAAAAGTGGACACCAGTTATTAGTAGCTCTTTCACATAGTGTAATGCAATTTAATGGGGACAGCTCCTTTATTCCTAATGTCTTCTCCTGTCAGTTTAAAGTATGCAAACACAAAATGTTTCGTCCATAAAAGAGCTAAATGTTATACTTTCATTAGGCCACTTGAAATAGGCTATACTGACTTAACACTTTGTAAAACTTCTGGTTGATACAAAAAATAGAAACTTCCGAACCCCAGTCTCGGATCTCAAAAAAGCTGGTGCAAAACATCTGGTGATCCCTTCACTGATTGGATTCTTGTAAATGTTTTCATTTTTTTCCCATAGGTCAAAAGTCCTGTTATCATGTAGCTATTTTGGCCATGTGTATCACTAAACACTCACCCTTTTCAGCATGAAGAGAGAAAAGGCAGCAGAGATGGTGAAGAAGCAAGCCACGACCATCATAATCACAGCAACAGCAACATTGGTATTTATCATGGTGAGTGCCAATATCCAACCACTGGAAAAAGAGAAATAAAAACAGATCAAAAAAAAAAAAAAAAGAGTGCTTTCCAAATAAAGGCTGCAACCAAAGAATTACAAATCTCACCTGTCACCCCAATGAGGGATACCAACAGCTTGTATGATGTAAATGATAATCTGGCAGAAGAAAATAATGAAAAATAGAAAGAAATTGAAGGAACTGTCCGTCCTGTAAAAAAAAAAATATATATATATACGAGAATAGGTCATTTTAAATTTTGTACAAAATGGTTCAAATACTTATTCCTATAATTATTTATAGAAAAAATATAAAACAGTTTTAGTATATTAGAGTATTTACCTTAAAGTGTATTTAATGTATCTATATTTCCTATTTCTGATTTGTTAATTTTATGGTATGTAGACAAGTCATTATAGGCAGGCTAGTTTACACAGTACAGTTATATGCTGGTCATATGCGCTTTGAATCTCAGCCAATTCCTCCTGGAATAGGAGCTATGGTTGGGCTCTGTTGGCAACATCTGGCTTGACAAACTTTGAAAAAAAATAAAGCAGCCAGGTAAAAAAAAACTGTCAGCCAAGTATTGATTGCATCTTATTAGGTAATGTATTAGCAGCGGCTGTCATAATACAATAGCTGGCAAAGAAAATTCCTCCATCCCCGCTGTTTAGCAGGGATGGAGGAAAAGATTTGATCCCTCTTGTTCAGCCCATGGGCTAAAAGAGAGAAACCTATGTGTGTATGGCCAGCATTACTCTATTTGCTGAATAAGTGTTCCGATAAGATATCAGCCCTATAGGAAGTGCATGGCTTTCAGGGAGTTGGCCAACTCAGACTTGCATTGTGAGAAGGAGCAGAAAAGCTCAGTCATTGTGTACAACTGAATGGTAGAAAGCAGAGCCAGACAAACACGAACAAACGTCTATGATCCCTTAGACACAAGTATTAAAAAACACAAAATTACGTGCTGTAATATTTTCTCTTTTATCTGTTTAACAATTCTTGAAAAGACTGTACAATTCCTTAGAACGGAGTTCCACTCAAAAATGGAACTTCCGCTTTAAGGGAAGGTGACCCCCTAACATGCAACATTTGGCATGTCATTTTTTTGGTTGGTGGGGGGGAGCGGAAACCCTCTTTTTTGAGGGTTCCAGCTCCCACTTCCTCCCGGGGCCGGAAGGGAAATCACCTCTTCCCCCCTCGCTCTCGGGAATCATCTGGGACACGTCAAAGGTTCCAGATGATTGCCCGGCCAGTCACGGCTCGTGCATGCGCAGTGCGTGCCCGGCTGTGAAGCCACAGGTGGGTGCCCACAGCGACAATGCCGGCGCCGCAGAGAGGAGGGGGAGACTAGCGGGGCTTCGTTCGCCTGCATCGCTGGACCCTGGGACAGGAAAGTGTCCGATTATTAAAAAAGTCAGCAGCTGCAGTATTTGTATCTGCTGACTTTTATTAATTTTTAATTGGAACTCCGCTTTAAACTGGATTATTTTGTTTAAGAATATAAAGGGCTATCTTAATAAAAGCACTACAATAGATTGAGCAAAATGGTGGAATTGGCATACACTGTAATAATAACACATATGAAATCTTACCAATTGGCAAAACAGCCCATTTTGCCTTACAACAACAATCAATTGGATTAAAAAATGACTAGAGAAAAGAAGAACTGGTTTGGTTGTGGTGGGGAACCAGATAATTACACATAATTAGTTTTAGTACAAAATATAAAATGAAAATCACTAGTGTACCTGGCATGGTAGTAAGGCAAAAATTAAACTTCTATAGCTAATTTAGTTAAGAACACAACTGCAGCAACCCAGAGAATCAATCTGAATATATCTTTCCATGTTATGTCAAGTTTAATTGCCGAGTTATTTCACTTATGCTCTGTACACACGGTCGGATTTTCCAATGGAAAAAGTGCGATCGGATTGTGTTGTCGGAAATTCCGATCGTGTGTGGGCTCCATCGGACTTTGTCGGAATTTCCGACACACAAAGTTTGAAAGCAGGCTATAAAATTTTCCGACAACAAAATCCGATCGTTTACATTCCGATCACATGTACACAAATCCGACGCACAAAGTGCCACGCATGCTCGGAATAAATAAAGAGACGAAAGCTATTGGCTACTGCCCCGTTTATAGTTCAACGTGTTTTACGTCACCGCGTTCAGAATGATCGGATTTTCCGACAACTTTGTGCGACTGTGTATGCAAGACAAGTTTGAGCTAACATCCGTGGAGCCGGTTCACACATGTCTGGAGCGGCTCCTGTGCGTCTCCTGGTCCGTTTAAGGTCTGAATTCTGCCAAAAATTTGCACTGAAAATAGGCCCTGAAACAAGGAACAGGGGCGCACGGGACCTCTGCTGTGAGGCAGTTCATGCTGCGGTGTGAACCCAGCCTAAATCTGTGCCGTTTCCCTAATCTCAGCGTCGGGTTTACTAAGAAAAGGGGCTGCTATTGAACAGCATGTAGCAAGTAGGGAAATGCTCTGCAAAATACAGTGCCTTGAAAAAGTTTTCATACACCATTTTCCCATATTTTGTCATGTTACAACCAATAACGTAAATGTATTTTATTGGGATTGATTTATTGGGACCAACACAAAGTGGCACATAATTGTGAAGTGGAAGGAAAATGAAAAATGGGTTTTCAAATTTTTTTTACAAATATCTGAAAAGTGTGGCGTGCATTTGTATTCAGCCCCCTTTACTCTGATACACCTAACTAAAATCTAGCGGAACCAATTGCCTTCAAAAGTCACCTAGTTAGTAAATAGAATCCACCTGTGTGTAATTTAATCTCAGTATAAATACAGCTGTTCTGTGAAGCCCCCAGAGATTTGTTAGAGAACCTTAGTGAACAAACAGCATCACAAATACCAAGGTACACACCAGACAGGTCAGGGATAAAGTTGTGGAGAAGTTTAAAGCAGTGTTAGGTTATAACAAAAAATATCCCAAGCTTTGAACAGCTCACAGAGCAAGGTGCACAACTGCAAACGTACCAGGACATGGCCGTCCACCTAAACTGAAAGGCCTGGCAAGGAGAGCATTAATCAGAGAAGCAGCCAAGAGGCCCATGGTAACTCTGGAGGAGCTGCAGAGATCCACAGTTCAGGTGGGAGAATCTGTCCACAGGACAACTATTTAGAGCTCGACCAATATATCGGCTGATTGTGCTGATAAAAAAGGCCGATTATAACTTCAGCACGACTTGCAAATGACTTCTGTATAGAAGTCAATGCAAGTTGCCTGAAGTCTTTGGTGGAGCAACTTGTTTCTCCTCTCTGGGCAGCCTGCCAAGTCTGAGAAAAGAACCAAGAAGTGTGTAGGAGTTCTCAGTTTAACCATTTAAAGACTAAATCTTTTCTGACACTTGTTGCTTACAAGTAAAAATCCTGTATTTTCTGCTAGAAAATCACTTAAAACCCCAAAAAATTATATATATATATTTTTTTTTACCAGAGACCCTAGGGAATAAAATAGCGGTTGTTGCAATATTTTATGTCACACGGTATTTGCGCAATGGTCTTTCAAATGCTATTTTTTTGGAAAAAATACACTAATGAATTAAAAAAAAAAACTAAAACAGTAAAGTTAGCCCATTATTTTTTTCGTCCAAAAGTTTTGATAAATATTAAATACACAAAAACAGGTTAAGATATAGTTTTTTTTTTAAAATCTAAATTATACATACAAGTGAACTGATTGGAGGTTTGTTTTGTTAAATGTTTAAATGTAAGAAATTTTCTGTATCACTTATTAATTAAGGTTGCTTTAACACTGGAGCGGGCAGGCGTTGACGGTAAAATACTGCTAGTTTTAGCGGCGTTTTACCGTCATTTCAGCGGCGCTATTCGGCTGCTAGCGGGGCGCTTATAACCCAGCTAGCGGCCGTGAAGCGCCGCTTCCGAATTGCTTTGCAGGCACTTCGGCAGCAGTGGTGGAGGAGCAGTATACACCGCTTCAAAAATGCTGCTTGCAGGACTTTTTTTTTTTTTACATCCTGCCAGCGCATCGCCTCAGTGTGAAAGCACTCGGGCTTTCACACTGAGACTGCAGGGGAGCCGTTTTGCAGGCACTTTACATGCGCTAAAGGGTCTAACTGTTAGATTTAGATTAGATTTTATGAGATGAAGGGAAAAAAAAAAGAAAGAAAAAAAAAAACAAAAAAACAAAAATTATATCATAATCGTATCATATATCGGCCGCCGCGATTTCTAAAAATTGGCATCAGCCAGAGAAAAACCCATATCAGTCGACCTCTACAACTATTAGTCGTGCACTCCACAAATCTGATCTTTATGGAAGAGTGGCAAGAAGAGCCATTGTTGAAAGAAAGTTATAAGAAGTCCTATTTGCAGTTTGCGAAAAGCCACATGGGGGACGCAGCAAACATGTGGAAGAAGGTGCTCTGGTCAGATGAGACCAAAATTTTACTTTTGGGCCTGAAAGCAAAAAGCTATGCGTGGCGGAAAAACAACACTGCACATCACCCTGAACACACCACCCCCACTGTAAAACATGGTGGTGGCAGCATCATGTTGTGGGGATGCTTTTCTACAGCAGGGACAGGGAAGCTGGTCAGAGTTGATGGGAAGATGGATGGAGCCAAATACAGGGCAATCTTGGAAGAAAACCTTTTAGTGTTTGCAATAGACTTGAGACTGGGGCGGAGGTTCACCGTCCAGCAGAACAATGACCCTAAACATACAGCCAGAGCTACAATGGAATGGTTTAGATCAAAGCATATTCATGCTTTAGCATGGCCCATCAAAGTTCAGACCTAAATCCAATTGAGAATCTGTTGCAAGACTTTAAAATTGCTGTTCACAAATGCTCTCCTCCATCCAATCTGACAGAGCTTGAGTCATTTTGCAAAAGAAGAATGGGCAAAAATGTCACTCTAGATGTGCAAAGCTGGTAGAGACATCCCCAAAAAAAGACTTGCAGCTGTAATTGCAGCAAAAGGTGGTTCTACAAAAGTATTGACTCAGGGGGGCTGAATACAAATACACCCCACACTTTTCACATATTTATTTGTAAACATTTTTTTTTTAAACCATTTATCATTTTCCCTCCCCTTTCACAATTATGTGCCACTTTGTGTTGGTCTATTACATAAAATCCCAATAAAATACATTTACGCTTTTTGGTTGTAACATGACAAAATGTGGAAAATATCAAGGGATATGAATACTTTTTCGAGGCATGGTATATACACAATAAAACCAGCACACAGAAGTCTATGATATAATTTACATATGTTGCTTACAGATAGCACAACATTCAGCAATCATTCAATTACCTGAAAGCCTTGTAGATTGGCCGGTACCAGCACACAAAGGCACAAGGTGTGAACAAAATAAACCACAGAATAGAAAGGCCAAAATCTACACCGCCTGTTGCTGTGTTACTGGTGAAATACGCCAAGCAGGCCAGAAGATTAAGGAAAAGAGTGAATCCATGAACTTTAAGGAAAGAAGAAAAATAAAAGGTTATATAAAATCATTACCTGCTGTGTTCAGAGAATTAAACAGTTGACAATCTACATTAGCACTAATCTTCATTAATATTAGGGCAAATCTTCTATAACTGTACTACAAAGTCACCTTTGAGCACACAAATACAGTGGGGCAAAAAAGTATTAGGTCATCCACCAATTGTGCAAGTTCTCCCACTTATAATGATGAGAGAGGCCTGTAAATTGTCATCATAGGTATACCTCAACTATGAGAGACAAAATGTGGAAACAAATCCAGACAATCACATTGTTTGATTTTTGAAAGAATTTAATTGCAAATTATGGTGGAAAATAAATATTTGGTCACCTACAAACAAGCAAGGTTTCTGGCTCTCACAGACCTGTATCTTCTTCTTTAAGAGGCTCCTCTGTCCTCCACTCATTACCTGTATTAAAGCGGTAGTAAACCCGCTGTCTTTTTTTTTCCCCTACACCTGTAAGGGAAAAGGCATAATGAGCTAGTATGCACCACATACTAGCTCATTATGAGATACTTACCTTAGAACGAGGCGCCGACATCTCACCCGGTCCACGCCGAGGGAGCTGACATTTCCCCTCGGCGTGCCTTCCGGGTATCGCGGCTCCGGCGCTGTGAGTGGCTGGAGCCGCGATGTCGTCACTCCCGCGCATGCATGCGGGAGACTTTTTTCAGGCAAAGTCCGGCGGCTGCCGGGCTTTCAGCCGAGAATCCCCTGTGCGCATGCGAAGCTGCGGTCAGCGGTTCATTGCGAGGGGAATATCTCCTAAACCGTACATGTTTAGGAGACATTTTTTTTACCTACAGGTAAGCCTAATTATAGGCTTACCTGTAAGTAAAAGTTAAAAAAAAAAAAAAAAAAAAAAAAAAAAAGGTATACAACTGCTTTAATGGCACCTGTTTGAACTTGTTATCAGTATGAAAAAGACACCTGTCCACAACCTCAAACAGTCACACTCCAAATTCCACTATGGTGAAGACCAAAGAGCTGTCGAAGGACACCAGAAACAAAATTGTAGACCTGCACCAGGCTGGGAAGACTGAATCTGCAATATGCAAGCAGCTTGGTGTGAAGAAATCAACTGTGGGAGCAAGAATTAGAAAATGGAAGACATACAAGACCACTAATAATCTCCCTCGATCTGGGGCTCCATGCAAGATCCCACCCCGTGGGGTCAAAATGATCACAAGAACGGTGAGCAAAAATCCCAGAACCACACAAGGGGGCCTAGTGAATGACCTGCAGAGAGCTGGGACCAACGTAACAAAGGCTACCATCAGTAACACACTATGCCACCAGGGACTCAGATCCTGCAGTGCCAGACGTGTCTCCCTGCTTAAGCCAGTACATGTCCGGGCCAGTCTGAGGTTTGCTAGAGAGCATTTGCATGATCCAGAAGAGGATTGGGAGAATGTCATATGGTCAGATGAAACCAAAGTAGAACTGTTTGGTAGAAACACAATTTGTCGTGTTTGGAGGAGAGAGAATGCTGAGTTGCAACCAAAGAACACCATACCTACTGTGAAGCATGGGGGTGGCATCATGATGCTTTGGGGACGTTTCTCTGCAAAGGGAACAGGACGACTGATCTGTGTACATGAAAGAATGAATGGGGCCATGTATCATGAGATTTTGAGTGCAAACCTCCTCCCATCAGCAAGGGCATTGAAGATGAAACATGGCTGGGTCTTTCAGCATGACAATGATCCCAAAGACACCGCCCGGTCAACGAAGGAATGGCTTCGTAAGAAGCATTTCAAGGTCCTGGAGTGGCCTAGCCAATCTCTAGATCTCAACCCCATATAAAACCTTTGGGGGGAGTTGAAAGTCTGTGTTGCCCAGTGACAGCCCCAAAACATCACTGCTCTAGAGGAGATCTGCATGGAGGAATGGGCCAACATACCAGCATCAGTATGTGACAACCTTGTGAAGACTTACAGAAAATGTTTGACCTCTGTCATTGCCAACAAAGGATATATAACAAAGTATTGAGATGAACTTTTGATATTGACCAAATACTTATTTTCCACCATAATTTGCAAATAAATTCTTTCAAAAATCAGACAATGAGATTGTCTGGATGTCTTTCCACATTTTGTCTCTCATAGTTGAGGTATACCTATGATGACAATTACAGGCCTCTCTCATCTTTTTAAGTGGGAGAACTTGCACAATTGGTGGATGACTAAATACTTTTTTGCCCCACTGTATCAGGAAATTGATCATTAAAATGCCCATTTTAACTGTATGTTTAAACATTACCCAAATTTACCCACATACATCCCTCAGCCCCTCAAAAAAATGTCCCACCATCATTATTCTTTTACCTTTTTTGTTTAGTGACATCATCATCAATAGGTTTTTAAACATTTTTGCAGAGGCAGCTGCTAGGAGACATTGACACAGGCACACCCCCAAGAACTACATCTCCCAAGAGCTCTTTCTCTAAAGACTCTGGGCAGGATCACGGTTTTGCTGGGAAAATCAATGCATCCACGTGCAGTGGGACAGAGAGGGATAGAGAATAAGTAGACTTCTGCAGTCCACCAGACACAGTGTTGACAACTTTGCTTGGGATTTCAGCTAATGAGGAGGGAGAGACCTGAGAGAGTAGTCAGACTGCAGACAACTTTAACTACTCAAATTCTAAATACTTACACATCCATAGGTAGTAAAGCATTTTACAGACACGTTGATAATCTGCTGGGATGTCTGCAGAGAAGTCCTGGTAGAAGCAAGGCTTGATTGGGCACTTTGCAGGTAGAGGGGGCCAGTTATTCTGTCTTACTGCAGGAAAAAAAAAAGCAAGTATTGTCTTTATTGGCACAAATTTTTACTTTCAGGGATCAGAAAGAAATTCGGAGAAAATTATTTACATTTACGTAATAAAGGGTCTTTACACATGGGGGTGGTAGGGACTGGTTGATCATGCGACCGATTGACTGTTACATGATCGGGAGCCAGTCATAGTGGGAAAATTAGCAGAGAGCTGTTAGGAAACACAGTAAGCACAGAAAGCCCAGTTACCCAGAGATGCATATGTGCAGTGTGTGGGCATTAAAGCTCACCACTTTTGCTGCCGCACAAATGCGTTACATAGATGGCAAGGGATTAAAGTAATCTGTAATATGTCCGAGCATAGACAAGAAAACGTAGAGCATATTCCAATCTCTTTTGGCTCTTTCAGCTATGGCTCCAATGCCATATTACTGGAAAAACATAACAGAAAGACAGCAGATAACAAATTCAACAGTTCAGGCTCACAGCGCTTAGATTAGCACAGCTCTGTAGTCCACAATGGAATGTCAAATATTAAGGCAAGCAATTTACATTATTGGTCACAGACTAGACATTCCAGATAAGGCTGAGTAATTCATTCCTTTGTTCACATAGAATATTTAGAGTCCTTTCACACTGCCAGCGCCCGGGCGTTGCTACAACTAGCGGTGCTTTAACGTCATTTTTGAGGCGCTTTTCAGGCACTAGCTGGGCGCTTTCAACCCCCGCTAGTGGCTGAATAAAGGAAAAAACACTCGCAAAGCGCCGCTGCCCATTGATTTCATACACCGCTCCTAAAGCACCTCAAAGAAGCTGCTTGCAGGACTTTTTTTTTTTACGTCCTGCCACCGCAGCGCCCCAGTGTGAAAGCTCTCGGGCTTTCACACTGGGATTTCAGATGAGGCTTTTTTCAGGCGCTATTTTTAGCGCTGAAGCGCCTGAAAAATGCCTCCAGTGTGAAAGGGGTCTAAATGCAAGATATTGTTTTATTATTCAAAAATACCTTTTATTAAAGCACACAGCATACATACTGGCACATTACAAAATGTGATTGTAGCGACATCAACATTACAGAATTTAATTTGTACTTTGTTCTTGGTATGCCAACATAAGCAAATTACTGACAGTGTAGTAAAAGGTTATGAAAAGAGGAGTTCCAGCCTGGAGGAAAAAAAAAAAAAAAATTAAAGTCAGCAGCTACAAAAATACTATAGCTGCTAACTTTTAATATAAGGCCACCAGGGATCCCGTGATGCCGGCACCCCAGGCCGATTCGTCCCATCGTCTTCAGGTGCATGCGCTGGCATTGCAAGTAAGAGAAACCGGCAGCCGCTTTCCTCCTGCGCATACGTGAGTCACGCTGCACTTTTCGGTATGATCCCGTCGTCTTCTGGGACACACACAGGTACCAGAAGGCAGCGGGGGTGGGGGATCAGGAGGGGCCGGACATGACACAGATCACCGTGTTATAGCCCTGTTTTGTTTTTCCCAACTGTACCCCACTGCTAAGATTTCCCTTCACTTCCCATAGCGACAACAGGAAGTGAGGGAATACCTGGTTGTCCCCAGAACTAGTGTCCAAATTGGAAGATCTTCCCTCTACTCCTGAGTGGTGACAACTCAAAATACGGAATTTGCTTTCACTCTGTGATAATCGTGATGAAGACAAATAGAGAGGGTGCATTTCCCTAACAGGAACACAGACAGCAAATAAACTCTTATCAGAACAAAGAAAAGATTTGGCTGCAATTGCACTTGTAAATAGAACCAAAGGCAAAAGCAAAAAACGTTTTTTATTTAAGATAGAGTAAAAGGATTATAACCTCTCATTTTTTTGCCATTTGTGTCTCATAGGGCAGATTTACCTTCACTACATGTGTGAGTCAAAACAGGTGAGAGGAAATCCCTGCAAATTAAAAGAATCCTTTGGGGACCCCCAGGTCACCAGAACTAGTGTCCCCATTGGAAGATTTCCCTCTATTACTTTTCTGGGGACAACCCAAAATTTGCAATTTTCTTTTACTTTTAATGGTAACGGGGGGCCAGACCGCAACAAACACCTAATAGGTGTTCTAATCCATCACAAAATGGAAAAAAAAATTAAAAGGAAGGAAGGAAGGAAGGTTTTGCTTTTAGTTATACTCTAGCCACTTCAATACTGGGCACTTATACACCTTCCTGCCCAGACCAATTTTCAGCTTTCAGCGCAGTCGCAATTTGAATGACAATTGCGCGGTCATCCATCACTGTACCCAAACTAAATTTTTATCATTTTGTTCCCATAAATAGAGCTTTCTTTTGGATCACCTCTGGGATTTTTATTTTCTGCTAAACAAATTAAAAAATAAGACTGAAAATTTTGAAAAAAAAAAAAAGTATTTTTTTGTTTCTGTTACAAAACTTTGTAAATAAGTACGTTTTCTCCTTCACTGATGGGGCTGCACTGACGGGCACTGATAAGCACTGATGATGGGCATCAATATGCGGCACTGATGGGTACACATAGGAGGCACTGATAGGCGGCACGGATGTACATTAATGGATGGTACTGGTGGGCATCACTGATTGGCAGCCATCCATTGTAGGCACCGATTGTTATCCCTGGTGGCCATGGGTGGCATTTCTGGTGGTGAATAGTGCTGGGCATCCCGGGTGGCATCCCTGGTGGTCCTGTGTGGGCATCCTTGGGGGGCTGCGCTAATAATCAATCAGCACAGACCCACCCCCCATCAGAGGAGCAGCCGATCGGCTCACCTCTACTCGTGTCTGACAGACACGAGTGAGGAAAAGCCCATGAACGGCTCTTCCTGTTTACACTGTGATCAGCCGTGATTGGACACGGCTGATCACATGGTAAGGAGTCTCCGTCAGAGACTCTTTACCTAGATCGGTGTTGCGGTGTGTCAGACTGGCACACTGCAACAACGATCGCCGTAATGCACACCCTCGATGGCACGCAGCGGCTTGATATCCTGGTGACATATGACCTCCAGTCAGGATATCGCAACCACTTTGCCGACGTCATATTGCTATATGGCGGGCGGCAAGTGGTTAAAGAAGGACGCCAGCTTTTCCTCCCCAAAATAGATGCATTGTAAATGTAAATGAATCACAACCCCAGTGTCAGCTAATGTGTAACTTACCTAATTTAGCTGTAAAAAGCAGGTCTCTGTGTCTGATGTCACTCCTCCTTCTGGCTGAATTTTAAAAGTTCTTTGACTTCCTGTTTCCTTCCTTTACCAGTCCTGATACTACATGTCCCATGATCATTTGAGCCTCTGTAGTTTTAGGGCAGGTGTTCCATCAGATTAGGCAACCCGTCAGAATGTGTAACGGAAGTGACGTTTTAGTCGCCGCCATCTTGTTACACCCCGCACCCGTCCACAGTAAGGATACAGTGAAAAGGAGGCAAGCGGACATATTGTTACACCCACTGGAGTTTTGCATTTTACACTTTACCAGAGTAAACTGAGTTTATATAGTGAAATACAGTACTTAGAACTCCGTCTGAATGTTTAGATGTTGAATTTTAAAAGCAGTGAACTTTTGTCAGATTAGCAAACCTGTGAGATGAGCAGGCTTGCTGCTGCTTTAAAAATTTAACATCTAAACAGTCAGACGGGGTTCTAAGTACTGTATTTCACTATATAGACTCAGTTTACTATTATAAATATGTGTTAAATGCAAAACTCCGGTGGGTGTAACAATATGTCCGCTTGCCCCCTTCTCACTGTATCCTTACTGTGGACGGGTACAGGGTGTAGCAAGATGGCAGTGACGGAACGTCACTTCCGTTACACATTCTAACAGGTTGCCCAATCTGACGCTATGGGAGTCACTTGTAGCAACTCTGAGAGTTGATGTAGGCGGGCCCTAGGGTTACTGTAGGTGTTTCTGAACCTTCATGGGGGTGGTGAAAGGATAGGAATGGAATTGTGTTATCCCTGCCCACACTCCATTCCTCTGCAGTGAATAGAGTGCTGTGCAGCAGGAAGTGCAACCTTAAAAATCATCTCTTGGACAAGAAATTTGCTATTCTACCTATAAAGGGCACACAAACATAAGACTGATTACATGATCATGGATTTTTTTCTGCTCTGATCTCATTCCTTTAACTGCTTGCCAACACTTGCCGCAGTTGTTCTCCAGCGTTTTGTAGCTTCAGGCTTCAAAACGCTCAGGTGTGAATGGGGCCTAAGCAAAAGGACTGTTGTAAAAGAGCTTCAGACTCAGAATCAACATGTTTTCAGGTATATTCAAGAAAAATGGTCTCGCAATTAAGGGTCAGTTTGATTTAGATGCAGAACTGGTCAACTACTGGCACCAAGCTGATGATGTTTTGATGGGAATACCAACTGATCTTTGCATTCCTTATGAATATTCAAACACAGATATTCACAGAAACACTGCCTACAAAATACAACCATGCCTAAAGACTAAAATAATACAAAGTGTACTTACAGTTAATATTTACATTCCTCATTTCCTTCTCCTTCCTCTCAATTTCAGCTGCTTTCTTGTCCAATTCTTCCTGTTGCTGAAGGAGGCCAGCCTGTGCAGCCATTGCTACTGCCTATAGAGATAAACACATGAACAAGTGTTAGAGGGAAAAGTAAGCAATTTCCCCTTATTCATTTTCAAAGTTTGGAAACACTTCCAGACTGATTCAATAAAACAGTGTAAAGGTCATCAATGATCTCCAAAGTACAGTAGCCTGTAGAAATAAATATGGTTTCCCTTGTCTGAAGTTAGATCAGGGACAGATGAATGCTGATTGAATGATAGATATATATATATATTATATATATTATATATATATATATATATATATATATATATATATATAATATATATATATATATATATATATATATATATATATATATATATATATATATATATATATATATATATATATATATGATAGATAGAGCTTTACAACATAAGGGCAGACAGTAGAATTACAATACAATTCAATACAGGAGGAATCAGAGAGCCCTGCTCGTTAGAGCTTACAATCTAGGAGGGAGGGTCAAGTTATACAAGGGTAATAGCTGTAGGGGATGAGTTAATAGAGAAAATAGTGCAGTTGTTAGATGGAGGCAGGATAGGCTTCTCTGAAGAGGAAAGTTTTCAGGGATCGCCTAAAAGTGGATAAATTTGGAGACATTCTGACAGATTGGGGAAGCGAATTCCAGAGGATGGGCGAAGCTCAGGAAAAGTCCTGGAGGTGGATATGGGAGGAGGTGATGAGGGGGCTAGAGAGCAGGAGGTCTTGGGAGGAACGAAGAGGGTGATTAGGTTGGTATTTTGAAACTAGGCTAGTGATGTAGCTGGTGGCAGAGTTGTGGATGGCTTTGTAACTTATTGTTAGTATTTTGAATTTAATTTGTTGGGCGAGTGGCAGCCAATGGAGGGATTGGCAGAGAGGGGTAGCAGACACTGAGCGTTTTGTAAGGTGGATGAGTCTGGGAGCAGCATTCATGATGAACTGAAGGGGGGATAGTCTATTTAAAAGGTAAGCCAATGAGGAGGGAGTTGTAGAAAGGAACGTAGTTTAGAGATGTTGCGGAGGTTGAGGCGGCAAGCTTTGGAAAGTGATTGGATGTGGGGCCGAAAGGAGAGTTCAGAATCCAGGATAACACCTAGCACCCTGACATGTGGGGATGGGTGGATGGTTGTGCCATTGCTCTTGACAGAGAAGTCAGGGGAAGAGGCACATGGGGGAGGAAATATTATAAGCTCGGTTTTGGACAAGTTGAGTTTGAGGAAGTGGTGTGACATCCATACAGATATGCCTGTTAATAAGTTAGTGATGCGTGAGGAGGCTAATGGAGCGAGTTGAGGGGTGGGGAGATAGATTTGTGTGTCGTCAGCGTAGAAATGATATTGAAAACCATGAGAGGCTATCAGCTGACCCAGGGAAGAGGTGTAGATTGAAAATAAAAGAGGTCCAAGAACAGAATCTTGGGGGAGCCCGACAAAGAAGGGAAGAGGAGTGGAGGAAGTAGGATTGTAAGTGACACTGAAGGTGCGTTGGGATAGGTCATACAATTGCTATACAAACCATATTCTAACAGAATGCTATTAATCCTTAACGCAGGCACCTCCCGGACGTTTACGGGTTTTCTGACGCTGGGAGGTGGAACGGGGTTTATGATCATGTGACCGCCATGATTGGCTGTCACAGCGGTCACATGATCTGAAAGCGCTCCATTAGGCGCCGGAAGCCTGCCTTCTCAGCAGAGGTTTGTGTACATTTTGGTACACAAATACGCTCGGCATGAAGATCCACCCACCGAGAAGCAGCATATTTGCTTAATGTTGACGTGAAAAGGTTAAACATTACATTTCTTTTTTATTCTTCTCTGCTGTATTTTTCTGCGAAATTCAATGCAATTTGGCAACCTGGAGTACAAAACTTCCCCAGAAATGTAATTTCCTGCTTGTGTGATTGCATGCTGGTCTGCGTTAAGATACAAGTATATTTTTAGGCTTCCTCTGCAATAGGAAATATATTTTTGGCAAGATACTCCCCAAGGGTTAAATTACTTCTAAAGGGATGCAGAGACTGCAGCTTTCCTCATTAGAATGCTTAACTGCATAAGCTGATTATATTGAATAGAGACAAGGAAACATACAGATTTTTCTTAAGAACAGAAACAGGTAGGAACCTGCTACACAATTTGTTAAAATCCTTGCAAAGTACTTAGATCCCCCAGATAAGATTTATTGAAAATAAATAAATAAAAACCACACCACGCAAAGTGGAGTTACTCTTATAAAAAAAAAAAAAAAAAAAAATTATATAGATCTATATATATCTAGATAGACAGATAGACAGATGGGAGTTTCTTGGTAGAAGAGACATGCACCAAGGCAATATTAACATATTGAGAGAAGAGACATGCAGTGTTCACTCCTGACATCTGTAAAATGCTGAAAATGTAGCTGGGTACTGGGACGATGCAAAGCCAGCATGCATGGGTAAGAGTTACATCACATCACCACTGCCCACCGAAACAATGAAAAAAAAAAAAAAAAAAAAAAAAAAAAAAAAAAAAAGGTACTTGGAGTAGCAGAGGAAAAGATGGCATTAACAGGGGACAGAACAGCAATGGGATCACAGAACTATCAGCACTAGGGGGCAAACCAAAATGTAGTTTTGCCATAACGGACAAGAGCTGCTATCCCTCGGCCACACTAAAGTTCCTCTTTAAAGCCGAATTACGGCAAAAAACAAAAACCTTCCCATACGGTGGGACTGCCTTGTACTGCAAGGGTTTAACGTTAATTTATGACCAGAGTACTGAAACCTTCTAAAACCACCTCCAGGTCTTTTCACGTTTTCCATGTCTACCTCTTCTAAGGGAAGTTGTTCCACTTTGTGCACCCAGAGGGGAATACACAGCAACTCAGGTCCTCTAGGGAAGTGCTTGTGACAAAAGGGCGGGAGGAAGTGCTTAAGTACCTTATAAGGGCTCTGGGTGGAAATTGGTGGAAACAGCGCAACCTGTGGTATGATGCAACGCCTGATCATCCATCTAAGACTAAACTCCGAATGGTGGAAAATTTACCGCCACGTTCGTTAGTTTGAACACTTAACAAGTGAATAAAATAACACACAATGTACAGGTTCCTGGTAGTTTATTAATTTAACAAATGCTATTCAGGAGACACCAATAAAGTATCTTGCAAGTAGTAGAGATGATAAAAAATGTTACTTGCTTCAGGGCTTCAGTAATAGTACAACCTTTCTGCGTCACTGGCACCTGTATAAGTCCAGGCTTCATTTGTCACACGGACTTACCCCTGGAGGGGTCTTCTGGGTCTGGGAATCCAAGGAATGGATCACAGCCTTGGACCAGTATAGCACCCTGCAGCTAACTACACACATTGCACTGAATGCCAGGGTGAGCACCCAAGCAAAATCCAGTGTCTGCGTTTTATTGTTGTAGTAGAAGGCAGTGAAGAGGTTGACTGAAGCATTCAAAAGAAAACAAGAACTAGTAGGCATAGAAACGTCTCCATAAAAGGAATCCCCTTTGCTAGTATCCACTACCAAAATACTGAGGTCTCATGAAGTAGAGTTATAGGGGTCTGCCCAAATGGGGCAAGTCCAAAAGCTTTGTCAGTGTCCAATCACCTGAAAGTAGCAGCCTATAACCCAGGGTCTAAGGCCTTATTCACACCTATGCATTTTAGTGCTTTTTACAGATTTGCACTACAGTCCATTTAACATGTTTTACTATGGAACACGTTCTGTAATGCAAATCTGCAAAAGGCAAAAAGCACTAAAAATGCATAGGTGTGAATCAGGCCTTAGAGTATCCAGGCTGTGTCCTGCACTGCAAGATTAAGAGAAGTACCTTTAATTGCCTGACACTCTCACAGACTCCCTACCAGGCTACTAGACCGGTGCCCACAGCCTCTTCTGCCCTATGGCAGTCACATGTCCTCCGACGTCATCAACTCAAATGTGGGGGGCCCATAGCCCTGCATTAGACTTGAGGAAGCCGAGGGACAGCCAACAAGTCGGAATGTAGATGGGAGAACACCTGCTCCTGTGGATTAGGATAATAAATGTGCTTTTTCCGACACTATAGATTTAAAACACATATTTGACCCTCGAAGTACAGGGGATAGGCTTTCAAGGTGAACCAAATCTTCATATATGCAGTCAGAATGCATAAACTAGAGGTAGGCCGATATTTGGTGTTTTTTACTTAATCGGCATCGGCCGATAAAAAAGGCCTATATCAGCGGACTTGCAAATGACTTCTGTAATAGAAGTCAATACAAGTTGCCTGTAATCTTCTGACTTCTCTCCTCCTCTGGGCAGCCTGCCAAATCTGATAAAAAGAACCTGAAGAGATACAATGTTTACATTTATGAATGGACTGAATTCTGTGTGTAGAAGTTCACAGTTTAACCATTTAAAGACCAAATCTTTTCTGACATTTGTTGCTTACAAGTAAAAATCCTGTATTTTCTGCTAGAAAATCACTTAGAACCCCCAAACATTATATATATATATATATATATATTTTAGCAGAGACCCTAGGGAATAAAATAGCAATTTATTGTTGCAATATTTTATGTCACACGGTATTTGCGCAGCAGTCTTTCAAACGCAATATTTTTTGAAAAAATACACCAATAAATTTAAAAAAAAAAAAAACTAAAGCAGTAAAGTTAGCCCATTTTTTTCATCCAAAAGTTTTGATTACCTGTTTTTGTGTATTTAATATTGAAGATATAGTTTTTTTTTTTTTTTTTAAATCTAAATTCTACATACAAGTGAACTGATTGGAGGTTTGTTTTGTTTAATAAATGTTTAAATGTAAAAAATTTTCTGTATCACTTAAGGTTGCCTTCACACTGGAGCGGGCATGCGTTGATAAAACGCTGCTAGTTTTAGCGGTGCTTTACCGTCATTTTAGCAGTGCTATTCGGCTGCTAGCGGGGCACTTATAACCCAGCTAGCTGAGGAAGGGTTTAAATGCGCCCCTGAAGCACCGCTGCCGAAGCGCTTTGGCAGCGGTGCGCATTCATTTCAATGGGTAGGAGTGGTGGTATACACCGCTCCAAAGATACTGCTTGCAGGACTTTTTTTTAACATCCTGCCAGCGCATCACCTCAGTGTGAAAGCACTCGGGATATCACACTGAGACTGCAGGGGAGCCGTTTTACAGGCACTTTACAGGCACTATTTTTAGCCCAAAGGTGCCTGAAAACGCCCCAGTGTGAAAGGGGTCTAACTGTTAGATTTTAAGAGATGAAGGGAAAGAAAGAAAGAAAAAAAAAAAAAAAAAAATCGGCATCACATATCGGCCATCGCGATTTCTAAATATTGGCATCGGCCACAGAAAAACCCATATCGGTCGACTTCTAGCATAAACCATAATAAATGTCTTATTTGGTTAATGTACTACTGCAATGCAGCAAGGGCTAAAATGCCCTATGGTGGTGAGATTCATGGATGAAGCTCTATTTTTTACAGTCTGACACTTCTGGGAGTGTCAGAGGTTTTCTGCTCTAGACAACAGCTGCTCCCCCTCCTAGCTCTGATCTCATGTCCTGCAGAATTCCTGCAGCTTTGCTGTACAGAACCAGTGACAGCTGACACTGAAATGTACAATGTAAATAATCTAGTTATCTAAATGCCTCACTTACCTGGACTGTTTATATTGCATATTAAAGTTTTGGTGGTCAGTAGTCATGTACAAGCACACTGCCATTTCAGAAGAATTCTGTAGAATCAGGCAGGGCTCACTGGCAGCTAGTCAGGGTACATGCTCTATTTATAACAGTAATACACATTTACCTGTGGTGATGGTTCTATGGATGGCTGAATAACAGCTGGCTGGGAAGGCATCACAGGTTGCACGGGAACCGTCTTCTGATTGGTTGTCTGTAGAGAAAAAAAAATCTCATCAGCAAGCTCCACAGGTTATCTCTACTATCTGGACCTATAAACCATGTTTCTGATGCGGATAATACAAGTCAGGAAAAATAAATGACTGGTTTAGTGAATTAATTTGCTCATTACCTACCTTATTGTAGACTCACATGTGTTAGGCTCACACTGTGCCTAAAATGCATGCAGTCCTCAAAAGCTCTTGCTGCTATACAGTCAAGTTTATAGAATGCAAGTGTGTTCATGTTCACTACGGGGGGCTCTACACCGTGACAAAGCTTCACCCAATACTAGGTTTTGACTTTTAATATTAGGACACTTACCTGTCCTGAAATGCAGCGATGTTGGCACCCCAGCCAATATGTTCATCGGCTCTTGGGTGCTGCCGCCGCTATTCGTAGCAAGGGGTCCTGGCAGTGAAGCCTTTTGGCCTCACAGCCAGTTCCCTACTGCGCATTCGAGAAGCGCACTTCCCTTTCTGAATGTCCCGGCGACGGGTGGGAGGGGTGACAGTAAATGTGTCAAATAGAAAATGCCTGTGTCACCAAACCTCTTTCATGCCCCTTTTAGCTCTTGTGTCACTCCAACAACTTGCAGTCATCACAAATAGAGTTTTTACAACACACTCCCGTGCTGGCGTTGGAGGACACCAACGCCGCGCTGAGCCCCGCCACCTCCATCGCGTCCCCCCTTCTCTTTCAAAGAAAGAGTTTTCCCACGCGGGCCTCCGATCCGACGGGATCGGCTTGTGTGTGAGGGAGGGCGTGATGGCGTGGAGGAGACCTGAAAGCCGCCACCGTGTAGGGGCGGTGAAAGAAAACGGCATCGCCGATCGTTTTTTAGCTCTCCCCTAATGCTCAGCCTCGTCAAGGGGGGGGGGGGAGAGCTCAGCCCAGGTGAGGGGTGCCTGGTGGAAGCAAAACCCCCCCAAACTTACCGGTGGTCTGCCTGCTAGCCGGAAGAAAAAAAAAGCCTGCTGCTTCTGTGACACAGCGTGATCTCTGAGCAAAGCATGAGAAGGTACGTGTTCCATAAAGCCCCCAGTGGTGACACTTAGGCATGACAACATTTACTTTTTTAAAGGAGACATTTCAGAAGAAAATTTAAAAAAATTCCTTAGAAAAACTCCACTTACCTTTCCCGCCACAGGGTTTTCTGTGGTAAAACCAACAGACCCAATCTTCACCCTTCACGGTGGGTTCCATTAACAAACCTTCAGGAACCGGGGATCCTCGGGGAACCCACAATCCTGAACCTGTAATAGCGCCCAGTCAGTAAAACTTTATGGCTTAAAATACCAAAGTACTGGATCCAGGGTCCAGCTCTCAAAAAAGAGAAGCGTTACAGGCAAAACCTTGTTTCTTCGGACACGAGGCCCGGGTACCATTCAATTTGGCCCAAAAAGACACTTTGAATGGATGCGGCTGCAAAGTTAGCCCCAGCAAGGATTGCTCCAGTGGAGCTCAGCATAGCAAATCTTTACTTGTGAACAACATCTTAGACATTGGCGAAAAAACTGAGGTACTCCCAGTAGTGGGAGGGGTCTTATAGGGAGTGAACTTCCTGTCTTAGGGTGCGCCAGTGTCCATCATCTGAAGGTGGCCTATAACCCACATAGTAACTACTATGGCTCTGTGTCCCGTGATGTACGATAAGAAAAGGAAGGTTCGGTGTACTTGCCTATGTTTGTTTAATACAGTATGGATTGAAAAGGTAAGTACACAGATCTTGTTTAAAGTGGTTGTAAAGCCGCAAGGTTTTTCACCTTCATGCATTCTATGCATGAAGGTGAAAAATCTTCTGTGCTGCAGGTGCCCCCCAGACCCCCCCCCCTTTTTTTTACCTGGGCCTGATCCTATCCAGCGATGTGCACAAGGGTGTTGGCCCCAGACGCTGTCGCGCTCCTCATTGGTAGCAGCAGCAGCCATTAACTCCCGCTGCTGTCAATCAAAAGCTGTGACACAGGAGCGGGGCCGAGTCCTGCTGTCTGTGTCAATGAATGCAGCAGCGGGACTCGGGAGCAAGCCTGCATGGGTGCCACCATGGAAAATGGCTTTCCATGGGGGCACCCAATGAAGAGGAGGGGCTTGTAGCGCCGGCGGGGCACCCCAGAAAAAGAGGATTGCACAGAGCAGGTATTTATAGGCATGTTATTTTTATTTAAAAATAAATAAAAAAGATCAAAAGTTGGCCGGATCCCTCTATGGTTGTATTGAAGTTGATCCATTGATTGTTGTTCTGAAGTCAATCCGTCTCTTTTTTCACCTGATCACTGCTAAAGCCACCAGCAGTGATCATTGTATTCTGCCGGCAGGGAAGCCACTTTCTGCAGATTTTTGTCTTCAGATTTACCAAAACCATATAATATGGAGTTCAAACCTTAAGAGTTTCAATTTGTATGCAATCAGGCAGGCCCTTGTACTACATGGTTTTGGTAAATCTGAAGACAAAAATCTGCAGAAAATCTAATAGTGTGTATGGGGCTTTAGCCTTTACTACAACTTTCTCTGCTGAAGACAAACACTTTCCTTCCATAACATTGTATATATGGCCTGATGCTGCTTTGTCAAGCACAGCTTTTCTGCAGACACACTCTTTTCTGCCATCACAATACATTCTAAAGAGATCAGTGCTGCTCATCACTGGAACCAAAAAATTTTCATCACTACTCTGATGGAAACGGCATGCGATTCTTTTACACCCCATTAGATAAAAAAAAAAAAACCACAGGAAACAGGAAATCCTTTATACTTAGATGAACCCGCTGCCTGAAAACAGAACAGCAACACCAGTGGAAGTGACAGAAGGGATATAAATAAAATACAGTAACATTTCTCACCTCCTTTAGTTCATTTTTAGGAACATAATCCTTAGCACCAGGAAATGTAGAAAACAGAACCAATGATAAGGAGACTAATGTTCCTTGAACAGAAGCAACAACTGGCCAAGAATCTGAATGCCTGGCCTTACTCCGTTGACCCTAGGCCTTGGCTGTGCCCTTACAGCTCATTTAATTGCAGTCCTCTCTAGCCAAGCATAGCTTTCTTTGCCTCCCATTTGCTATGTTGGTTTACGGAGAGCAAAGAAAAAAAACGAAAAAAAAAACAAAAAAAAAAACACCCCGCATAAATGTGCAGGCTTATCTATAGAAAAGGTATGTAGCCTAAAGAAGAGCCCTGACCCCAGGCCTGGCCAGACTTAAAAGATTATCTTAAAGAATAATTCCAGATATGGATATTTTATACATAGTTACATTGATTCAGCTTGGACCAATGTAACAATGGATATACCATACTCCAGATGGAGAGAGTGAAATCGCTGCCTGACCTCTCTACCACGTCCAATCAGAGAACATTTGGAATGTATTCAGAAAATGATGCTCGTTCTGAGTGGCCAGCATCCTGTGTTCACAATGCAGTAAGTCAGCTGCTCAGCACGGGACATAGAAGCAAGTGGAGATCGCTGGAGTAGCAGTGCCTACTTCAGTGATTTCCAGCTTCCAGTGGCATCAGCCAGGTATGGTATATACATAGTTACATTGATGCAAGATGGATCAACTAAACTATGTAAAAAAAACACCATGCCTGGAATTCCTCTTTAAAAATAGCTGGGGTAAACTGCAATAGAGGAGCGAGGTCTGATGGGATATACCTTGCCCGCTGAAAAGTAAAGTTCATTAAAAAGAAAGGAACCAGCGGTTTTGGAAGTCTCATAAAGATTTATCTTAAATAAATATAGGCACCTGCGTAAGTATTTAAGTGCTAGTTCACACCAGATGGAGTTCCGTGCGCTTTTTTTTCTGCACTAAAAATGCATGCAGTGTTTCCAATGTACTCCAAAGGCTCTAGTTCAGACCAGTGCAGTCAGTTTCCGGTGCAGAAAAAATTTTTTTAAAAATAGTAGAGCGTGCTGCATTTTTTTAATGCACAGAACTGTACTGGAACATAGCAAATTGTATCAAAAAACGCACTGGAACTGCGTGCGGTGTGAAATGTAAGCAAAAATCAATCTGGAGCGTATCCGGACTGCATTTTTGTGGTGTGAATTGGCCCTAAAAATGCATGAACAGTGTTTTCCATGTATTCCAATGCCTCTAGTTTGGAACTGACTGCACTGGTGTATCGGAGGGTCATTGTTGCTTTCAACTCTCCAAAACTAGCTATTTTTCACTTTCTTTGAGTGCAAAGAAAAAACAGAGGATAGAGGATTAGGGGCCAACATACTGTAGAATTAGGCTCCACTGTGCTTTAAATCTCCACCTTACAATCAACATTAATGGTGATATCATAGAAGACTCTTCATGAAAGAACCCAAAGTACAAAGTAAAACAAATCATTTTTATTACAAATCCTTTTAGAGTTTTTTTTTTTTTACCACACATATCAAGCTTCTGTTTGTGCATCACTTAATTATTGTTAACTTCTAATTTGGTATCCAGCAGCCACAAAGAAGGGACCCACTACTGCCGTTAGGCTCTCTAAGCAACCACTGCAAACCAGACTCCAGAGAGCTTCCAGTCACGTCCCTTGTCATCCTCGTCTCCGTTATCCACAGATTTCATCCCACAAAGACCATCACTCATTCACCTACTGTACATCTAACAGATGCGGTAAGTGAACAAGAAGATGTCCAATGGGATTCCCTTTTCCAGCCCTCCTATGTAATAGTATAGCTCTTGAGCCTTTTCTGCCTGGATATTGAAGGGAAAATACTGGACAAGGCGGAAAAAGTGGGGGGGGGCACATTTTTACCATTTTACCTTTTACAAGTGCATCAAAACTAAAACTTAATAATGTTATATCACTCTTGTTGACATCACAAGTTGTTCAGCATTACTCATACTCACCAACCGTGAACTTTCGGTGAAAGGGTTAAACTCTTCAATACCTCCATGGCTGTTGGCAGTAATCTGTGTCACCGAGGGATCCTGAAAAAGAAACATAAGAAAATGGATTTATTATGTTTTCTGGCAGAGATATACATGTCCAGTGTAAACCTGGGCAAGTACCATATACAAAGTCAAGGAGCAAGGTGATGCAGTGGCAAAGACCCCACCTGATCCCCAAATTACATTCCACTTGCTTTAGCTGCCTTCAAACAAAACATGAATTGTACCTCTAAGTAGGAACCTGCATACAGCATATACCCAGATTCTGGGGCTCCTGGGCGCTATGGAGAAGATTTCGGAGGGGGGGGGGGGGGGGGAATAATAATAAATAAAAAGTTTGTGTGGACACTTTGCATTGCCTGCTAGGAATTTATGTGACAGCACTTACCAATGAGTTCCTTCTTTTGTCTCAGAAAAGAGACTCTCATTGGTCAGTGCTGTCACATGACTGCGCTAACTAATGGCCGGGAGCAATTGCACAGATTACACGTCTACATAGCTTCCAGGGCTGTGTACGGATGTTTTAAAGTATAGGAAGATGCACACAGGCAACAGTGGGCGCCGGACAATGTTACACAAAAGCAGATAGGTGCACACGGGAGAGCAACAGCGAGGAAGGCTGTTAGGAAGGATTGATTTGGATTTTTTTTTCTTCTTTAGGTTCAAAAGGTGGAGATACCCTTTAAAAACAATGAATTATGTATATTAAACTGATGCTAAAAAGGCAATTTTTTATAAAAGAGGTTATACTTAACTGCTCTGTGCTATGGTATTGCATAGAGCAGTCCCTTCCCTCCTCTTCTGGAGTCCCCTGCTGCTCTTCTCTCTGCTGGCTGTGTACTAAGGGGGCACTTGTGTGGGTGCACTCCTGAGCTGGGCTGCGTTTATTTATTTATTTATTTCAGGTACTTACATTAGTGCCGTCAATTAACGCAGTGCTTTACATATACATTGTACATTCACATCAGTCCCTACCCTCAAGGAGCTTACAATCTACGGTCCCTAACTCACATTCATACATACTAGGGACAATTTAGACAGGATCCAATTAACCTACCAGCATGTCTTTGGAGTGTTTTCATCCACAGACACACACAGTGCAGCTTAGCTACGCCCTCGCTTCCTCCTTACAGGATTTTACTGACAGCCTATGGCTCCCACTGCTCTCACTGTCTCCGGTGATCCCAGGAAGAGAGAGCAGGGTGCTGCAGGTGAGACAGTGCTGGATCATTGGAGGACTTAGGTAAGTGTTTAGGGAAGGGGGGGGGGGGTGAACAATTAAATTAGTGGGGTGTTTTTTACCTTAAAGCAGGGAATGCATTAGGATGAAAAAACAAACAAAAAAAAAAACAAATAGGCTCCTTTCATACATGCAAACTATTCGTTTCATCAGTTCGGTCGCATTTTTTCAAAGAAAAAAGCAAATAAAGTTTACATCCATTTTTTACATCCTCCAGTCCTTAACCACTAGAGTCCCAGAGCCATTTTTTCATGCAAAAACAGTATGTAATTTACACGTACGTTCCATTTTTTCCTCCGATCCATTTAACGGAAGAAAAATAGGCCTTTGATCCGTTCCAAAAAACGGATGTTGACAAAAGCGGATGTAAATGGATGATCATCCATTTCCCCACAGCGATGCATTGATGTCCGCTTTTCATCCATCAAGGGATGGACGAAAGATGAACAGTCCGCATGTGGGCCCCACATCTTTACAACCACTTTAAGAAATATAAAGCTACTTTCATTTGTGTTTGTATATTTGCCTGGAGCTCAGCTTGATCATCTAACTCACAATACACGTGTGCATTTCCTGTACCTGGAAGCACGCTTTCGAGATTCTTACATGTGACTGAGGCAGAGTAACCGCTATTGTTTAATGAGAAATATGTTATACAAAAGATTGCTCACAAGTCTGTCAAGCAATTGTCTACCGTTAAACTTTGAGCTTGATTACACAGTACTAAAGATATGCAACAGAATGCATATATTTAGCCTAGTTTACATGTGCATTAAAAAAAAAAAAAAAAAAAAAAAAGGGGGGGGGGACGATAATATAAAAATGCACCACAAACAAAACACGATGGAAACGCATTTCAACTGCATGTAAAAGAGCATGCAGAGCTACACACTGAACCTGGGGATTGTGGTGTAAATGAGCCTGATGTCATGGATTCTCTTGGTATGGTGTGGCATTAATGGTCAGTAGGTTAGAACTTTCTACGGCAGAAGAATGTGACCTATGAAGTGGGCACACCCATCTTTAACAGGTTCCTCCAGTAATGACTCAGATGTGATCCAGTGACTTGCAAGACACACTGGTAATACTTTAGACAAAGCCACGATGAACACACAAGACTTATACCTGTACAGGTTGTAGAAAAAAAAAAAAAAAAAAAAAAAAAGCACAATCATAGTAAAATCCCATTTGTTGTTAATTTTAATTCATATTCAATAATTAAGAGTTCTATACTGTATATTTCATTACAGAAAATATAAAAAAAATGTTTACAACAAATTTACAAAACTCAAACTATTTCTTTACTAGATGATTGGTCATAGAACGGCCTACACAAGAGAAAGAGCAGTCATGCATACATGCACCCCGTGTAATATAAATAATATTATATATATATATATATATATATATATATATATATATATATATATATATATATATATATATATATATATATATAAAATCGCCTTGTGCTGTGACTAAAGCACAGCTGGGGTGGTAGGCGCGCGCCCCCTACCTGGAAGTGCTGGATCACGTTTTAGATACATGATCCAGGGCAGCAATTCCGTTTTGCAGCCATACTTGTAAGTGAGGAGGTCGGCAAGTGGTTAATGAATACAAGACTTCCTCTGATTGGCTGAGGTGGAGATTGTGATATCATCCACCCACCTCAGCCAGAGGAAGCCTTGTATTCATTATTCAAAATACAAAGCTTCCTGTGAATGGCTGAGCAGGGCTCAGCCCACCTAAGTTTTGTTCCGGTAATAGGATGGGAAGTTCTTGTATCCCTGACAGATCACAATACTGTGTGTAGCCGATACATTTTATGACAGCGGCCGTATGCATTAGTAATAGTTTGTCTGGGCCATCTTGGTCCAAATTAACTATTTAAAGAGAAATGAAACCTGAAGTTAAAGAAATTCTCACTTCAGTTTTTTTCAGTATTCTGCCCCTCAGGTGACATACATGAAGCACTTTAACCTACATTTTCTATGTGCTTTGTAAGCCGAGCTATGAGGTCAGACAGGACAACCTTCTTCCCCTGCAGCAACCGGACAGCGTAGCTGGCATGGTGCCTATTTCCAGCTCCAAGTTCTTGCCCTAGGCAAGAGGTGGCAAGAGGAATGCAGAGTGAGAAAAGGCACATCGGCCTCCCATCTCTCTGCATTCCTGGTGCCTTGGCTAGTTTCAGGAAAGTGTGTGGGGCGGAAGATAATCAGGTTATTAACACATGATCTACTTCGTCGAGCGGTCATGGGGGGGGGGGGGGGGGGCGGGAGGGAGGGCACCCTGTTCAACATCATAGCTAGGCTTAAAAACGCACATAGGAACATAGGACAAAGCAGTACATATACACATACTGTATACCTGCCTTAAAATGTTACTAAACCCACAACAGTAAAATCAGTCTGTATATACAGTAAAGCATGCTTGTTATACTCGCTGTGCAACCTAAGGGGTTAATCCTCTGCATTGTGTAAAAAGGCTGCTTGATCTTGTATGCACAGATCCTCCCCTCCCTGCACTGTCCCCCTTGACAAGTCCGGATAAGACCAAGCCTTTGGAGTCAGGCTGCACATACTCAGTTTGGCATGTATTGCTAGAGAGGTTTTTTATCCCCTCTTTCTTGGGAATGTATGTGATCAGCGCAGGGCCAATCAGCACTGTCTAGACCGAGGGTCAGGAGTCCTGCAGCCTCATAAGACAGCTCAGTGCAGTATGAAAACTCCTCCTACAAGCTCCACCAGGAACTGATAGAAAATCACAAGACTGCTCTATACTGCTGATGAGAAAAAGGTATTTAGCCATCAATATTTACTAAAATAATTGCATTTCCATGTTCTGTGTACTGTGGGAGACCAGATATAGTGAATGCAGGGTCCTGGGTTTAGTAACACTTTAAAAACTTCAGCTTGTTCAATTAAGCTTTGACAAAAAAAAATATAGATAGATAGATAGATAGATAGATAGATAGATAGATAGATAGATAGATAGATAGATAGATAGATAGATAGATAGATAGATAGATAAGCCGATTGGTGCAGCTGTGCAAAGACACCAGATTTTGCACACTCCAGTTTTAGGAAATCAACCCCATTATTTTGTTTACCCCTAAATTCCGAATGGGTCTTTAACCAAATTTCTACACCAGAATGTGACTTTTCTATCAGAATTTGGAACCCAAAAAGGTCATCTCCTCAATCAGGAGGTACCAAAAGTTCTATGCAGAAAAGAGGACCAATCAAAGTCTTGTACCAAAAAAACTAAATAAAAAACAAAACTGTACTAAGCTCCCATTGACTCTCAGTGTCACATGAGGGTGTCAAGTATTCTGTGACAATATGCGATTACATGAACAGATAAGTGATTAAACTAGGACGGATGTTTACATACACACAAATTTCGGCTGCTGAAACATTTGTGGTTACCTGGTCTACTGTCATCTTCTCAGGTAGAGATCTAATTACATTGTGCAAGACTTCTATTGTTTCTTTTGTTTAATTTATAAAAAACAGGGTGAAAACTTGGGTACAAGTCACAGTTATATCAAATTTCCATCAAACGGCAGTTTATTCCCTTTTTACCAGTTTTTATAATAAGTCTCCTCAAAGCAAATAAAAGATCACAGTCATGGTGGTTTTAGAAGAGATCTAACCAAAGCAGGCCATACATGGATCGATCGAAATTTGGCCAAATCAGCAGGCACTGGTCAAATTTCGATCCATGTGTGGGCAGGCTGATTGTACAGATGTTGATCTACTGACTTCTGTACAACCAGCCTGCTGGAAAACTTCCACATGATCAGCGCTGCTGGTGTTCTATCAAATAGTGCCCTCCATCGAAAAGTGTCTGCGCATGCACAGTACGGCAGGCCACTCCAGCCGATTTCCCGATTAGCTGGCATGACGTCACCATAGCGCATGCACACAACGTAGGGGGGGATTTTTCGATGGCAGATACCATTTGACGGGCAGAATTGAAGGATATGCAAAGAGCAGCGGGAGATCGTAGTTGTCAGATTGTGCCTCGCTGTTGCAGGGCGGGGATTGTCTGTGTTGCAACCCGCTCTTAGACACTAGCAAAAACCGCCGTTCAACGCAGCAAACCCGCCCTGCAACACAGGCAAAACCCGACCCTGAGCACACTGTAAACCCGCCCTGCAACAGCGAGGCACAATCTGACAATTACGGTCTCCCTCCACTGTTTGCATAGCTATCAATTCTTCCGTCAAATGGTATCTCCCATTTAAAAAATACCTCCTACGATTTACACATGCTGCGCTATGGTGACTCCACGCCTCTGTGCTGCGCATGCGCGGACACTTTTCGATGGAGGGCACTATTCGCTAGAACACCGGATACAGCCGGCGGTGCTGATCAGTGTGTTCTGGCAGTGAGGGAAGTCTCCCGCCACCAGAACACAATAGCTCAGCAGGAGCGATTCCCCCATCCTCCTCGAATGTGTGGATGAGGAAATTGGATCATTTTTTTCATTCAAACTGATGGTTGAATGAAGGAAAAAAAAAAAAAAAAAAAAAAAAAAAAAAAAAAAGGGAAGGACTAATGTACTTTGCTCTCATAACCAGTCTACGCTACACCGGGTAGGCCGGCCTTGAAGCCCATCCAAAGTGCTGGACACATCCATTTTAAAGTGTGTGCGGCTTTTCTGAAACACAGCGAGGTTGTACTGCCAACTGCATTAAGGACAGACAATGATATCCGTCCCTGAATTGGAGATGTGGTGACTTCAGCCTCCCTGAATAGCGGCATCACACTCACATCTCAAATCAGCTTATTACCCCAATTAACCCCTTCAGCCTCGGAAGGATTTGCCCCCTTCCTGACCATGCCATTTTTCGCGATACGGCGCTGCGACGCTTTAACTGACAATTTCGTGGTCGTGCTTAGTATGAACACTCCGATCGGTCTCCTTTCCCCTGAGGGAACCGGGATTTGTGTGTTTACACACACACACACACACACACACACACACATCCCAGTTCTCACTCTGTCACGAGCGATTGTGGATGCACGGCGGTAATCTTGCCCGCCGGGCACGAGCATCGACTCCGGGGACACACGACGCGCTCGCGCCTGCTGTGGCTTTTTAAAAAGGAGCGACATACAGCTATGGCGATTTGCCCAGGCGAGTGGTCGGCTAGTGGTTAATAAGTAAAAGGCATACAAGTAACATTACCACATGTAATAGGCCTAGAAGTTCACTTCCAAAGAATGCATGTCGTGAACATAAGAGGCCACATAGTTTCTCAGCTACATATACTGAATTCCGGGGAAAGTAAATATGCTTCCTTGAGTTGAGAAAATACCTGTTGATCTTGCAAGGAATCTTGTGAGCTGATAACGTCCTGTGCTCCCTTGCAGTGGGGCTACCCATGCACTACAAGGTTTAAAGTTTTACTAAACCCAGGACCCTGCATTCACTATACCCGGTCTTCCACAGTACACAGACCATGGAAATGTAATTATTTTAGTAAATATAAATTGCTAAATACCTTTTCTCATCAGCAGTATAACATTCTTGTGACTTCTATCAGTGTCTGGTTAAAGCTTGTAGGGGGAGTTTTTATTCTCCTCTGACTGTCCTATGAGGATGCAGGACCCCTGACCCTCTGTCTGCAGAGTGTTGATTGGCCCTGTTCTGATCACATGCACTCTCAAAAAAACAAACTAGCAATACACACCAAACCAAGCATGTGCAGAGTGCCCCCAAGATTCTGTACTATCAGCAGATGGATTGGGGACTGTGGAAGGAGAAGGGGGAAGATCAGAGAAGACCGTATCAAACAGCCTTTTTACACAATGCAGAGGGTTCAGCCCTTAGCCCTCATTCACATTGGAGCGATTTGACAGGTCAAATCACGACAAGTCACAGCCTTGGCACCGTTCCAATCAGTGCGACACCAACTCTCCTACTCTCAAAGGGAGTGCTCCTAATCTCAGCTTGTTACCTGTATAAAAGACACCTGTCCACAGAAGCAATCAGATTCCAATCTCTCCACCATTGCCAAGACCAAAGGGCTGTCCAAGGATGTCAGGGACAAGATTGTAGAACTACACAAGGCTGGAATGGGGTGACAACAGTTGGTGTAATTATTGGCAAATGGAAGAAACACAAAATAACTGTCGATCTGCTTGTCTGGGGTTCCATACTGGATCTCACCTTGTGGAGTTTCAATGGTCATGAGCATGTGAGGAATCAGTCCAGAATTACGCGGGAGAATCTTGTCAATGATCTCAAGGCAGCTGGGACCAAGTCACCAAGAAAACAATTGGTAACACACTACACCGTGAAGGACTGAAATCCTGCAGCGCCCACAAGGACCCCCTGCTCAAGAAAGCACATGTACAGGCCGGTCTGAAGTTTGCTAATGAACATCTGATGGATTCAGAGGAGAACTGGGTGAAAGTGTTGTAGTCAGATGAGGCCAAAATCGAGCTCTTTGGCAGCAACTCAACACACTGTGTTTGGAGTAGGAGGTGGAATGCTGCCTATAACCCAAAGAACACCATCACTGCCGTCAAACATGGAGGTGAAAACATTATGCTTTTTTGGGGGCGTTTTTCTGCTAAGGGGACAGGACAACTTCACTGCATCAAAAAGGACCACAGGGTCATGTACTGTCAAATCTTGGGTGAGAACCTCCTTCCCTCAGCCAGGGCATTGAAAATGGGTGGTGGATGGGTATTCCAGCATGACAATGACTCAAAAACACACAACCAAGGCAACAAAGGAATGGCTCAAGAAGAAGTACATTAAGGTCCTGGAGTGGCCTAGCCAATCTTAAGACCCTAATCCCATAGAAATTATGTGAAGGGAGCTGAAGGTTCGAATTACTAAATGTCAGCCTTGAAACCTTAATGACTTGGAAAGGATCTGCAAAGAGGAGTGGGACAAAAACCCTCCAGAGATGTGTGCAAACCTGGTGACCAACTACAAGAAATGTCTGACCTCTGATTGCCAACAAGGGGTTTTGCCACCAAGTACTAAGTCATGTTTTGAGACAAGATCAAATACTTATATCACTCATTAAAATGCAAATCAATTTATAACTTTTTTGAAATGTGTTTTTCTGGATATTTTCGTCGTTGTTCTGTCTCTCACTGTTAAAATAAACCTACAATTAATTATAGACTGATCAATTCTTTGTCAGTGGGCAAACATACAAAATCAGCAGCTGATCAAATACTTTTTTACCCCTCACTGTAGGTAGCTATGCTAGCGCTACAACAAAAATATATTCGATGAGTTTCTTTAATGAAAATGTAACTGGATTAAAAAAGTTTTATATCTCACTAGAGTTCCCCTTTAAAAGGTTATGTCAGATTGCTGCAAGAAAGGCCTCATACACACTGGACAGTTTAACGTGGTTTTTTTCTGCCTCTAAACGCTCCTGCATGTTAGCCTATGTATCCATACACACATAGGTGTTTAGAGGCAGAAAGAAAAAACTCCCACTGCCAGCACATCCAGGGGCAGCGGTGTTTTGGCAGAGAAAATGCTTGGCGTGTGTAAACATATCTAAAACGAGCGTTAACGATAGGCACGTTTATCATTTGAGCATTACATTATTTCAATGACCAGAAAAAAATTTTCTGGCCAATGAAATGAATTACAGCCCAGGTGCAAAATGCGCCTAAGAGCTTCATTCACGCGTTTTGATTTGGAAATCGTGGCAGGATCGTAAAAATTCCAAATTATGTGGCAGGCGCTGCACCATGCGCAATGTGACAGGATCGCGTGGCAAACACACCTCACGTGAAGCCTATCACCGAAAAGAAACAGGAGCTTTTTTTTTGGGCGACAAACCTGCATAAGGCAGCCCATTCAAATGAATAAACTGGCCTTATGCCATATGCAAAATCATGTGCAAATGGCTCAACTGAAATATCAGCGGGAATGCTTGTTCACGCTATGTGAAAATGTGAGCGCAGCCTTAGTGCGTTTCATGCATCATGTTTTTTTTCCTCTCAAAAATTCTGCTGCCAGCAGGAAAGGCGTCTGGGAGAGTTGGCAAAAGATCCCGTATAAAAGGTATAAAGCTATGGGATTCCCCGTGGACCTCAGATAGAGGCATCTCTCTATCTAAGTCCAGGGGTAAATGAATTAAAAAGGCTGCATACTAAATTCACTATCTTATAATGATCATTATTTGTAGTAATAATCAATTTCAGCATTAGAGACAATGAAAAACTGAAAAGAGCCTTCAAAAATTCAGATCTGTAGTCACAGCATACACTTTCATTTTACAACATTAACATTGTAATAATACAAACAATAGTAATATTTTAAAATCCAATAGAAGCTTAAAAATCTCCCTTCATGCTGTGAGTGCTGTCTTCTGGTCACAACTTCCTCCCTGCATGCTTTGCAGCTTTTCCTCTGCTGTTTACTTTCAATTTCCAAGGACTATATATTCCATGGTACCATGCTGCCTGCAAACTGATTTCTGTACTGACTGCCTCCTTAAACCCCTCCTCTCAGCATCTCTGTAGTTCAGAAGGCAGGCTCTGTGAAATGTGTGACACAGCAGTGCATAGTGCATGTGTGTCACATAATTCAATTCATTAAGTGTGTGGGAGGTATAGTCATACATGATGCCATAAAATAATTAAACTAAACCAGAGGTCTCCAAACTTTCTAAACAAAGGGCCAGCTTACGGACTTTCAGACTTTAGGGGGGCCTACTGTGCCCAGTGGGAGTAAACAGTGCCCCATCCTTGGCGTCGGTGGGAGGAACAGTGCCCCATCCTTGGCGTCGGTGGGAGGAACAGTGCCCCATCCTTGGCGTCGGTGGGAGGAACAGTGCCCCATCCTTGGCGTCGGTGGGAGGAACAGTCTCGAGGGCCAGATAAAGGCAAGCAAAATGCCACATCCGGCCCCCCAGGGCCACAGTTTACAATACATGGTCCCTCAATTCAAGTCGGCCTGTACCTTTAGCAGAGAAACAGCTCCAAAAGCATAATGTTTCCACCTCTGTGATGACTGTAGGGATGGTGTTCTTAGGGTCATAATCAGCATTTTTCTTCCTCCGAACACGGCGAGTCGAGTTAGTGCCAAAGAGCTAAATTTTGGTCTCTTCTGACCACAGCACCTTCTCCCAATCCTTCTCTGAATCATTTAGATGTTCACTGGCAAACTTCAGACAGGACTGCACATGTGCCTTCTTGAGCAGGGAGACCCTGCGGGCGCTGCAGGATTTCAATCCATGGCGGCGTATTGTGTTACCACTGGTTTGTTTGATGACTGTGGTCCCAACTGCCTTAAGATCATTCACCAGCTCCTCCCATGTAGTTCTGGGCTGATCCCTCACTTTTCTCATAATCAACCTTACCCCATGAGGCGAAATCTTGCATGGAGCTCCAGACCGAGGGCGATTGATGGTTATTTTGTATTTCTTCCATTTGCGAATAATTGCTCCAACTGTTGTCTCCTTTTCACCAAGCTTCTTGCTGATGGTCTTGTAGCCCATTCCAGCCTTGTACAGGTCTACAATCTTGTCCCCGATGTCCTTTGACAGTTCTTTGGTCTTGTCCATAATGGCGAGGTTTTAATGGAAGAAAGAGATTCTGTGGACAGGTGTCTTTTATACAAATAACGAGTTGTCGTTAGAAGCACCTTCCTAAAATTGATAGGACTAATCTGTGTACCACACAAGTACATACAGTTTCCAGTTTGTGGAGTCAGAACTATTATTGGTTGATAGGGGATCAAATACTTATTTTACTCAACTTATAACATTTGTATCTTGTTTTTTTTTCTTCTGAACTTTTGGCTGATATTCTGTCTCTATCGTTTAAAATACACCTATGACAATAATGATAGACCTTTTATTTCTTTGTAAGTGAGCAAACTTACAAAATCTGCAGGGGATCAAATAATTATTTTCCCCACTGTGTGTGCGTAATTATATATATCTCATCATCCTCATCATAAGTGCATGACTACAGTTCTTACAATTAGATTATATCACAAGACATGAAGAACAGAATTAGAAGGGAATGAATAACTTTCTTGGTGCAATCCATTCCAATTACTCTGCACATTCTTTTCAAAATTTCCCCTCCATGGCTTCAAACATTGAAGTATCAGGACGCTTGTCACGAGTATTGGGTGCGATTATATCTTGCATTCCTGCTTTATGAATGACTGATGTCACTGCTTCCTTCATCCAAACACAGAAACATGGACTGTGACACTGTCACATGATGATGACCGTGACTGCCGATAGACTTTAGTCAGTCAATTTTAAATTGTTTAGTGTTTACTGAACTGGGAAAAAATAAAAAAAATACGCAGTTATGTATAAAAGGTATCATTCTTCCCCAAATGTTCTTCTCCGTTAAGCTTGCTTCCTCTGCCTTCTTGAGCTGATGGGATCAAACAGAAGTCATAATTTCTATGAAGCCCAGGAGAAATTTGGCAGCCTAACACCCATCGTGTCCCATTACACATACCATAGGTTCTGACCTCATTCACCCCTCTCACTCAGACCTATGAATGGAGGGAGGAATGACGCAATTAGTGTTGCCAAAACATTTTTAGCTTTAAATCCAGTTAATCAGGAAATGCTAGAATTATATTCTGGTAGTCTGGCTTTTGGCCATCCCTGGTGTAAATCTGGCCATATACAAAGATCAGGTCACTTAAACGGTCCATGAACTCAGGCTTGCCATATACACAGTCTGTGCAAACTAGTCATAAGAACTTCAAGGGACTTTGCACACAAGTGCCAAATACGCCACATTTGTAGCAGTTCAGGAATCATTTTTATTGGTCGGAATGCAGCTCATTGCATTTAATGGGTCTGTACACACAGGCTATAAATATTAGTAAACTCATGTTGCATTTAGATCAGAAAAAAAAAAAAACAAAGAAAAAAAAAAACAAAACTTACTGATCAGTACTTCATGGGTGTGTAAATCCCACCTCCTCGGATAGTAGATTATAGTTGAATATTTGGGCAGTGCGCACCGTCCAGACCAAACTTGTGCTTTTGGCACAGGAACTTTCTGCCTGGAGGATCTGATTCACACATCACTACGGTGCGCAAAGACCCTTATGCCCTGTACACACGGGCAGACTTTTCGGCAACAAAGGTCCGACAGTCTTTCCGACGGACTTTCTAACGAACGAACTTGCCTACACATGATCACACCAAAGTCCGACGGATTCGTACGTGATGACGTACACCGGACTAAAATAAGGAAGTTGATAGCCAGTAGCCAATAGCTGCCCTAGCGTCGGTTTTTGTCCATCGGACTAGCATACAGACGAGCAGATTTTTCGACCAGACTCAAGTCCGTTGAACAAATTTGAAACATGTTCCAAATCTAAAGTCTGTCAGATTTTTGACCGAAAAAGTCCGCTGCAGGTCCGATGGAGCCCACACACGGTCGGATTGTCCGCTGGATTCGGTCCGTCCGACCAGTCCAGTCGAAAAATCCGCTCATGTGTACGCGGCATTAGCCCTTATTCACACCAGTGCAATTTGACAGTACTAAATCGCATGACAAGTCACACCCTGTTGTTGGTGTTTCGTCAGATTAGGTGACCCGTCAGATTTTGGAATGGAACTGACGTTCTGTTGCCGCCATCTTGCTACACCCCTCACTCGTCCACAGTAAGGATACATTGAGAAGGCTGAAAGCAGACATCTTGTTACACCCACCGGAGTATTGCATTTCACACTTATTTCTAACAGTAAACTCAGCTTATACAGTGAAATTCAGTATTTTGAAATCAGTCAGACTGTTTTGATGTTGATTTTTCAAAGCAGCGGTGTTCTGTCATATTAACAAACCTGTGAGATCAGCAGGCTTGCCGCTGCTTGTAAAGTTCAACATCTAAACAGTCAGACAGATTTTTAAATCTCCCGGCAGGGTGGCAGCTATAAAAAATTGTATACATGTAAAATCCGGCAGGCTGGTTGTACCCAAGTTGATTGATCGATCGACTTAGGTACATTCAGCCTGCCCATACATGGTTCAAATCTCGGCTGATTCCTGCTGAACCAGCTGAGATTTAATCCGTCTATGGCCGTCCTAAGTGAATTCGATAGCGGTGTATCCAAACTGATTAGACGTCTAGAAATTGAGCAACTTGGACCGTTTAAACAGTTATAAACTTAAGATGACGAAGGCAGGTCATGGATTATGCAATTTTCTTTCCTTCCAGGAACTAAGCTGTCACGGGCAGCTCCTGATGCATACTTCCAATTGGGAGCTTCCAATCATGTGTTCGCTGTGACAGCCAATCACATTAGTCACACAATCGGAAGGCCTGACCCAGCCACCCCCCATTTAGATCCTGATAAAGAGCCCTTGGCAGTGGCAGCAAGGGGTTAGTATGAGTAAAACAAAATATGTGTGATTGGTTTAGAAATATTAGTCAATGTATTAGACACATCTGCAGTGAAAGTCAGGTGAATGTCACATTCGCTGCGTTATACTGAATATACACGTGTTCAGTATTGTAGAATGGTGTACTTATCTTTTCATATTCTTCCCACACAATATCCAATAATATGCTCCTCATAAGAGATCTGCCATTTCCTTTAAAATAAATCTAAACCCAATCACAAAAATCTCATATAGACTAACATGGTAAAAGTGTTGTTTTCAGTCTTTTTAAACATGCAGATTTCACTAAAATAAAGCCTGCTGATCCTTATGTGATATTATCTGTTATTGTGCCCCTATGATGTCACCATGTCACAGCCGCCCCGGGTGAGTCTACAAGTGTCTGTGCCGACACACACTGCACAGGGATGGCCAACCTTCACCAGAACAATGATGGGCAGCCAAAGCTGGAGCAAGGAGATCAACAGGACCGAGATGAAAGTTTATTGGCTAAATATAGGCATGTATCCATATAAGGGCTCTGACATCACCAGCATCCCGCCCCTTTGTTTACATGTGCTGTGGGGCAATGAATGACCCGGCCTGCAGCTGATTGGACCTAAAAAAGGGACAGAATGGAAGTGCGGATAGTGACGAGTCCAGAGGAGACCCGAGCTCATCTCTGCTGGTGACAACATAAAGCATTGAACTATCTCCTAAGGACAATGATCACCAGGACAAAGAGAGAGGGAATCCATCCAGCAGGGAGAAAGCCAAAGAAAACACTCTCACCTCTCTCCCTCTCCAAAATGAAAAAAAAAAGTTTTTTCCTCAGATACACTTTGTTATAGTACATTTGTCACTGGTAGAGACACTTCTCTTCATACACCAGTACTATACCATTGCTCCATGCTACAGATCACTTGGGGGGCACTGCTTTATAATAAGTATCACGGGGGGGGGGGCACTACTTTATAATGCAGATCACTGGGGGGGGGGGCACTGCATTATAATACAGATCACTGGGGGGGGGGGGGCACTGCATCATAACACAGATCACTGGGGGGAGGGGGGCACTGCATCATAACACAGATCACAGGGGGGGGGGGCGCACTGCATCATAACACAGATCACGGGGGGGGGGGGCACTGCATCATAACACAGATCACTGGGGGGGCACTGCATCATAACACAGATCACTGGGGGGGGGCACTGCATTATAATACAGATCACTGGGGGGGGGGGCACTGCATTATAATACAGATCACTGGGGGGGGGGGCACTGCATTATAATACAGATCACTGGGGGGGGCACTGCATTATAATACAGATCACTGGGGGGGGCACTGCATTATAATACAGATCACTGGGGGGGCACTGCATTATAATACAGATCACTGGGGGGGCACTGCATTATAATACAGATCACTGGGGGGGGGCACTGCATTATAATACAGATCACTGGGGGGGGGGGGCACTGCATTATACTACAGATCACTGGGGGGGGGGGCACTGCATTATAATACAGATCACGGGGGGGGGGCACTGCATTATAATACAGATCACTGGGGGGGGGGCACTGCATCATAACACAGATCACGGGGGGGGGGCACTGCATCATAACACAGATCACTGGGGGGGCACTGCATCATAACACAGATCACTGGGGGGGGGGGGGCACTGCATTATAATACAGATCACTGGGGGGCGCACTGCATTATAATACAGATCACTGGGGGGGGGGCACTGCATTATAATACAGATCACTGGGGGGGGGCACTGCATTATAATACAGATCACTGGGGGGGGGCACTGCATTATAATACAGATCACTGGGGGGGGGGCACTGCATTATAATACAGATCACTGGGGGGGGGGGGCACTGCATTATAATACAGATCACTGGGGGGGGGGGCACTGCATTATAATACAGATCACTGGGGGGGGGCACTGCATTATAATACAGATCACTGGGGGGGGGCACTGCATTATAATACAGATCACTGGGGGGGGGCACTGCATTATAATACAGATCACTGGGGGGGGCACTGCATTATAATACAGATCACTGGGGGGGGGCACTGCATTATAATACAGATCACTGGGGGGGGCACTGCATTATAATACAGATCACTGGGGGGGGGCACTGCATTATAATACAGATCACTGGGGGGGGGGGGCACTGCATTATAATACAGATCACTGGGGGGGGGGGGCACTGCATTATAATACAGATCACTGGGGGGGGGGCACTGCATTATAATACAGATCACGGGGGGCACTGCATTATAATACAGATCACTGGGGGGCACTGCATTATAATACAGATCACTGGGGGGCACTGCATTATAATACAGATCACTGGGGGGGCACTGCATTATAATACAGATCACTGGGGGGGCACTGCATTATAATACAGATCACTGGGGGGCACATACAGATCACTGGAGGGGGGGGGGCACTGCATTATAATACAGATCACTGGGGGGGGGGGCACTGCTTAATAATACAGATCACTGGGGGGGGCACTGCATTATAATACAGATCACTGGGGGGGGCACTGCATTATAATACAGATCACTGGGGGGGGGGGCACTGCATTATAATACAGATCACTGGGGGGGGGGGCACTGCATTATAATACAAATCACTGGGGGGGGGCCACTGCATTATAATACAGATCACTGGGGGGGGGCCACTGCATTATAATACAGATCACTGGGGGGGGCACTGCATTATAATACAGATCACTGGGGGGGGCACTGCATTATAATACAGATCACTGGGGGGGGGGCACTGCATTATAATACAGATCACTGGGGGGGGCACTGCATTATAATACAGATCACTGGGGGGGGGGCACTGCATTATAATACAGATCACTGGGGGGGGGGCACTGCATTATAATACAGATCACTGGGGGGGCACTGCATTATAATACAGATCACTGGGGGGCACTGCATTATAATACAGATCACGGGGGGGGGGCACTGCATTATAATACAGATCACTGGGGGGGGGGGGCACTGCATTATAATACAGATCACTGGGGGGGGGGGCACTGCATTATAATACAGATCACTGGGGGGGGGCACTGCATTATAATACAGATCACTGGGGTGGGGGCACTTCATTATAATACAGATCACTGGGGTGGGGGCACTTCATTATAATACAGATCACTGGGGGGGGGGCACTGCATTATAATACAGATCACTGGGGGGGGCACTGCATTATAATACAGATCACTGGGGGGGGGGGCACTGCATTATAATACAGATCACTGGGGGGGGGCACTGCATTATAATACAGATCACTGGGGGGGGGGCACTGCATTATAATACAGATCACTGGGGGGGGCACTGCATTATAATACAGATCACGGGGGGCACTGCATTATAATACAGATCACGGGGGGGCACTGCATTATAATACAGATCACTGGGGGGCACTGCATTATAATACAGATCACTGGGGGGCACTGCATTATAATACAGATCACTGGGGGGGCACTGCATTATAATACAGATCACTGGGGGGGCACTGCATTATAATACAGATCACTGGGGGGGCACTGCATTATAATACAGATCACTGGGGGGCACATACAGATCACTGGAGGGGGGGGGCACTGCATTATAATACAGATCACTGGGGGGGGGGGGGGCACTGCATTATAATACAGATCACTGGGGGGGCACTGCATTATAATACAGATCACTGGGGGGCACATACAGATCACTGGAGGGGGGGGGGCACTGCATTATAATACAGATCACTGGGGGGGGGGCACTGCATTATAATACAGATCACTGGGGGGGGGGCACTGCATTATAATACAGATCACTGGGGGGGGGGGGCACTGCATTATAATACAGATCACTGGGGGGGGGGCACTGCATTATAATACAGATCACTGGGGGGGGGGGGGGCACTGCATTATAATACAGATCACTGGGGGGGGGGGCACTGCATTATAATACAGATCACTGGGGGGGGGGCACTGCATTATAATACAGATCACTGGGGGGGTGGCACTGCATTATAATACAGATCAGTGGGGGGGGGGCACTGCATTATAATACAGATCACTGGGGGGGGGCACTGCATTATAATACAGATCACTGGGGGGGGGCACTGCATTATAATACAGATCACTGGGGGGGGGGGCACTGCATTATAATACAGATCACTGCATTATAATACAGATCACTGGGGGGGGGGCACTGCATTATAATACAGATCACTGGGGGGCACTGCATTATAATACAGATCACGGGGGGGGGGGCACTGCATTATAATACAGATCACTGGGGGGGGGGGGGGCACTGCATTATAATACAGATCACTGGGGGGGGGGCACTGCATTATAATACAGATCACTGGGGGGGGGGCACTTCATTATAATACAGATCACTGGGGTGGGGGCACTTCATTATAATACAGATCACTGGGGGGGGGGCACTGCATTATAATACAGATCACTGGGGGGGCACAGCATTATAATACAGATCACTGGGGGGCACATACAGATCACTGGAGGGGGGGGGCACATACAGATCACTGGGGGGGTCACTGCATTATAATACAGATCACAGGGGGGGGCACCGCTTTAAAATACAGAGCAGTTGGGGGGGCACTTCTGCTTTGGAATACAGATCAGTGGGGGGCACTGCTTTATAATACAGGTCACTATTGGGGGGGCTCACTGCTTTATAACAGATGACTGGGGAGGTTACTGCATTTTAATATATATCGGGGGGGGGGGGGGGTGTGCTACATTATACTATAGACCAGAGGGGAGCACGGGGACGACCACCACCCCATAATACAGGTCGGGGGGGGGGGGGGGTCACTTCTTTATAACAGATGACTGGGGGGGGGGGGGTCACTGCTTTATAATACAGATCACTACTCCATAATACAGGTGGGTGGGGAGGGTGTCACAGGCGGGATGTCCAGCTGACAATAGTCCTATGGCAGCTCCCACACACCAATCACAGGTGAGCTGCCAGCCAATGATCATACAGTGTACAGATTCATGTGACCGCATGCCCCGCCCCCTTCCACCTGTTCTGCAGGGCCCCTCTCCTCGCCCTGTGATTGGTTGGGAAGTTCGCACTGTGGACTGGTCGCCAGGTTGGCTCTGGCCGCTGCTCAGTCACAGTTGTCAGGCGGCTTCCCCCCGCCAGGGCCCTCCAGCCCAGTCGCATCTCTCCCCATTACCTGGAAAGGATTCACGTCCACCGGGTCGGCGAAGGGATTGGTGTCGTAGCCGGCCATGGTTGCCGCAGCGAGGGTCAAAGTGTCTAGCTGGAACCTCCAGCCGGGAACTCCTCCTCGCACAGGATCCTTCCTGGATGTGACGGGGCAGCCTCTGGAGGGCGGGGCCAGCGACTACTGGGTGTGGGACAGTCGCCAATGGCCACGCAGTAGGCTGGGGCAGACAGCGAAAAGACGCAATAGGCCGTCCAATCAGCTGACTCGCCACTGGGCGAGGGGGCGGGCCTCAGGCTGACAAGTATCTCTTAGCTGCTTAAAAAACGGGGGGCGGGTCCGTAGGCATTGGGCGGGGTTGTTGCCTAGTTGTGCGGCCAGGTAAGGCGCTGTACAGGCGAGGCTCGCTGACGTCAGCCGACCTGTGCAGGACACGTGACCCCACTTCCTGTCACTACACCTAGAATTGGAAGCTGTACAATGATCGCTTTATAGATGACGTCCTGACATTACACGGCCATGTACTGTACACTTCCGCCCATACACGAGTCTACTCTATAGAGAGAGCGCGAGCAGCCGCGTCATTCCTCCTGGAGAAAACTACATCTCCCGGCATGCTGTGCGCGGGGAGGTGTGCGCTGACACATGGAGGGGATTGGGAGGAGGGATGTACAGAGGGGTGCTGGACATGGCTGAAGACAGAGGTGAGCGGAGGACACGGGGAGCATACACCGCATACACGGCTGATGGGGGGGCAACTATTCCTCATAATGATTGGAGGATGAATGACAGGCTGGGGGCGGGGCTTATCACTGCTAAATGTCATCACTATATGACAGCTTCCATCCGCAGCTTCACTTATCCATCACAATGCATTACCTTGTATACATCGGATCCCTTATCATACATTAGATGGACACTTTTCATGTCCTGATGTAATGTTCCATTTCTTGGAGTATTAGTTATATCAGTCCCCATACACAGGGATATCCAAATAACATCACGGGCCCCTGAGCAAAGTAATACACCGGGGCCCCAACCAGCCCTCACCGGCTCTCAAGAATTAAAGTATAAATAGTTGACAGAATAGAAATGAATATATATATTACCATTTATTTATTAGTACAGGTGCATCTCAAAAATTTGAATATCACCAAAAAGTTAATTTATTTCAGTAATTCAATACAAAAATTGAAACTCATATTATATAGATTAGAAAACAACAAGATATAGAAGTGGGACTTTATAAGTGCCAAAAGACCTCCTCTCAGAAAGAATAGTGCTACATGTATAAGAATAAAAAAGTTTTTATTAAAAATCTCATAAAAAAAAGAGGTACTAGGGGTAATGCCCCTTAAAAACATAAATATACCCACACAAAATAGCGTCTCCCTCCTACGTAATTTACACACACTTACATAATTATAGCACAACTGATACGTTGCAGTACACATTGTATATATCTCTTATGTCAGAGAGGGGGGGAACTCAACTGACGCGTTTCGTCTATGATGGCTTCCTCGGGGATTCAGGGGATATTTGGCTGGAACAATTAGGAAAATACAAAAAGAACATACATAATATACAATCCATGAATACAAAAACACATTCACATCAATCTTTAATTTACATATATATTCATATTAACGACTATTAACTCACGCAGGATGACACTAAGCTAAGCAGGGCAATAACTTCTCCGCAGGATGTGGAAACCTTGCAAAAAGACCTGAACAAATTAATGGGGTGGACGACTACATGGCAAATGAGGTTCAATGTAGAAAAATGCAAAATAATGCATTTGGGTGGCAAAAATATGAATGCAATCTATACACTGGGGAGAGAACCTCTGGGGGAATCTAGGATGGAAAATGACCTGGGGGTCCTAGTAGATGATAGGCTCAGCAATGGCATGCAATGCCAAGCTGCTGCTAATAAAGCAAACAGAATATTGGCATGCATTAAAAGGGGGATCAACTCCAGAGATAAAACGATAATTCTCCCGCTCTACAAGACTCTGGTCCGGCCACACCTGGAGTATGCTGTCCAGTTCTGGGCACCAGTCCTCAGGAAGGATGTATTGGAAATGGAGCGAGTACAAAGAAGGGCAACAAAGCTAATAAAGGGTCTGGAGGATCTTAGTTATGAGGAAAGGTTGCGAGCACTTAACCTTTTTCTCTCCGGAGAAGAGCCGCTTGAGAGGGGATATGATTTCAATATACAAATACCGTACTGGTGACCCCACAATAGGGATAAAACTTTTTCGCAGAAGAGAGTTTACCAAGACTCGTGGCCACTCATTAAAATTAGAAGAAAAGAGGTTTAACCTTAAACTACGTAGAGGGTTCTTTACTGTAAGAGCGGCAAGGATGTGGAATTCCCTTCCACAGGCGGTGGTCTCAGTGGGGGGCATCGATAGCTTCAAGAAACTATTAGATAATCACCTGAATGACCGCAATATACAGGGATATGTAATGTAATACTGACACATAATCACACACATAGGTTGGACTTGATGGACTTGTGTCTTTTTTCAACCTCACCTACTATGTATGTAACTCATAATTGATGTGAGGGCAGCAAGGCTCAATCCACACTAATCATTTTTTTAATGCATTTTGCAGAAATGCAGGGACTTTTTTTTAACATGGGTTCCTATGGAACACGTTCACATCAATACATTTTTGTGCCTCTGCACATAAAAAGACACAACTGAGCATGTGCAGGCTGGCTATTGCCTGTGTGTTAGCTGGCTTTCCGAAGCTAGGCATTGCAGAGAGGGGAGGATCTGTGCATACGGGATAAAACAGCCGTTTTACACAATGCAGAGGATTAACCCCTAAGTTCCACAGTGAATATAACAAGCATGCTATGGTTCATATACAGACAGATTTTACTGTTGTGGGTTTAGTAACACTTTAAATAAACACCTTTTAAAAAAAATTAAAAAAGAGGAAGATGAAAGTACAGGTCGACTGATATATCGGCCAGACGATACTTGGCGTTTTTTACTTAATCGGTATTGGCCGATTGATAAAAAAGGCAGATTATAACTTCAGGGTGACTTGCAAATGACTTCTGTAATAGAAGTCGATGCAAGTTGCCTGAAGTTATCTGTGGAGAAAATTCTCTCCTCCTCTGGGCAGCCTGCCAAATCTGATAAGAAGAAATGTATATCTTCTTGGTTCTTTTATCAATGAGCTGAACTCCATGTGTAGGAGTTCTCAGTTTAACCATTTAAAGACTAAATCTTTTCTGACACTTGTTGCTTACAAGTAAAAATCCTGTATTTTCTGCTAGAAAATCACTTAGAACCCCCAAACATTATATATATATATTTTTTTTAGCAGAGACCCTAAGGAATAAAATAGCGGTTGTTGCAATATTTTATGTCACACGGTATTTGCGCAGCGATCTTTCAAACGCAATTTTTTTAAAAAAAATACACTAATGAATTAAAAAAAAACTAAGCAGTAAAGTTAGCCCGTTTTTTTGCGTCCAAAAGTTTTGATTACCTGTTTTTGTGTATTTAATATTTACGATATAGTTTTTTTTGTTATCTAAATTATACATAAAAGTGAACTGATTGAAGGTTTGTTTTGTTTAATAAATGTTTAAATGTAAGAAATTTTCTGTATCACTTATTATTTAAAGCGGAGGGCCACCCGTAAAAACAAAATGCCACCAAAATTCCTAAAAAAATTAAAAAAAAAAACTTTTGGAAAAAAAAAAAATTTTTATACTTACCTAAACCCTTGTTGCTAGGCAGTCTTCCTAATCTGCCTCTTCCATTCGGCGGCGTGTTCTTCTCCTCGGTGAGCGGCCCCGTTGTCTTCTGGGAACTGTGTGTGTTCCCAGAACACCACGGGGCCATTCACAGATCGCTGCGCCGCTCGCGTGTGCGCAGTAGGAAACTGGCAGTGAAGCCGCAAGGCTCCACTGCCTGTTTCCCTTACATAGGATGGCGGTGTCCCGGTACCCGAGAGCCGAGGGACGGTTCGGCCTCGGGCGGCCGACATCGGGGGCACCCAGGACAGGTAAGTCTACTTATTTAAAGTCAGCAGCTACAGTGTTTGTAGCTGCTGACTTTAAAATTTTTTTTTAGCTGGCCGGAATCCCGCTTTAAGGTTGCTTTCACACGAGCGGGCATGCGTGGACGGTAAAACGCTGCTAGTTTTAGCGGCGCTTTACCGTCATTTTAGCGGCGCTATTCGGCAGCTAGCGGGATGCTTATAACCCAGCTAGCGGGTGAGGAAGGGGTTAAATGCGCCCCTGAAGCGCCACTGCCAAAACGCTTTGCTGGCGATTCGACAGCGGTGCGCATTCATTTCAATGGGCAGGAGTGGTGGAGCAGCGGTATACACCGCTCCAAAGATGCTGCTTGCAGGACTTTTTTTTTTTTAACATCCTGCCAGCGCATCGCCTCAGTGTGAAAGCACTCAGGATATCACACTGAGACTGCAGAGGAGCCGTTTTGCAGGTACTTTACAGGCGCTAGTTTTAACCCAAAAGCGCCTGAAAAACGCCCCAGTTTGAAAGGGGTCTAACTGTTAGATTTTATGAGATGAAGGGGAAAAAAAAAAAAAAATCGGCTAAATATATCGGCCCAAAAAAAATCGGCTAAATATATCGGCCATCGGCCACCGCGATTTCTAAATATCGGCATCGGCCAGAGAAAAACCCATATCGGTCGACCTCCTAGATGTGAAACACCAGAACCAACAATGCAGACGAGCTGAAGGCCGCTATCAAACCAACCTTGGCTTCCATGACAGCTGAGCAGTGCCACAGGCTGATCGCCTCCATGCCACGCTGCACTGATGCAGTAATTCATGTAAAAGGAGCCCCGACTAAGTATTGAGTGCATACTATATTGTACATAGACATACTTTCAGTAAGCCAACATTTCTGTATTAAAAATCATTTTTTTATTGGTCTTATGTAATATTTACATTTTCTGAGATACTGAATTTGGGGTTTTCACTAGCTGTAAGCCATAGTCATCAAAATTAAAAGAAAGAAATGCTTGAAATATATCACACAATGTGTAATGAATCTATATAATACGAGTTTCACTTTTTGAATTGAATTACTGAAATAAATTAACTTTTTGATGATATTCAAATTTTTTGAGATGCACCTGTACTTTTAATAAAATTGATTTTAAACAATAAGAAAACATGCCATAATTCAAAGACTAATCAATACAAATTTCCAAACAATATAAAAAGTTAGTAGCGCAGAGGACATGGCGTCCGAAGGGCAGAATGCAGGGGTCATTGGGGCAGGAGGGCCCAGTACACAGGGGGTCAAGATGGCACAGTGCAGGGGGGTAGTAATGTATATTACAGAGATGATCTTCTCAATCAGAGCTGCATGGAAGCTGCTGTCAAAGATCTTACCAAGGATGCTACTTACAGTACATGAATTAAAAAATGTAAAGAACAGCTGTGCTATCTAAAAAAAATTGAAACACCAAGGTGAATAAATAAGAAACAAAAAATATTTGTCCAACACTTCCTTATGTGATGTGACCAAAAGTGCTAGTATGTCATCTACATGGGATAATGATACACCATGTGACGCATGACATCTTCTGTGACCCAGCACCAACACTGACACTCCAGCTCTGTACCAAAAATAATGACCCCTAAATACTGAGGTCATATGCAATGGTGAACACAAATCATGTCTCCAGAACATTAGAACCTCCTGGAAACCAATCAGATCAACCTTCAGGGCTCCAAACTGGGATATCAGTTGCACGTAAATAGAGTATATGGTCCCTTTAAAAAGATATTTGGCAGCGCGCCTCCGCTTACACAAGTGTAGTCGCAAAATCCAAGGAGGAAATACAAAGGACTAAAGTGCATTATTTTCTAAAATACACGGCAGATTTATTGCTACAGGGCGGCTGCGCTGTGCAGAATCATATATATATATGTGTGATTCTGTACTTCCATGTAGGGGCGCGCGCATGCCACTTCTACTGTAATTTGTCATAGCAGAAGCCGATCAGTGGGTGCCGGTGTCTTGTCGAATACAGTCCCCTATCATAAAGTGTCCTCCCTGTACTGCGCGGGCGCAGTACGGAGGACAAATGAGATGCCAAAAGTCTCCGAAGTTTAACAGCTGATCATCAGCTGTACACGGCGCCTGCGCTTTTATTCTCACCCTATGTCCAGGTTCATTCCCTACTATCCAAGTGGACATAGAGTTAGAATAAATAATTGCCGAGCGCAGCGAGGCCGTGCCCGAAGCGTGGCGAGCCCACGAGGGGCCCTCTTACAAAGCCATCGCCCAAGCGCCGTGTACAGCTGATGGTCAGCTGATCAACTTCGGACACTTTCGGCATCTCCTTCTGCTCTGTACTGCGCAAGCGCTGCGCCTGCGCAGTACGGGGTGGACACTATGCGATAGGAGGACAGTTCTAGTCAGAACACCGGCCAATGGATGTTTGCCAGCACCCACCAAACGTGTGTAAAAGACACAGGACGGGGCTCTGCCTGATGGGGAAAGTGATGGATTTTCTTTCCCTGCAAGGCATTGTTAAAAAGATATTGTTCTCCCCCCTCCTCCATTCAGAAATATCAGTTTTTACTGTTCTATAAATGGAGGCGGTGGACCTTTTCATTCATCTGTCCATCCTCCATTCATAGGATGCTTTTCATTGGAAAACATTTCTAAATTCAAAATAATGCATCTAAGGGAAATAATCTTCTGATAGGTCCCCTTTACATGGACATGTAATTGTTAATGTAACAAAGCGTTTTTAATGGTCCTCAGCAGTGTTGCAGCACAGTAAAAAGAAGTAGGGCACGTTGTGTTCAGCAGGCAATACCACCTGTCAATGCATCCAATAGAATTGAATAGGACTGCGCCGCCACACCCAATATTTTTCAGTGTGAAATCCCTATTCAAACCGGTTTGTAGAAGGCGGCATATTGCCTCCTAAATGATGCTGCTGACAAAGCCATCCATTGCAGACCACCAGTCAGAAACATTACCCATGTGAAGTACCTTTGAAAATAGAGTACAGTTTTGAGGGTACAGTGTTTGCCAAAACTACAGAGGAAAAAGATTTGGGGGTTCTTATTTCAGATGATTGCAAAATGAGCAAACAATGTGACCAGGCAGCAGGGAAAGCAAACATAATTCTGGAGTGCATCACTACAGGGAATACCAGCAGCAGGAAGGAGGACCTGATTCCCTTATATACTGTAGATCCTTGGTTATCACTAAAGGGATCACCAGCAGGTGGAAGGAGCTTTTAATTCCCTTATATTGATCTTTATAGAGGGATCACCAGCAGAAGGAGGTTCTGATTCTCCTATATAGATCTTTATATATAGGGATCACCAGCAGGAAAAAGGAGGTCCTGATTCCCCTATGTAGATCTTTATATAGAGGTATTACCAGCAGGAGGAAGGAGGTCCTGCTTGCCCTATATCAATCTTTTTATAGAGGTATTACCAGCAGGAGGAAGGAGGTCCTGCTTGCCCTATATCGATTTTTATATAGCGGGATCACCAGCAGCAGAAGGAGGTGCTGAGTCCCCAATGTAGATCTTTATATAGAGGTATCACCAGCAGGAGGAAGAGGCTCTTGATTCTTCTATATAGATCTTTATATAGAGGCATCAACAACAGGAGGAAGAGGGTCCTGAATCCCCTATATCGATTTTTATATAGAGGGATCACCAGCAAGAGAGAGAGGGGTCCTGATTCCTCTATGTAGATCTTTATATAGAGGCATCACTAGCAGGAGGAAAAGGCTCTTGATTCTCCTATATAGATCTTTATATAGAGGGATCAGCAAAAGGAGGAAGGAGGTCCTGATTCCCCTATATCCATTTTTATATAGAGGGATCACCAGCAAGAGAGAGAGGGGGTCATGATTCCCCATATCAATTTTTATATAAAGGGATCACCAGCAGGAGAAAGGAGGTCATGATTCCCCTATGTAGATCTTTATATAGAGGGATCACCAACAGGGGGAAGGAGGTCCTGATTCCCCTATGTAGATCTTTATATAGAGGGATCACCAACAGGGGGAAGGAGGTCCTGATTCCCCTATGTAGATCTTTATATAGAGGGATCACCAGCAGGAGGAAGAGGCTCTTGATTCTCATAAATAGATCTTTATATAGAGGTATCACCAGCAGGAGGAAGGAAGTCCTGATTCCCCTATGTAGATCTTTATATAGAGGGATCACCAGCAGGAGGAAGGAAGTCCTGATTCCCCTATGTAGATCTTTTATATAGAGGGATCACCAGCAGGAGGAAGGAAGTCCTGATTCCCCTATGTAGATCTTTATATAGAGGGATCACCAGCAGGAGGAAGGAAGTCCTGATTCCCCTATGTAGATCTTTTATATAGAGGGATCACCAGCAGGAGGAAGGAAGTCCTGATTCCCCTATGTAGATCTTTATATAGAGGGATAACCAGCAGGAGGAAGAGACTCTTGATTCTCTTATATAGATCTTTATAGAGAGGGATCACCAGCAGGAAGAAGGAGGTTCTGGTTCCAACTACAAAGTAGTATCTGGTCATTGGAAGATCTGTAATCTATCAGTGGCAGTACATCCATAAGGGTGCATGGGCGCCACCCCCTCTCTTCAGCCACCCCCTCTATGACCAATGGATAGATTTGTGCATTCATGCGGGGGGGGGGGGGTTGAAGCACCTGATTAGAGCCATAGGCTCAGGTCAGGACTGTTGTGTGTGGCAGAGCTGTGTAACTTTTAGAAATGGATAGACAGCAATACAAATCATTTGACCGGTAAAGCAAGTCCCTTATAAGTATTTAAAGTTGATGTAAACCCTCACATATACCAAGTGAAGTGAACAGCCTCAGATGATACACAGGGATGAAAAATCCTCCTAGAAAATGTATATCTGCCGTTTCAGCTTTATATATACTTTAGAAAGTGCTCATCTTGTTACAGATTTTCCTTTCCTGTTCAGCACTGGGAGCGGATTATTGGCATACAGCCAAACAGCTGATTGGAGGAAAGGCACCCCCCCCCACCCCCCTCCACATTGGCAAAGGAAGGAAGTAATGTGCAGAGCTCTGCTGTGAGAAGGCAAGCTTTCTGCTAATCTATTTATAGCAACCTCCCATGGCATATATTTCAGGCTGCTTTTATCTCCTGTGTTGAAGAGCTTGTCAGAAGTTATCAGGTTGATAACAGAGATACAGAGCAGGAGAAAGCCATGGGACTTGGGGCTTTGGAGAGAGATAAGAAAACACTACAGATATATGTGCCCAGCTCAGATTTCATGAATTGGGTTTTTACATCCACTTTGATCTGTGTGTTTATCTGGAGTTTAGCTTTAGGCCTCATTCACACGGGTGTTGAGGCCTGTAGACTGTGAATGGGACGTGTGGTTATGTGGGTTGTGGGATGCACAGACACAGCTGCTCATCCCAATTTGACAGGCGCATGAATGTGATCAGTGAGTGCTCAGGGCTGCTCGTCTGCATGCCTTTCAAAACTCCGGGCCCCCGAGGTCGATCCGTCTATCGGATCGGGTGCAGGCGGCACCATTGTAACTAAGGGAAACTGACCGGTTTCCTGTGGCGCGTGGCACTTTCTGAATGGCCCCATTGTCTTCTGGGACGCACACATGTCCCAGAAGGCAGCGAGGGAGAAGGGGAAGGGCTTGCTGCAGAAGAGGAAATGACGCACTGCGCCACAGCTGAGCTAGGATGTAAGTACACTATGTACTTCAAAAGGGTAAGGCCCCTTTCACACGAGGCAGATCCGGTTCCACGGAGTCCGCCTCGGTCCGCCAGCTCAGCGGGAGATCAGTCCGTTGATCTCCGCTGAGCCGGTGGATGACAGGTCCCTCTCTGCTCACTGAGCGGGGAGGGGCTTGTCAGGCGCCGCTGACGCCTATGGAGGGATCAGAGAAAAACGAACAGCATGTCCGTTTTTGTCAGATCTCACCCAATCTGATCCGCCAGCGACGGACCTGGACGTAGGGCCATCCGTTTGCTTTTAGCAGGTCGGACCGGATCGGATGTCAGCGGACATGTCTCCGCTGACATCCGTCGCTCCATAGGCTAACATGGAGTGCCCGTTCAGGTCCGCCGTCAAAACTGACAGGCGGACCTGAACGGTCCAATCGTGTGAAAGGGGCCTAAGAAAGAAAAAAAAAATAGTTATTCAAAAACGAGGGGTGGAGGGGTGGTCTTTACTTTAAGACCAAGTTGTAAAAGTGGGTGGAACTCCGCTTTAAGGGCAGGTATGCCTGGAGGGAGTCCACCCCCCATAAAGGCACACGCGCGCACATGATGCCCAGCAAGAGCACAATGTCAGAGAAGGCATCCAGTGCGTCCCATCACCCAATATACAATGCCTGCATGCAGCACCTGATAGCTCAGTAGCATTAACCACTTGCAGGATGGCCGCTCTGTGCCAGATCACATACCTAGTATGTGATCTAACACTTTTTCGGTGACCAGCTTCTGCTGTGATCACACACAGTGGGAGCCCAGCGGCGGGTACCCACCGATTATACAGTACACAGACAGAACGGCAATCTGCCTATGTAAACAAAAGAGATTGCTGTTCGGAAGGTATTGATCCGTGTTTAATGCCTTCCTCTAGTTAAAGCACCTCCCACACAGTGAGAAAGCACTGGCTAGGCACACAGTTAACCCTTTGATCGCCCCTGATGTTAACCCCTTCCCAGCCAGTGTCATTAGTACAGTGACGGTGCATATTTTTAGCATTTTTCTGATCACTGTATTAGTGTCACTGGTCCCCAAAAAGTGTCAGGTGTCCGCCGTAATACCGATTTGTCCGCCGTAATATCGCAGTCCCGCTATAAGTCACTGATCGCCACCATTACTATTAAAAATAAAAAAAAAAAAAAAATATTCTATAGTTTGTAGATGCTATAACTTTTGCGCAAACCAATCAATATACGCTTATTGGTATTTTTTTTACCAAATATATGTAGCAGAAATTAGACTTTTTATTTTTTTTTTTTTTGGATATGTTTTATAGCAGAAAGTAAAAAATATATATTTTTTTTTTCAAAATTATCGGTCTTTTTTTGTTTATATCATAAAAAATAAAAACGCAGAGGTGATCAAATACCAAATACCACCAAAAAACGCTCTATTTGTGGAGAAAAAAGGACATAATTTTATTTGGGTACAGTGTGCAGCCGTGCAATTATCAGTTAAAGTAGGGCAGTGCCGTATCGCAAAAATGGCCTGGTCATGGGAGGGGGGGGGGGGGGGTTAAATCTTCTGGAGGTCAAATGGTTAACACATGGTCCATTCATGGACTATAGGCCTCAACACCCATGTGAATGAGGCCCTAGGGTCCATTTACACTAACACAGTTGAGTAATGTTACACATGTTGGTGCAATAAGTTGTCATTTATTTTGGATGGTACCCCAATGCACTTACCAACAGAACAGCAATGCACTAAAGTACACTGGGGTGCACTGCCGAAAATGCTACCTTTTTAGTGTGTTAGATAGTTTATTCAAATGAATAGGCTGTCTTAATGCAACCCATCTTATCGCAGTGCAACAAAGTGAATAGGGCCTTAATGATGTGCGTTTGAATATAAATGGCACGTCTTTGAATGACAAAATCAAGAAATATTACATAAAAAGAAATGAATTCTCAATGTGTCCCATCCTCTGAATTCTCTGTATATTCAGTGGAAAGTGCTGTAGACTCATCAGCTCCACACTATGCCATGTCGGTGATGTATTTCACACCCAACTGACTGGAACTGTTTAACCTGAAGCAAATGGCTATTTCTGTCTATATATACACAAGACATTTCAGGGAAGACACATTTGAAAGTACACTGAAAAACCTTCAGATCTAGAGGTAGCATCCCTAATAATAGAATCTTTATATATTTTTAGGCCCCTTTCACACTGGGGCGGTTTGCAGGCGTTATTGCGCTAAAAATAGCGCCTGCAAACCGACCTAAAACTGCCGCTGATGTTTCTCCAGTGTGAAAGCCAGAGGGCTTTCACACTGAAGCGGTGTGCTGGCAGGAGAGAAAAAAAACTCCTGCAAGCAGCATCTTTGGAGCGGTGAAGGAGCGGTGTATTCACCGCTCCTGCCCATTGAAATCAAAGGGGCAGCGTGGCTATACCGCCGCTGTAGCGGCTCTATGTGAGCGGTTTTAAACCTTTTTCGGCCGCCAGCGGGGGTTAAAACCGCACCGCTAGCGGCCGAATACCGCCGCTAAAGCGCCGTTTTACCGCCAACGCCCCCACCGCCCCAGTGTGAAAGGGGCCTTATAGCCGTGCGGCTTCACAGCCTGTTTCCTACTGCGCATGCATGAGTCGCTCTGTGCTTTCTGAATGGTCCCGCTGTCTTCTGGGACCGTGGGTCTCCCAGAAGGCAGTGGGAGGGAGGAGGAGGGGCTGGAAGTTTGGTAGATCGCCGGACAACGATTGTGGCCATCTTACACAGAAGTGGGAGCGGTTACCTGGTTTTGACAGCTATCTGCTCCTCCTCCCCCCCGAAAGGTGTCAAATGTGGCAGCTGAGAGGGGAGGAAGCAAACAAGCGGAGCTTCCCCTTTTGGGTATGTTTTTATTTTTTTATATGAAATCATTTCTCCTTTTCCCCCTCATGTCCGTTTGTTTGGATCCAGCAGTGCACGGTCGTTGTGTTCATGTGCACTGCTCTATACAGCCCATAGGTTATCCCAGGAGTGAGCAAGAGAGGGTGGCTATGTTACTACATACAGTGGGAGAACGAACATAGCCACCCTCTAACAGGAAGTCATATTACAGTAAAAAAAAAGAAAGAAAAGGAACTTAAAGATTTGAAGGGGGCTAAGACCAATAGAGGCTTTTATGCATTAAGAATACATCTTTGAATTGAAGTTTATGAGTTTAATGTCTTTTTAAGTCTCCTTAGGGCTTGAAGCTTGTGCTTTTTTGTGCTCTTGTGCACGTTTTTATTGAGCTTCTTCAAGCTACTCTGAGCTTATTTGAGATTTTTTGAGCATTAGTGTTTTTTTCACAAACCCTCCTAGATCGTATTTTCTTAACCACTGTATAAACAAAACAAAAAGATGGAACAAATGTTTTCGTGCAATTTCAAGCCTCTTTGAGCTTTTTTGAGTTCTTTGGGGCACTAGCTCCTCTCAAAAACGCTTTTTGAGTTTGATGGGGGGGGGGGGGGGTTGCCTGTAGGAGCATATGCCTGAAAATGCCTGAAAAAGCTATAGTGTGCATGGACACATTGGCTAACATGGAGGGGAGTTTCTAGGCAGAAAAAATAAAAGCTCAAAAGCCTGTAGGAGCCGCTTCTTTGAGCTCATTTGAGCTGCAGTGTGCATGAGCCCTTAGGCCCCATTCACACCTGAGCGTAGCGTTTTCAGGCAGAAAGTCCCACGTTTTTGCAGCAATTTTGACGCGGTTTTGCCACGATTTTGTACAGGTCAAAATGTCACCAATGTAAAAAAAAGAAAAACGCCTGTAGAATGCCTAAAAATAAGTTCCAGAACTTGCTTGAGCTTCAGGCATTTTGGGGCTTTTGGCTTCAAGCGTTTTGGAGTGGAGATGTGAACCATCTCTATAGAGAAGAATTGATTTTTTTTTCCCTCCAGCATTTTGTAGCTTCAAGCTACAAAACGCTCAGGTGCGACCTTAGACTGGTTCATTTGTCCAAAGGCTGTTCTGTCATATGAGTTACTTGCACTTAAACTTAATAAACAACCTTTATTCTTCCAATTTCACTGAATGCAAGAGGTTGGCTTGCCGTACAAGATATCAAGTGTTTCACAATCAAATCAATTTATCAGACTCATATTCATTTAGTATATCAAAAAAAGGTTTTCCTTCCACCTGTTTAATGATCTGTAGAATTCCTCTGCCATCCCACATGTCATGGTAAAAGGCCTGAGAACTCTGACAGAAGGGTAGTGTTCAATGTATCCTAGGAGAGTTTGCCACCAATTATTTTTTCACCTACCCAATGTTCATAAAACCAATTTTTATAGATGGAAGACTGTACAACCCCTAATGCAATAAGCGCATTTATGGGAGTAACTGTAACTGCACAATGGGCGTTTACCCTGTGTGCGTCCAATCCCGGACTTTTCACGTGTCCGGGAGGCACAGGTACAGCATCCAATTCCAGTCCTGCAATGTCTATGACAAGCTGAAATACGCAGCAGCTGAACACTGTACTGAGCAGTACTCATGTTTAAGGCTGTATGCGTTTGGGGATGTATGCCCAGAACACTGGTATTCTGCATTCCAGGCACGCCTAGGAACGCATATGGCACTGAACGCAAATACCATGTGGTACAGTGTTCAGCCACTACGTATTTCAGCTTGTCCTAGACTTTGACAGTTGTCAGGTAGTGGGGATGGATGCTGCACCTGTGCCTCCTGAGAGTGCAAAAAAACTGGGCACACACATGGGCTAAGTTAATATTGTGCATTAGGACTTATCTTCTGCTATTTATTTGCAATTTATTCTAAAGTGACCAGAATATTTAAAATGAAATCCAGGAACATATTTTTTTTTTTAATTAGCAAATGGTAAACTATTTTATAAGCACATTATCCTCAAATTTTATATGCAGCGTATGTGGTATGTGTTTATGGAATGATTTATGATATATACGTTATTTCTCACATTTTGTCCATGAGATTAAAAAAAAAAAATACTTCTTAGAATTTTTTGGAATATGACTACCAAATTTTAAGAAGATACGATAGAGAAAAAAACTTTTCAATGCATATTTTGTATTTTATTCTTACCAAAGAATTTTGGTTCAACAATAAGAATATAAATTAACAATTCAGAACATTAAAAGAATGCATGGTAACAACACGTAGGATACTCTCGAACATAAACAATCAAATATTAATAGCTAATAGCGTGATGTACAGAGTGCAAAGTTCAGGGTTGCGTGATGTACAGAGTGCAGAGTTCAAGAGTGCACTATATACAGAGTTCAGGAGTGCGCTACATACAGAGTGCAGGGTTCAATAGTGCACTACGTATACAGTACAGAGATCGGGAGTGTGCTACGTAGAGATCAGGAATGCACTACGTACACAGTGCAGAGATCAGGAATGCGCTATGTACACAGTACTGAGATCAGAAATGCGCTACGTACACAGTGCAGAGATCAGAAATGCGCTACGTACACAGTGCAGAGATCAGAAATGCGCTACGTACACAGTGCAGAGATCAGGAGTGCACAATGTACACCGTGCAGAGATCAGGAGTGCGCTACGTACACAGTGCAGAGATCAGAAATGCGCTACGTACACAGTGCAGAGATCAGGAGTGCACAATGTACACAGTGCAGAGATCAGGAGTGCACAATGTACACAGTGCAGAGATCAGGAGTGCACAATGTACACAGTGCAGAGATTAGGAGTGCGCTACGTACACAGTGCAGAGATTAGGAGTGCGCTACGTACACAGTGCAGAGATCAGGAATGCGCTACGTACACAGTGCAGAGATCAGGAGTGCACAATGTACACAGTGCAGAGATCAGGAGTGCACAATGTACACAGTGCAGAGATCAGGAGTGCAGAGATCAGGAGTGCACAATGTACACAGTGCAGAGATCAGGAGTGCACAATGTACACAGTGCAGAGATCAGGAGTGCACAATGTACACAGTGCAGAGATCAGGAGTGCACAATGTACACAGTGCAGAGATCAGGAGTGCACAATGTACACAGTGCAGAGATCAGGAGTGCGCTACGTACACAGTGCAGAGATCAGGAATGCGCTACGTACACAGTGCAGAGATCAGGAATGCACAATGTACACAGTGCAGAGATCAGGAGTGCACAATGTACACAGTGCAGAGATCAGGAGTGCACTACGTACACAGTGCAGAGATCAGGAATGCACAATGTACACCGTGCAGAAATCAGGAGTGCACAATGTACACCGTGCAGAAATCAGGAGTGCGCTACGTACACAGTGCAGAGATCAGGAGTGCGCTACGTACACAGTGCAGAGATCAGGTAGCAACTTAGCATGTGCAGAGCAGGGTGAGACAGTGTATTACTGGATTTTACACAATATAGACACTTTTTTTAATGTTTCAAATAGATATACCTGCAAAGAGGCCAGCCTGAAGTGATCTAAGAGGACTTTATTTTCCGACTAAGGTTCCACTTTAAATCATAATAGTCAGCAAAGGCAGAGAGCATAGGAAGTTAGAGGTTTGCTGGGTTTTTGGCAGGGCCACTTTAAATTTCTGATAGTATCAAGCTATTTTTTTTCTTGCACTTATCAAACAAATACAGAACATTCTCAGTACTATCATTAAAACAAGAGAATTTCAGTGCTTGGATTTACATGCAGTTTATATTAGATATATCTAGAGAGGATAAGTGACCCCTGAGCCTGTCAGAAGTACCTCTTGGGGGTACACGTGCCACTGGTTGGTAACAATAATTGTGCTAATGTACTTCAAAGAGTTAACACAATAACCCAACATATTGCAGGAATAATATTTTAATAATATCCAGCCAAAGCTTCACTTTTTCACAGCAAATATATGGGTTAATGATTTCAGCTTTGTACAATGCAGCAAGTGGAAAGTGGAATGGATGGTGAGGGTTACTTTGTAGACTAGCTAGGTAACGGTTATTTACTTCCTATTGCTTGTGTTTGTAATCTTTTCTCCTTCCTTTTTTTTTTTTTTTTACAGTGTTTCTTCTTTCTTGTGCAATACAAGACTATGCATGGGGAAAGCTGGGCAGCAGCAGTGAGGTGGCTCGGTTGTGGGCTAGTGGTGACCCCAAACGTCAGATAGAGCCTACCAAGCCATATGCAGAGGTATTCTTCAGAAATGGACCTATTAGACTTTAAAATGTTGTACAAATGAGTATGGATTCATAGGAGGCACTGTTTTAATGATTTTTATTATTCATTTGAATCTATAGAAGTTAAAATGCATCAGTTCCAGTTTATGTTGTTTTGCATTGTTCCTGATACTTGCTTTGTAAATCCCCCTCAATATCCCCTTATCTGACAAATTCGTTTTGTGAAGTTAAAAAAAAAAATAGGTTTTTCAAGTCTTGAAATGAATCGTTTTTGGCACCCCAAGCGCTGGTAGCAGACACATGTCAAATGTGCTACAAACATGCCAAAACGCGCAGTGATAAACCAAGCCACTCCCTGCTCCAAAAAAAAAAAGAAAAGATTTTTTTTACATTTACTGTTCATATCACCCTAAACGGATATGTTTTTACTAATGGCCTTGCTTTCCTCATTTTCCTCCAATAGTTATGGATGGGAACTCACCCAAAAGGTGACGCTGTAATCCAGCATAGCGGTGTAGCCCACAAGACTCTGGGGCAATGGATTGCTGCTCACCCGGATTGTCTCGGGACGAAGGTCAGAGAAGCTTTTAACAATCAGCTTCCTTTTCTGTTTAAAGTGCTCTCGGTGAGGCTGGCACTGTCTGTCCAGGCCCACCCAGACAAGGTAAGTTGGGTGCTGCATGAAATGGTGGAGGGATTGTGATTGAAAAAAAGTCTGAACTGTTTGGGATGTGGGCTTATTCCTCTCAATTTCTTATCTGCCCTAAAAACATAAAAAGGGAGAAGTTTATTGGTTGCTTTTCTTGGGCTCCTTTCACACAGCCGGTCAGATCAGGTCCTCCTGATCATCCATTCATCCCTATGGATCTGTGGGTGTAAACGGACTTGTGTTAGTTTACACCCGCGTACTTTTGATCCAATCTGGTCCCCTAAAAGTCCCATCTGCCACTGTGCACACAGACCTGGAACATGAGGATTCTGATCACCACACTCATAGTCTGTTGACACTTCCTCTAGCTCTGCAACTAAAACCCTGTATCTCCATATGGGCAGAGAGCGGGAGAAAAAGTTTACGGGATCCTGGCATTGCACGCTCCATTCACTATTCATATAATATGCAATACTATTTGCACAGAGCAGTTCTGATCCTCCTCTTCTCAGGTCCCCCACTGGCGCTTCTGACCCCTCACTCCTGCTCAGTGTCCGCATAGCAAGCTGCTTTGGGGGCACTAGTGTGAGCTCAGTCCCGAGCCGGCTCTGCATATCCATAGACACAAAGAGCACGGCTCGGCCCCGCTCCCTCCTCACTGGCTGTGATTGACAGCAGGGGGAGCCAGTGGCTTTTAAGTGGTTCTAAAGTCATAAGTTTTTTTACCTTAATACATTACCTGCATGAAGGCAAAAAACCTTTCACTACTTGTTTCCTCCCCCCCCTCCCCAATACTTACCCGAGTCCTGTATCGATCCAGCGCTGTGCGCGTCTGCAGCAGTGCAACACTCTCTCTTTCTGGTCCAACAGGGCAGATTGATAGCTGCAGGTGCCATTGGCTCCTTCTGCTATCAATCAAATCTATTGAGGTTAGAGGGGGACAGGGCCCAGCTGCGCTGTGTGTATCTATAGATGCACACAGCCTGGGTCGGGAGCGCACCGGTACATGTGCCTAAATAGCAAATGGCTTGCTATAGGGCCACAAAGAGAAGAAGAGGTGTGGACAGCGCCGGCAGGGGACCCCCAGAACAGCAGGTAAGTATACACCTCTTTTTATTTTAGGAGGAAAATAAATTAACCTTTACAAGCACTTTAAGGCCAGCACCCACTCCTACTTAGTTCATCTCTCTATCACTCTGTTTTAGCATCTTCTCACCGGGCTTCTTGTCAGTGCAAGAACTGATTGGCTGTCTGTGCTGCTTCTTACTCTGAGCTCTGCTGAACAGGATATGACAAAGGCTGATACTAGTGCAAATTCAAGTACTTGCACTGCTTGCATTTGAAAAAATACATTTCTGATGAATTAAAAAACTGCAAAATTAATTTGTGTCTTTTATGTCTGCTTTAAAATGTAACCCCTGCACAATAGTGTGGATTATACAATATCACTGTGAAAGCTGACATTTAAGCTGGCCATAGATGAATCGAAATTCATCCAGTTCAACAGGAACCGACCAAATTCCGATCAATGTGTAATTGCTCAACCAAGCAAGCAAGCACTTCTCCAGGTCGGTGCTAACACACTGATAGGTGCCAGCCCAGCTTGTTGCTGTATTCACAGAGAAAGAAAGGAAATTATTCAGCCGCTTATCTTAAAGTCACTTTTATTGTAGATTCTTCAAAAAAAAACGCATACTACAAATACTACAAGAGAGGTAAACAATAGACAGCTAACGTGTTTCACAGTACGCTATGAATATGCACTGAATTAGCACGAAATGTTGTCTGTGGTCTCTGTTGTATCTGCGGTATGTGATTTTATTGAAGAATCGACAATAAAGGTGGCTTTAAGATGTCCGGCCGACCAATTTCCTTTCTTTCCCTGTGTGGTTGCTGACGCTCAACAGAATTTGATCTGATAATGTTGGAAATTTTTTCTCGATCAGGGCTGCAGCTGATGATCTGTGTATCCTGCTGTCAGAATACAAATTCTCATCGGGAAGGATTCTTCTATCCTCCTCTCTTTTATAGATGGAGGAATCCATTCAGTTTTCTACTATCAGCCCCCTTGCTGATAAAAAAACAATGAATCTATGGGCAGCTGTAGTGGTAGCAGTTAAAAGTTAAAGCGTAACTTCACTTTTGTTGAGAAAAAAACATTCCCCTCTGGGTGATCTATGTAGATTGCAAGGATAACAACCTTTGTTGCAGATTCCTACCTTTTGTTATTCTGAAGAAATCCACGTCTGTGCCTCTGTACTGAGTGGTTCTAATGGGAGTGGTTTTATAATTAACTGTCAGGTGTGCAGCTACAGAGCACTAATGAGGAAATCTGCTGGGCCTGCATCCCTTTAGACGTGCTCCTATTAATAGTATCTCTCGAAAAATGACATTTTTGTTGCAGGGGATGCCAGAAATCTGACTTTTTTTTTAGGCAGACTACTGGGAAAATTGGTGAGCCAATCACACAAGCAGGAAATGATGTTTCTGGGGAGTGGTCAGTACACACTATGTGTACAGAACAACTCCATGTAGCCATATTGAAATGCATTCTCAGAAAATTACAGTGGCTGCAGATTGAAAAGGAAAGATAATTTTTAATAGCATTCAATCACAATATGATTAGTGTCACAATTATATGTGCGATATTATTTTTTCTTTATTTGCTATTTTTTTACCCATATAAAGTGGAGTTACCCTTTAAACACTTATCTATTTCTCAGAATATCATTCTTATTAATTAATCTTGTGTTCTCGTGTTTTTTTTCTTCCATTTCCAGTTAACTAGCTTTTCTACCTTTTCTCAGCAGTAACAAACACATCACTATCATCTCTTTCCTCTTAATATCTTCACATATAGGCATTGGCTAAGAAGCTGCATGCTCAGTTTCCACAGCATTACCCTGATGACAACCACAAACCAGAAATGGCCATTGCCCTCACACCTTTCCGGGGTCTCTGTGGATTCAGACCTATATCTGAGATTGTAGCCTTTTTGCAGGGTATGAAAACATTGTTCTTCATAACACAATGGAAATACCCCGGGATCATTGTAAAAGATGTCTGACACTGGACTCTGTTTCAGATGTTCCTGAGTTCCGTGCACTCATTGGCCAGGACGCAGCAGAGCAGTTGGAGGCAAGTGCAACGGATCTGTCCAAAGATGTGGAGGCTCTAAAGCGATGTTTCACCTGTATGATGCAGAGAAGTAAGGAGGAGTACGGCGAACAGCTTAAATTGTTGGTACAGCGAGTAACGCAACAAGGTACCCAGTTTTCTTTACTATTACCTAAACGCATTCTAATTTTGTTCTTATTTTTTTTGTTCCATTTGTAGAAAAACTAAAAGGACTATTTATAATAATGTTACTTTTTCCCACCTATTTTAAGGGCCTCTTCACATCAGATCACGGTGCGGGAAACCGACGTTCTGTACACATTTCCTGTACCATGTTCAAACCACACTGCCTTTGTGATCTGCAGTGGGTGTTAATGCAATGCTAACAACACCCCAAATTAGGGTTGCACCGATACTTGCATTAGTATCGGTGCCGATACTAAGCATTTCTGAGCAAATACTCGTGCAAATGCTGCAATAACTGAAACCGATACCTTTCTGGTGCGATTTACTTGAGTCCAAGTATCGAGTACTTGCTGATAAAACACCGGTATTGGTGCAACCCTACCGTAAACTCCAGTCACAAACACAGTTTTTTTTGCCTGTACCAGATTGCATGGTACAGAAGTACCATGCAATTTGGTTGTAGTGTGTTTTTTTTAAATGTAGTGCATGCACTACTTTTGGTGTGGTGCAGTGCGATTTCAGCCCATTCAAATGGATGGGCTGAAAATGCACTGCACTCAAATTGCACAGGAACGCAATCACATTCCTGTGTGATTCCTGGTGTGAACCGGCCCTTTAAGTGGATGTAAACCCTCATATATACCCAGTGAAGTGAACATCCTCAGATGATACACAGAGATGAAACAAATCCCCCTACATAAGTTTTACTTGTACATTTGCTGTCTTTAAAGCTTTGTGTTTTTTTACCTTTATGCATCCTATGCATTATGTCATTTACCGGCTCCTTCCTTTTCCAAATGCACACAGACTCTGTCCATTCATAACTGAACAATGTAAACTGTGTTTAAGATGCTTTAGTTTATGAATGGGCAGGAGCATCTGTCTCCTGTCCATTCATCTCCAGTGCAGCTGAAGCTGCAGAGAAAGGGACTGGGGAATCTGTGTCTTCAGTTCCTTTCTCTGTCTCAAAAAAAAAGAGAGAATAATAAATAATTAAAGGTTAAATTGTAAAAATTCAATAAAAAAAAAACACTGACACCATCCAATATATAAATTGTAAAAAATAATAAAATAAATTGTAAAAAATAAAATTGTAAAAAAAAAAAAAAATACTGCCAAAGTACACGCCTCATCAGTGCCCATCAGCGCCACCTATCAGTGCCCATCAGCACTGCATATTACTACCACTGTCATATGTAAACAGAATCCACCCTCCAATGGTGCAGAAGATGGATAGCGGCACTAACTATAACAATGATGGAAAAAAAAAAAAAATAGCTTGAAACCCCACCGTTCTTAGTACCTTGGGGTGAGTTAGAGATGTGCTGAATTTCAAAGGTGATGCATCATAACTTAGCACTCACTCTTATAACACATATAGTATTAGTGATCTAAATGAATAGAACACTCCCGTGTGTACAACAAAATAAATGTCCCCCAATATTCCAACTAATATGTGATGAATATATATTACTATACACCACGTGAAAAAATACAAATAGTTCCTACAATATATAATCACTTGAAAAATATATAAAAGAAATAAAAATATATAAAAACTAAAAATAAAATAGTATATTAAAACTAAAAATAAAATAATATAATAAATAAATAAAGTCCAAAGTGAAATAAAAAAAATCCAAAAATAGTCCACAAAAACAGTGATGATAATGTGTGACAAGAAAACACCACTCCAAGAAGAAAGTGCAGGTGTCCTCAAAATCGTTCTGCTGTGATCCTTAGATTGTAAGCTCTAAGGAGCAGGGCCCTCTGATTCCTACTGTATCAAATTGTATTGTATTTGTACTGTCTACCCTCAAGTTGTAAAGCGCTACGTAAACTGTTGGCGCTATATAAATACTGTATAATAATAATAATAATAATAATCCGTAAATTTCACCACACCTCCGTGACGTGATTCCACTCCCTTCTGAAATTCAAACTCACCAGCTATTAAGGCCTCCCACTCTCGTGTTTGGCCGAACAGAGCCTCAACCCACTGTCATGGGGGTTAGCATGCGTTCCAGATCTCCACTGCCACACACTGGCTTTCCTCCTGATAATCGTGTGTTTTTTTAAATAAAAACACTATCTGTTATAAAAATACAGTGTGATATTTGCGTGAATATTGCCCCAAGAACCACAAGTCCTCTCACTGTCATATGACATTAAAAAAGTATCGGTAATCGGTATTAGTGAGTACTAGAAACAACGTATCGGTACTTGTACTCAGTCTTAAAAAAGTGGTATTGGTGCAACCCTATTTTTCAGACTAAGAACATTTTTTGCAAGTACAGAGAAACAGGTTGATCTTGCCAAAAATGTTGTGTCACTTCCTGTGAGCCAAAAAGACAGCATAAACAATGTTTTGTGAACTGTTACTCAAATAAATCCACCATGTTATGGAGGTGAACAAAGACAGATGTTTGTCCAGCCAGGTTAGTAACCATGGCTCCCTCCATAGACACCTTGGAGAAGTGAGTGTAGACACAATGGGGTTGATTTACAAAATCTATTGCAGTTCTGCAAAGAAACCAACCAGCTTCCAGTTTTTAATTTGTCAAAGTCTAAAGTAGAAGTATAACACATTTTTTTTTGCCTGGAGTAAGAGAGAGTTATAACCCCTGTCAGATTTTTTTCCTTTTTTTGCCATCTGTGTACTATTGAGGAAATTTCCCTTTACTTCCTGTCCCATAGCCAAACAGGAAGCAAGAGGAAATCCCTGCAACTTAAAGGAATTCTTTGGAGACCCCCAGGTCATCAGGGCTAGTGTCCCCATTGGAGGATTTCCCCTCAAATAGAAAAGGTTAATCTCCTTAACGAGGACAGCAATAAAAACTGACAAATGTTCTAATCCTGCTGCACTCTATCCAAAACTAAAAAAAATGTTTTGCCTTTAAACCCTTTTCACACAGAGCCGCTTGAAAACTGCCCATAAAACGTCAGGCTTTAGCGGGTTTTTTTTTTAAGGTCACGTGATTCAAAAGAACCATTTTGCGGCTCTTTTGAAAGGTGTGCTTTTCATGCGTTTTTAAAGAACTTCCCACTCATTTCATTGGAGAGGGGCTTTTTGAGGCGCTTTTAAAAGCGCTCCAAACATGCTCCAAAGATGCAGCTTGCAGGACTTTTTTCACTGCCCCACCCCAGTGTGAAAGCATCCATTGATATTAATGGGAAGCAGTTTTCAGGAGCTTTTCAAGCGCTTTTTTTTTTTTTTTTTTTTTTAGCGCAAAAGCACCTCAGTGTGAAAGGGGTCTTAGTTGTACTTTAATTGAACAAGCTGAAGTTAGAAGCTGATTGGCTACCATGCACAGCTGCACCAGATATTGCACGCTCCAGTTCTAGTAAATCAACCCCAATGGGACAGGAAATGAGTTACTTGCAGAATCAGGAAATAAAGGGAAAAAAAACTAAAAAGTAAAACTAAAGCAACCACTATATCTAAGGATTGGTAAAATGCAATACCGTATTTATCGGCATATAACACGCACTTTTTTCCCCTGAAAATCAGGGGAAAATCGTGGGTGCGTGTTATAGGCCGATCCCCCCCCAATTGTGTGTGATCGGAGCGATCGCGGCAATTGCCGCGATTGCCGCCGACATACACAGCCATGTGGAAATTCAAATACGGCGCCGAGACTGCAGGGTCTCGGCGGAGCGGAGCTACACATAGCCGAGAGTCTTCGGGTTTTCTCGGCGCCGCTTACAGTCCCGCCCATAGGGCGGAACTGGGCGGGACTGTAAGAGGCGCCGAGGAAACCCGAGGACTCTCGGCTATATGTATCAGCGCTCCGCCGAGTCACTGCAGTCTCGGCGCCATATTTAAATTTACACGGGGCTGTGTATGACGGCAGGGATCGCGGCGATCCCACAAAGCTGCAGGGGGGGGGGGGCAAGGCTGCACGGGGGCAAGGCTGCACGGGGGCAAAGCTGCACTGGGGACAAGGCTGCATGGGGGCAAAGCTGCACTGGGGCAAGGCTGCACTGGAGAAAAGCTGCACTGGAGAAAAGCTGCACTGACATGGCTGCACTGACAAGGCTGCACTGGGGCAAAGCTGCACTGACAAGGCTGCAATGGACACTGGGGCAAGGCTGCACTGACACTGACAAGGCTGCAGATGGACACCGATAACGCTGCATTGATGGGCATTTTAATGTAAGTTTTTCTTCCTTAAACTTTACTCCTAAAAGTTTTTTTCCTTAAAATTCCCTCCTTAACTTGGGTGCGTGTTATACGCCGGCGCGTGTTATATGCCGATAAATACGGTATATAAAATGTTGGTTTTGGGGTTTATATACGTTTTAATACTAAGTATAAAATTGATGCGCTTTAAATAAATAGTGCACAATATGCTGCTGCGACTAAGCTTAAATCCAGGAATAAAAAATGCATACATGTGAATAAAATAAATTAATAATTATGGTGCTAATACATGTGTTAAAATTGCCAAAATAAATCTTCAAATTGGTGATGTGACGGTGAATATAAATAAAATAATAATGACACTCTGAGTACAACGTCCAGGCAGAGATAAATAGTGGGAGAAAGTAAAAATAATTAAACAGTTCCTTCCCTTAATCCAGATTGATTGACTCACTGGGTTAGATCGTTTGTACCAGGATATTTAGTTTTTCTTGTATCCCACTTCAGCATTTACACTGCTGATGATTCGGCTCTCAGGATAAAGGTTTTATGCAAAGCAAGCAAAGAAAAAATAGATCATTGTGCAGTGAACTTACTAGATAGTACACAAACAAAACAGGGACAAGAGATACACTCACAAACTCCCGGTCTATTAGAAGCATTCAAATAAGCAGATTGCAGTCAGCCGCTGTGGACGAGGTTTCCCATAGAGAAACAGCTGCTGTTAACCTTCAGGTGTATTGCAGGAGCTTAGGACGTTCAGTGCTGCAATACACCTGAAGGTTAACAGCAGCTGTTTCTCTATGGGAAACCTCGTCCACAGCGGCTGACTGCAATCTGCTTATTTGAATGCTTCTAATAGACCGGGAGTTTGTGAGTGTATCTCTTGTCCCTGTTTTGTTTGTGTACTATCTAGTAAGTTCACTGCACAATGATCTATTTTTTCTTTGCTTGCTTTGCATAAAACCTTTATCCTGAGAGCCGAATCATCAGCAGTGTAAATGCTGAAGTGGGATACAAGAAAAACTAAATATCCTGGTACAAACGATCTAACCCAGTGAGTCAATCAATCTGGATTAAGGGAAGGAACTGTTTAATTATTTTTACTTTCTCCCACTATTTATCTCTGCCTGGACGTTGTACTCAGAGTGTCATTATTATTTTATTTATATTCACCGTCACATCACCAATTTGAAGATTTATTTTGGCAATTTTAACACATGTATTAGCACCATAATTATTAATTTATTTTATTCACATGTATGCATTTTTTATTCCTGGATTTAAGCTTAGTCGCAGCAGCATATTGTGCACTATTTATTTAAAGCGCATCAATTTTATACTTAGTACTATTTGTTTGGTTATCTGATCACCCTATATTGATAGCAGCTTTAATTTACTGATTTCTTCATAGCACTAACTATATTGGTATATATATATTTTTAAGCACAATTTATTTATATCACACATATCTTTCCACATCAGCGCTTGGTTTTTATTCATTTTTTTATATACGTTTTAAGTCCAAATAAATGATACTATCAGTGTGTTTTTATCTACTTCTCTACCCCACGTTGCATAAAAGCTTTACTGTGCTGCATTTCTGTATGTAAACAAGGGTTACTCCACTTTAATGGGGAAGAAAATAGCAAATATTAAAATATATAGCATATACATTTGCTACACAAGCCATATTGTAAATTAATGTTATTAAAGAGGAGTTCCAGTCAATTTTGTGTTTATTAAAAATCAGCAGCTGCAAAAACTGTAGTGATGTGCTCACCCGAGCCGCTCTGTCCCTGGCATCTCAACTTTGGGCACCCGGCTGTGACAGCTTGCAGCATCCATCTCATGCTGATGTCTATATCTAAAAAAACAAGAAGCCCCCAGGAATTAAATTGAGTCACATTAATTAGAAAACCTGTTTCTTATGCAATTGTTTTTTTTCCAGTTCAGAGTGGAAGTGATGTGTCTTCTTGTATTGGAGATCTGCTCTTGACACTAAACTCGCAGTTTCCAGGAGATATTGGCTGTTTTGCCATCTATTTTCTCAACGTGGTAACTCTGCAGCCAGGTGAAGCCATGTATCTCGGAGCCAATGAACCCCATGCATATCTGGAGGGGGGTGAGTAGCTTGCACGAGGTTACACATACATTTAGTATACCGACTTTAGGTCATGACACAGGAAGGAGTTGATCTCATTAGCGTCATCTACCTTCAGCTGGTCATCTCCTTCCTGTGTCATGACCTAAAGTCGGTATAAGAAGCAAGGCAGAAGTAATGGATACGTATTTTTAAACATGAATTTTAAACTACCAGTATATGATAAGATAGTGTTTTATTTTTGCCAAAGAAGTACATTAATGCTATATTGGTACATAGGGGAGCTGGAATTTAGAAAAACTTATCCTTTTAAGCCTTGTTTTTAACTGCAGTGTCAGTCTGGTGTGTTTTATTCTAGCATGTAACCACCTCTGATACTCTGTGAGTCGGGAACCCGCCCAGCATCCTTCCTTGATTGCCCTCACTTACCTCCACAGAGGAAAGGAAGATACAGGTCGGCTGTCTGCTGTGCTCTCTCCGGAGTTCATATGGAATTCTCCTCCCCCAGCCTCTCCCCAGCAACCAGAGGTGGTGGGTGGGATTGGAGGTGTGGCCACCCCTTTCATGCTGTACAGATGGCTGCTATGGCTGATCCAGCAGCTAAAGATGAAGGAGCAGAGAGAGAGACCCTGCAAGTCTTTCATCTCTACTGGAGCAATAAGTGGCAGAGGGGGAGATGCTCCTTCTCGCTGACTGACGCCGCATACCACTCACTGACTGACGTTACACACCGCTCACTGACTGACGTTACACACCGCTCACTGACTGACGCCGCATACCACTCACTGACTGACGTTACACACCGCTCACCGATTGACGTTACACACCGCTCACTGACTGACGTTACACACCGCTCACTGACTGACGCCGCATACCACTCACTGACTGACGTTACACACCGCTCACTGACTGACGTTACACACCGCTCACTGACTGACGTTACACACCGCTCACCGATTGACGTTACACACCGCTCACCGATTGACGTTACACACCGCTCAATGATTGACGTTACACACCGCTAAGCGATTGACGTTACACACCGCTCAGCGATTGACGTTACACACCGCTCAGCGATTGACGTTACACGCCGCTCAGCGATTGACGTTACACGCCGCTCAGCGATTGACGTTACGCGCCGCTCAGCGATTGACGTTACGCGCCGCTCAGCGATTGATGTTACGCACCGCTCACCGATTGACGTTACATACCGCTCACCAATTGACGTTACACACCACTCACCGATTGACGTTACGCACCGCTCACCGATTGATGTTACACACCACTCACTGACTGACGCCGCATACCACTTACTGACTGATGTTACACACCGCTCACTGACTGACGTTACACACCGCTCACTGACTGACGTTACACACCGCTCACTGACTGACATTACACACCGCTTACTGACTGACGTTACACACCGCTCACTGACTGACGCCGCATACCACTCACTGACTGACGTTACACACCGCTCACTGACTGACGTTACACACCGCTCACTGACTGACGTTACACACCGCTCACTGTCTGACGTTACACACCGCTCACTGACTGACGTTACACACCACTCACTGACTGACGTTACACACCGCTCACTGACTGACGTTACACACCGCTCACTGACTGACGTTACACACCACTCACTGACTGACATTACACACCGCTCACTGACTGACGTTACACACCGCTCACTGACTGACGTTACACACCACTCACTGACTGACGTTACACACCGCTCACCGATTGACGTTACACACCGCTCACCGATTGACGTTACACACCGCTCACCGATTGACGTTACACACCGCTCACTGATTGACGTTACACACCGCTCACCGATTGATGTTACACACCGTTCACCGATTGACGTTACACACCGCTCACCGACTGACGTTACACACCGCTCACTGACTGACGTTACACACCGCTCACTGACTGACGTCACACACCGCTCACTGATTGACGTCACACACCGCTCACTGACTGACGTTAGACACCGCTCACTGATTGACGTTAGACACCGCTCACTGATTGACGTTAGACACCGCTCACTGATTGACGTTACACACCGCTCACTGACTGACGTTACACACCGCTCACTGATTGACGTTACACACCGCTCACTGATTGACGTTAGACACCGCTCACTGATTGACGTTACACACTGCTCACTGACTGACGTTACACACCGCTCACTGATTGACGTTAGACACCGCTCACCGATTGACGTTATAAACACCGCTCACTGATTGACGTTATAAACACCGCTCACTGATTGACGTTACACACCGCTCACTAATTGACGTTACACACCGCTCACTGACTGACGTTACACACCGCTCACTGATTGACGTTACACACCGCTCACTGACTGACGTTACACACCGCTCACTGACTGACGTTACACACTGCTCACTGACTGACGTTACACACCGCTCACTGATTGACGTTACACACCGCTCACTGATTGACGTTACACACCGCTCACTGACTGACACTACAAAGAGAGCTATAGTTATAGCTGCTGGCAGTAATGGCATGTAGAAAAATCCAACAGACTGATTGTACCCAAGTCGATTAATGGATCGACTTGGGTATAATCAGTCTGCCAATACATGGATTGAAATTTCGATCCATGCATGGCTGGCTTCAGGTAAGTGTCACTCGTTATTCATGTGCCACCTAGACTTAACAAGCATTGAACCCTTCCATTGGCTGGGGGGTCCACACTGCAAGAGTATTTTTTTCCAAACCGGAAGTTTATGTGGACCTATACAAATGAATAAAATGCCAGTTGTTCACATTAGAGATACCAAGCTTAAAGTATTAATCGAAATATGCTGCCCCATCTATACCAACTGCTTTTTTTAAGAAAGGAGAAAATACATTTTGGTGTTTTTTATTTTATTTTTATTTTTTCCTAACATAAAATTTTTATTTACTTGGCTGGTTTATTGTCTCTAATATTTAAATACAATATTAGGGTTCAGTGTTTTTATATAAAAATACTATCTGTTATAAAAATACAGTGTGATATTTGCGTGAATATTGCCCCAAGAACCACAAGTCCTCTCAGAATGTCATTTCTTGAACAAAAGTAATTGTTCGATGAAACCCATGATCTATTTTGTCTGCCATGTGGTAACATGTATGTCTTCTTATTTCTCCTGTATAGACTGTGTGGAGTGTATGGCTTGTTCTGACAACACAGTCCGTGCTGGACTCACCCCTAAGTTTATAGATGTGGACACGCTGTGTGAGATGTTAACCTACATATCCGCTCCTGCCGCTAACAAACTCTTCACTCCAACACCTTTCGGTGGAGACCCGCACGCCCTCCTCTACAACCCACCTGTACCTGATTTTACTGTCATCAAAATTCAGGTCAGACATAATTAAAATGTTAAAAAATAGGTTAAAGTATTTCTTTGTGGGTGTGTATTATGGGAACACTGATTATATAAATCTCAGCCACCAGGTATGCAGCGTTTGAAGTTCAAGATAAACATTATGCCCTCCTTTACATGTGATTTTTTTTTTTTTTGCCGTCATATGACGTCGCCCGACAAGAACAATCCCATCTCTTTCCTTTTTCTATAGTGCCTGTTCACATCTGTGTGATTTTTTTACTCGGCTGTTTTTGCTGCATGTCCTTCTATAGTGCGATTTTGGCTCCATAGCCTGTAATGGAATTGATGCAGATGCATTTTAGATGTGTTTTGACAATTTTTTTGCAGTAAGAAAAGAGTTCCTCCCCAAAAGAAAAGCTGCTATCGTCAATTCCTTTCTGAAGAAGCTAGTAACCTCAATTCAATAAGGTTTAGTGCGGGAACCAGTGCGATTCCAGTGCAGGTTCCCACATCACATAGAACTCGCAGGCAGTTCACACTACCCTATGCAAACCGCCGTGCGTGTCAATAGAAAGTTAATGACACCCCCAGATTGGTTCGCATTCGCAGTGCAAACTGTCAAATGGTGCAGGAATCGGATCGCATGGGTGTGAACACCCATGCAACCCGATTCCAGTGCGGACCAAAAAAAGGGTCCTGCACTATTGTGGTGGGAATGCAATGCGAATTCAGCCATACAGTATGTATGGCTTAATTTGCATTGCACAGACATAGCATGTGATCTGCACCGGTGTGAATCCAGCCTTAAAGTGTAAGTTCCCCTTTCAGGAAGATTTTTAGAAAATTCCCTTATGCAATGCTACATGTAGTGAATAGAACATATCATAGCTCTTCCTGTTGGAAATTGTGACGATCCTTCCATTCCAGATGCAGCTTCGGGACATATAAACTATACGCATGCGCTGTGCATCCTCTCCTGGCTGCAGCAACCTCAATAGCGTCTTCCCTGGGCTGCTCAAACTCTGCACATGTGCAGTGCACTCAGCTATAGAAGTAGACCGTTTCCACAGCCCAGAGAGGTCACTACTAGGGTTAACTTGAGCCAGAGAGGAATTACCACGCATGCGCGCAGTTTGAAAAGCCCGGAGCAGCTGCTAGGAGGTGCAATATATTGAATTCAACCCATCCTGCTGTTTGAGAAGTATGAGGGGACAGCAATTTTTCTGGAGTAGACACAAAACAACTGCATCTGGAATGGGAAGACCTTCACTATTTCCAACAGGAGGAGCTATGCTATAGTATGTTTTATTCATTAGATGTAGAATCGCATCTGGGGATTTTCTGAAAATCTTCCTGACCTGAAACAAGCATATTTGTTATCAGAAACCATGAAATCAGGCCAAGACAGAAGTACAGTTAAATCACACTTGTTTAACAATAAAAGTAAAAAGAACAAATGTTGTCAAAACATAGCCAGAGTTCAGAAAACGGGATGGATAGTCAGCCAAGTCAGAAGTCTGGGATCAATATAGTGCAACAGCAAGCAGGATCTGTTGCCATAATTGATGTCAGCAAAGCAGGTCTTCACCAGGATCGCAGGAGATGTTTCTGTGATGTAGACCAAGGCGAAGGCAGAGCTCCTTTGGACTGGACGGCTTAAGTAGGCAGGACTGACGAGCAGGATATCATCAACAGCTGAGTAACTGTGGAGAGATAGGAGCTGGCAATTAGCCGACAGCTGAGCGGCCAGCTCAGAGAAGGAAGGGCTGAGCCCAGCCCTGACATTTGTAAAGTCAGACACCTTCATGTTTATGCTTGTTCCAGGTAAGGGACACAGAGTAGTGAAGTAAACATGACAACCAGGAAACTAGCAATTGCAGAATCCATGTCTCTGTAAAGTTTTCTTTTTAATATCCACAAGCTGGAACTTTTTTTTTTTCTTCATAAAGACTTCAGAAAGCCATTTAAAGCTTTTCAAATGCTTTGTAAAAGATTGCCATAATGGGGTATATAAGAATTTTCACAAATTAACAGAAAAGCAGTAAGTATGAGAGGCATATACAATCATTTACTAGTGTTAACAAATATATTAGTCTTTCCTAGCATAATAATTAAAATGAATGATACCACATCGCTCTAATATGTTTGACATGCAAGATAAATTAACATCCAGAATATTTAATGTGTACTTTTTATTTGCAGGTACCGTCTTCTGTGTCCCAGTACCATGTGCAAGCCTTAGACTCTGCAAGCATTCTGCTGGTTGTCCGGGGCCAAGCATCTGGGCAAGGATCGTATGAGAATTTAAATCTCTGTCCGGGATCTGTTCTGTTCATCTCTGCTAATGAAAGTTTAACCCTCAACGTGGATCCATCCCACTCTCTTCTCTTATTCAGGGCTTGTTGTCTACTGTGAGAAAACAGCAGATTTGTTATATCTTACACTCCTTTAGTATGTTTCAGCAAAGGGTATTATAACAGTTGTTCTGTAAAGTCTTCTAGATGAATAAAAATAGAACACTATGATGATTTATAAGTTGTGTGTACCAAGATATTATTTTGACTAATAACCACTTGACTTGCCTATGGGTAGACTTGAGTTGGGGAGATTGGTTGAAATTTTCATCCTCATGGGTATATGGGAGACGCACATAATAGTGAGTCCGGAAAGAAGTGGCCCTTTGATGTATCTCTACTGTAAATTGTGGTATATCACAGGCTAAAGCTGACAATACACTGATCAAAATTCAGCCAGTTCAGCAGGGACTAGTCTAATTTTGAACAGTTGGGGGTTATTTATGAAAGGCAAATCCACTTTGCACTGTAAGTGCAGTCGCTCTAAATCTAAGGGGTATATCTGAAATGAGGGGAATCTCTGCTGATTTTATCGTCCAATCATGTGCTAGCTAAAATCCTGTTTTTTATTTTCCTTGCATGTTCCCCTTGGATCTACAGCGACTTTACTTCTAAGTGCACTTGTAGTGCAAAGTGAATTTTCCTTTAGTAAATAACCCCCAGTGTGTGTGGCTGTCCCTACTTGACAGAAGTCAATTGTTTGATCAGCTTCTGCTGAAGGAACATGTTGGAAAACTTTTGTCGAGCAGCAGCTGCAGCCACTGATCAGTGAATTCTGCAAGCTCCACTGTCAGAATACAATGTCCCAGCAGGGGGGATTCCTCAAAAAAATAAGTGTATGGTTAGCTTTATGCCTGGTACAGAGCAAAACAAAATCATTGTCCTTTTTTTTCCCACAAATAGAGCTTTCTTTTGGTGGTATTTGATCACTTCTGCGGTTTTTACTTTTTGCCCATTAAACAAAAGAAGAGCGACAAGTTTGAAAAAAAACACTATTTTTTACTTTTTGCTATAATAAATACCCCAAAAATTTAAAAAAGTAAACAGTTCATCAGTTTAGGCTGATATCTTCTACATATGATCACTGTATAAATGGTCCCAAATGGTCCCACTGTGTCAATGGTCCCAAAAATGTGTCAAAAGTGTCCGATCTGTTCGCCGCAATCCTGATTAAAAAATCGCAGATCGCCGCCATAAGCGTATATTGATCAGTTTGCACAAAAGTTATAGCGTCTACAAAATAGGGGATAGATTTATGGCATTTTCTTTTTTTTTTACTAGTAATGGCGGCAATCTGCGATTTTTTTAATAGGGATTGTGGCGGACAGATCGGACACTTTTTGAGACCATTGACATTCATACAGTGATCAGTGCTATAAAAATGCACTGATTACTGTCTAAATGTCACTGGCAGGGAAGGGGTTAACACTAGGGGGCGATCAAGGGGTTAAATGTGTTCCCACAGTGTGTGTTCTAACTGTTGGGGGATGGGACTAACTTGGGGAGGAGACCGATCACTGTTCCTATATACTAGGAACAACAGATCAGTCTCCTTACCCCTGATAGAACGTGGATTTGTGCGTTTACACACACAAATCCCCGCTCTCACTCTGTCAGGAGCGATCACGGGTGCCAGGCAGACATTGCGGCTGCTGGGCACGCGCATCGGCTCCTTAGGGTCGCGGTGGGTGCGTGCGCCCCCTATACTCCTTAAAGCGCCCGCTATACAGCTACAGCAATTTGCGCAGGAGTGCCATTCTGCCGACGTCAATCGACGGCGGGCAGTCGGCAAGGATGAGTTCACCTTTCATAGCATGGTACTGTGAGTGCTGTGGTAGTTCATTGATACTTCCTGTCAGAGTGCATCAGCTTGCCCGTACGAGGTACGAGCATGCAGATACACTGACAGGTCTGCAGGAGTCCTGCATGGCATCAGCGATCCGATGATCACTGGTGCAATGCTTTACAGGCTCCTGCAACAAAAATAATAAAAATGTGCATTTATTATTTTTCATAAAAAGTTGAACTTATCTTTTAAACATTTATGTGTCCTGGGACAAATTGATGAATGAGTCTCTTGCATTTATTTTTTAATGGGAAAGAAGGGTTTCTAAAATAGAGAATACAATTCATTCAAATTATTTAAATGATCAGTCCTGAAATAGCCAGTGTTACTCCTGGAAACTTAACCATGACAGTTTGTCACTCTTTAGACTGATAGCAAGATCTCGGTTTCAATTGCCAGATCTACACTTTGCTAGGGGTTCTCTCTTTGTTGAATATTTAAAGTGACACTAAACTCACATTATTAATAAAATAAAGGTATTATGACTAAATACAAATAATGGGGAATTTACGAAGTCTGGGGCAACTGAGCATGGCAACCAGTCAGCATTTATCTTTCATTTTTGAAGCTTAAAGTATAACTAAAGGCAAATCTTTTTCCTGACGCCAGCATGACAGCATACCAGTGATAGAGCTCCGCCTCTCTTCCACTCCCTCAGGACCAGTGAATAGCATAAAGGTGTAGTTGGGCCCCACCCCAGTCTTCTTTTTTCCTCATGCCTCCACTCACACAGTGTAGAGTAAGCAGTACTATGTCCCAACCTCACCAGTGCAGCATCCATCTGGGTTCAGCCTCTCCCAGAATGCAGTTCCAGCGCTTGGGCCGCTAAATGTGCTAATAGCCCCTTCTGTGGGTCTACAGACAGACTTAATTGCTTTTCACAGCAATTACAAACTTAGGAAGATGTCTGACTCGGTTTCTGTACCCCAAGGCAGAGGGGACAAATGCTCTGATTTTCTCCATGGATCTGCAATCTAGTCTATATATTTCCCCCAACATCTCTTGTAATAAGGTTCCTCTTGAGACAGTCAAGAGTGAATGTGGTAGTCATAACCATTCCTCCATTTTGACCATGAGGGCCTTGGTTTTTCCTGGCCTTTTATTTAATGAAACAGAAGCCAATTCCCCTTCGCTCCTATGCAGACCGCAGCTCCAAGCATGGCGGCTGAGAACCTAGCTTGCTCCAGAGTGATCTCTACTTTGTGGAGTGTGAGAAGGCACTTTACTAACAACATCTATGCAAAAATCTGGAACAAGTTTGTGTTTTTCTCGGCAGCAAGGTATTGATACTACTGCACCTCCGGTGACAGCTGTTCTGGACTTCTTTTGGCCAGATCGGACATGAGCATTAGCCTATATTCTTTGAGACTGCAAGGGTGTAGACTACGTCGGCAATAATAGGGCTTAAATGGGCCAAAAATCCTTTAATTTGAACAAATTTTGAGGATTAGTCATGAGGATTCGACCACCGTGAAAGAGAATCTGTCCCAGTGAAATCTATCGGTGTTGCTGGATTTCATATCAGTTCGACCGTTTGCTCCAACAGAGAGTGTTTGATTTGGGACATTACCCACTAAGCAGTATCTATCACAAGAACTTCAAGCAGAAGGCTGTCTGAGATTCAAACTCTTATGCCGCGTACACACGGTCGGACTTTTCATCTACAAAAGTCCGACAGCCTGTCCGACAGACTTTCGGCGGACTTTTGGCGGACTTGCGGCGGACTTGCGGCAGACTTTCTAACGAACAGACTTGCCTACACACGACCACACAAAAGTCCAACGGATTCGTACGTGATGACGTACACCGGACTAAAATAAGGAAGTTGATAGCCAGTAGCCAATAGTTGCCCTAGCGTGGGTTTTTGTCCGTAGGACTAGCATACAGACGAGCGGACTTCGGGGTCCGTCGTAGTTACGACGTAAAGATTTGAAGCATGTTTCAAATCTAAAGTACGTCAGGTTTGAGGCTAAAAAAGTACGTTGAAAGTCCGGAGAAGCCCACACATGATCGGATTACCAGCCAGCTTTAGTCCGTCAGCGTCCGTTGGACTTTTGTAGCTGAAAAGTCCGACCGTGTGTACGCGGCATTAGAGCAGGGGTAGGCAACCTCGGCCCTCCAGCTGCTTTGAAACTACCCATGAGTCCCATGAGACATTTCAAGACCACAGGCATAACTCCTAGAGGCAGAGGCATGATGGGATTTGTAGTTTCACCACAGCTGGAGGGCTGAGGTTGCCTACCCCTTGCTTATTACATGATATGAAAAGCTCAATTGTGGATAGAAACTTCTTTCAAGTTCTGGACATGTCCAATTTGTGTGACTTTTCTGTGTGATCCTCTGGAAAGTTAGGCAATGCCCAGATAACTGTTAGATTGAGGGCTGCCGCTACCCTTGGTGCAAGATGATCTGCACTACAGGATGCAACTCTACTCCTGAAAAAAAAACAATATCTTTCTGAAGCTCTAAGACACCTGTAGGCAACCTCGACCCTCCAGCTGTGGTGAAACTACAAATCCCATCATGCCTCTGCCTCTAGGAGTCATGCCTGTGATTGTTAGGGTCTTGCAATGTCTCATGGGACTTGTAGTTTCAAAACAGCTGGGGGGCTGAGGTTGCCTACCTCTGCTTTACGGAGTAGATCCGGGTGCCTTGCCATCAGTGGACTTCGGAGGAATGATTATTCAGTCTTTTGTCCCATTCTAACTTAAAAATTGATTTGACAAGTAGAACGCCCCCTATCAGTTAGTTATTTATCACTGGTATGCTGCCATGTTGGCGTCAGGAAAACTGAAAATTGTTTTAAATACTTACCGTAATTTTCCTTTCCTGATGCCAATCCATGGCAGCATACGGACCCACCCTTGTACGTTTTGGTATGTAGCTAATTACAAAGAATAGGGTGGGGCCTAACTACTCCTTTATTTATGCTATTCACTGGTCCTGGGGGGGGGAGTAGAAGGGAAGCAGAACTCTATCGCTGGCATGCTGCCGTGGATTTGCATCAGTAAAGGAAAATTACGGTAAGTATTTGATACAATTTGCCATTTTCTTTTTGGCTTTAGATAGGGTGCAGGAGGATTAGAACGCTTGTCAGTTTTTATTGCTATTTGCGCACCCATTAAGAAGATTCTCCCTCTCTATGTCCTTTTTTACCATTATCATTGAAAGTGAAATCCCAACTTTTGGGTTTTCCCCAGAAAAGTAATAGAGGGTAAATCTTCCAATGGGGACACTATTTTTGGTGATCTGGTGGTCCCCAAAGAATTATTTTAATTTACAAGGATTTCTTCTCACTTCCTGTTTGGCTATTGGCCAGGAAGTGAAGGGAAATCTCTGAAATGGGACACAGATGGCAAAAAAAAATCTGACGGGTTTTAATCCTCCCTTACTCGATCCAAAATGGAAAAAAAAGGTTTTGGCTATAGTTCTACTTTAACTGAATAGGCTAAAGATGGAAGCTGATAGGGTACTATGCACAGCTGCTGCAGATCCTGTCTTCTCCAGTTTTATTAAATTCCCTCTCAGGCTGGGTTCACACTGGTCCGACAAACGCTCCGACATTGGGAGCTCATGTCGCATGACGTGTGAAATGTAATGTTTCCCTATGGGAGCCGTCCTAACTGGTCCGACACAAGTCGTTCCGACTTTAGAAATGCTCCCTGTACTACTTTGGTCCGACTTTGATCCTACTTCAGCCTATTGACTATCATTGAAGTCGGATCAAAGTCGGATTGCCGTCTTGCATGATCCGACTTCGGCATGCGACTTGTGCTCAGATGTTCTTGAGGGGGAACTCCGCGCCAAATTTTAAATAAAAATCCGGCATGGGTTCCCCCTCCAAGAGCATACCAGGCCCTTGGGTCTGGTATGGACCTTGAGGGGAACCCCCTACGCCGAAAAAACGGCGTGGGGGGTCCCCCCCAATCCATACCAGACCCTTATCCGAGCACGCAGCCCGGCCGGACAGGAATGGGGGTGGGGACGAGCGAGCGCCCCCCCCCCTCCTGAACCGTACCAGGCCGCATGCCCTCAACATGGGGGGTTGTTGCCTTGGGGGAGGGGGGCGCGCTGCGGCCCCCCCACCCCAAAGCACCTTGTCCCCATGTTGATGAGGACAAGGGCCTCTTCCCGACAACCCTGGCCGTTGGTTGTCGGGGTCTGCGGGCGGGGGGCTTATCGGAATCCGGGAGCCCCCTTTAATAAGGGGGCCCCCAGATCCCGGCCCCCCACCCTATGTGAATTGAGTATGGGGTACATGGTACCCCTACTCATTCACCTAGGGAAAAAGTGTCAATGTAAAAAAAAAAAACACTACACAGATTTTTAAAGTATTTTATTAGACAGCTCCGGGGGTCTTCTTCCGACTTCGGGGGTCTCTCCGGTTCTTCTCCGCGCTCTCCGGGTCTTCTGCCGGGCTCCTCCGCTCTCTTCTGCTCTTTTGCCGCTCTTTTGCTTAAGCAGAGGAGTCCGGTCTTCAGTCTTCGGTCTTCTGCCCTCTTCTCTTCTCCTGATGTTGACACGACGCTCTCTCCGGCTAGAATGCTCTCTGTGCGCTCTGCTCTGACTTATATAGGCGGTGACCCCGCCCCCTTATGCCGTCACAGTCCCTGGGCATGCTGGGACTATGACGGCATACGGGGGGCGTGGTCATCGGGTGATGACCACGCCCCCTAAAACGTCACAAAGTCTGTAACTTCCTTCTATCTCTTCCTTTGTTTCATCTCTCCAATGCAGGTTTTTGTTTTCTGCTGTTCTCAGATCTCCTGTTCTAGAGTGGCTATGTTCGTTCTCCATGCCCACCTTGTGTATGTGAACATAGCTACCCTTTCCTGCTTGCCACAGCCGATTCAGCGCTATGGAAATTGTAGTGCGCATGGGAAGAGCATGTGACCAGAAATAATGGTCACTGCTTGCCATACACTTGTAGCAGGGAGGTGCAGCGATGGAGGATTGTACAGGACAAAAAAACAGAGCCATAACATACTTGATATTTTGGAACAGTTGATGTACTGTAGAAAAATAAAAGATAAAAAGTGAGTGTCACTTTGTTTAAACCATTGCCACATGCATAAAGGGTGGGCTTTGTGTCACTGGGTGGCTTATGTTTCTTTGCTCACAGCACAGAGACCAAGTTCTCAGAGAGATTTTTCAGTCCTCACTGACGATCAGAAATGGACCAACATCCCATCATGTGACCACTGTGAGAGCCAATCAGTGTGGTCTGGGGCTGCATGAGTGCTGCCAGCACTGGGGAGCTACAGTTCATTGAGAGAACAATGAATGTCAACATGTACTGTGACATACTGAAGCAGAGAATGATCCCCTCGCTTCGGAGACTGGGCCGCAGGGCAGTATTCCAACATGATAACGTCCCCAAACACACCTCCAAGATGACCACTGCCTTGCTAAAGAAGCTGAGGGTAAAGATGGACTGGCCAAGCATGTCTCCAGACCTAAACCCTATTGAGCATCTGTGGGGCATCCACAAACGGAAGGTGGAGGAGCACGAGGTCTCTAACATCCACCAGCTCCATGATGTCGTCATGGAGGAGTGGAAGAGGACTCCAGTGGAAACCTGTGAAGCTCTGGTGAACTCCATGCCCAAGAGGGTTAAGGCAGTGCTGGAACCAAATGGTGGGCACACAAAATATTGACGATTTGAGCACAATTTGGACATTTTCACTTGGGGGTGTACTCACTTTTGTTGCCAGTGGTTTAGACATTAATGGCTGTGTGTTGAGTTATTTTGAGGGGACAACAAATGTACACTGTTATACAAGCTGTACACTCACTACTTTACATTGTAGCAAAGTGTCATTTCTTCAGTGTTGTCACATGAAAAGATATAATAAAATATTTACACAAATGTGAGGGGTGTACTCACAATTGTGTGTGTATATATAAATAAATAAAATCACAAAAACTATGTCAGCCACTAAACACATACTAGATAGCAAAAACAAGAGAAAGCTTCCAGACACATAATGTAAAAAATGCTATGCGGCACAAAATGCTCAGTGAAGTATTTTCTTCATTTTGTGCAGCAATAAAAATGCAATGTGGGAGCCAATGCTCCGGGTCCTGGACTGTACCTGGGGAGATCTTTGAACACCTGGATAGCAGCAGCTGTGTACATATATCCAATATGTGAAAGCGCCTGGAAACAGGCAGCTTAAAGAGATATAAAAATGAATTTTGAGAATTAGAGGAGGGTTTCCTTAGTAATGTGCAAATGTTAGCGAACTTTCACAACCATTTAGAACTTTAATATGATTAGCTGCAGATATTCAGGCCTTGTTCACACAGGCCAATTTAATCTGCAACCCCCCCCCCCCCCCATGCAGGGCCGTGTTTATCAGCATGGGAATGTACAAGTTTTGTGTAGATCCCCCGTTCTAGCAGTCCCATAATTGTCATATCGGACACAGTTGCTGCTCCCAACGGGATTGATTTACGAAAACTGAAGAGTGCAAAATCTGGTGCAGCTGTGCATAGAAACCAATCAGCTGCTAACTTTAGCTGTTTCAATTAAGCTTTGCCAAAAAAAAACCTGGATGCCGATTGGTTTCTATGGACCAGATTTTGCACTCTCCAGTTTTAGTAAATCAACCCCATTGTGACATCCATGCAGGGCCGTGCACCCACACAGATGTCACACTGGGAGCAGCAGTTGTGTAAATGCCCCATGCTGCATGTCAACTGACAGCAATGGGACTGACAGCATGGGAATGCACGCAACACCTGTTCAGGTCACAGATTAAAACACCCTGTATGGACGAGGCATTGGGACCCTTTTACACAGACTGTGCAATCAGGTCTGCCTGTCAGTTTTTCAGGCGGACCTGATCAGACCCTGCATTGTCCTCAATGGAGTGGTGGATGTCAGCGTACACATGTCTGCTGCCATCCGATCCGCCGAAGACGGTTCTATTCTCCATTTGTACTGCTGATTGGATCAGATTGAAAAATGGACAGACGGTCCATCTTCATCCGATTGCCCCATAGAGAGTGGAACTGTGTCCGTTCTGCATAGCTGAGCGGACACGGACCTGTCATCCACCTGTTTAGTGAGGATCAGCAGAGAGATCCCCCTGCTGAGCAAACAGATTCCACATACCGGAGGCACCTGTGTGAAAGTGGCCTTAGGCGGCATACAGAATGTGTTTTAGCAGCATACATTGTTGCTGAATTTCAAATGTATACTAATCCCAACCAAAAAAATATATATATTTAATGGAGTAGCCAAATTATGTCCTGTGAGTCACATCTGGCCTCTACAAGATTTTACTCATCCCGCAGCTAGGGTCAGTGGCATATCAGCAATATGAACAGATTGAGGCCAGCAGAGATGGTTCATAACCTCCAATTCTTACCCTGCCCCATCCAGACTCCAGCAGCCCCCCCCCCCCCCCCCTCACGTTATCATCCCTGTCATTGTGTTCTACAACCATCAGCATCAAGATTTTATTTGGCCCACAACTAGGGTCAGTGGTGTACCCTCAATGTGGGCCCACTGTACTCGCACACAGTTGAGCAGGGGTCCACTAATAACCAACGACATGCCTTCCCCCAGCATTTATAGGATGGGATTTCTTACAACCAGACCTAGTGCAAACTCCTGGTTCTAGTCCAGCTACAGCCATGCTTACAATGATGAGGGGGGGGTGGACCCTGATGTAAGCAGGAGGTGGACCTCATTTCTAAAACCAATTCTTTCTTTCTTTTTTTTTTTTAGTTCACAAATATTTGTAAAATATACATTGTGGCACTAGCACTGAAAAGTTTGGAGACACCTGCTTTAGACTTCTCCCCTTAGGAAACAGGATTGAATGCAACTATTAGGTGGACCCACATTTGTCTGCATTACTCAGAGAACAGTTGTCTATGTGGTGACAATAATGGACCCTTACCATATCTGAAAGGTTAGACGAAATATGCAACTGCAATTCCAAAACACCATAAACATTTACCTGTTAACACCTCCCACCACATTATTACTGCAAAGATGGGTCTGTACCAGGTGGCAGGATGGTTTCCCTGAAAACTCATCTTTTCCAACTTTTTACACCGATATTAACATAATATAACATGTTCTTTTTTTTCTGCTTCTCACCCACTAACCCCAATCCCACCAGCTGTCAGATTTTGAAAACAGTGCAGCTGTGTCTGCATCAATAGGTGGAGACAGGGCGGCTCGGGAGCAAGCCCACATCAGTGCCCCCATAGAAAGTGTCTTTCTATGGGGCACTCAGCAGGGGACCCAGAACAGGAGGATCGGTGCTGCTCTGTGCAAAACTAGTTCACACCTTGCACAGAGCAGGCAAGTACAACATGTTGTTTTTTAATAAAATAACAAATAAAGCTTTACAATCAATCAATTTAAGTATGTAGAGCAACAGTGTATAACAAAAGAAAACCCTTTACTTTTTAGCAGTTATTATCTTCTAGGGTCTGTTAAAGTGATTGTAAAGTTTGTTTTTTTTTGTCTCTAAAAATAACAAACATGTTATACTTACCTGCCCTATGTAGTGGTTTTGCACAGAGCAGCCCAGATCCTCCTCTTCTCGGGTCCCTCTTCGGCTCTCCTGGCCCCTCCCTCCTGTCGAGTGCCCCCACAGCATGCAGCTTGCTATAGGGGCACCCAAGCTGAGTTACAGCTCCGTGTCCACTCAGACAGGGAGCAGCGGTTCAACCCTGCCCCACCCCCTCTCTCTCTCCTGATTGGCTAACTAACTTTGACTGACAGCAGCAGGAGGCAACTGCTCCGATGCTGTCTCAGCCAATCAGGAGGGAGAGTCCCAGACACTCCTGGACATCGCTGGAGAGAGATGGGGCTCAGGTATTAGGGGGTGCTGGGGTGGCTGCTGCACACAAAAGGTTTTTTATCCTAATGCATAGAATGCATTAGGATAAAAAACCTTCTGACTTTACAACCACTTTAAATACACAAATATAGCAGAAACCTAGTGAAACTATTTTTATAGAAATTAAAAACACAACTGGAAACATTGAAGGCTTCATTAACAAAATGTCAAACAGATATGACAAGAATGACAGCAAGAGTAGACACTGGTGTGAGCACAACACATTACAATAGAGAATGAGTGTACACGCATTAGTATATAAATATAACACACAAGCTTTGGTACATTATCCATACAGAATATAAAAATATTTTAGTGTCTTAAAGATAAATTTCAGGCATGGTACATTTCTACATAGTTACATTGATCCAGCTTGGAACTATGAATATACCATACCTGGCCGATGGCCCTGGAAGCTGGAAATCTCTGAAGTACTCACCACTACTCCAGTCATCTCCACTTTTTTGGGGGTCCTGTACAGAGCGGTTGCCCTGCAGTCTTCTAAACACAGGGGGGTCGGCCACTCAGCACGAGCGCCATTCAGGGAGTAGTCTATATTTTCTGAATAAATGCAGAGTGGTCTCTGACTGGACGAGCCAAGGAGGCGGGATGGTGACATCGCTGTGTCCAAGTTGTCCAATCAGAGAACAATTTGCATTCATTTAGAAAGTGCAAAGCATTCTCTGGATGGCCCCCATGTTGAGCTCCGACCTCCAGTATTCACAATGCATCAGGCTGGCCGGCCTCTCAGCCCGGGACCCGGAAACAAGTGGAGATCACTGTAGTATGTTAGCCCAAATAACAATAGTCCCACACTCCACAATGTGGAAGGTGAGAGGTAGTGTTGCGGGGTGATAGAAAATCCCCAAATTACACAGCATTCATAATCTGCTATTACATCCCGCTCATCCTGTTGGCTCCACCGATTGGTTTACTCATAGAATAGGGATAAAAGAGATGGTCCCCAGATACCCCCTTGTGGCTTAATCCGCTCCTCGCTGAATTTCACACTATTCCGGACCCGAGCCTATGGGCAACAAGGGGCATTAGGATACTCGACCACATATGTAAAGACGGGGCTATCCTTCCCTTTGACACTCTCAAACAAAACCATGACCTACCCAATTGTTACTTCTTTAGATATCTACAGCTTAGACATGCCTTCTCTTCCCAATTCAAAACTCAACCACCATTACTCTTTCACTCCACCTTAGAATCCCTCCTCCGGAATGATGATCTGGTAAAACCCCTATCCACCATATATAAGGCACTATTACCATCAATGCATTTTGGGCTTGAAACTCTCCAAGAAAAATGGAGGGCTGACTTCCCTGAATTAGATACAGAGGACTGGGAGGATATGTGGGAATACCCTTTTCTTCAATTAGTGGCAGTGAAGGACCGTTTAATTCAATTCCGGATTCTACACCGGGTGTATTTAACGCCGCAACGGCTGAACAAAATTTATCCTGGGGCCTACCCTAGCTGTTGGAAATGTGGTGGCGTAGAGGCCGGTTTCTGTCATATGTTGTGGTCCTGTCCCAAAGTGCACTCTTTCTGGGTAGAGGTGACGCAATTTATAACCTCACTGTTAGCATTCCCAATCCCGCTGACTGTACCGGTCTGCTTGCTTGGCCTGGTGGGCTCTTTAGCGCACCGCACAGCAACTAAGACCCTTATAGGACTTCTACTTTTTTACGCCCGTAAAGCAATATTACTAAAATGGAAAAAACCCGATGCGCCCTCTCTGACCTCTTGGAAAGCCCTGGTCAATTCTACAATACCATTATATAAAGCCACATACCTCTCCCGTGGGTGTATTGCTAAGTTTGACAAAATATGGAAACTATGGCTTGACTCTACCTCCACTAATGCCGCTCAAGAATAGACGGTATATCTGACACCCATTAGCTCCCCCTTCTGTGCTAACACTTGCTAAGTCCCTTGTGACACCCCTATAGTTGAACCTTTAATGTCCTAGGTCTAGTTCCAGAATCCCCTCCTGGGAAATCTCACTTTCATCGAAGACGAGTTGCACATTCTCCTTTCATAATCTCTCCAATTGGAGTGGTTGAGCAGTAATAACTAGTTTTTGTTTTGTATTTTAGCATTTGTTTTGTATTTTATCTGTTTTTCTGTCGAAAACAGCAATGTAATAGGCAGATAACCTGTTGTTAGGTACCGATTTACATGGTACTTTTTGAGCCGGGGAATGCCCCAAGGTTCTGTTTCTGTAAACCTATTAAAATTAATAAAGAGAATTTAAAAAAAAAAAAAAAAGAATAGGGATAAAAGAAAAAGCATTGCACAATGATCAGCAACCACATCATCATATATATCGCACAAGCAGATCCACTCACATATCCTTATAAAGTACCAGCGCTTAGAGAACAATCAGACGCTGCTAGCGAATTACTTTCCACCTACGATATCCACCGTGCTTCATGCAGACACATCAGATGACGTCACTGGCTCCTCCCAACGCGTTGCATCATGTCACGTGACTTTATCAAGGGTCACGTGACATGTCGCGTCAGGAGGAGCCAGTGACGTCATCCGATGTGTCTGCATGAAGCACGGTGGATGCGATAGGAGGAAAGTAAATCGCTAGCAGCGTCTGATTGTTCTCTAAGAGCTGGTACCTTATAAGGATATGTGAGTGGATCCGCTTGTGCGATATATATGATGATGTGGTTGCTGATCATTGCGCAATGATTTGTTTCTTTTATCCCTATTCTATGAGTAAACCAATCGGTGGAGCCAACAGGATGAGCGGGATGTAATAGCAGATTATGAATGCTGTGTAATTTGGGGATTTTCTATCACCCCGCAACACTACCTGTCACCTTCCTGATTGTGGAAGTATCGGTTCATTAGGAGTGTGGGACTATTGTTATTTGGGTTAACATTTGCTCCTGTGGAGGGGTGGTGTTTGCCTCCAGTGCTGGTGATTTAACACATCCAGTAGCAGTGTATTGAAGGTCTCCTTATTATATATTCTCTGCTGATATGCACACTATATTTATTGCCAGTATTATTTTATGTAATTTTTCACTAATAGTAGTCTGTGCCCTTTATTAGAAAGTTAATTGTAGCGCACTATTTGTCTTATCATACATTTTAAGTGTCAGAGCACTATGAGAATGGTTGCAGCTTAATTATTTAGGCATTTTCTAAAATTTGATTTATTTAATCACATATCAGCACTGTAGTACACCATTTTTTCACTGTAGTATGTTTCAGTGTAGCAATGCTGACTTCTAGGTGCATCGGCTAGATAAGGTATATACAGTTACATTGGTCCAAGCTGGGCCAGTGTAACTAAAGAAGAAGAATTTCAGGCATGGTATATTTTTACATAATCTTAGGCAAACAAATCTAGGTTTAGATTATGCTTTAAGCCCTGGTTCACATTGATGTGGGATTGAAATCGTGCAAGTTCACCTGAACTCGCACAATTTCATTCCCGCATGTCAGTCCAATGATTTCAAAAACATCTGTGTGGTTTCCTGCACAGATGTCTATTGAAATTGCACCTAAAATCGCCAAAAGTAGTACAGAAACTACTTTTGGGAATCGATGCGGCGGTTCCATTGCGGGTAATAGCCGATTAGACATGTCAAATCACATCAATGTGAACCAGGGATCTCCAAACTACGGCCCTCCAGCTGTTGCAGAACTACACATCCCATGAGGCATTGTAAAAACTCTGACATTCACAAACATGACTGGGCATGATGGGAATTGTAGTTCCTGAATAACTGGAGGGCCATAGTTTGGAGACCCCTGCTTTAAAGGATAACTAATAAAAACTATCCTTTAAATGAACAACCCCCTCTAAGTCAAAAAGCTCCCAGTTGTTAGGCCCATTAGTTGACAACGGAAGCCCCATAGTAACTCTATGGGTGACGTCACTTCCCAGCCGACTGTCGGCCTTGTCCTCTGCAGAGCTTCTGCCACTGGGGACCGGACCAGAGCAGCTTCAGAAAAGGTATGTATAGCAATTTCTTCAATACAGGGTTATATAGATTAGGGTTAGATCGTGGATGCCTATAGACTTTGCAAATTGGAGCACATTTATTTTGTAATTAAAGTGGACCTTCAGTCATTTTTTTCATCTTTCCATCTATTATATCTTCTGCCTTTGTTGTTTTAACTTTGGATAGTAAAATATTTTTTTTTCTGCCAGTAAATACTTTATACAGCCCACTTCCCGTTTGTCTGGTAAAAAGCCTAGGCTTATGACATCATGCAGAGCTTTCTCTCTCTCACTCTGGCGAGAGTCTGCCAGGAAGAGAGGGAGGGATGAGTCATAAGAGGGCCAATGAGACCTGCAGAGCTAGGTGTGCCTCTGTGTAAATCCAGAAACAGGCAGCAGCTTTAGCTGCCACAGTTAAAATGGATGCAGCCAGACTCAGAGGAGGGAGATTTCTGCAGCATATTTGGCAAGTACAGAATCACAGTATATATAAAATAATATGCAGAGTGGTTGGAGGGAAGCTTCAGAATGGCAAAGATGGGTTTTTTTTTTAAATTATGAGAGGAGACTGCAGTTCCTCTTTGAAATGGTTGTAAAGGCAGAAGGTTTTTTATCTTAATGCATTCTATGCATTGAGATAAAAAGCTTTCTGTGTGCAGCAGCCCCCCCCCCCCCAATACTTACCTGCACTCCATCTAGATCCAGCGATGTTGCAAGAGAGACTCGGCTGTCTGGGACTCCCCTCCTCATTGGCTGAGACAGCAGCGTGGCGCCATTGGCTCCCGCTGCTTTTTAAAGTCAGTGCACCAATGAGGAGAGAGGGGGCAGGGCCACAGCTCCATGGTTGAATGCACACACACACACACACACACAGACAGAGCTGCAGCTCGGCTAAACCCATAGCAAGCTGCTTGCTGTGGGGGCACTCAACGGCAGGGAGGGGCCAGGAGCACCGAAGAGGGACCCGAGAAGAGGAGGATCTGGGCTGCCCTGTGCAAAACCAACTGCATAGAGCAGGTAAGTAGAACTTTTTTTTTTCCCTTAAAAATAACAAACAAGACTTTATCACTAAACATTGGGCTTTTAAAAGCCTCCTGAAGAGTAAATCTTGAATTCCATATAGGATTTGTTTTGCAAAACTACATTAGTCCAGTTTGGACCAATGTAAAGAAGTATGCATACACCATAACCTGTGGGATCACCCTGGAAGCAGAAAATTGCTGTAGTAGTCTAGTCTCCGCTACTACAGTTATTGCTGCCATTTTATAGTCCAAGGGTCACACCACTATTCCGTATTCCAGCTACCTGTGTCGCCTCCACTATGCCTACTGGACTATAACTAGCACCACAACGGTGAGGGTCTCCCTCTGGTTTCTACTGCTTGTAACTTGCCTACATATATCCGTCGCCTCTCAATACCCGAAACATGTTGGATGGACTGCATAGTCTTTATAAATGTCACTTGCTGCTGTAACCTATGATTGGCTAACAGTACTAGCAATTCTAGTTCCAGCCTATATTTTTGTGCGCAGGCAAATATGGTAGGTTTATAAAGGATTTTAAATTATCATAGTATTACATTTAAAGCAGAATTTCACTTGTTTCACAAAGTGTAGCTGCTGACTTTTAATAAACAGACACTCACCTGTCCCATAGTCCAGCGATGCAGGCGCCCGAAGCCTCGCTCCTCTCCCCTGCCTCTCTGCGGCGCCGGCATTGCAAGTATGGGCTTGCGGCTTCACAGCCAGGTGCGCACCCTGAATGGCCAAGCAATCTTCTGGGACCTGTGACGTGTTCCAGAAGATTGCAGGGAGGGGGAGAGGAGTCATTGTCTAGGTGGGAGCTGGGTACCGGTCAAAACTAGGTACCCACTTCTCTCCCCATCCCCCCCCCACCCAAAAAAAAAAAAATAGAGAGATTATATATATATATATATATAGCCAAATGTGGCATGGAAGGGGGTGAGAAGTGCTTTTGGGTGGAACTCCGCTTTAAAGTATTTTGTGAATGAACACATAACTGAAGTTAACGGTATTTTATTGACCTGGAGTTAGTCTGCTAACACTTGGAAGTATAGGCTACACAGGGGAAGGTTTTTCCCTGTCTTGGCTCCCATGGTGTATAGTGTATATTTTGCTATGCAATACACCAAGTACATCTGCTCATCTTATTACAAATTAATTTGTCAGTGACTAGTTCAGTTTATTCTTGGTATACTCAATTAGCTGCGTTAATACTGAATACCATTGTTCACCAAACGTAAGTCTTAAAACATTCACAGAACTTTAAGCCCTTTTCAGAGCTTCCACTTAGTGTATGTTAACATTTCCTTAACTTCTAAACAAATAAAAAAAAGGATAAAACAAAAAAATTAATATTACAATAAAAAAAAAAAAGTGTTTACAGACATCAAACAGTTTTGCTACTTCTGTCAGTATTTCCACACTGACTACAGCCAGTAAATGTCACTCAGCCGAAACCGGATTAGCAAGGTAACAAAAAAGACTCGGGCTGGAGGTCAGAGCCAGGCACCCTATGTAACAATACGGTAACAAAATAGCCAGTTACAGACAAATTGAAAAACAAAAAAAAAATTGGACAAATTGAATGATAAAAGGCACGTGATCCATAGGCAACCAATAGCCATTCCCTAAGCCACTTCCAGTAAATGTAGGTGTGCAAAGACATCCGCCTTGTATCATTTGAAAACTGTTTCCATACAAGTTGAAGAAAAAACAGCTTTAGCCATGTGGAGCAAGTGCTTCTGAAGAAAGTAACAAAGCCAAGATTGTCGTAAGAGAATGTAAATAGTTCAAGGTCTGTAGCCAAGATCATTTCATAGATCACAATGTGTGTTCTTGAGCGCATGTAACACTTTTATCCTCTTTGGAAAGGCTTCTAGAATTGTTGAGGAGCGCAGCAAGCATCCCACATACATCATCTCCAAGCCCAACTTTGTCTGGCCAGGAACCTCCTCTGATCATGTGGAAGACGCAGCTAGAGGTTGTCATCGGGTTTAGTGCACCCCTAGCCATGCCAGTTCATTGAATGCAGCAGGACCAAGACTCCCCGAAGCAACATGGACAGGACAACGAGCGATCAGGCTTTGGAGGTATCAAATCCAGATCCTCATCATCTGGAATTTCATCCAAATGATAACCATCCTGGAGAAGCTGTCTGTTAAGATCTTGTGAGACCTGCTGTAGAATAATCAAACACACGGGTCAAAAATGAGAACAGATTATTAGACAGTACATGGTTTACAAATAAAATAAAAATCCAATTCTAACCTCTGCTGAGGAATATCCAGAGGAACATCTAGACTCCAATTCAGCATCACTACAAAAAAAAAAAAAAAAAAAAAAAAGGGGGGGGGGGGGGAAGAGAACAGGAAAATTAGAGAACTGGGAAAACGAGACACATCAACGCCAAGGATTAAACCTCAATACAAGCGGTTAGGGAAAAAGACAAATAAAAAGCATTTACACAGAGGAGAAGCACAAATGAAAGGCAAAAAAATCATAATGTTGGCGCTAAATAAATCTTGTATAATGATAAATAATCTCAATTATTTGCTTCGGTACAAGCAAACAATGGGCTCCCACCAACATCATGATAAGGACATTCCCCTATTTGATATTTCATTAGGTGAATAAAAGAATAGAAAAGTGGCTGAATTATGCTTCACTAGTCACCTCTCCTCCCTCTTTCTGCACTTTCGAATGAAGGAACGCAGTACATCGGTGCGATCATTCATGTGCCCCTTCCCTCCAGGCTAGGATAATACGATTTTCTTTCCTGCAACTGCAGGTTCGATTCCCCCATTAACACAATCCGTGCCGAATTGGGTGGATCCCCCCCTGGCGGAGCTTTTTGCGGGGAGCCATCACCGTTGGGAGAACACCGTAATTATTGCTAGCGGCTAATCACATCCTAAAAATCTGACATGATGGTTGTACACAAAGCGATCAACTTGGGTATGATTACCCTGCCCATACAAGGTTTGAATCTTTGCCAGTCTCAGTTGAACCGGCTGAGATTCAACCCTCTATGGCAGGGGGTCTTAAACTAACGGCCCTCCAGCTGTTGCGAAACTATAAGTCCCATCATGCCTCTGCCTGCTGGAGTCATGCTTGTAACTGTTAGCCTTGTAATGCCTCATGGGACTTGTAGTTTCACAACAGCTGGAGGGCCACCAGTTTGAGACCCTTGTTTATGGCCAGCTTAAGCTTGCTCTCAATGCAAGATTGACAGCACTGTCCAAAACAGACTAGCTCAGAAAAAAGATGTAGAAAGCCTTTCTAGAACACGCTTTCAGGGTTTATATTTACCCATCGAATGGATACTAAAACACGCATTTAAATTGCCATCATCCCTTCTTTAGCAGTGGTCTCCAAACTGCAGCCCTTTGCTTGCTTTTATTCAGCCCTTGGGGCACTTTTACTGACACTTATGAAATACACTATTCCTCCCCATGAGATCAACAAAATTGCCATAATTACTGTTATCGACACCAGCGACGGGGGCTCTACTCCTCCCACCGACACCAGCGACGGGGCTCTGCTCCTCCCACCGACACCAGCGACGGGGCTCTGCTCCTCCCACCGACACCAGCGACGGGGGCTCTACTCCTTCCACCGACACCAGCGACGGGGGCTCTACTCCTCCCACCGACACCAGCGACGGGGGCTCTACTCCTCCCACCGACACCAGCGACGGGGGCTCTACTCCTCCCACCGACACCAGCGACGGGGGCTCTACTCCTCCCACCTACACCAGCGACGGGGGCTCTACTCCTCCCACCTACACCAGCGACGGGGGCTCTACTCCTCCCACCTACACCAGCGACGGGGGCTCTACTCCTCCCACCTACACCAGCGACGGGGGCTCTACTCCTCCCACCGACACCAGCGACGGGGGCTCTACTCCTCCCACCGACACCAGCGACGGGGGCTCTACTCCTCCCACCGACACCAGCGACGGGGGCTCTACTCCTCCCACCGACACCAGCGACGGGGGCTCTACTCCTCCCACCGACACCAGCGACGGGGGCTCTACTCCTCCCACCGACACCAGCGACGGGGGCTCTACTCCTCCCACAAAAACCAAGTACTAGGGGGAACCAAAGAGATTACCAAAAAACAAGAGTTGCATAAGGAGAACCAACCATGGCATTGAATAATCTAGAAGAAAAAAAAAAAAAAAAAGTACTTTTTTGAAAATATAGATATCAAAAATGACAGGCCAAAATGGCCGACACAACCAAACCCCAACAAATAAAAAAAAAGCTTAGGCAATAACTGAAACTGGAGTAGATGTGGCAACATCCGGTCTATACAAACTCAGGCTGCAGCGTGGACACAGACAAAAAGGGAGGGACAATGAACAGCAGGATCAACCAGGTTTTTTTTTTTTAAAATCTACAGAAAACAAATGCTCTAGTGGCAAAGTGGGTGTGAACAGATTGGAATACATGGTGTATTGTCATATTTTAATGATTTCAATTTAATGACACTTTATAGTATCATAATCATCTTGGCTCTGCATTTGTTCTAACAGTACGCATACCATTCGTTTTTTTTTTTTTTCATTCAACCACCAAGCTGAATGAAAAGTAAAAAAAAAAACAAAAAAAAAAACACCACACTAAATAGCTCGGGAGGAGGATGGGATATTAACTATCTGATGTTAGTACAGTGATCTCCGCCGCTAAGCTTTCGTGTTCTGATGGGGGGGGGAATGAGAATGTTCATTGGATGCTGATCGGCAGACCGTGCCCCTTTGACAGAAGCCAGCTGAATAACCTGGTTCTATCGGCCTGAATGTCAGACGATTTTTATTGAACTGGCTTATGCCGCCCTATATTTGGCCCGTGTCTTTTGGCTAAAAACAGGTTTAGACTTGTTCACCACCATATGAATGCCCACTGAAGGTGGCACAAAGCCAGAGCCTCACCAATTAGGTGTAGTCAACAATTTAGCTCAGGAGAATGCATTGACACTTGAGTCCTGAAATATTTAGAAGGTACCAAGAATGTGCATTAAAGTGATTGTAAAAGTCAGCATTTTTTTTTTTTTATATTTAAAACAAACATGTCATACTTACCTCCACTGTGCAGTTCATTTTGCACAGAGTGACCCCAAACACCGACTTCTGGGGTCCCCAGCGGCTCCCCCTCTTATTAGATAACCCCCTAGGAGAAGCACTCTCCAGGAGGGGGGGGGGGTTACCCTGCGCCCAGCATTTGCATCTATAGACATGAATGCCAATGGCTGCCCTGCCATCAGTCTATCCAATCAAGAGCCGAGAACCCTCGGCAAAGGAAGAGCGTGGGCTCAGGTAAGTAAAAATGGGGGGGCGCTGGGGGGGCGGTAGGATGCATTAAAGGTGAAAAAACACGAGGGTTTACAACCCCTTTAATCACTTCCGGACCGCCGAACGCCGATATACATCCTTACTTTCAGGACAGATATTGTTGTTATGGCAGCTAGCCGTTCGGCCGGCGGTCCACTACAAGATAAAAGTGGTCTCTGCGGCAGATTCACAGCGAGATCACTTTTATCGGCGACGGGAGAGGGCTCCCCCTCGCCGTGCTCCGATGCAGTCAGCAGCGGTGGAGGCGATCCGGTCCTCTCTGTGGATGGGCATGAAGACGAGTGAGGGGAAGATGGCCCCCACCCGTCTCTATGACATTGCAGGGCAGAAGCGACATCAAAACATCACTTCCACCCATAGCTCTTAAAGGGCCATTTTTTTTGATCATTTTTTTAAATGACAATTTTTTTTTTTTTTTTTTAATTGCATTTTAATCTAAATATGAGATCTGAGGTCTTTTTGACCCCAGATCTCATATTTAAGAGGTCCTGTCATGCTTTTTTCTATTACAATGGATGTTTACATTCCTTGTAATAGGAATAAAAGTGACACTTTTTTTTTTTAAAAAACAGTGTAAAAAATAAAAAAGGTAAAATAAGAAAAAAAAAAAAAAAAAAAAAAAAAAAAAAACGCGCCCCGTCCCGCCGAGCTCGTGTGCAGAAGCAAACGCATACGTGAGTAGCGCCCGCATATTAAAACGGTGTTCAAACCACACATGTGCGGTATCGCCGCGATCGGTAGAATGAGAGCAATAATTCTAGCCCTAGACCTCCTCTGTAACTCAAAACATGCAACCTGTAGAATTTTTTAAACGTCGCCTATGGAGATTTTTAAGGGTAAAAGTTTGTCAGCATTCCACGAGCGGGCGCAATTTTAAAGCGTGACATGTTGGGTATCAATTTACTCGGCGTAACATTATCTTTCACAATATTAAAAAAAAAAAAAAAAAAAGGGCTAACTTTATTGTTGTCTTATTTTTTAATTAAAAAAAAAGTGTATTTTTTCCAAAAAAAGTGCGCTTGTAAGACCGCTGCGCAAATACAATGTGACAGAAAGTATTGCAACGACCACCATTTTATTCTCTAGGGTGTTAGAAAAAAAAAAAAAAAAAGTTTTTAACTTGTAAACACATCTAAAAAAAAAAAAAAAAAAAAAAAGAGGCTCGGTCCTTAACCACTTCGGCCCTGGAAGGATTTACCCCCTTCCTGACCAGAGCACTTTTTACAATTTGGCACTGTGTCGCTTTAACTGCTAATTGCGCGGTCATGCAATGCTCTACCCAAACAAAATTTGCGTCCTTTTGTTCCCACAAATAGAGCTTTCCTTTGATGCCATTTGATCACCTCTGCGGTTTTTATTTTTTGCGCTATAAACTGAAAAAGACCGAAAATTTTGAAAAAAAAAAAAAAAACGATATTTTCTACTTTTTGTTATAAAAAAAATACTATTACACAGCTTTTAGTTTATGACTGCCTATGTCATTTCTTGAGGTGCTAAAATGGCAGGGCAGTACAACCCCCCCCCCCAAATGACCCCATTTTGGAAAGTAGACACCCCAAGGAAATTGCTGAGAGGCATGTTGAGCCCATTGATTATTAATTTTTTTTGTCCCAAGTGATTGAATAATGACAAAAAAAAAAAAAAAAAAAAAAAAAAATTACAAAAAGTTGTCACTAAATGATATATTGCTCACACATGCCATGGTTATATGTGGAATTGCACCCCAAAATACCAGATACCACATGTGTGGGAATTTTGGGGAGTCTAGCCGCGTACTGGGCACCGAAAATCAATTACCGCCTTCAGGATTTCTAAGGGTGTAAATTTTTGATTTCACTCTTCACTACCCATCACAGTTTTGAAGGCCATAAAATGCCAGGACAGTTCAAACCCCCCCCCCCCCCAAATGACCCCATTTTGGAAAGTAGACACTCCAAGCTATTTGGGGAGAGGCATGGTGAGTATTTTGCAGCTCTCATTTGTTTTGGAAAATGAAGAAAGAAAAGAAAATTTTTTTTTTTCTTTTTTCAATTTTCAAAACTTTGTGACAAAAAGCGACGTCTGCAGAATACTCACCATGCCTCTACTGCTAAAATTACTGCCCTCGATCTGACCTTCGCGGTGATACCTCACATGCATGGTGCGATTGCTGTTTACATTTGACGCCAGACCAACGCTTGCGTTCGCCTTTGCGCGAGAGCAGGGGGGAGACAGGGGTGCTTTTTTTTTGCTTTTTTTATCTTATTTTTAAACTGTTCCTTTCATTTTTTTTAATCATTTTTATTGTTATGTCAGAGAATCTAAATATCCCCTGAGATAGCAATAGGTAGTGACAGGTACTCTTTTTTTAAAAAATTGGGGTCTATTAGACCCTAGATCTCTCCTCTGCCCTCAAAGCATCTGACCACACCAAGATCAGTGTGATAAAATGCTTTCCCAATGGCGCTGTTTACATCCAAATCTAAGTCATGAAATGCTCGTAGCTTCCGGTTTCTTAGGCCATAGAGATGTTTGGAGCCATTCTGGTCTCTGATCAGCTCTATGGTCAGCTGGCTGAATCACCGGCTGCATTCTCAGGTTCCCTATTGGGACAGGAGAGCCAGAGAAAAACATGGAAGATGGTGGTGGTGGTGGGGGGGGGGGGACATTCCCTCCCACTGCTTGTAAAAGCAGTCTAGAGGCTAATTAGCCGCTAGGATTGCTTTCACATGAAAGCCGATCGCTGGCTGAAAAGAATGATACCAAGATGATACCTAAACCTGCTGGCATCATTCTGGTATAACCACTCAAAGTCCAGCAACATACCAGTACGTTGCTGGTCCTTGTTGGGCATATATTGTAATCTTATTTTTTCATGCAGCCTGTGGGCTGAACGAAAAAAAGATTGATTGGTGGGTATGCCCACCATTAGAATACCTCCCTCCATCCACCCACTTCTAATGATGGGCATACATGCACCATTTATATATGCCGAAGCATGGGGGCATCCGCCCCAAAAGTTAGGAGCAAATCACTCCTCCGCCCCTGCTGCCCCCATGCTTCGGCATACATCACCTCCGCTGGAGTCACGGCTTTATGTATCGTGGGAGCAAATGCTGTTGCTGTCAAGATAAATAAATCCGCGCTGCAGCTGAATGGTGTACCTGAAGACAAAAAAATGGTTAACAAAAAAAAACACAGTAAACAGTAAAGTATAAAAAAAATTGCATACCTGAAAAGCAAACATGATAAAACATAATTAGGGGAGAGGGAAGAGTGGGAAGAGAGGGAAGAGAGGGAAGAGAGGGAAGAGAGGGAAGAGAGGGAAGAGAGGGAAGAGAGGGAAGAGAGGGAAGAGAGGGAAGAGAGGGAAGAGAGGAGACACAATAAAATGACAACTATTTTTTTATTTTATATATTTTTTGTGGGTTTTTTTTATTTTACACTTTTTTGTAACTGTAACTTTTATAACTGTAACCGGTTCCAGGTTGGGGTCTCTCAAAATGTGATGGCATCTTGGGAGACCCTGTGAAAGTGTGCCTAGTCTGTGCAATGCTGTACCCTACGCTAATACTCAACTAGTGTATGGTAGTGTTCAAAACATTCACCAATGCAAAGACCAGGATTGTCAGGACAGGAGGGACAATAATAGCGGGTGTCACGCCTATATCTGCGCTTGCTGCAGACACAACATCTTTTTTGGGGGGGTTACTTGGGTAGGGGTACTCGGGAGGACATAAAGAAAATGTCTCTCATGCAGCCGACTGCATTTGGTTGGGGATGTGAATGGGGGAATTACGGGCGCTGCAGAAGTGGTGGGTTCCCAATTAGGATTGGCGAATGCAGCAGGAAGGGCACTATGGGCACGACGGGCCTGTGTTTGTCTTCTGCTTGGTGGCAGCGGGACACTACTTGTGCTTGCCACCTCACCAGCTTGAACTGAACTTATGGGACTCGCCACGTCACCAAGTGTTACTGCAGTGCTGGTTTGACTACGACCGGGGTGTACTAGGCCGCTGGTGCTTGCCAGTTCAAACACTACCAAAAAAAACGGTTAGTGATCGCAGGGATCAGGCCTGACTCTGCGAACGCTGCAGTTATGCGTTTAGTGTTTTGTAAGTGACAGCGATCGATCGATCCTGCACTTGGGTGGGCTGTGCGGAGGGGCAAAACGCAGGTGCTAGCAGGTATCTGGGCTGATCCCGCTAACACTGCGTTTTTGGGAACCCTAAACTGCTGGGGACGCTAGTATAGATCTGATCGGATCAGATATTGATCCGTTCAGATACTATACCACTAAGGGAGGTGATGGTGCGTGCGTGGGTGTTAACCTGACGCTGCCTGGGGCGACGCAGACCCTATCTGACCCTAAAACCTAGGTTATATCACCGCCGGGCGATCAGGGGGCTAAACCTTAATTAGGTAATAAACGGCGGGTGCCCTGACACTATAAAAAATAAAACTAACCAGCGTCACCCGTAATAGTTATACGGTGATCAGTGGTGAAAGGGTTAACTAGTGGGCAATCAAGGGGTTAAAACCTTTATTAGGTAGTATATGGGGGGTCCCTAACGCTATAAAACGCTGACGGCGAACATATATATTCACCTCCCTAACTAGCGTCACCAGTGACACTAATACAGCGAACAGAAAAACGATCGCTTAGTGACACTGGCGAAGGGGGGGTGATCAAGGGGTTAAAAACTTTATTAGGGGGGTACCCTAAACCAAAAAGGGTGTGTGTGTGTTGTGCACTCACATCGATGTCTTCTCTCCTCGGCGCCGGAACGGAAAATACCGAGCCAAAGAGCGATGACATCACTTCCTCTGCCGCTGTTTACTATACAGCAGCAGAGGAAGAATCTCATTTGTGGGGAGCGATCGCGAGGGGGTGGCCACAAATGAGTGGTCACCCCCTCAGCCTGTATCACTCCCCTAACGAAGCCGACCGCCTCGGGCACCGGGGGTGGGGGTCGGGGTGCGATGCCCCCACCGCCCGCGGGAGGCAGATCACGTACCAGGTACATGTTTTTGCCTGCCCATGCCATTCTGCCGCAGTATATCTGCCTTAGGCGGTCGGCAAGTGGTTAAGCACCTATGGAGGGCACTACCGTAATTACCCGTCAGCAGACATGGAGAGCACTACCATAATTACCCATTTGGTGACAGAGGGCACTACCGTAATTACCCGTCAGCACAGAGGGCACTACCATAATTATCAGTCAGTTGGAACGGAGCCGAACAGCCTGCTTCTGATGAACTGGCTGCCATACACATGGGCCGAATGTGGGTTTAAAATTATTCACCACCGTATGAATGCCCACTGAATGTGGCACGAAGCCAGAGCTGCACCAATTAGGTGTAGTCAACAATTTAGCTCAGGAGAACGCATAGAGTCCTGAAATATTTAGAGGGTACCAGGAATGTGCATTAAGCACCCATGGATACATACCTGTAAAGGCCCTGAAGACACAACTTTATATTACATGCAATAACAGAATACAAAAAAGTAAGGTAAAAACACACAAAGTAAGGTGTGCGCACTATTCTTATTATGGGCAGCATGGTGGTTGGGTGGTTGGAATTACAGTTCTACTTTGAGAGTTTGAAATCCATCCTAGTTGCTATGTAACCATCAAAGTCACTATCATATTTACATAGTAGGTGAGGTCGAAGGTGTGATTATATGTCAGTATTATATTGTATATTCCTTTATGTTGTGGTGCTTATCTAATAGTTTTTTGAAACTATCGATGCGCCCCCTGTTGAGACCACCGCCTGTGGAAGGGAGTTCCACATCCTTGCCGCTCTTACAGTAAAGAACCCTCTACGTAGTTTAAGCTTAAACCTCTTTTCTTCTAATTTTAATGAGTGGCCACGTGTCTTGTTAAACTCCCTTCCGCAAAAAAGTTTTATCCCTATTGTGGGGTCACCAGTATGGTATTTGTATATTGAAATCATATCCCCTCTCAAGCGTCTCTTCTCCAGAGAGAATAAGTTCAGTGCTCGCAACCTTTCTTCATAACTAATATCCTCCAGACTCTTTATTAGCTTTGTTGCCCTCCTCTGGACCTTCTCCATTTCCAGCACATCCTTCCTGAGGACTGGTGCCCAGAACTGGACAGCATACTCTAGGTGTGGCCGGACCAGAGTCTTGTAGAGTGGGAGAATTATTGTTTTATCTCTGGAGTTGATCCCTTTTTAATGCATGCCAATATTGTGTTTGCTTTGTTAGCAGCAGCTTGGCATTGCATGCCATTGCTGAGCCTATCATCTACTAGGACCCCCAGGTCCCTTTCCATCCTAGATTCCCCCAGAGGTTCTCCCCCCAGTGTATAGATTGCATTCATATTTTCAATAAATTGCATTTCATTGCATTATATCAGTGTTCCCCAAACATCTGACAACCCCCAGCACAACACCCAGGTAAAAGGTATCTGACCGAGTTGCCCGAGGTGTGTAGGAGTGTGGTAGAGACATTACATGGTGAAGCAGGGACTGATGCAAAGGGTTCTGTATGCTCTGTAGAGAGCGGCATAATTTGTCATGGCTTTGAAAATAAAGGAAACAGAAAAAAAGGCAAACCTGTCTGAATCCAGAGAAACCAACGTTTCATCAGAGGCCTGGCTCAGGGCTGCATATCCCTTGTTAAACTTTACTGACCTGCTAAGAAGAGAAATAAATATGTCACTTTAGATAAATGGTGCATTTTTTTTTCTGCCTTGTTGCTCACCGAGCCCTACCTTTTAGATACAGCCTTGACTTTTCCTGTTCCTCCCAGCATGCCTTTTTTCTTAAGTGCTGCTCGTGCCAGGTCTCGTTGCCTTTCTACAGAGTTAAAAAGAGAAATTCTTTACTTCCTTCCTGCAGGAACATGTGATAGACTGCAATATTTATTTTATTGCAAGGATTGGCCACTAAAGCACCCCTCCCCGTTCAACTACAAACAAGCAGCACTGTCAAAGGTTGAAGAATGCAGTGCCAGAAAATCCAGTTCAGTAACCAGCCTAATGGTAAGGGCTGGGCCTATAATGGCAGTTCCAGCATATAACTGAAGCATCCTCATTAAAAAAAAAAAAAATAAAAAAATAAAAAATGGGACATCTCCCGCCGACTGGCCTAAGACCCCAACAAAGCCAGATCGGCTTTTGTTGGGGTCTCGGATCTAGTAACCCGGAAGCAATGTCATTTTCAAGCGATGACACTTTCCAGGTTACTGGCATCCTAAAAGCCACCAGTTAAAAAAAAAAAAAAAAAAAAAAAAAAAAGGAAGAAGACATTCAAAAACGCTGATCTTTACGTTTTGAATACTTTCAAGTGCAGGTACTCCATTAAAAAAAAAAGTGTACCTGTGATGCCTATTACTATCACAAGGGATGTTTTTACATTCCTTGTTACAGCAATAACAGCGCTTTTTTTTTTTTTTTTTTTTTAAAGGACAGTGTAAAAAACACACACACACACACACACACACACACACACACACACACATTTAGTAGACAATTCAATATATATTTCCTGTCTAATTTTGCATTGCCTATGACTTTATGACCACTGACAGGTTAGGTGAATATATCATTGGCTATCTTTTACAATGGCATCTGAAAGTTGGGGGAATATATTGGGCAGCAATTAAACATATTGTCCCGGAAGTTAAGGTGTTGATGTGGGGGGAGTTACAAGCACTGATCCCCCTGTATAGCCTTTCAATAAAGCAGCTGACAGCCGTGGGAGGGGGAGAAGCAGCTGTCAGCTGCTTTACTGAAAGGCTATAGGGAGAGAGATCTGTGCTTGTAACTGCCGCCGCACCAATCACCTGTCAGGCTGCCCGGCCTCTCTGCTACACTGGGGATGCCTGGTCTGATACAACAGGTATCAGATCAAGCATCAAGTATTTGCAATACTTGTGCAAATGCTGGATATTGGTGCAACCCTAGTTCAGATACACCATTGGTACATAGCCCCTCAACCACCATGGAATCCTAAGGCTCCTTCAAAGGTTGTTAGGGGTACCTTGAGCAAGGAGAAATGCCTGCCTCACCAATAAGCAACCCAACACTAATGAGCTTTTTAGCCATCTGGAAGGGAAGGGGGATTCATCCTACTAGCCACAAATGTAAGGAACATTCTTCACACTGACCATCACACTAATGTACCGTGTGCTGTAGAGATAGTAATTATCTGGAAAGTTGAGAAAGGCTTTAGTTCACCGACTAGTTTCCCACGTCACCGGGAATTGATTACTATAGCCTACTAATCTATAAGAGCAACACATGTGACCCACTGATGATTCTTTGTGGGAACCGCATTACTTACGCAGCTTGGCCTGGAGTGTTGGAGCTTTGCCCATCAGATATGGTCCTTTCTTCTCTAAAGTGGGCCCCTTGGACTCCATTGTCCATCCCTATTGAACAAGTAAAAAAAAATAATAAAGTAGGTGTTTAGATTAGCAATCACTCAAATGAATCTATCTTGACTCTGATCAATGGAAGGGTGTGCTCAGTGTTCTGCCATTGTTTTACAAAGATTCACATTTGCATATCATTAACAGAGTCAAGGGGGTCCTTATAACATATGTAATCTCGTTTAGTTCAAAGCATAAAAGATCGTCTCCGGCAAACTGAGCCAAAACAAAGTGAATGTTAATGGTAGTCTGTACAGAATACAATGGAAGTTGTATAAACAGCAACACAGTGTTGACACATGGGGTTACTGTATGACCGTAGGGTGCAGCAACATCCACCTATGGGAAGGTAGATTAGCATCAGATCTAATATTGTATAAAGATGGCCATACACAGTCTTGGATTTTGACTGACTGCAATATAAAATAAGCCGTGGTCCTGGTGTATAGTCCCATTGGCCCAATGTAAGCATACATATCTCACACCTGGGGAAGAGGACAATCACTGTAGAATTTCGGCACTACTACAGAGATCATTGCAATCTTCCAGGTCCTGTAAGAAGGGCATGGGATCCCTCGTTTGGCACTATTGTCATTCACAGAACACCTTGTATTTTTTTCAATAAACTAAAATTGATCAAGGTGTAGAGAAGGGGCAGTAACGTCACAATTTCCACCTCATCCAATCAAAGAATGCCTTATAAGTATTACAAAAAATACAAGGCACTCTGAACGGTGGCTGAAAAAAAAAAAAAAAAACCACAACACACAAAATGTATATTGTATAGTAATATATATATATATATATATATATATATATATATATATATATATATATATATATATATATATATATATATATATATATATATATATATATATATATATATTTTACCTTTGCATACAGTAATTAATGTAATTAATGTGTATAAACCAGTACATATGAGTGTAAACTGAATTTAGAAAGCGTTGTATGCGCCTCTAGGCACGTATATACAAGGTCTTCACAGAACATAAAGTGGTTGATTTACTAAAACTGGAGAGTGCAAACTCTCTACTGTTCTGGTGATAACCCAAAATTTGAGATCTTCTTTTACTTTCACGCTCGGTGATAATGGTAAACAGTAGTAATAAAAGAGAATTAATCTCCCTAACAGGATGGCAATAAGAACTGACCGGGGTTCCAATCCCTCAGCACTCTATCCAAAACTTTAAAAAAGTTTTGCCTTTAGTTACACTGTGGGATTGATTTACTAAAACTGGAGAGTGCAACATCTGGTGCAGCTCTGCATAGAAATCAACTTCTAACTTAGCCTTTTTAATTAAGCTTTGACGAAAAAAATAACAAATTAAACTGGAAGCCGATTGGATTTCAAATATGTGCATATACATGCATAAAACACAATCCAGGAAAAGCTAGAAGACTTTCCATACGTACATGCGTTCATCACACAGCTGACCCTCACATAGGGAATTTTCTGGCAGGAATCTGATGTTCATTCATCAGCACCTTAAGCAAGAAAACCTTATACACCTATGGGGTCTCAAGCATGGTAGATCTCCAGATCCTATAACACACATACACTTCCGATCCCGGAGATCTGTTCTAACTGGCACACACTGACTATTCAGGAATGAAATTAGGGAAGAGTTGGTATGGGGAATCCTCTGATGGGGGAAATGTGGGGTGTAGAATGTTAGGAAGGGTTGGTATGGGGGTCCTCTGATGGGGAAGTGTGGGGTGTAGAATGTTAGGAAGGGTTGGTATGGAGGGTCCTCTGAAGGGGGAAGTGTGGAGTGTAGAATGTTAGGAAGGGTTGGTATGGGGGGTCCTCTGATGGGGAAGTGTGGGGTGTAGAATGTTAGGAAGGGTTGGTATGGGGGGTCCTCTGATGGGGACGTGTGGGGTGTAGAATGTTAGGAAGGGTTGGTATGGGGGGTCCTCTGATGGGGAAGTGTGGGGTGTAGAATGTTAGGAAGGGTTGGTATGGAGGGTCCTCTGAAGGGGGAAGTGTGGAGTGTAGAATGTTAGGAAGGGTTGGTATGGGGGATCCTCTGATGGGGAAGAGTGGGGTGTAGAATGTTAGGAAGGGTTGGTATGGGGGATCCTCTGATGGGGTGTAGAATGTTAGGAAGGGTTGGTATGGGGGTCCTCTGATGGGGTGTAGAATGTTGGGAAGGGTTGGTATGGGGGTCCTCTGATGGGGTGTAGAATGTTAGGAAGGGTTGGTATGGGGGGTCCTCTGATGGGGGAAGTGTGGGGTGTAGAATGTTAGGAAGGGTTGGTATGGGGGGTCCTCTGATGGGGAAGTGTGGGGTGTAGAATGTTAGGAAGGGTTGGTATGGGGGATCCTCTGATGGGGTGTAGAATGTTAGGAAGGGTTGGTATGGGGGGGGGGTCCCTCTGATGGGGAAGTGTGGGGTGTAGAATGTTAAGAAGGGTTGGTATGGAGGGTCCTCTGAAGGGGGAAGTGTGGAGTGTAGAATGTTAGGAAGGGTTGGTATGGGGGGTCCCTCTGATGGGGTGTAGAATGTTGGGAAGGGTTGGTATGGGGGGTCCCTCTGATGGGGTGTAGAATGTTGGGAAGGGTTGGTATGGGGGATCTTCTGATGGGGAAGTGTGGGGTGTAGAATGTTAGGAAGGGTTGGTATGGTGGGTCCTCTGATGGGGAAGTGTGGGGTGTAGAATGTTGGGAAGGGTTGGTATGGGGGGTCCTCTGATGGGGAAGTGTGGGGTGTAGAATGTTAGGAAGGGTTGGTATGGTGGGTCCTCTGATGGGGAAGTGTGGGGTGTAGAATGTTGGGAAGGGTTGGTATGGGGGGTCCTCTGATGGGGAAGTGTGGGGTGTAGAATGTTAGGAAGGGTTGGTATGGTGGGTCCTCTGATGGGGAAGTGTGGGGTGTAGAATGTTGGGAAGGGTTGGTATGGGGGATCCTCTGATGGGGAAGTGTGGGGTGTAGAATGTTAGGAAGGGTTGGTATGGGGGGTCCTCTGATGGGGAAGTGTGGGGTGTAGAATGTTAGGAAGGGTTGGTATGGTGGGTCCTCTGATGGGGAAGTGTGGGGTGTAGAATGTTGGGAAGGGTTGGTATGGGGGGTCCTCTGATGGGGAAGTGTGGAGTGTAGAATGTTAGGAAGGGTTGGTATGGGAGATCCTCTGATGGGGTGTAGAATGTTATGGATCGCCCATATATATACACTGATCACCGGACACACTCTCCTCTTAGAAGAAGTCTGAGTCTGTCAGTAATCACCAATCAGAGGGCAGAACACACACTCCCCTCCGTGCCCCGTACACACCGATCATCAGACCGAAGCCCGCTGGGCTCATTATTACCTGTCCACTCTCCGCCGGGAAGGTGCGGTGTCCGCTGTCACTCCGGTTCCCAGGCTCCATCTGCCTTTATCAGGCCGGGAGATAATCCCGCCCACGTCATTTCGGCTATCGAATCAGAAAAGGCCAGCCTGCTCATGTGACCTGTAAGCCCCTTATTTGGATGGAGAGAGCAGCCATATTGTGTGTGGCAAGTGAGGGCGGAAGTGTACTAGGGAGAGCTGGGAGCCCTTATAGTCAGTAATGATCTTATTTCTTATGGGACTACATTGAGCGAATTAATAAAGAGTGTCTGCAACAAATTCTATCTCAACCCATGGCAGCCAATCAGCTTCGACCATCTTTTCCATACAGCTTAGAAAATGAAATTGTAAAAGCTGATTGGCTGAGCTCAAGTTTGTTTCAGAAACATTTTATTCATTCTGCATTGAGTCTCTAAATTTGGAGCAAGAAGGCAGCCAGCTAAAGCGGAGTTCCACCCAAAAATGGAACTTCCGCTTTAAGTACTGGTGACCTCCTGACATGCTACATTTGGCATGTCATTTCTTTTGGGGGGGGGGAGGCGGGTGGGCGGCTACCCAGTTTTGACAGGTGCCCGGCTCCCACTTCCTCCCCCTCCAATCTTCTCCATCCAATCAGCCATTCACAACGTGAAGCCACAGCCAGGAGACCACAGTTACAATGCCGGTGTTGTGCCGAATAAGTTCCTCAGTGTACTGCGCATGCGTAGTACGATCCGGCGGAAATAGCCGAAGCGGAACAGCTGAAAATCAGCTGTACACGGCGGCTGTAAGAGGGCCCCTCGCGGGCTCGCTTCGCTCGCCACGCTTCGGGCACGGCCTCGCTGCGCTCGGCACTTTTAGATTCCCCCTCCAGGTCCACTTGGATGGTGGGGAAGGAATCTGGACCCAGAGCGCAGGCGCCGTGTACAGCCGATTGTGGATTTTGAGCTTCGGCTATCTCCGCCGGCTGACAGCAGTTGGTACTGCGCAGGCGCTGCGCCTGCGCAGTACAGGGGAGGAACTTATCCGCCGAGGGAACTTTCTCGGCAAGACACCGGCGCCGCAGAGGAGGGGGGAGGAGCGAGGCTTTGTGCGCCCGCATCGCTGGACCATGGGACAGGTGAGTGTCTGTTTATTAAAAGTCAGCAGATACACATTTTGTAGCTGCTGACTCTTAAATGGGTGGAACTCCACTTTAAAGCTGAATTAAACCTAAAGCAGGACTTTACCTATAACAACTTGAAAAAAAAAAATCATGTTCTTTAGCAAGGAACATACATTCCACATTTGTAATTATGCCACCAAAATTAGCGTGTCCTGTAAATTGCCTCCAGCATTGCTCCTGTTTCTTCTTGCTGGAGGCTGCCATTTTACTGAAGCCCAGGGCCCCTGAACAGCAGTAAATCATAAAGCAGAACTAAATCCATCGATATAAGGGTTTCAAAAACAGTTACATTCCTGGAATGCCGTAATTGTTAACTGTCACATTAGCTTGTGTCCTCAACCAAACTGTCAAACCATCAAATGTCTGGTGTCATAACTGATCAGAAGGGCAGCACCGTGGCAGTTGCAGATCCAACAGAAGCAGCTTCCTTGGCTGTAAAGGATAGGAGGGTTTCATTTCGCTTTAAAGCTGTCAGCAGATCGACCGCTACAAATTCTGCACAGTGCCTAAAAATGGAGAGCAACTGAGCATGTGCAGAGCATTGTGAAATCGTGTATTACTGGGTTTTAAACAGTATAGGCCAATTCAGTAACTTCCGCTAAAATGTAGTACATTTTCATCCATTTTAGTCGCATTTTAAAACACGCTGACATCATTCGACATACATTTTGACATCCATTGACATGCATGTGCAGCATTTCGGTGTGAATAGGACACATTGGAAATCATTTTTTTCAGATGTCCTTCCGTTGATCTGCTTTTTACAGCTGTGCTAAAATGCAGATCAACACACTGGTGTGAACTGGCGCTATAGACACTTGTGTTGAATGTTTTACATATACCTACAAAAGGGGCCAGCCTGAGGTGATCTAGCAGGACTTAATCTTCTGACTAAAGTTCTGTTATTAAAGTGGTTGTGAAATATATGTATATCTTTTTAATAAACATGTTATACTTGCCTGATCTGTGTATTAGAATTGCACAGAGTGGCCCCGATCCTCCTCTTCCCGATTCCCCTGCCGGCACGCTCACCTCCTCTTCTCGGTAAAGCCACTTCCTATGGTGACACACCTGTGGGCTTCATCCCGAGCCACACTGCCTGCGTCCATAGACACACACAGTGCAGCTCAGCCCGTCCCCCCACTCCCTCTTCTCAGGAGTTTGACTGACAGCAGCGGGAGCCATAGGCTGCTCTCAGTATCTCCTGTGTGACCAGAAGTGATAGGAGTGTAGCTACAGCCAGGACAGTTCTGGAGCCGCAAGAGGAACCAAGTCAGTATTTAGGGTTTTGAGAGGGGGAGGGGCGGTTAGAACAGGTAGTCAGGCATTTTTATCCTTAATCCATCCCCTGTAGGAACAGCTGGTGAATAGGGATCCCCCACTCTGAACAGCCAGGCACACCACATTTTTCACAGGCTCATTTGAGACAGGAAACAGTCCATGCAGCTTTTTGTTTTTTTATTTAGAAGTTAATAAACTTGGTTGGGGATAGGGGTATTAGGGGAAGCCCACTTGACTGGAACAAAGGCTGTTTGGGGTTTCTGGCAAGGCACTCAGCCAGATCAAGAAACAGCCCTTTACAGGCAGGGATCACGGGCCCCTTTGGTGTGTAGAAAAGTCCCAGTGTCCAGCTACATTCCTGTGGCTACTGATCCCAGCAACCACCTCTTTAGGCACTGCCAGCCCACTTGCCTGCATCTGCCCCTTTCACTAGCCCTCCTGGCTACTTCCTACAGTCCTCCCAGACTGCCACACTCACCAGCCACCCGGAAGTCTTCTCCCTGGAGATCGCACGGATCTGCTCGCTAGCTTCTGCTTTCTTCAGTCTTGCTCATGTGCCACTAGACAGGATTCCTCCTTGTGTTTTGGATGAGTCATAAGAGGGCTAATGAGAGCTGCAGAGCTGGAGGTGTGCCTCTGTAAATCCAGGAAGTGAACAGGCAGCAGCTTCAGCTGCCCACAGTTAAAATGGATGCAGCCAGACTCAGTGGAGGGAGATTTCTGCAGCATATTTGGCAAGTACAGAATCACAGTATATGTAGAATAAAATGCAAAGTGGTTGGAGGGAAGCTTCCGAAGTCCTATACCGAAGATGGCGGCGGCAGCATCCGAGGACTGAGGGACGGTTCGGCCTTGGGTGCCGACCCTGGACAGGTAAGTGTCCATATTTTAAAAGTCAGCAGCTGCAGTATTTGTAGCTGCTGACTCTTTAAAAAAATTTTTTTGCAGGACTCCCTCTTTAAACATGTTTGTTTCGAGTTGTTTTATGGCTATAAGGTTTTTTTTATCCAAATGCATAAGCTGCTGTAACTTGCACACTGTACCCTTTACTAAAGTACTTTTATGGGGAGGACGAGTTGCCGGCTCTGCACCTCATACCTTCTCCTAGAAAACACTTCTGTAATAACATCAGTATAATTTAATGGCCGTGTGAATGAAGCCTAAGGTGTAAAGATGCATATGTGTACATATTTATTTATTTTCCTCTTTGTTTAGGCTTACTTTATGTACTTACAAACCTGTATACATACACTTATGCCCATAAGCGCATGTTCTTAGACACAGATTTTTGGATTCTGTATTATGGATCTGAATGAAGTGCATGTTTACACACCCATGAAAACAAAGCAGCTGTGTTCAGATCTGTAATTAAAAAACATTTGTATATGCGTTTTTATTTTACGGCCGTGTGAATGACGCGTAATACGTCACTAAACCCACATCATAAAAAGCTATGAACAGCATGTATTGATACGCACTCAGTCACTATTAAGCCTCATACACACGATCGGACTTTGTACAAACTTTCCCATGGATTTCTGTACAAAGGGCGTTGGCCGTAAACTTGTTAAGCATACACACAGCAGGACTTTTTAGGCAACAAACACGAACGTAGTGACGTTTCAACGTACTGACGACACTTCAAAAGAGGACGTTAAATTCTCCGGCGCCACCCTTTGGTCAACTTCTGTATTGTCTGATCTTTTGCATTGGTTCTGAGCATGCGTGTTTGTACTTTGTACTAAAGTCCGATGGTTTTGCGTACACACGATCGGACTTGCCGACGTCGGACTTTTGTTGATGCCAAGTTTGTCTGTTCTTACAGCCAACATTTGTCCGATGAAAACCGAAAAAGTTTGTCCGATGTAGCGTACACACGGTCGGCTGTTGCCTTAAAACAGCCAATTTGCATGTTTGTTGTCAAAAAGTCCGATTGTGTGTATGAGGCCTTAAGATTCATTTTCTGTATTCTGCAAAAAAAACCTGGTTGATCCTGCTGTTCATGTCCCCAATTCAGCTAGGGACTTTGCAGCTGTGGTGGCAACTCTGCACATGCTGTTTTCAGTGAGTTTCTATGCTGAGAATTTCCTCCTTGTCAAATCTAAGCATCCCATGTGACTATAGAGTCACACATGTGGGTGTATCCAAAGTGGTAAATGACAGCTCCCTCTCAATTATACCCCAATACACCTGCGTTACAGAGCAACACAATAGACTGCACAGACTACCATGCATTGTGGTGGGCTGGGTTACTAAGAATGGTGCATGAAAATTTTTTTGTGCGTCAGGAAGCCGTTCTGATGAATGACCCGCCAAATAAACGCAACACGATTTAGGATGTAAAGATGTAAATGGGCCCTAAATAAGCTTCAGAACAAAAGGTGTGCGTAATCTTACTGATTGTTTTCTTAAGGCTAATAAGACAGGGTTGCTAAAGAAGCCTCACCCGTTTTGCAGGTGTTGCTCTCTTCTTTTATTATTCAAGTTGACATGGAATTATTCTGTTTGTTTACATTTGAACATTTAAGCGGGGGTCCACCTATCTATCGTTTTTTTTTTTTTTTGAGTTCATTCACAAACTTTTCTTTTCAGCATTACATACTCACATATTGTGTGTAATATGTCCGCCTGTGTCAGATTTCGTCGGAAAGAATAACTTATCTTATTCACTGCAGGCGGTTTCCATCTTCATTGTGGGCATTTGAAGCCCACAAGCATTTATTTCCTGGATGTGGTGAATGCTGTGCTCCCAGCATTCACAGCTCGTTCCCGCACATGCTCAGTGGCATCCTGGGAAGCCTGAGACTAGCTCCCAGGAGTTTGGGAGAGGCTAGAAACACGCCTACTCCCACGGGAGGAGAACCAGGAAGTGCAAAGAAGAATAGAAAAATAAAAGGTAATTACGGCGATTTAAATTTTTTTTTAAACGGCATGTCAGCATCTAGGCAAGGAAGAGAATACATACAGATATTGTTCAAAATTTGGGTGGAACCCCGCTTTAACTTGACCTACCCACAATGCTCAGTAACTCCCACAGACCTCAAGGAACAGAACTGCCTTGTGGAAAGACTATAAAAGGGCTGGGAGCGACCATCTTAGGTCTCTTGTTCCTGGGATGCATGGCCTGCCAGCAGGACTCTGTGGGTGGGTGTGTGTGTGTGTCCCACAGAACTGCAGCTTACCCTGTGCAGAGCAGAACAGCAACCAGCGATCCTGCCTTAGATCACAGCATGTTGGAGCAGCAGAGTGATCGTTCCAGAGACCCGTGAAGGAGGTAACCGAGGACTCCCGGTCATCTGTGAGCAGTCTTTGATCCAGCCTTACATCACAGCGTGCTGGAGTAGCAGTGTGATCGTTCCAGAGACCCTTGAAGGAGGTAACCGAGGACTCCCGGTCATCTGTGAGTAGTCTTTGATCCAGCCTTACATCACAGCGTGCTGGAGTAGCAGTGTGATCGTTCCAGAGACCCTTGAAGGAGGTAACCGAGGACTCCTGGTCGTCTGTGAGCAGTCTTTGATTTGGCCTTACATCACAGCATACTGGAGTAGCAGTGTGATCGTACCAGAGACCCTTGAAGGAGGTAACCGAGGACTCCCGGTCGTCTGTGAGGTGGCACAGCGTGACGGCGTGGCCACATTGAACAGACTGAGAACTTGTGAGCCGGAGACAGAACCCTGTAGATCAGAATGGAGTCTTCTGACAACACTGTCCTGGTTGGGTGAGAGGGCTGTTGCCCAAAAGCTTCTTGATGTACTTTTACACATCACTCTGCACAAGACAGAGCTGCTGGGACCCATAGTTCCACAAGCTAAGTCAGGAGGATTAGACTGAGTTAATATCAGGCTTCGGGCCTGCACCTCATTGAGAGTTTGGTACTGAGTCTCTGGTATCAAAGTTAGTAATAGTGCTGCTGCACAAGAACTTTGCATATACATTTTAGCCTACTTTGATCAGGAGTCATTAACCCTTTGGATTACAAATCTACTTTATTTTTGCTAGCAGAAGAAAAGAAGGACTGTTTAGTAAAACACAAGGCCTTGTGTCCCTTTACTATATTGGGGTAGTGTGATACTAAATGAGGGAGCTCTCTAATTGTTGTACTAGACTTTATCAAGTTAGTCTTTGATTTAGTATAGTAATAAAGCGCGCAGGAAATAGGATAGTGCTCATAGTGAGATAAATTCACTCTGACGGTTATCCTATTTACTTTGCTACACCACTCATATATTGTTTCAGACATTTTATACCTGTATTGTATCTTTGTAATATAAAGTTCAGCTGACTGTCAGACTATGTTGGTCTGACAGTATAACCATTGTAGTTTAAACCTTCTAAACCAATTACAGTAAATACGGTTATTATTCAAGTATAGCTGTGTGAGTGTTGTTTTCCTCTTCATCACCAGCCAAGAGGAGGGTAAGGTATCTACAGACAGGTATATCATATTGAGTATTGTGAACTTGCCTTTATTTCGTTTTGACTGCACACTATTACACCACAGCTGTGTCAGGGGGACTGAGAAATACAAAGGGGAAACAAAGCAAAGTACAGGCCCAAATAAATCAGCAGCTCCTTCGGGGGTCATTGCTACAAAAAAAAAAAATAAAAAAAAAAACCCTGCAAGAAAAAGGCATGCATTGCATACTAGCTCATTATGAAATTTTTACCTTAGAATGATGCTGTTGAAGCGGTCCCCATGATTGGCCGGAGCCGCGATGAAGTCACTCCAACGTATGCGTGCCGGAGCCGTTTCTTCAGTGCGCATGTGCCGATGACGTCGGTACATGTGTATACAGTGAATATCTCCTAAACTCTGCAAGTTTAGGAGAAATTCACGGTACCTACAGGTAAGCCTTATTATAGGCTTACCTGTAGGCAAAGTTGGTTGTAAAGGGTTTACAACCCCTTTAAATGGTAATTTAAAAAATAACTTTAATATGCATAAAATAATTGTATTACCGTATATACTCGAGTATAAGTCGTTCCGAGTACAAGTCGAGGCCCTAATTTACCATGGGAAAAACGTATTGACCCGAGTATAAGACGAGGGTGAGAAATGCACAGCTACTGTAAGTGGAAAAGAGGGTCAACAATGCCCATTTGCAGCATCACTGTGCCCATTTGCAGCCATAGGTCCCCCGAACTTCAAACTCGGTAGTTAAGGGTTCCTAGATGCCCCCTAGCTGCAGCCAAAATTTGGGGTCTCTGAACCCAAAGGGTCCTGAAATGACATTGCTGCAGATGGACACAGTTGACCGAATTTGGGGCCCCGTATCTCGGGGCCACTTAGTGCTAAGAACCCCAAATTTGGTGTGCAAACCCAGTGGAACTAGCACCATAAAATTCCTAAAGCTGGGATTTCTAGCACCAAGTGGCCCCAAGATACAGGGCCCCAAAAATCAGTTCAGAAAATGTCAAGCACTTTTCTGCAGCAGAGAATGACATTTTCCGAACCGGTTTTGGGGCCCCGTAGCTCAGGGCCACTTAGTGCTTTGGATATGTTGTGGAACCAGTTCCACTGGGTTTGCACACCAAATTTGGGGTTCCTAGCACCAAGTGGCCCTGAGATACGGGGCCCCAAAGTCGGTTCGGAAAATGAAATTTTTTGCTGCAGAAAAGTGCTTGACTCGAGTATAAGTCGAGGGGGGCACTTTCAGCACAAAAAAATGTGCTGAAAAATTCGACTTATACTCGAGTATATATGGTAAATACAATTGATGAGTGAACACTATAGTTTTCTTTTAAAACAGCAGTTTCCTTTTGTTCGGTGGGGACCTCTGCTGGTGAGATTGTACAAGAGCAAGCTCAAAAAAAATCACCTGCTCTTTGCAGGGTCCTATGACCTGGTTGTCATACTACATGCCGACACATCTGGATGCGATAGTCTCAGAATACAGTATCCGCTTAAAAGGATATTTTACTTATTTTGGCCTCTGCTCTGCCGGTTCCATACTTAAAGTGAAACTACAGGCACAATTTTCAATTTTGGATACAATAATGAAGGGTTTTAACCCGTCAGTTTTTGGGGGATTTTTTTTGTCGTCATTCCAGTGGAGAGATTTCCCTTCACTTCCTGTTATAGTCAAAATAGGAAGTCAGTGGAAATCCCTGATTGTCACCAGAACTAGTGTTTGCATTAGAAGATTTTTCTTATATTCCTGTTCTGGTGACACTACTGTCGGTGATAACGATGAACAGGACAAATATAGAGAGGGTGAATCTCTTTAACAAGAGCACAGATGGCAATAAAAACCTAAGAAGTTCAGCTTTAATTCCCCCGTAATCTATTCTTCATGAAATTGTTTCTTACTGTGTTTTTCTACTTCCTTTTACTGTCCTCTGTGAGCTCCCAAACCTCTCCTTTCCCCCTTCATTTTTGTTTGTGTGGAATGAGCAGTGCAGGTGAGTCTTGGTCGTTTACACTACAAATCCCAGCATCCATGGTCCCTAGTCCATCTCTGGAATGAGCAAGAGAGTGCGGCTACAATACTACATAGCGGGGCCATAGAGAACTAATGTAACCACCCTCTAATGGGAAGTCAAACCACAGGAAAAAAAAAAAAAAAGAGAAATTTGGAGGAGTACGTTTTTGAGTAAATAAATATTTGAATACAACTTTTTGAAACCAGAGTTTAGTGTCACTATAATCACCTCGGCTCCAGAAGGTTTTACCCCCTTCATGACCAGAGCATTTTTTTGCTATTCAGTACTGCGCTACTTTAACTGGCAATTGTGCAGTCATGCAACGCTGTACCCAAATTAAATTTATCTCACTTTTTTCACACAAATAGAGCTTTCTTTTGGTGTATTTGATCATCACTGGATTTTTTTTATTATGCAGGCAAAAAAAAAAAAAACCTATATTTTCTAATTTATGTTATAAAACATATCCAACAAAAACAAATTTCTTCATGAATTTAGGCCAAAATGTATTATGTCATGGGTAAAAAAAACCCCATATAGTGTATAATAAATTGTGTGAAAGTTAAAGCATTTAAGAACTATGGGATATACTGTATATTTGAAAATTGATCACTCCTGATGTACTGGTGACTCGAAGCCCCAAAAAGCCAGGACAGTACAAATGATCCCTTTTTAGAAAGTAGATAATCTGGAGGTATTAAGTAAGGAGGCATGGAGAGTTTTTTGAAGTTTTCATTTTTTTCAAAATGATGGGGAAAAAGATGTAATACATTTTTTTCACATTTTTTTTTTTTTTTACATACGGTCATTATTGCGGTACAGCGTCATACTATGACTGGTGTGGTGGTGATCAGGGATACTGGACTGGTGACAGTATGTAAAAAAAAATTATATTTTTTAACCACTTCAGCTCCAGGAGGTTTACCCCCCTTCATGACCAGGCCATTTTTTGTGATACGGCACTGAGTCACTTTAACTGACAATTGCGTGGTCGCGCGACAATGTACCCAAATAAAATGTATGTTTTCTCTCCCCCCCCCCCCAAATAGAGCTCTCTTGGTGGTATTTGATCACTTCTGCGCTATAAACAAAAAAGGACTGACAATCTAAAAATATATATATATATATATATATATATATATATATATATATATATATATATATATATATATATATATTTTTTTTTTTTACTTTCTTTTATAAAACATATCCAATAAAAAAAATTTAAATCAAATCTCTTCATCAATTTAGGCCAATATGTATTCTGCTACACATTTTTGGTAAAAAATCCCAATAAGCATTCATTGATTGGTTTGCACAAAAGCTATAGAGTCTACAAATTATGGGATAGATTTCTGGAATTTGTTATTTTTCCACTAGTAATGGCAGCGGTCAGCGAATTATAGCGGGACTGCAATATTGCTGCAGACAAAATCTGACACCTGACACTTTTGGGGAACCAGTGACACCAATACAGTGATCAGTGCTTAAAAAATATGCACTCTCACTGTGCTAATGACACTGGCAGGGAAGGGGTTAATCTGGGGTGATCAAAGGGTTAAATGTGTTCCTAAGGGAGTGCTGTGTGTGGGGTGCTGGTACTGTGGGAAGGCAGAGATCCGTGTTTCTGCTTAGCAGAAACACAAGATCACTGCCTTCCCTTGTCACAGAATAGCGATCTGCCTTGTTTATATAGGCAGATTGCCATTCTGCCTCAAACAATAGGTGGGTCGCCGGCAGTGCATTTGCGCGCCCCAAACCCGGAAGTGCAGAATTGCGTACCTGTACGTGATTCTGCACAGAACGGCCGCCCTGCCGCAGTACATGTGCGTGGGGCGATCGGCATCAGATTAAACTTTTCAATTTTTGCTATTTGTTGTTTATACCCAGTCATCAAAATAGCTCAGTGTCACCATAGTGACACTGTACTATAGAGGGTACGGTTATTGCTTATACAGTGATCATAGTTTTAGCTGTCATGAATGGGTTAAACATTCATGAACAGCTTGCTTATGATCAGGTAAGCCAGGTACCATGTGATTGCTTTGGGCCAACCAGAGATCACAACAGTAAACAAGCCATTTATGAATGAAAAGTCACTCGTGACAGGTTGTTTACATTGTTTCATAGTTACATAGTAGGTGAGTTTGAAAAAAGACACAAGTCCATCAAGTCCAACCTATGTGTGATGTGTCAGTATTACATTGTATATCCCTGTATGTTGCGGTCATTCGGGTGATTATCTAATAGTTTCTTGAAGCTATCAATTGTCATCATATATTCGCTATGGCCAATCATAGTGATCACCTGATACCCGGTAACAGCAATCCACTGTGTCCATCAAAGGAGGCGCACGCTGCTCACTCCTAACCTGGAAAAGGCTCAGTTACACACACACTAATTATATTTATATATATATATATATATATATATATATACACACACACATACACTGTATGTGACTGAGCCTGCCTGTGCCACCCTGCCACAGTAAATGTACTTTGGCCGGGGAACCAAGTGGTTAATGGAAATTATAAAACACTTATTGGCAGGATCAATAGGGAGGGGGGAGCAAATGACAGATTGCATCATTTATGTCCATTTTTGATTTTGCACATATTTTCATTTTAATAGGCAATACGAGTATTCTGTCCAGTTCTGGTCACCGGTCCTCAGAAGGGATGTGCTGGAGCGAGTCCAAAGAAGGGCAACAAAGTTAGGAGGACCTCAATTAGGGGGAACGGCTGCAAACACTTAATTTATTCTCGCTGCAGAAGCGACGCTTAAGGGGGGGACATGATAGCAATCTACAATACCTCAATGGGGATCCCAGCATGGGGAAAAAAAATATTCAGTCCCAGAGAGTGTATGAGGACACGGGGCCACACGTTGAGACTGGAGAAGTGGTTTAACCTTAGACTGCGCAGGGGGTTCTTCAGGGCAGTAAGGATGTGGAACTCTCTCCCACAATTGGTGGTGGCTGCGGGGAGTATGGATATTTTTAAAAGACTCTTGGATGTACATCTTAAAAGGACACAAGATATGGGAAATTATTATAGACACTGACACACGTACACCTACACAGGTTGAACTGGATAGACTATTGTCTTTTTTTTTCAGCCTTACCTACCATGCAACTATGAAAAGCAGCACTGTTCAGGTCACAGGTCAGTGACAGAAGGATAAGGATGAGAAACCTGGGACCCCAACATTCAAAAACACAGCAGCAATGTCAGCTAAGCTGTTATGTTGAATGAAGCTTTTTAAATAGTGGGGTGGTGCTAAAATGCTAGGCTTCACTGGAAACAGAAATTTATGGATTGTCAAAGTACTTTGTGCCTGAACTGTAGCAGCATTGGCAAGTCTGCACCATTGTATCTAAAAAGTTAAGTACTAACAAAAAAATGTTTTCCTGGGTTTCTCCTCAACTCACATTTCCTCTTCCACAGATAATTTCACTTTTTTGTTCCTTATTCAGAGTGGCAAATGCTGCTTTTCGAAAGAATATGAGATGTACGAGTTCATTTACCTTGTCTGCTGAAAAAAGAAATGCAATATTTTTTCCCCCCAGAGTCCTTTTTACTTCCTAGGTTTTAGGTCATCTCTTTCAGGCTAATGAATTCACCACCATCTTCTCAAAACTCTAGTTCACGGGTGTACAAACTTTACAGTACGAGAGCCACATTGTATATTTTACAAATATTCATGGACAAAAACAATAAAATCCGCATAAGAGTCCCCACCAGAGTCCTCCTCAACTCTGGGTCCCCATGAGAGGAACCAAGGTCACTATCAAGGCTCCCCTTACATCTGGGTTCCCACTCACATTGGGGGAGATTGAAACGGAGACCACATGCAGCCTTCTACTGACCTTAATATTCAGTTTTTATACATTAAGGATACGCCACTCATCCTAGCTACAAGCCGGATAAAATCTTGCAGCAGACTGTAGTTTGCAAACCTCTACTCTAGGTGAGCAGAAAAGCCCTTAAAGACAATCATTACCATTATAAATAGCTTTAAAACAAAAATACATACGAATTAAAGTCTCTCCATCCATAAAGTGCTCAAAGCATAAATAATCAAATTGATAGAAAAAAAAAAAAAAATGTAGTAGTCTCTTCGTGCATAACAAAGCGCTCAGTGCTTAAAATGTCCACCAAAAATCTGTGCAACTTTATTCCACCGCTTTCACTTTTCGTACCCCCCCCCCAAGTGCTCCCATACTCACCTGAGGAAGTTGGCTAATAACACTAGTAGCACCAAGTGTCAAGCAGGCTTATAGATGGATCACACAGGTATTAAAGTGGTAGTAAACTCTCCCCCATCACATTTGCACATATCAATCATCAGTAAAAACAGTTCAAACTGCTGTACCTACATGTCTTACTTGCACTGTTTGCTTGTAATCTGACCAATTGTCTTTACTGATGTCACCAGCGCATGCACATCTTATTGGACGGGCTGCACAAAGTGTGCCCTGAATCGGGTTAAAGATGTATGTAGTGACCGGCGTATCCGCTTTCTGTGGCGCTGAGATCCCACGATATTACAGTCTTATTGAGAATTTCATGTTACACCGCATGTGACCTTGACCGCTTGGTTATACCGAATGCAGCTTTGAAATCATGAGACTTTACTTAAAATCACACATTTTCAAAGCTGCATGTCAATGTGACTTCAGGGGCGACTTGGAAAACATCTGTGCAACTTCATGCACCAATGTCTTGCACCTGAACTTGCAAAATAGTGCAAGAACTACTTTCAAAATCAGTGAGAATCAAAAGGCGTCAGAGTCGCATTGATCTGACTGTTTCCATTGTGGACATTAAGGCAAGACTTGCCATGTGATTTGAAACTATCAATTCACATGACAAGTCGCACTGGTGTGACTGGGGACTGAATGTCAGGGAGTGTAAACATCAGCTCAGCATGGCACACTGCAGCAGTAATGAGCCCCATCATATAAGTGGGACACGGTTGTCATAGCGATAGTGAGCCTAGAACAAAGCTTGGCTAAGGAACCAATGTGCATGCGTGAGATTAAGGACTAGCCCAAAGGGCGGAAGGAAATTGCTACACGGTCTTTGAAAACAATACTTAAAATGGCGCTGGCTTATACCGGGAAGCAAAACTTTTAAAACAGCAGGAAAAATGTAAAAAACATAAGAATGGGGGCCATTTCTAAAGCTGAATGTGTTTTAATATTTAGATCCTGGCTTATGGGAGGAAAAAAAATAAAGCATAAATGGGGGAGAGTTTACTACTGCTTTAAAAAGATTTTGCCTCGCAGATTCGCCGTTAATACCCCTTACTTCTTAAATCTGTCATTACATATGCTGTTCCATCCATAAATTACCATTTTTAACATGGGACTCCAAACTCAGTACATATGTAGACAAGAAAAGGGGGATTCCATCATCATGTTGCATTATATTAAAAACACATACACATACTGTACAGACCCGGCAGCACGCACTCCACAGGCTGGATATGATGTCACCAGAAGCTAGAAACTGTCCAATGTGTTTCACTCCTCAGGAACAGAAAGAAATGAAAGTGATGCTGCAGCTTGATTGCAAGCTTGTGCTTAGCGTAGATCTAAACCCAATCACTACAATCCTCAGTTTGAATCCCAACCATGGCACTACCTACCTGGAGTTTGCATATTCTCCCTGTGTGGGTTTCCTCTGTGTACCGTTTCCTCCTGCACTCCAAAGACATGCTGGTAGGTAAATTGGCCCTAGTATGTGTACGAATGCGAGTTGGGGACCTTCGATTTTAAGCTCCTTGAGGGCAGAGACTGATGGGAGTGCTCAATATATATGAAAAGTGCTACAGTAAATAAGTACCTCTAATAAATAAAGCTGCAGCAAATTAGGTAGCCACCATCTAATTTCCTGTCTGGAGGGCATCGTAAAGCATCTCTTCCCTCCCCAGCCTTACTTTCCCTGGTCCACCCCTTTCATCCTTTTGGATTACAGATCTAATTAAACATGGAGGCTCAACATCACCCATGTACAATTCTAAATTCCCAACAATACAAAAGGGTCCTGAAGAAAGATGCTGCTCCAAGTCAGTTCACTGCTACATAACCTCATAACACTCCAACCAGGTGCCAGACCAGCATGCAGAGACGCTTGTAAAGAGAACATGGAGAATCCAGACAGTGCTTAATGAAAGCACTGAGACAAGCGTGAAATGCGTCAACTTGCAACCACTCCACTGTGTTCTGAATGCTTCTGTATGGTGTGTTACTTGGATTTATTGCGTTTAGCCCACATTCACACTAATGCAGGTTAGAAATCGTGCGGGTTCAGCTGAAGACAGTCCAACAGACATCTGTGCGGGTTCATGCACAGATGTCTATTCAAATAGCCTCTGAAGTCGCCAAAAGTAGTACAGGAACTACTTTTGGGAATCTGTACGGCGCCAAAAAGTCAGCATCGCACCAATTCAGACGGTGCCATTGCCAGCAATAGCCGCCTATTTGACACGTCAAATTGCATGTCAAATCGGCCCAACGTGAACGTGGGCCAAAGGTAGTTTTGTTACTAGAGTGCAGTCCTCCGGAGTCTTTATTTCCTGAAGTCAAAAGGGCAATTTGAAATACAGGATTTTTTTTCCTAGTTTATTATTGGTTGCTTAAAATAAACACAGGGTCTCCATTTACCAAGATCACTGAACATTCACTTTGCCTAGCGAACAGTCATTATTCCTTTAGAAAAACAAATGATCTATCAGCATGGGTCAGTTTATTTTACATTCATTGCCTGTACCCTCCAATTGTGTATGCATTTGTTCCAAGCAATGCCTAACATTTGAAATTTAAGGATTTATCATTTGTTAGATTAGTTTGACCCCTTAAAATACACATACTGGTTGGAGAACCCAAGCAGTCTTCCTCTATATTTAAGGGCTAGCTAGCTTCTATTTGTCAGTGAAACATTTTTGGTTTGATCGAGCACAGAAGACGGATGCTTACACTGAATTTGTTTTTTTTTTATGTTTTTTATTAAAAGGTTTAAAAGTATATAGGTACAAAACAAAGCCTTTTAGCATTCTACACTGAAACATTTAAACAATACTACATACAATATAAGTACAGCCAGAATTTTTTTTTTTTTTTACTTTGAACACAGCAACAAGACTGGGATTTGTCAGGTTTTTATAGTGTCCTCATGTCAGGGTGATTTCCTGTGCTTTAACTTTCCTCATGACGTGGAGTGGAAGCCTCCCAAAAATGATGGAAAATCCCAATCTGACAGCTGTCACCAGAACAAGTGTCATGGAATACTCTCCCCCCTGTACTGGTGAAAACAATCTGGATTTTCTCATAATCCTGGCAGAAATGGTCAGCATGTAGTTAGTGAGGATGGATATGTTCAAAAGGGGACAAAGAACTGACAGCGGTCCCAAACCATACCTATTTAAAACGAAAGTCTTTTGGTCTCTTTAAGCACCATTTCGCTAAAGAAGCTTGTTAGCAAGAACAGTTATTTTTATCATTATGCTTGGAGAGTTCAGTAATGCACCAGTCCTATGACCCACACTTTTGATACAATGCTATTTTCACTTTGTCCTAACCTTTTCTGCCTTTTTTGTTATGCATGGGTAGTTTTACTAAGCAGTGGTTTTAAAGTTAAGTGCAGCAAGCTATAGGAATCAGATTTCACCAGAAACACAAAAAAAAAAAAAAAAAATAAGGGAAGGAAGGAAGGAAGGAAGGAAGGAAGGAAGGAAGGAAGGAAGGAAGGAAGGAAGGAAGGAAGGAAGGAAGGAAGGAAGGAAGGAAGGAAGGAAGGACCCAAGATATAGGATGCTATTACAGACCCTCTTGTGGAAAAGCTAGTACAATTGCTGTCCTGCTGGCACAAATATCAAGTCACAGACCTATAACAGTGTTGAGTGAAGATAGAATTCCTAATAAGTATGTTTGTTACAGGTCCTCAACTTAGAAAGTGCAAGTGATCAGAATAGCAACCAGGTAACTAGCATTTTGTCAGTCTGCAAGGGCAACCCACTTTTCTCTCATCAAGTTGCCCAAACAGTGGATTGAACATTACAAAAAAACAAATTAATATTTATAATAAATTAGAGAGATATTGCAAACTGGCAGTATTTAATGCAGAAGAGACATGCTATGTCTCACCATAAAAAGTTACTTGCCTGCCTGCTCAGGAATGCTAAGCGATTGGATTCCCACACATGCATAGGAGTGAGGTCATCTTGGCCCAGCCAATGGAAACGGCTGGGGATCTATACCAGGAAGCTGCCATGCTGAGGGTGCCAGCAGACAGCGGGGAGCTCTGGGGGATCACTGCACTGAAAAACAGGCGAGTATAGTTTCCCCTTTAACAAGCATCAGAGGAGTGGTCAATCCCTTCAGCATTGCCATTTAGATACTTGGCTGATTATCTACTAATCTAACACATGATAAATCCTTAATTTTCAAATGTTAGGCATTGCTTGGAACAAATGCATACACAACTGGAGGGTACAGACAATGAATGACAGATCGTTTGTTTTACTAAAGGAATAATGACTGTTCGCTAGGCAAAGTGCATTTATAGAACCACAGGACAGAATTCAGAAAGGCAAGAACTCTCCCCCCCCCCCCCCCCCCCACTCTTCATCCATCCCAGAAAGTGTACCATAGTTTTATGTTAATATTTGTGAACAGGCCCATTTCAGGCAATAAAAATGGGCACACATTTTTGCTCCAATTTTGAACCCTCTTGAGAATAGATACCGTATATACTCGAGTATAAGTCGTTCCGAGTATAAGTCGAGGCCCTAATTTACCACAAAAAAAAAAAAATGGGAAAAACTTATTGACCCGAGTATAAGACGAGGGTGAGAAATGCACAGCTACTGTAAGTGGAAAAGAGGGTCAACAATACCCATTTGCAGCCTCACTGTGCCCATTTGCAGCCATAGGTCCCCTGAACTTCAAACTCGGTAGTTAAGGGTTCCTAGATGCCCCCTAGCTGCAGCCAAACTTTGGGGTCTCTAAACCCAAAGGGTCCCGAAATGACATTGCAGCAGATGGACACAGTTGACCGAATTTGGGGCCCTGTATCTCAGGGCCACTTAGTGCTAAGAACCCCAAATTTGGTGTGCAAACCCAGTGGAACTAGCACCATAAAATTTCCAAAGCTGGGGTTTCTAGCACCAAGTGGCCCCGAGATACAGGGCCCCAAAAATCAGTTCAGAAAATGTCAAGCACTTTTCTACAGCAGAGAATGACATTTTCCGAACCGGTTTGGGGGCCCTGTATCTCAGGGCCACTTAGTGCTAGGAACTTCAGCTTTGGATATGTTGTGGTACCAGGTCCACTGTGTTTGCACACCAAATTTGGAGTTCCTAGCATCAAGTGGCCCTGAGATAGGGGGCCCCAAACTCGGTTCAGAAAATGAAATTTTTTGCTGCAGAAAAGTGCTTGACTCGAGTATAAGTCGAGGGGGGCACATTCAGCACTAAAAAATGTGCTGAAAAATTCGACTTATACTCGAGTATATACGGTAGATAGAAGAAAAAAAAAAAAAAAAAAAAACACACACCACACACACACAGTATACACCTTAAAGAAGTGAAATATTCCATTAGATTAAACAATATCCCTTTATTAGGTCCGACATAATATTACACACATTGGGACTCAATAAAAGAACACTTTGTTGCATTTTTTTCAAATAAAGGTAATATGTTAACATCTTTGTGGATGGCTCTTTACAATCAAGTAGATGTTCATAAAACGTTTGGATGGATAACCTGTTGGAGAAAGAGACAACATGAACACTTAGAAAAAAAAAAGGCATACATTATAGAATTAAAGCAGGTGATCTAGTTAAGAGATACTGAACTGTGAAAGCTGCAACACAAAAAAGGCAAGCAGAGGACAAAGGACTAGTCAGTAGTATTGGCTGTGGTCTACCTGCAGCCAGTGTTAATTTTATTGATGCAATCAACAAAAGTTTCCTGGATATTTTAGTTGACTAAAAGACTAAACTCAGATGAATAAAACAGCATTTTAATTAAAAAAAACACTGCTCTGCTGGCTTTTTCTAAACCGGCAACACAACACCATCACCAACCTATAACACCACATTAACCTCTTAGCGCTGGTGCCTCCTGGCCCTTCAAGAGGTTCTCTGCGCTAAAGACCAGGCGCCGCGAGGCCACATATTTGTGTATGGCTGGCACCAAGGGGTTAAAGTAGAACTATATCCAAAATGAAATAAGTTTTGCCTTGAGTAGGGGAGGGTTATAGAGTTATATAGTTTTGCTTTTAGTTATACTTTAAAAAGGTTAAACATGTATTGTACTGCCACATAAGAATAAGTAGGGGGCATCTACTAAGCTGCTAAAAAAAAGATAAAGGATTTTCTTTTTTTTTTCTTAATAATGTTGGTAATATATTCAGATAATATGTACAATGGCATTACAGCCAAAAGTTTAAAGTTTCTTATTCTTCATATTTTAGGCTGGGTTTACACTGGTGCGATTCACCATGGCACAGCTGTGCAGATCACACAGATTGTATGGCTGAATTTGCATGAAAATGGTGCAGGACCCTTTTTTGGTTGGCACTGGAATCGGATCGCATGGGTGTTCACACCTATGCAATCCGATTCCTGCACCATTTGGCAGTTCGCACTGCAATCAGATCTGGGGGCATTATTAACTTTGCATTGACAACTGCAGTGGTTTGCAGATGTCAGTGAACCGCCGGCAGGTGACAAGTGATGCGGGAACCCGCACTGGAATCACGCTGGTTCCTGCATCACATATATGTGAAGCGGGACTTAAAGTTGTTCTGTTTGTCAAAAAGCAATATTTTTTGTTATAAAACTTGATTTATAAAGACATTATATATCACAACGGCCAAGTCTCGTTCATACTGGGGCAGCTTTAAAGTCGCCCGCCTATGAAGCCTCCCCGTACAGCGCGGCTTGCAAACTACTTCTGAAAGAAAAAAAAAAAGTAATTGCAAGTCACCCCTAAATGGTACAGGAACCTTTTTCTAAGTCGGAGCGACTTGAGTTGCTTCGATTAGAACGGTTCCATTGCACTGAATAGACAGGTCTAGTGTGAACTGAGTCTAAATATGTCTGTAGTGCATGTTCAAACTTAAAATACCATAAACATGTTATTAGAATTTTACTCCAGGAGCATATGAGTTTGTCAATTCTAGAGAAATGCATTACAATTTAACTAAATCCATTAAATTGTAGTCGAATTAAGCTGGTCATACACCTATAGATTATCTGCAGATTTTCTATGGTTAGATAGAAAAAGTGGAAGATTCCTCCATCCACACAGTTTAGCAAACATGGAGAAATCTGTTGCACTTTTTTCCATCTAACAATAGAAAATCTGCAGATAATCTATAGGTGTATGGCCAGCTTAAGACCCCCTTTCACACTGAGTCCTTTTCAGGCGCTTTTCCGCTAAAACTGCTTCCCATTAATTTCAATGGATGCCCTCACACTTGGGCATTGAGCTGGCAGGGCAGCGAAAAAAGTCCTGCAAGCAGCATCTTAGAGTGCTATAAAAAAAAAAAAAAAAAAAAAAAAAAAAAAAAAAAGCGCCTAAAAAACGCCCCTCTCCATTGAGGTGAATGGAAAGCACTTCAAGAGCGCCTGAAAAGAGCCGCAAAATGTTTTTTTTTGTGACAACGTGACCTCAAAAGCACCCCACATTTTATGGGCAGTTTTTGAAGCGCCTTAGAGTGAAAGGGGTCTAAAACTAAAATGACATTTTAGTCAGAAAAGACAAAATACCAAATTGAAAAATTGACCCCAAAATTACCACTGACTGCACCTGAACTTTGTAGCCAACTTACTATGCCTTGTTCCACACAGTTGGTCTCATTTACCAAATTATCTAATCAAGTGCAGATTAAATAAATATACAGGAATTTGATTTTCACATTATTGAATAACCAAAGTGAATATTCATACAATTTATTGTATGAAGATTTTTACCTCCTTAAAGTGGTTCAAAAGGCAGAAGGTTTTTAAACCTTAAAAAGGAGAAGTACAGCCAAAGTTCATTTGGCTGTGGATCACAGGAGTGCAGTTAGTTTTACACGCCTATGACCCGTTTTCAGCAGAAAGCAGACTGAAATACGCTCTCTGCTTGTGTCACAGAGGTCGGTCCAGGCTCTGCTTCATCACGACCACGGAGTCGGGATCTGCCAGATGCCTGGACCGACACCCGGCTCAGCCTCTGTGGGCCGCCGAGAGCCTGAGCTGGCTGCGCCCGCCCTCTCCACAGCCCAGTGATCCAGCGAGAGAGGAGGGAACAGAGCAGAGAGCCGCTGACCGACAGTTACCAGTTCTCACAGAGCTGTGAGAACTGAGCATTCAGTGATGTTCAATCGCTCGGTTCTCAGTATTAGAGGCGGCTGGGGGTCAGATGCAGCATCAGACCAATGCCTCCACTTAGGCAAGCATGATTCTATAAAAAAAAAAACAAAAAACAAAAACAAAAACACCCCCCTCACACTTCTATTTTAATGCATTCTCTTCATTAAAGCGGAACTACACTGCCTCTGAGCACCAAAAAAAAAAAAAAAAAACAACACACACACACACACACGGCATTTCATTCATTTTTAATACTCAAAGCGAACTTCTCCATGCTTTATTTTAAGGAGAAACCACTCTAAAAAAAAACCCTAGCATTTCTGGCTGTGTCAGTCTTGAGAAGGGGCAAATAACGCATGTATCATTTATTTTCTGGAATCCATCTGCCCTTAGCACAGGCATACAGTTAGGAGGGTGTGCTTTGCTGAGAACCCCCCCGCCCAAAGGCTCTTGGGATGTACGACATTTCCCTAGGCCTGGAAACCAGGAAGTAACTGATGAAATGTAAAAACAAAAAAAAGATAGAGTTTAAATAGGATATACATTCCGATCCAATTTACCAATGCTAGCATCATAAGGATTAAAATAATGTTAATTGAGAGAGTGAAGTTCCACTATAGCCCTGGTTCACACGGATGCAATGCGGAAACACACAAGATTTGCTGCTTCTCCCCGCATCCATGCAATCTGCTGCGGGTGTTAGTTAGATTAACGCTCCCCGAAACAGATTGGGGGGGGGGTCCTGCAGCAGCTTGGTGCATATGCAATTTGAGTCATACAAAATGTATGGCTCAAATCGCACATGTGCACAGGAATGCGGTGCACTTCCTGTGCAACTCACACGCGGTGTTTCTAGTGACTAGCCACTAATGTGAACCCAGGCTAAAAGGTAAAAAAAGAAACCTGAAAGCAGACACCCCCCCCCCCCCCCCGTTAGCTCAGACACAGCAGCAGGAGCTATTGGCAGTCACAGCCAGTGAGGAGGGAGCAGCAGGCAGGGCAGAGCTACGTGTCTGAACACAGCGGTGGCTTGGGAGTGAGCATGCATGTGTGCTCCCGCACCAAGTTATTATATCAATCCTCTTTTTCTTTAGGGGCTTGTTGGTCTACCACAACATAAATCTACATGTTCATGTGTATACACCTCAAGTTTGTGGGATTGTTATAGCGATTGTAAAAGTTTATTTTTTAAATAACAAACATGTTACTTATCTGCTCTGTGCAACGAAATTGCACAGAACGGCTCCAAAAATCACCTCTTCTTGGGTCCTCTGCCAGTGCTTCTGGCTCCTTCTCCCTTCGGGCTATTCCCATAGCAAACCGCTTCCTATGGGGCACTTGTGCAGGCTTGTACACCCGAATTGTGCTGCCTGTGTCCATAGACAAGAGTGCCCAGCATCACTGAATATTTTACTATTTTGAACGGGCAACCAACATTGCTTGTTCACTCACCATAGTAGAAGATTATTCAGTGCTGCAGGGCTGTGTGATCTATCGGCAGCTGCTGGTAAACATACACAGCCCCAGCAGATAGTAAAATATCAGTACTGGAAGGCTGTTGCCTATGAACAAGCAGCAGATTGTTCATTCATAAGAGCCCTTTCACATTGGGGTGGGGGGCGGCGTCGGCGGTAAAACGCCGCTATTATTAGCGGCGTTTTACCGTCGGTATGCGGCCGCTAGCGGGGCCCGAGGCATTTTGCCAGCGGTATAGCCGCGCCGTCCCATTGATTTCAATGGGCAGGAGCGGTATACACACCGCTCCGAAGATGCTGCTGGCAGGACTTTTTTTACCGTCCTGCCAGCGCATCGCTCCAGTGTGAAAGCCCTCGGGGCTTTCACACTGGAATGCAAGCAGCGGCACTTTCGGGTCGGTTTGCAGGTGCTATTTTTAGCGCAATTGCGCCTGCAAACCGCCCCAGTGTGAAAAGGCTCTAAGAGTAAAATAAAGCATCAGCTCAGAGAGAGGGTGGGGCTCAGTGCTGACTGTACCCCCCCCTTCCCCAAGATATGCCCAAAAATTTGGATTCAGAATGGGGTGGAGCTACAGCCAATTACAAATGTGCTTTAAATCCACGATAAGGCCACCAATCAGAACCTGGACCAAGTGCTGTATGGTTCCCCCTGTGGGATTAAAGATTTAACATTTTTCATGAGTTCTTCTTTAATGAGCCACTGACTTAAAGCACATTAGCAGGCAAAGCTGGTGTCCTTCACTCAATACTTTCTTCTCGCAAGTCATTCAAAAGCCATGCCAAGACCCTTCAAAATGAACTGCCAAGTTTTACACACATATAATACATAGCAGATCTGTACTGGAAATTCCGATGCCTGCCCAGCCATCACACAAGGATGAGAAACTAATAGGTGTTTACACAATATGGAACTAGACATCTGACAGGGAGCAGTAGACCGGCAACAGCTGGAGGTACACCTTTCATATAAATGAAAAACTCTGCCACTTTTCACCTGTAATGATCATGCCTTGTCCAGGCCCAGTTCTTCTGGGGTAGAGATACCCAGCTCATCTAAAGTCGGTCTGAGCTCTTGAATAACATAGGGGTAGATTTCCTTGTGGGGTCCAGCCTTGTCCTGAAAAAGCAAAAAAGTTACATATTGATCACAAATCCCAATGACAATCAGCTCACAATCTGTGGCATCACTAAAATGTAAATGCTTTCGCACTGATGATGTCATATGACATCAAACTTTATTAAAGCCGGTCAAAGCACACTACAGTCCCACTTAGGACCGGTACTAGAATGGTTAGATTTTAGCACTGTTTCAGCAGGGAAGGATTTTTAGACAAGCCTGGAACGGTGACACCACTCCAGGGGTCTGCTGTAAAACTACTTGTGTACATATTAATAGCAATTCTGACTCACTGTCTGCATACATACAAAATGCAATTAGAAGTGTAGAACAGGACATTTATGCATTCGCGTTGGAGGCCTGTTCATACTAGTTGGAGTGTAGCAAAATACCTTGTTTATAATTGTGACAGTGTTGCTGTGGTGTGCACAAAAAAAAATAAATAAATAAATAAATTATTTGTTAACGAATAGGTTGTGTCATGAGCCATGGCATTGCAATGCCACCCAAAGCTTTGTGAAAAAAAAAAAAATAAAAGACACTGCAATGCACCATGATTGTCACGCAGCACACAACAGCAGCAATACCTTTAGCATGGCTCGCTGGTGTGAAAAGGCAATAAATCAAGCACAAAATTATCTTTAGAATCCCTGTCTGAAAAGTTTAAAATACCACAAGAAAATTAGCAGGGGAGGGGCAGTGCGGGAAGGGGGAGGATATTGTGTATGCACTGCATACTACAGAGCTGACAGAGAGAGGGGAGAGCTGTTATGATGGAGGCACATAAACGGACCACGATTTCATGGCTCAGCAGCCATGATAAAGGTGGTCAGCTAACAGAGGGGAAGTCAGGACCAGGCACTGTAAAAGATATAAAGGGGCAATTGAAAAGGGACGCAACAACCACTTTAAGAATTCCAATTTCTAGGTGCTCTCATTGCAGTCAGATGCTCGATTACTTACCTTCACTGCTTCCAAAATGCGGACAGAACTTGCAAAGTCATTTAACCGTCTGCAAGCACGCAAGGCAGCATCAATGATTTTTGGTTCAGGAACTAAATCGTAACCGATGAGTGTGTTTATACCTGTATGTAGGAGAAAAAAAAAAAAAAAAAAAAAAAAAAAAGGAGAAGGACATAAATATTGCCACATAAACAAAAAAACACAAGACCCAAGTTCCTGGCTCCGTCTAACAATTGTGGAGTTCCCAGTGCTCCTACTGTAGTCTCCACAGTATGGCATCATTCACATGGGTGCCGCGGCCCTTAAACCATAGATGGGTCATTTGTTTATGCGGCTGGAGCAGCCAGGAGCTGCACGGACACAGCCGCTCATCCTAATTTGGTAAGCACACTGAGTTTATGGCCGCTCACCAACATAACTGACAAATTATGTGTGGCTGTGTCCACAAATTCTTCCGATCCTTAAGTGGTAGATCACTACTGGGGTTTTTATTTTTCTCTAAACAAGTAAAAAAAATAAATAAACACAAACACAAAACAGTTTTCATAGTTTGTTATAAAATTTAGCAAACCAGTCATTTTTCTCCTTCATTGATGAGGCAGCACTGATTTGCACTGGCAGGTGGCACAGACGAGACGGCAGTGGCTCTCCGTGTTCGGGACCGATGTCCCTCTGACAGAAGCCAGTGACCGGCTTTTTTTGTGAGGAGGCTCGGTTTACATCATGTGATCAGCTGTCATTGACTGACAGCTGATCATGTGGTAAGGGGTCAGGATCAGCCCCTTACTCCGATCATCCAAGTCTCATTGACTCGCTGATCACAGCAAATTAAAATTTGGAAGTAGGACTCACTGGTGGTTGTTGTACAAAATACGGTTTTTACACACTTGCATAAAAAGACAATTTCTTACCTTTCCTAAGCTCCCATGCATCAATGTCTGGCTTGCTGAAGTACGTAACCCAGCGAGCATCAAATTCCTCATCAGATTCGTGTTTGGCATGAGAATAGCACCGAGAAGCTATTGCAACTGTGTGAGAGAAAAAAAAAACATTAAAATGCTGAAGCTGAAAAGTCCTTATACGTTATATAAAAGTGTCAAACAGCCCCGTTTCTGTACAAGTTTGCGTACTTTTACATACATAGGTTTTTAGTACAGATGAGCAAATGTGAGACAAGTATTAAAAAAAATAAAACAAACCCCCACTGCAAAATAGAAGTCCGATTGCATTCCCTAAAGCTCATTTGTGGTCGATCGCTATCCAAGTTCTGTGGTTACTTAGAGACTATGCCGTTAGGGTTGCACCGATACCACTTTAAGACAGTAAAAGTATCGATAGCATTTAAAAAAAAAAAAAAAAAAAGTATGTATGTGGCAGTTGCATTCATGAGGTGTGGACTGACAGTTTTTTTTTTTTTCATTTTAATTTTTTTTTTTATTTACAGTTGGCAGTGTCAGTGGGTTTTTTATTTTTACAACTTCGCTTTTAAAAATGTAAAATGTTTTTATTTATTTTTTTTAATTAACCCTGTTTGGGGGGTGTGCTTTGGTGAGATATCAGGGGTCTAAAACCCCTGACATCTCCCCCTTGAGACAGGGAAAGGGACTGAGGACACAGATTCCCCAGTCCCTTTCTCTGTAGCCTCAGCTGCACTAAAGATGAATGGAGAGGAGACAGAGGCTCCTCTTCATTCATAAACTGAAGCACCATAAACAGAGTTTACGATGCTCAGTTATGAATGGACAGTCAGTGACTGTGCATTCAGAAAAGGAAGGAGCCGGCAAATGACATTTACCAGCTCCTTCCTCTGCTCTCCATCCTGACAGATCTGGGCAGCAGAGAAGGAGCGGAACCTTAGGAGCAAACAGGGGATGATCGGTGTGGCCCGTTACAAGCACCGATCACCCTGTGTATAATATATAAATATATATATATATATATATATATATATATATATATATATATATATATATATATATATATATATATATATATATATATATATATATATATATATATATACACACATACATATATACTGCAGAGACCACTTTTATCTGAAAGAGAACCGCCGGCTCTTGAAGAGAATACCGGGGTTATGGTAGCTAGCTGCTACCATAACAACTGTATTTCTCTTCAAAGACAGGACGTATATAGTCATCCTGCGGGAAGGAAGTGGTTAATTAAAATGAATTTATTATTTGTCACCTCCCTGCTTGGCCCCTTTCACTCGGGCTGTCTGATCAGGTTCGCCTGTCAGTTTTTCAGGCGGACCTGATTGGATCCTTAGCGAGAATATGGCGGTCTTGTGTCCCTGCATGGCAGGAAATAAAAGCAGTCACATTCGTTCTAGTCGTCTCTGTGTAAATTTAAGATTGGTTAATTTTTATATTGAAAATAAAGCTTTGTCGGTCGTTTAAAAAAAAAAAAAACCTGGCTCCTAACTTTTTTAGCTGGCTCCTAGATTCCAAGCAAATTTGTCAAGCCCTGCTCTAATACAATTCAAGCAAATATCAGAATTAACAATAAAATAACATATATAATCTATAAATAATGATATGCACAGTTATGCACAATATGTGTATAATGAAAATAAAAATATGCACACTCAATGAAATAAGTCCATGAATAAAAGTGGTTATAAATCTGTTCCCAGTCACGTGCAGTGAAATCTTGCAGATAGTGAATGTATATACTCGTGAAAAAGACCACCACCGGATAAAGTGAAGGCTTACCGGATCGTTTGAACACACTAGGGCATACGCTCTGTGTGTCAAACCAGCTTGTTATATAATGGATGGACCATAAGTAGATGTCGTCAGACAGGTGTATGCGGATAGCAGCCGAGTAGAATCATGGGGAGAATGGCACCACAGGCACACCAACAGCTCAAAAGGTCCATAGACATGTGGAGAGTATTGGAAAGGAAACGAAAAGGGACCATAGTTTAATTCCATAAAACAAAGGTATATTTATTAAAATGAAAAACCACTCACATGAGTATAGGTAAAAACAGCGCTGTAAGACAATGTAGGCAGCAGTGGGGACCTTCCCGACATGTTTCGTCTCCAAAAGGAAAGCAGGAAGCGAAAAAAAAAAAAAAAATTGCCCAATGCAGTCATTATGCCCAGTTGAGAAGCGACTGATGAGCAGCTTAAAAAGTGGGTGGAACTCCGCTTTAAATTAACCACTTAAGCCCTGAACCATTTGGCTGGGCAAAGACCAGAGCTTTTTTTGCGATTTTTTCGCTTTAACTGACAATTAGGCGGGCGTGCGTTGTGGCTTCAAAACAAAAAATTGACGTCTTTTTCCCCACATATACAGGTTTATTTTGGATGCATTTGATCACTTCTGTGGTTTTTATTTTTTTGCGCTATAAACAAAAAGAGCGACAATAATATAAAAAAAAAAAAAAAAATCGCAATAAGCATTTGATTGCTTTGCGCAAAAGTTCTAGCGTCAACAAAATAGGGGATAGTTTTATGGCATTTTTATTAATATATATTTTTTTTTACTAGTAGTGGCGGCGATCAGCGATTTTTATCGCGACTGACATTATGGCGGACAGATCGGACACTTTTGTCGCTATTTTGGGACCATTCACATTTATACAGCGATCAGTGCGATTAAAAATGCATTGATTACTGTGTAAATGTGACTGGCAGTGTAGGGGTTAACCAGGAGGGGGCAGTGAAGGGGTTAACCAGGAGGGGGTGCTGCAGGGGTTAAGTGTGTCCTAGGGACGTGTTCTAACTGTGGGGGGAGGGATGGGCTACGCATGACACTACACTGATCACCGCTCCCGATCACAGTGAGCTGTGATCAGTATCACTAGGCAGAACGGGGAAATGCTGGTTTACATCAGCATTTCCCCGTTCTTCCTTTCCGTATCCCCGTGGACATTGACACTAAACTAATATTCTACACTGACAATTGAAGCAAAATAGCACAGTATAGCACACTAACTGATAGCACTTGACAGAGCCCTGTTCTATCTCTCTCCACGCCGAAATCACGCTGAAAATGGCTGCCATTGAAAGAATACCTTTATACTGTGGGGCGGGAATGAGCCATGATTGGATAAAGTAAATGATGACAGTGTCCAATCAAGACTCTGACAGTGCTCTGTGCCCTGATTGGCTTAAGCTTTTACTGCATCAGCCAATCAGGGCTTGCAATGCATTGTGTGCAGGGTTCACTATTAGAGCTGGGCGATTTTCTCCATAACAAAACAAAAAAAAAAAACAACCACACAACACACACCACACTCTATTAACGATTCAAATTGAGTTCTTATTTTTTTTTTTTTGATGGACACCGCGCCAGTCCTGAGGAGCTGCGGGCAGGAGTTTCTAGGTGAGGCCGCAGCTTCGGCCTAGTCCGTGAGGCCGGACACCGCGGACTAGGCCGAAGCCGCGGCCTCGCCTAAAAACTCCTGCCTGCAGCTCCTCAGGACCGGCGCGGTGTCCATAAAAAAAAAATCAATTTGAATAGTGAATAGAGTGTGTTATTTAAAAAAATAAATAAAAAAACACTCAAATCATGATTCGAATTTAGTTTTTTTTTTTTTTTTTTTTATGGACACCGCGCCGGTCCCAAGAAGCTGCGGGCAGGAGTTTTTAGGCGAGGCCGCGGCTACGACCTAGGCCTCACCTAAGAACTCCTGCCAGCAGCTCCTCAGGACCGGCGCGGTGTGGCGCCAGTCCTCGTAAAAAAGAAAAATCTAAAAAAATATCGATTTGCTGAAAATTTGAATCGATTTGACCTCTCAACTCGATTTTTTCCCCAGCCCTATTTACTATTGAGTTGGCCCACCCTTTGCAGCTAAAACAGCTTCAAATCTTCTGGGAAGGCTATCCACAAGGTTTAGTAGTGTGTCTATGGGAATGTTTGACCATTCTTCCAGAAACACATTTGTGAGGTCAGGCATTGATGTTGGACGAGAAGGCCTGGCTCGCAGTCTCCACTCGAATTCATCCCAAAGGCGCTCTATCGGGTTGAGGTCAGAACTGTGCAGGCCAGTTAGGTTCCCCCACCCCAAACTTGCTCATCCATGTCTGACCTTGCTTTGTGCACTGGTCCAAATCATTTGGGGTGGGGGGAGGGGCGGGAGGAATTATGGTGTGCGGTTGTTTTTTTTTTTTTATTAGGGCAGTATAGGATTTCATGTCATCTGTCCCCAGTCTTGCCACAAAGAGTTAATCCAGCACTAAGCAGTCCTTATCTTTTATTCAGTGAGATAAAAACCTGATACAGAAATAGGAGTCAGTTTCTCCCCCTTGCTAGGAGTGACAGGTGATTTACATTTCTCCTGCAGGAGCCTGAGAGACACACATTCTGTGTACTTCAGATCCCCTCCTTCTCCAGCTCTCCCAGGATTGGCTGCTCCACACCTCAGCATGATTTGGCATGCTCAAGTTATGTGGTGACTTTTCTGGGTTTTGACTGGATGTTAGAGATCATAGCAGAAGTTCAGTGTAAGAAATACACAGGAGAAAATGCATATTGACAAGGGGAGTGTAGAGGTGGGCGGGGAGTCTACTGACATGACTCCACCTACCAGATCCACCCACAGAATCTGCAGTTTTTTCAGATCTCACAAGAGGACGACCAATATATGTTTTTCTCTGGCCGATGCTTAGAAATCAGGGCAGCTGATATACGATGCCGATTTTTGCTGCCGATATTTTAAGCCAATTCTTTTTTCCTTCCTCTCAAACTCACCCACTCCACCCCCCCCTGCTTGCTCCCATCACTCTACCACACTTTACGACCTCAGTACAGTACACCAATTGGAAGCACTGGCACTGATTGGCAGCACTAATAGTGCTGCCAATTAGTGCCACCTACCAGTGCCTAACAGACGGCACCAATTGGAAACACTGGCACACTGAGCCCATATAGTGTAACTGTGTGAAATTGACATATGTAACTGAATACAGAGAGAGGCCACCTGTCAAAATTCAGCGGGGGTGGCGGAGGTGGGCGGGACCCAGCAGCTATCAAATACCAGCCAATGATTGGGCTGCTTAAGAAAGGGGGTGGGGCCACATACACATTGCAGCCCGCCCAGATCCCATCAGCTGGTGTTTGATAGCTGCTGGGTCCTGCCCACCCGACATCACCACTGAATTTTGACAGCTGGTCTCTCTCTGCATTCCGTTACATATGTCAGTTTCTCCACACTCAGCAGCTCTGGCAAGCGCTGCTCTGCCAATGGAGTGTAGGGAAGGGAGGATGCACAGGCACGGTGTGGTCAGGGTTAATCGGCCTAATTTACATAATAATCAGCAGATTTCAGAAAATACATTTTGGATATGACTGGATATTCTTAAGCCGGCCAGAGAAGGATCTAAATTCTGCTACTTCAGCAGGAACTGGAAGAATTTTGGTTCAACTATGGGCAGGTTGGTAGTACTGAAGTCAATTGATCAACTTCAGTACAACCAGCCTGTCAGGTTTCTTTTTGCTTAATCACTGCCAGTGCCTATAGCTGGCAGCTGTAATCCCTGCTGTCAGAATGCAATAGCACAGTGGGAGGGATTCCCCCCCACACCCCACAAAATGTGCTTGAAGGAAAGAAAACTTCATAATGCACAGGTGCATCATCTAGACCAGGGGTCTCCAAACTATGACCCTCCAGTTGTTCAGGAACTACAGTTCTCATCATGCCTAGTCATGTCTGTGAATGTCAGAGCTTTACAATGTCTCATGGGACGTGTAGTTCCGCAACAGCTGGATGGCCGAAGTTTGGAGATCCCCGATCTAGACCCACTATCGGCAGCCTGTCCAAATGAATGATAGGCTGACAGCTGCACCTAGCACTACTTTCTTTAGGACTGGTTCACACCAGGAATCACACAGGAAAGAACTGCGTGTTCCTGTACGATGGTGTGGAGTGATTTGAGCCCATTCAAAATGCATGCACTACTTTAAAAAATGCACTGCAACAGGATCGCATGATACTTCAGCACCATTTGATCCAGTGCTGGCAAATGCACTAATTTCCAACCTGTGTTTGGGGTGTCAAAAGGGATATTAAAAGGCTTTTTAAAAAAAAAAAAAATAATAACAGTTATACCTACCTGCTCTGTGTAGTGGTTTGGCACAGAGCAGTTCGCATTATCCCATTCTCTGGTCCCTCACCAGCACTCCTGGCTCCTCCCGAGTGCTCCCAGAGCAAGCAGCTTGCAATGAGTGCACCCAAGCGGGCTCGTTCCCAAACCGTGGCTCTGCGTGTCCATTCACACTAGAACTGTGGTTCGGCCCCGCTCCCTCCCTCTCCTTATTGTCTCACTGGGTACGATTGCCAGCAGCGGGAGCCAATAGCCAATGAGGAGGGAGAGTCCCCAGAGAGCTGATGATCTTGTGCACATCACTGGATCAAGATGGGGCTCAAGTATTGGGAGGGGGGCTGCATAGAGAACCTAGAGCTGTTAGAAGAACCACTTTAACATCCACTGCAGAATGTGTTTCGAATGTGGGTTTCCCACACTGCATTCTGGTGTGAGGGGCTGTATGCATGAAACAGATTGCTTGTGTTCCAGGCATTTGTCCTTGGGCACATACTACCCCAAATGAAAGTAGCGCTAGGTGCACGTCCAGCTGCTACCAGCGTCAGCCTCTGGGCTAAACACCCAGTGTGCATGGGGCCTTAAAATACAATTAAACATTGCCTTTAGGTCAAATGCTCTAAAGTTCTGCACCGTTCCAAAAAACTGAATATACTGGCTCGTCAGCCCCATGGGCCTAATCTTGGTCCACTCAGCTGGATACTTCCATTTGTTTGGAGACTTTGTAGAAGAAAGGCATCGAAATCAGTGCCTTTGCTAAGAACAGCCAATGACGCATGCAGTGTTCACACTAGGAGAGAGGTATTTCAGTACCAACTTTATTTTTGGAAGAGATGCTTGGAGAGGTCAACCTAAAGTCAATACTGAACTCAAGACCCACTTTAAGCTGTAATAGTAAAACTATCTGTATGTACGGTTATTCACTTGTATTATCCTGCCAGAAGAGAAGGTCTGTCACTTGACTGAGCTCAGGGCTAATATATACACTGGACTGGGTACACAGGTATCACAATTCTGCTGACTCAGCAGGGGGAGTCCCTGCTGTCAGAATACAACAGTGATGTGGGGGAGATCACTGCACCCACATAGTTTGTGTAGATGCTGGAATCTTTTTTCATTCAACCCACAAAAAAAACAAAAAAAACCTCTGTGTTCCTAGAGTAAGTGTAAATTAACCTTTGCTGTCTGTTTTGTAGAGTGCCAGCATGTTAACAGACGTCAGGGCAGGACACTACAACACCGGGGAGTTTGTTTACATTTAAGGGGGCACCTGTGCAGGTGTGTGTCTACAGACACACACAGTGTAGCTCAGCCTTACTCCTGCTCTCTCCTCTCAGAATTTCACTGACAGGAGAAGAAGCCAATTGGCAGATAAGTGGAACTTGACACTCAGTCAACATTAACCATTTGTAAAACCTATGCTGCTAGCATTAGTAAAGCTAGGAAAGGATATCAGATTTACTTTTTGAACTTTTTTTTTTTTTTTTACTTCAGTTACTTCCTGGTTTCCATACATCCCAGGAGTCTTCCCAGGAGGGGAGGAAAGGTTCTGTCAGCAAAGCACACCTTCCTACATGCCTAAGCCAAGGACAGATGGATTCCAGGAAGCAAATTGTACATTAATCATCTGCCCTTACTTAAAATTTGAACTACATTTCCTATGACCACCAAACCAAAATGCTATTTAAATTATTTTAATATTCAAACTCCTCCATCCATTTCTCCATGCTAGATTTTGTTGAGAAATCACTTTGAAAAACACCCCCTTACATTTCTAGCTTGCGGCCATCTTTAATAAGGGCATATTATTCATGTAGCATTTTAATCCTGGAATCCACCTGCCATTAGCTCAGGCATGCAAGCAGGCGACTACATTTGCCTAGGCCTGGAAACCAGGAAGTAACTGAAGACCCCCTCCCCCCCTCCCATACACACCAAAAACAAGCAGCAAATCACCACCACCATATATAAGCACATGTAAATGAAAAAGACAATTGTACAACATGTTAAGTATGTCTGCACACCTGAGGATGATTAATAATTTTAGAGTCATCATTCAAAAAGGTAAACTTAAAAGTTTACATGCACCAAGGCAGTTTTGATTGGTCAGCTCTTGCACAGTGAATTGCTGCAGAAAGAGGGAGAAGTGCAGGGATTTCAAACCCCTGGACTGGCAGAGTGGGCACTGACAGCTCAACATCTCTGAAGACAAGTACAGCAGGGACTGGGGGAGGCTGTCTGGTGTGACAAATACCACGATTCTGATAGCTGTGATAATGATGTGCCACATCCATCATTTTTAGAACAATAACTTGTGAAAGATGGATGGGACTTTTAAGGCACTCAGTATAAAAAAAAAACAATTATAGTTTATTGATGCACATGATTAAAATCCAAGATAGTATGGACATCAGAAAAACAATTTAAAATGAAAACCATCCGCCATCACGTGAATGAATAACCACCACTACATAAGCATATGAAAGAAGCACCCCAACACCTTTCGATTCAATTGCAATCTTCATTGAGGGCTACATGTGGTGGTACATTCTGAAACATAAGTAAACATACATCAGAATACATAACAGGGTACATTAGTAATACATAATCCAATGTTGTAAAGACTGTCAATATTTTGATCCATGCTGGACTGTATATCAGCCTGTTTGAACTAGAGCGTGTCCAAAAATGGAGTACAAGAAACACCCAAAGCTGGATCCTAGCTGGCGAGACCAAAAAAGGCTACATATGAGCAAGTAAATACATTTAGGCTTTACATTTTTAATTCTTTCTAGTTCTAATATGGTAACCTATTTCAATTACTAGAGATGCACCAAAATTTCAGCCGAAAATGGCATTATCGGCATTCGGAGGATCTGGCATTGGTTGTTTCTTGTGCTCCCCATTTTTGGGACCGCAACCACCTCATGAAGATTGTGAATCAAAACACGTTGGGGACATCCCCGCCCATTGCTTGTAAACGCGAACCAGTGGCTAGTAAGCTTGGATTATTTTTACAAGAGAGAAGACCGTTGGCTCTAAGCCCTGAAGCTTGTCTGCAACAGGGCTAAATGAAGGGGGGGGGGGGGACCCCACACGTCTTGCCCAGCAATGCAACTTTCCTGCCCCATTTTTTTAACTAAAAAAAGTCTCACCCTTTCACACAGGTGGCCAAGCAAAATTTCTGCTGCGTCCCCCCTACCAACCATCCACCCAAATGGTGCAAACTCAGATGAGCACACATTACCAAGCTTGTGATGCTTTGCATCACAGTGCAACAATTTTAATGGGACACACAGCGCCGCGTATGAGACTGAGCGACAACTGTGTGGTCCAACAATGAAAAAATCCTCATTCATCATTAAAAAATAAACTCACTGCTCTGCAAATTGATCCAGTGTAGATTGCTTTTGGGGGGGGGGGGGGCAGTAAAGACTGCTGCTAGTGTGCAATTGGATTTACTAAACAAAATTGAGCAGCAATATTATCTGAAAACCTTGACAAGGTAAAGTCCCTTTAAATGAATACTGTAGCCACATTACTATCTGTAATTGTTACTATTTTGTAGGCTTCCAAGTTAAAAATGACAAATTTTCAAAAGCAAACAAAGCAGTGTACAGTATACATGACGACTACCAGAGCAGGAAGTCAATCTGCTTCTCCTTCACATCACTGAAAGTGACCTTCCGGGATCTGCACACACCACCCGCCCCATCAGCTGCTTTCATCAACTCACGTCCTCACTGCTTCCAGGTGACACCAAGCGGGGGGGGGGGAAATATCACACACACACTGCAATCACCAGGCCTGGAATTACTAGTTATTGCTTAGAATATGACAGTTCTATTTAGTAATACAAAGTGAGCCCACCACACACACACGGCAGTTATCTGCTACAGTCAGATTTCAGGTTACAGAGGTCAGACGGGTGAAGGAGGAAAATCAGTGACTTTGCCCTGTGTACATTCACTACAACAATCTGTATTTACTACAACACTTTCAGATCTTCATTGGTAAGATAAAAGTATCAGGATGTAAAGCTGCTGGAACACAGGGGAACTAATATAAGGGTATAATGTGAGCACTGATAAACCTTAATCTGGCCATACACTGTACAATCTCCTTAAGACCCCATGCCACATCACGTGAATGTGCTATTTTTTGTGACATGACATGCATAGGGCAGTCCAATCATTTGAAAGAAGCTTCTTTTTTGGGAGTAGAGTTGGCACATTTTAGTGTGTTTTGCTGCATGCAAACACGTATGTTTGGGGTATTATTAAAATAAATTGTAAAGGTTCTTTTAAAAAAAAAAAAAAAAAAAAAAAAAAGAGAAAAAAATTGTTATACTTACCTGCTCTGTGGAATGGTTTTACACAGAAAAGCCCAATCCTCTTCTTCTGGGGTACCCCGCTGGCACTCTAGGCTCCTCCTCCTCTTGGTGCACCCCCATAGGAACATGCTTCCTTTGGTGGTAAACACATGGACTGGATCCCAGGCTGTGCCCTTCTACTGGTGCACACAGTGCGGCTCAATCCCTCCCCCCACTCCTGTCACTGAATTTCACTGACAGCAGCGGGAACCAATCGTGCCATTATAAAACGATCAAATGCATAAATGGAGCTGAAAATTGATCCCATGGAAAACACGACTTGCTTGAAGTTTTCCCACGTTTTTCCTCAAATATACCCAGTGAAGTGACTGGCCTCATGTGATACACAGATTAAACAAATCCTCCTACATAAAACTATCTGCAGTCTTCTCATCTCTACTTCTGTTCAAAGTCCAGAATTATAAAGCTTGTCTAAAGCTGGCCATACACCTATAGATTATCTGCAGATTTTCTATGGTTAGATGGAAAAAGTGCAACAGATTTCTCCATGTTCGCTAAACTGTGTGGATGGAGGAATCTTCCACTTTTTCCATCTAACCATAGAAAATCTGCAGATAATCTATTAGGTGTATGGCCAGCTTTAGAGTTCAGAAAGGGGGCGGAGCTGAAGTTACTCTCTGCAGAGGTCAGCGAAGAGAGCTCTGAGAGCTGATTGGATGGGGAGGGGCACCCCTTCACACAGCACAGAGGAAGAAAGCTGAGACTGCCAATCAGTTGGAGGCCCCTCCCCCGTCACATTTTTTTCTCTTGTGTCAGGAAAACTTGTCAGAAGTGACTTACGTTGATAGAGGAATGAAGCAGCAGATAAGAATGACACTTTGTGCTCTCGATTGAGACAAATACACACTATAGAGGGATATGCTTTGTTCATATTTCATGTCTGAGGTGTACAACCCCTTTAAATGATTCTGCACATACACTTATTGTATCACACCATTCTGATGAAAGCACAGCTGTCCTTTTGTGCTCCCAACCAATCAGACGCAGTGAAATGCAGGAATTGCCAACTCCTTATTTGCACCACTGCAATGCTTTTATTCACAGATTGGTCACATGACAGCGGAGGGCAATCCATTCATTTGACTGATAACAACAAAGGCTTCCAAGTAGCTCCTGTTCCTGGCAGTGAGCCTTGCACATTTTGGCGGGGTATTAATGGCACTGCACACATGTGTTTCGGTGCATGTTTTTGCACATTCCTGGAATGTATTGGTGAGAACAAAGCCTTTGGAGCAAAAAAAAAAGTGCCAGTGATGACCCTAGACCAGTAATGGCGAACCTTGGCACCCCAGATGTTTTGGAACTACATTTCCCATGATGCTCCTGCACTCTGCAGTGTAATTGAGCATCATGGGAAATGTAGTTCCAAAACATCTGGGGTGCCAAGGTTCACCATTACTGCCCTATACAGTCATTTGTTTTCCCCCCTTAAACCTCCAATCACCTTTGATCGATGAGCACTGTCACTGATGGCAACATTTGTGTGCCATGAATCGTTGGGTTTTATCACACCGTGTATGTCCACCACAAGATCTACCACCTCTATCCTAGGAGGAGCTCCATACAATCCGCAGCCAGCCCGGCCCTTTCTCATCTGAGTGCAGATATGAAGGGGATTGTACGGTGAGTGAATGGAGCCGCCTGGCCCTCCCTGTGCCCGGGCACACAATGAATGAATGATCGGTGAACACCATACCGGGGACAGACAGGAGATCCGGGCCAGCACTGTGTGATCGGCTCCTCCTCCACTGCAGAGAGCAGGCCGGAAGCACAGCCTGAGCCGGGTCATTACAAGGGCACAGCCCGGGGACAGAACCGGGCACACCGGAGGTGGCGGGGGGGACACACCGGGGACACGGCCCACACCCTGACCCCACACCCGGGGCTCCCAGCACACCCGGAGGACGGAAACGGTCTTCTCACTCCCTTCAGTCACGGACACAACAACCAGGGAAATGAACGCTCCGGGCTCTCACCTTGGGAAGCGGCGAGCTGAGGCTGCGGGCGGCAGCGGGCCAGGCTGCGGACACCGGAGGACACACATAGCCGGAGAAGAGAGGCTCCGAACATGGCTGAGCTGAGCGCTGAACACCGAGAGCTGCCGAGGATCCGGACCGGAAGGACGAGGCACGCGCACCACACAGCTCCACTAGGCGCCGGCACAGGGAACACGGACACACAAGGGTAAAGGGGGGCGTGTCCTGTGCGTCAACCGCACCATAGAGATGGATTCTGGCAGCAGAAACAGCGCCACCTGATGTCCAGTGAGGCAACTGCGTGCAGCTTTATGCACCTTGGGTGTGAAGGAAAAGTCACTGAGGACAATGAGGAAGTCACTATTGGAGTTCCTCATAAAAATGAATCAACTGTGACATGTCAATAAAGTTGAGAAAAAAAGTATACTGTGATGCGTTATTTATGACACATTTGGGCTTAATTTACTAAGAGTTAAATAACAGCAAATGAAATGCAGTGAAATAGCTTACAGGTAAAAGCCAGTAAATTAGAATATTTTGAAAAACTTGATTTATTTCAGTAATTGCATTCAAAAGGTGTAACTTGTACATTATATTTATTCATTGCACACAGACTGATGCATTCAAATGTTTATTTCATTTAATTTTGATGATTTGAAGTGGCAACAAATGAAAATCCAAAATTCCGTGTGTCACAAAATTCGAATATTGTGTAAGGGTTAAATTTTGAAGACACCTGGTGCCACAAACTAATCAGCTGATTAACTCAAAACACCTGCAAAGGGCTTTAAATGGTCTCTCAGTCCAGTTCTGAAGCCTACACAAACATGGGGAAGACTTCAGATTTGACAGCTGTCCAAAAGGCGACCATCGACACATTGCACAAGGAGGGAAAGACACAAAAGGTTATTGCTGAAGAGGCTGGCTGTTCTCAGAGCTCTGTGTCCAAACACATTAATAGAGAGGCAAAGGGAAGGAAAAACTGTGGTCAGAAAAAGTGTACAAGCGATAGGGATCACCACGCCCTAGTCAAGATTGTGAAAAAAAACCCATTCAAAGATGTGGGGGAGATTCACAAGGAGTGGACAGCTGCTGGAGTCAGTGCTTCAAGATCCACCACCAAGAGACGCTTGAAAGACATGGGTTTCAACTGCCGCATACCTCGTGTCAAGCCACTATTGACCAAGAAACAGCGCGAAAACCGTCTCACCTGGGCTAAGGAAAAAAAGAGCTGGACTGCTGCTGAGTGGTCCAAAGTCATGTTTTCTGAGGAAAGCAAATTTTGCATTTCCTTTGGAAATCGAGGTCCCAGAGTCTGGAGGAAGACAGGAGAGGCACAGGATCCACGTTGCCTGAAGTCTAGTGTAAAGTTTCCACCATCAGTGATGGTTTGGGGTGCCATGTCATCTGCTGGTGTCGGTCCACTCTGTTTCCTGAGATCCAGGGTCAACGCAGCCGTCTACCAGCAAGTTTTAGAGCACTTCATGCTTCCTGCTGCTGACCTGCTCTATGGAGATGGAGATTTCAGGTTCCAACAGGACTTGGCGCCTGCACACAGCGCAAAATCTACCCGTGCCTGGTTTACGGACCATGGTATTTCTGTTCTAAATTGGCCAGCCAACTCCCCTGACCTTAGCCCCATAGAAAATCTGTGGGGTATTGTGAAAAGGAAGATGCAGAATGCCAGACCCAACAACGCAGAAGAGTTGAAGGCCACTATCAGAGCAACCTGGGCTCTCATAACACCTGAGCAGTGCCAGAAACTCATCGACTCCATGCCACGCCGCATTAATGCAGTAATTGAGGCAAAAGGAGCTCCAACCAAGTATTGAGTATTGTACATGCTCATATTTTTCATTTTCATACTTTTCAGTTGGCCAACATTTCTAAAAAATCCCTTTTTTGTATTAGCCTTAAGTAATATTCTAATTTTGTGACACACGGAATTTTGGATTTTCATTTGTTGCCACTTCAAATCATCAAAATTAAATGAAATAAACATTTGAATGCATCAGTCTGTGTGCAATGAATAAATATAATGTACAAGTTACATCTTTTGAATGCAATTACTGAAATAAATCAAGTTTTTCAAAATATTCTAATTTACTGGCTTTTACCTGTAGTTTTGAAAGTGCAATTTACTAAGAATTCTGCGTAAATAACGACTGCAGTGTTTGTTTGATTGAGCGGTAATTACAGCATTTTTTGCGTGGTAATTTATCGCATTGAGCTGGTTGCTATGGAGCAGGCCGGGAAACCACCCGCCACGTCCTTAACAACCGATGAGTCAGATGAGTTTAGATGAGTCATCAGCTGTCGACATCTGAATGTAAAAAAAAAATTCTGTCAATTAAAAGTTATGAAGAAAGACAGCGTGGGGGTCCCCCCCCAATGCATACCAGGCCATTTAGGTATGGATTTTAAGGGGAATCCCACGCCAAAACGAAAAAAAAAAAAAAAAACGATGTGGGGTCCCTCACAAAATCTATACCAGACACTTATCTGAGCATGTAGCTTGACAGGTAAGGAAAGGGGTGGGACAAGCGAGCGCCTCCCCCTCCTGAACCATACCAGGCCACATGCCCTCAATGGGGGGGGGGGGGGGTGTTTGCAAAGCACCTTGTCCAAAACACCTTGTCCTTATGTTGATGGGGACAAGGGCCTCTTCCCCACAACCCTGGGCTGTGGTTTTTAGTGGTTTGCCGGCAGGGGGCTTATCAGAATCTGGAGGACCCCTTTTAATAGGTGGGCCCCCAGATCCTGGCCCCCTCCCTATGTGAATCAGTATGGGGTACCCCTACCCATTCACCAAAAAGGTGTAAAAGTGAATAAAGACAGTACAAAAGTTTTTGACAATTCCTTTATTTAAAAATTTAAAAAACAGTCCCCTGATGTGGATCCCTTGTCAATCACGATGCCCGCCACCACGGCTGGACCCGAAAGAAGAAAAAAAAAAGCGTTGCGATCAGAGCTTTTTTTTTTCCCGGGTCTGGCGGTGGCAGCGGGCATCGTGATTAACAATAGATCTACATCGCTGTTTCTGACAAATACCGCATGTGATACCGCCAGCAAAACCCAGGTGATAAATATTGCATGTTTTTTAACTCTCTGTTCCGTTTGTGAATTAAACAATATTTTCCGGCACATTTTTCATTTAGCGGTAAATACTGTATAATCGTTATTTTTTTTCTTGTAAACTGGACTTTATTTAGCACATATGATAATTTATGCAAATTAGACCCGTGATTGTGTTTTTGCATGCAGTAAATGTTAGTAAACTGACCCCATTAGTACTGCTCACTTCATGACACACACCCCTGATTACTGTATAACATGGCCAGTGGTGTGAATGAGGCCTTAAAGGTGTTGTAAACCCTCGCTGGAGGAACCCCAGAAGAGGAGGATCGGGGCCACTCTGTGCATAACCAACTGCACAGCGGAGGTAAGTATGGCATGTTTGTGTTTTTGTTTTTTTAAAAACTGAACCTTTACAATCACTTTAAGCTAGGTTCAGGCCTGTGTGTGTCAGAAACATGAGCAAAACCATTTTGCTGGGGGCGTGGCCGGAAGCGGACGGAGATGTGTGTGGTGGAGTGAGCGTTTGTGTCCACCCTGCTCCAGGTGCCCGAAAACCTTGTAAACAGCCCGGTTTCCCCGTGACAGTATGCTGGTGCCTATTCAGTTTTCCCCCTGCTGTGCCGTTTAACCACACTGCCGTGTACTATCTTGTGCTGTTCTCCTGGAAGCTCGGAGCGGTGTCAGAGCGTAGTGGAGGAGGCTGTGGAGGGAGACAGACGAGCGGAGCGGGGCTCGGCAGCCGGCGGAAGCGCGTGGTGAGGAGGACGCTGTGTTTGTGAAGCCCTCGGAAGCAGGGACATCACCCGGTGTAGACAGTACTGGGGTCAGGTGAAGCGCCGGCGCAGAGATCGGAATCAGGCGGAGGTGACGGTAAGAGGAGAAAAGAGGTGGCTGCTAATCAGTGCTGTGGAGACCTGTTTTCAAATAACCGCGGTGACTGTAGAAGTGAACTTCTGGGACTGCCTATTTTAATAGAGGGGATACTCTTGCTGCAGTGCGGTATCAATATATTTGACTTTGCTTGCTGACCAATATGTCCTGTCTCTGATTTAATTGCAAAGACTGCTGTGCATTACACTGAGAGCCCCTGGTAGGATTGTATATTCAGTGAGCTGGTTGGAACCCCGAGGGCGCAGATCAATAAAAGGTGTAAGCTGTTTGGTAACATAATTATAGCCCCGGGGGCGAAGAGGTGTGAATCACTTAGAATCACTTAGATATCAGCAGCCACACCAGGAGGTGGCGGGGGTGGAGCTGGGTTAATAACCCTTTCCTTCTTCTCTGATAAGGACTGTGTATGCAGTATAAGGCTTAATTCCATAAAGTGTAAAACTATCATGTCAGGAAGAAGGAAGGGAGAAGAGCATCCCAATCATGATACTATGGGAACCCAGTCCCTGCGGTCAGCAAAAGAAAAGGAGAAGGAAAAGGGACTCTACCCTACAGTGGCAGGGGTAACTGCAGCGGCGGTGGCAGCGTCCGCTAAGTTAGAAAAAATGGTCCTGGCTACGGAGCATACCCCGAACAAAGGGGGACAGCAAGTCCTGAATAAGGCAGCAATGGACAGGAAAAGTCAAGGACAGTCGGGTCCCCACACAGGAACAAAAACCTCCTCTGTAAAAGGGCCAGGCACCTCTGGTAAAGAAATGGAGGTCTCAGCTACCCCAATGAGTATGACAGAAGAGGAACCCTCTTTAAAAGATATCTTATTGGCAATAAATGCATGCAAACAGTCCCTGAGGGTTTTAGGAGATCAAATGAAGGATATTAAAGAGGACCTGACCCTAGTACGAAATGATCTCAAGAAGACAGCAGAAAGGGTGGTGGAAGCGGAAAACAGAATTAGCGTGATTGAAGATGAGCTGTTACCGCTGAAGCAAGAAGTGAAGATCTGGAGAGGAAAAATTGAGACCCTGGTGGGGAAGTTTGATGAGATGGAAAATAGACTTCGCAGGGACAACGTGAGGGTGGTGGGGGTCCCCGAGGGGAGTGAAGGTCCAGATCCGGTAGTATTCCTGGAAAAATGGTTGGTGGGGGTGTTTGGGAGGGAGACATTTACTCAACAATTCTCAATAGAAAGAGCGCATAGAGTCCCGTTCAGACCCCCCCCCCCCCGGTAGCCCCCCGAGACCAATTTCAGTAAAATTCTTAAACTATAGGGACAAAGTAACCCTCTTGCGTAAAGCCCGAGAGATGGGGAAGGTCTTGTATAAGGACGTAAGGATATCAATATTTCCAGATTTCTCCCCAGACCTACAGAAACGCAGAGCTGGGTTCCTGGGGGTTAAACGTAGCCTCCAGAAATTCAATGTCTCATATGCTCTCCTCTACCCTGCTAAACTGCGGATAAATGCACTGGGGGGAAGTCAGATTTTTGAGTCCCCGGACAGTGCACTGGCATGGTTAGAGGAAAAGATGGATCAATTGCCCAGGAAATAAGGGAGGGAAGGTGTTGAATTTAGTATATAGAGACAGGGCACAAGGTTTATAATTATTTTGATATATTTATTTCACATAAGGAGCAGGGTGGTAACGAGAGAAGGGAAATGGGTGCAACTTTGAGTGGGGATTTGGGTATATTAGGTTTTGTTTTTTGCTTTTGCTTTGAATGTCGGGGGGGTGGGGAGGGTGGGGAGGGTGGGGGGTGGAGGGGAGTGGAGTGGTTGGGGGGGAGGGGGTGGTATGGAAGGGTAGGTGGGTATGGGCTGGCCATTAAAAATGCCCCTAGGGGGTACCTAGAATGGTATGGGGGGGATTGGGGGATGGGGGGGGGTAGGGAAGGGTGGGGGTGGCGGGGTAAGGGGATGAGTTTTGAGAATACTAGAATGCAATATAGGGTATTAAGTCACACACTCATGGAAAAAAATAGCAATGACACATTTAATCACACAAACTCACAAAAGACACAGATAAACATGGGGATAATACTTAAAGGTTGCAATGAGACAGCGGATTTAATGTTCAACACATTGGGATATGTATGATCTGTATAGAACTGCATTTGTTATTTGGGTTAGCACAGAGGTATCATTTTTTGTAGATGGTAAATATTCCGACACCTGGGTAAATGTGGTTAAGCGAGAATTGAGGTTGGAGAGGCTGGGAATACCAAAACAACAGGAAGCCAATAAATTAGTAGGTATAGGGAAGATTTTCTTCCTTAAAAATATAAGGGGGTACCCTAGACTGGGCTTGGTTGGGTTTTCTTTTTTTTTCCTCCCCATTAGAGTACCTGGATCTTAGTTTAACTAATGGGATCAAAGATAGGGTCATGGAATGTTAGGGGGATGGGCACTCCCTCTAAGAGAGCACTGGTATTTGACATGCTCGATTCCTTTAGAGTAGATATTGCTTGTCTGCAGGAGACGCATTTGACAAAGGATACCATAGTTCAATTTAAAAGTAAAAAATATCGGCACCAGTACCACGCAGTACACACCTCTTACTCCAGGGGGGTGGCGGTGTTAATTGGGAAAGAGATTGCGTTTGTCTGCAGGCAAAGTAATATAGATGTCGGGGGTAGGTACGTTTTCTTGCATTGCATTATAGGGAGTCAGGAATGTGTACTGGCGAACATCTATAATCCCCCACCTTTTAGGTTAGAAGTTTTATATAGCTTGCTGGATTTTATTGTGGATAAACCGAACATACCGGTCATTGCTGTTGGGGATTTTAATGTTGCAATAAATAAAGAAATAGATAGATTCCCCCCAGGTAAGGAGTGGCAGGGCTCGTATGGCAGCCGCATGGGCCAGTTTCTTGAGGAGGCCGGGATGTGTGACCTTTGGAGGATGAGCAATCCGGGGGTCCAACAATATTCATGCTACTCTGGTGCACATTCCTCATTTTCAAGAATAGACCTTGTCCTAGGTAATGCCTTGGCCGCACATATTGTTAGTGATATAATTTACCAACCTAGGGGCATTTCAGACCATTCATTGGTGACAGCCAGGATGGCAACTGGGGAAAATAAACAACGTAGCCCCTGGAAATTAAATCCAATTTGGCTTGAGCTGTTTGAGGACCCAACTGTGATTACAACTAGGTTACGGGAGTTCATTAGCCTAAACGAGGAATCTACAGCAAGAGGGGTGATGTGGGACGCCTTGAAGGCGTTTCTGAGGGGTCTATTGATTCAGCAGGTTTCAAGAATAAAAAAAGCTTCAAGGATGAGGGAAGAGAGGACCAGGGAGGAGCTACAAGTAGTAGAGAGGGAGCTCGTGAGAAACCCTTCCCCAGAAAACCAACAAAAGTGGGAGAATACACAGTCAGTATATAAAGAGGTATTGATCAGGAACTCTGAAAATAAAAGGCTATTTCAAAAACAAATAATATTTGGAGAAGGAGAGAAAGTAGGAAAAATATTGGCCCACATTGTTAAATCAGACTCTCCCCCCCCGACGATCCCCGTTATTAGAACTAGGACTGGTGAGATTATTTCCCAACCAGATAAAATAAATGAAACCTTTAAAATATATTATGAGGATTTATATAAGTCCCGGGGGACAGCGGGTGGGCTGGCTTTGGATGAATTTTTCAGGAAAATAGAATTGCCCTCCTTGTCAAGGCTGGATGCTGAGGCCCTGGAAGCTCCGATAACATTAGAAGATATTAAAATGGCCGTGAAGGAATTGGCCAATAATAAAGCTCCCGGTCCTGATGGTCTCCCTGCGGAGATTTATAAGAACTATGGGGAGATATTATTACCGGAGCTTCTAAGGGTGTTTGAGTGGGCATACCAGGAGGGGAAACTAACTGAATCAATGACTGAGGCCACAATAATAATGATACCTAAAGAAGGGAAAGACCCCCTGGAACCTGCATCATATAGACCCATCTCGTTACTGTGTTCAGATGCAAAAATCTTGGCTAAGATTCTCGCCACTAGACTACAAAAAATAATCCATAAATTAGTTCATCCGGATCAAACTGGGTTCATCCCACAGAGATCAACAAGTGAAAATATTAGGCGGTTTTTCTTAAACTTACAAATTCCCACTGAAAACTCGGGTTCCAGAGCTGTAGTAACGTTGGATGTTATAAAGGCATTTGATAGCCTTGAATGGGGTTTTATTTGGTATATACTGAGGGCATATGGCTTTGGTTCCATTTTCAGTAAATGGGTAAAAATCCTATACAATGGACCCCAAGCAAAGATCAGAATCAATAATGTACTCTCGAGTAAGTTTTGCCTGGAGAGAGGTACAAGACAAGGGTGCCCCTTGTCACCTCTGATCTTTGCTTTGGCAATGGAACCAGTGGCCGCTGCGGTAAGACAGAATAGGAATATGGAAGGCTTCAGGAGAAGGCTGAGGGAAGAGAGGATCGCGTTATACGCGGACGATGTACTTATCTTCCTGGGGGATACGGAGGGATCACTCAGACAGGTGATGGGTGTATTCTCAGATTTTGGGGAGGTCTCGGGTCTCTCCATAAACTGGGAGAAATCGATCTTGTTACCAATAGACCCAATTAAGCAAGGTCCCTTTCTGGAAGAAATCCCGCTAAAAATAGTGGAGAAAACAAAATATCTTGGCATCCATATAACTAAAGACCCGGATGATTTTTTACATAATAATTTAGCCCCCTTATTGGTGAAATTTAGGAAAAAGACTGATATATGGAAGAGACTTCCATTGTCGGTAGCTGGAAGGTGCAACCTAATCAAAATGCTATGGCTGCCCCAGTTATTGTACATTTTGCATAACTCACCAGTATGGATTAATGGTAAATGGTTTAAAAAAATGGACATGCTGTTTAGGGGGTTGATATGGAAGGGAGGACACTCCAGGATTAGTTTACAAACATTACAGTTGGCAGTGACTGAGGGAGGTATGGCGATTCCACACCCTCGTAGCTACTTTTTGGCAGCTCAGCTGCAACATCTGAGAACGGGCTACGGTCCTATGGGTAATAACAATACAGCAATAGTGACTGAGGGAGCGCCCCATAAGCGGGTTTTGGAGGTTTTGGAGGCAAATTCGTTTGTATATAGAACCCCCACGGTCAAATTAATGCTAAAAGTATGGAATTTTATTAAAGGAATGAAGGGCATGGAAGGAGAAGGGAGGTGTAGTCCTCTCTGGGATAATAAGAACTATCAAGAACTGTCACCAATAGGTAAAATTATGACTTGGGAATCAAAGGGGATAGTTAAATTGGAACAACTATATGATGGCAACATGTTAAAGACCTTCGCCGCCTTAAGGGAGGAATTTGGTATCTCGAGTCACTCATACTTTAACTATATACAGATTAGGCATGCTCTGCTGGCCCAATTTGGGGAGCAAGGTCCGAAATGGAGTCAATCTCCCATCTTCCAAAAATTAGAGAGTGTGGAGGGATCAAAGGGATTAATCGCAGAGTGTTACCAACATATATGCCGATACAGCAGGGAGGTACCAGTCAAACTTAAATGTAGAAGGGAGTGGGAGTCGGACCTGGGGACAATATCGGATACGCAATGGAAAGAGATATTGGAGGGGAGTCACCAGGTCTCGGTCTCACCCGCTCAGAAATTTTCACATTTACTTTTCTTACATAGGGCATATTACACTCCAGAAAAATTGTTTAAGTATGGGAGAAGGGTAGATGACAAATGTCCCAGGTGTCAATATACAGGAGATTTGATGCACATGTTATGGAAATGCCCCAAGCTAGTTCGCTACTGGATGGAAGTAGTTGAGTCTATAAACAAGGTCTTTAACCTAGACCTTAGCGCAAACCCGAAAATGTGTTTATTGGGGGTGGGGGGAGATCTAGGTAGCAGGAGGGCGAAAATAAATGCAGTACGGAGATGCCTCTACCAGGCAAGAAAGGAAATAGCAAGGAGGTGGCAAGCAGAGAAACCCCCTACAGTAGAGAACTGGTCCAAAACGGTGTGGGAAACAATAAGGAAAGAAAGGATAGTCTATGTAAGAGGAGGGAACATCAAGGAATTTGAGAAAATGTGGAACCCCTGGCTTATGAAGATGAACCACCCTAAGTAGTGAAGACAGTTTAGAGAGGAAAGGGAAAATGTAGTCTTTTATATATTGGTAGAAGTATGCACGTACGGTAATTATGATCGAGAGTGGGCTGGATACTTGACTATAGATTAGGACCTGAGGGAGTAAAATGGGAGAAAAAATCGAGAAAATACCTCTTATAGAAGTGATACATACATAGGATAAGAAAGAAGGTGATTTATCTTCCTTTTTTCTTCTCTGTTCTTGTTTTCTTTTTGTTATGATGATATATGTATATTGTATGTTGTGATGTATTTTGTATGAATATGAATAAAAAGCATTGAATTAACTTGTGACACACACTTTTTTGTTTCATTTTGGGGAGGAATATAATATTTTTTTCTGCGTCCTATAGGGGAGATATCCCCTCACTTCCTGTTTCATAGCCAAAACAAGAAGTGAGAAGAAATCCCTCCAAAGTGAAGGAATCCTGGGTCACCGGGGTCACCAGAACTCGTGTCCCCATTGGAAGATTTCCACTCTATTACTGTTTTGGTGTCAATCCAAAATTTGTGAATTTCTTTTACATTCACTTTCAATGATACGGTAAACAGGACAAATAGGGTGAATTTTCCTAATGGGGTCACAGACACTCTATCTAAAATTTTTTTTAAATGCGTTTAGTCACACTTCAAATTGCTGCGACCGTGGTATATGTACAGCCCTGTCAGGCTGTGATTTTTGAATTCCATTGGATGGTAAAACTGCAGCTCAGCAGCCTCTTTTTAAAACTCCCCAGCCACCAGTATGAAAAGCAAAAAAAACACCCCCAAAAAAAACGAAACAAAAAAAAAGTTAAATAGCGTCTTTTGTTTTAACAATGCATCATACTACCCCTTATACAATACACAAGAGCCCACACACACACATTTCTGTGCAGGCTATTATGAACACACCCTGTTCGCACTCATGTGATGCGGGGACGCATTCAAAATCACACGTGTTCCCACAGTGCACAAGAAAATGTACATATTGTTAATGGCACATCAGTGCACCTTGATAAAGAGTGGGAGAAGTCGTGCAACAAAATATATAATAAGAAAGTACCATGTCTCTTGGTGTGGCACAATTGAATAAAAAGGTCATGCATTTCTTTGGTGCAAATTAGAATCAGTAGGCAGCCCTTCAGATGAATGCAGCCAGACCAGTCAAACTGCAGCACATGGTGATGTACAGCAATGAGGGGGAAATCTTTTAATGAGGACACCAAGTTCTGGTGACAACCTGGGAATCCCTTCACTTTGGAGCGATATCCTCTCCCTTCCAGTTGTAGCTATAGGGCAAGAAGTGAAGGAAGACCTCCACAATTGGACTCAGTTGGCAAAAAAAAACCTGACAGATGTCCAAAGTGAAAAAAAAGTTTTGGCTTCAGTTCCACTTTATGTCTTTAGACTGAGGGATGAGATGTGATCGTTACCCTGCTCCGGCACTCTCCTCTGCTCTTGGCTGTCGGTGGCCCTTCACTGTCTTCATGGACAATGCAGGGCTCTTGGCCCTACATTGTACCTGATGACATCATTATTGAGGGAGCTTGTCAGAGTTAGTCATCCCCTAGAGCAGTGATGGCGAACCTTGGCACCCCAGATGTTTTGGAACTACATTTCCCATGATGCTCATGCACTCAGCAGTGTAGTTGAGCATCATGGGAAATGTAGTTCCAAAACATCTGGGGTGCCAAGGTTCGCCATCACTGCCCTAGAGCATATAGAGTGTATCTATGGTCATAATGTAAATTCATATATTTAATTCCACATTGTATTTCAATTATTTCTAGCCTACTCCTATCAGGCTGGGATCACACTGCTGCCGGATGCGGCTCACAGGAATAGTAGCGGTAAAAAAAAGTCCCTTGTGAATTCAATTAACCTTTTTTTTTGGTTAATTCTCCTTTAAGGGGGTGTGGCAGGGGGGCGTGTCCTATATCTACATACATTTGCTAGCAGGTGTCCCTCATTCCCATCTGAAAATGTTGGGAGGTATGCATATAATATCAAATATTCTGTAGGTTCCATTGATTTTTGCCAAGGGATCAAAAGGAATGATTAGCATGGCGCTGCCTATTTTCTTTAAAGCAGTACTAAACCCAAACGCATACATTTATTATATTTCAGCTTACAAATTCCTAGGTGTGTTGGCTGTATTCATTTTTCTTTTTTAGGCTTTCTTTCTTCTATTTTTCATCTGGTGATCCAATCATTAAGTCTGTGGTTTGTCAAAAGAACAAACTCTCCTCCAGATGTATCAGTTACAGGCATGAGACCAACCATTTATTTACCACTGGCAGGGGTGCTTAACCACTAGCCGACCTGCTCACGCAGATATACTGTGACAGGTTGGCTTTCCTGTGTGAATCGCCGTACCTGTATGGCAGCTTGCGCTTGCGCAGTTGCAGGCAGACGCGTGGGTCGGGTGTACTCCATGTCCGCCGGCGGCCCGCAATCGCCTATTACAGAGGCAGAATGGGGAACTGCCTTTGCAAACAAGGCGATTCCCCGTTCTGACAGGGGACATGTCAGAGATCTTCTGTTCCCATTGATTGGATCTCTGTCATGTTCCTGGTAGCCCATCCCCCCTACAGCTAGAACACACCTAGGGAACACAGTTAACCCCTTGATCGCCCCCTAGTGTTAACACCTTCCCTGCCAGTGACATTTACATAGCTCCCAACTGTCCCTGATTTGGAGGGACTGTCCCTGATTTGAAGCAATGTCCCTCTTTCCCTCATTCCTCCTCATTTGTCCCTCATTTTGGTCTGATCTATATAGTTGTATATAAAATGCACTTTTTATCTATCAAAAAGTGTTTTCCAGCACTAAATCTTTCATCTGATTTCTAAATTGCTGCATTTGTAAATTCCAAAAGCCAATATAAAAGGAATATTAGTGGTTAAAAAAAAGCACTTGTGGGTTTAACCAATCTTGTTTTTTTGTACAATTCTCCTTTAAGGGGGTGTGGCAAGGGGTGTGTCCTATGCCTGCATACTTTTGCTGATAGGTGTCCCTCATTCCCATCTCAAAAAGTTGGGAGGTATGCATTTATACAGTAATCAGTGGCTATTTTTTAGCCCTGATCGCTGTATAAATGTCAAGGGTCCCAAAAAAGTGTCAAAAGTGTCCGATCTGTCTGCCGCAATGTCGCAGTTCAGCTAAAAATCATTGCCATATCATTACTAGTAAAAAAAAATAAAAATAATAAAAATGTCATAAATATATCCCCTATTTTGTTAACGCTATAACTTTTGCGTAAACCAATCAATATGCGCCTATTGCGATTTTTTTACCAGAAATATGTAGAAGAATACATATCGGCCTAAACTGATGAATAAATGTGTTTTTTTCATATATATATATTTTTGGATATGTATTATAGCAAAAAGTAAAAAAAATAGTTTTTTTTTCAAAATTGTCGCTTTGTTTGCTTATAGCATAAAAAATAAAAACCGCAGAGGTGATCAAATACCACCAAAAGATACCTCTATTTGTGGGAAAAAAAGAACATGAATTTTGTTTGGGTACAGCAGCACACGACCGCGCAATTGCCAGTTAAAGCGACGCTGTGCTGTATAGCAAAAAATGGCCATGTCATTAAGGGGGCAAATCCTTTCGGGGCTGAAGTGGTTAAAATGATCAGCTTTTTTTTAATTAATATAAAACCTTTATTTCAAAAGTAAAAACACTGATTGCTGTAACTGATAATAAAATATGAGATGGAGTTTGGCTTCACATTGTTGGTGTATTTAAATTTGCTAGAACATTTAACACTCCCCCCCCCCCCCCCTTCCAGTACTGACAATGCTGCTTTCTCCTGAGCTCCCAGTGCTCATTCATCCAGAGTTGTACCTCACTAATACAGGTGTGCACCTCCTGTATTACTGGCCAGATCACCAGGTGAAAAAACCAGGAGGGAAAAACCTCTAAAAAAAGAAAAAAAACAATGCAGCCACCACATCTAATGATCAGTAAGTTGCAATACATTACATTTTTGGTTTTGAGTTTAATATGCTTTAAATGAGAGAAGAAATTCCTTCTTCTGTCAGTTCTGCGCCCCACTCTTCATCATTTCCATGCAAATACCATCAGGCCCGGATTTACTCCCTTTGCCGCCCCAAGGCCGGGTCCTTCAATGCCGCCCCCCCCCCCCCCCCACACACACCATCATTCTCGTCCTTTAACGATGACTGCAACAATAGATCAATTAAAAACATATCCCCACTATATACTCCCCCCTCTATCATCTCTATATACTCCCCTCTATCATCTCTATATACATCCCTCTATCATCTCTATATACTCCCCTCTATCATCTCTATATACACCCCTCTATCATCTCTATATACATCCCTCTATCATCTCTATATACACCCCTCTATCATCTCTATATACATCCCTCTATCATCTCTATATACTCCCCTCTATCATCTCTATATACTCCCCTCTATCATCTCTATATACACCCCCCTCTATATACAGGTATACAGACAGGCTAGGACAGTATATAGGCAGGCTAGGATGGAATAAAGGCAGGCTAGGACGATATACAGGCAGGCTAGGACGATATACAGGCAGGCTAGGACGATATACAGGCAGGCTAGGACGATATACAGGCAGGCTAGGACGGTATACAGGCAGGCTAGGACGGTATACAGGCAGGCTAGGACGGTATACAGGCAGGCTAGGACGGTATACAGGCAGGCTAGGACGATATACAGGCAGGCCAGGACGATATACAGGCAGGCTAGGACGATATACAGGCAGGCTAGGACGGTATACAGGCAGGCTAGGACGATATACAGGCAGGCTAGGACGGTATACAGGCAGGCTAGGACGGTATACAGGCAGGCTAGGACGGTATACAGGCAGGCTAGGACGGTATACAGGCAGGCTAGGACGGTATACAGGCAGGCTAGGACGGTATACAGGCAGGCTAGGACGATATACAGGCAGGCTAGGACGGTATACAGGCAGGCTAGGACGGTATACAGGCAGGCCAGGACGATATACAGGCAGGCTAGGACGGTATACAGGCAGGCTAGGACGGTATACAGGCAGGCTAGGACGGTATACAGGCAGGCTAGGACGGTATACAGGCAGACTAGGACGGTATACAGGCAGGCTAGGACAGTATACAGGCAGGCCAGGACAATATACAGGCAGGCTAGGACGGTATACAGGCAGGCTAGGAAGATATACAGGCAGGCTAGGACGGTATACAGGCAGGCTAGGACGGTATACAGGCAGGCTAGGACGGTATACAGGCAGGCCAGGGCAATATACAGGCAGGCTAGGATGGTATACAGGCAGGCTAGGACGATATACAGGCAGGCTAGGATGATATACAGGCAGGCCAGGACGATATACAGGCAGGCTAGGACGGTATACAGGCAGGCTAGGACGGTATACAGGCAGGCTAGGACGGTATACAGGCAGGCCAGGACAATATACAGGCAGGCTAGGATGGTATACAGGCAGGCTAGGATGGTATACAGGCAGGCTAGGACGATATACAGGCAGGCTAGAACAGTATACAGGCAGGCTAGAACAGTATACAGGCAGGCTAGGACAGTATACAGGCAGGCTAGGACGATATACGGTATACAGGCAGGCTAGGACGGTATACAGGCAGGCTAGAACAGTATACAGGCAGGCTAGGATAGTATACAGGCAGGCTAGGATGGTATACAGGCAGGCTAGGACAATATACAGGCAGGCTAGGACGGTATACAGGCAGGCTAGGACGATATACAGGCAGGCTAGGACGGTATACAGGCAGGCTAAGAAGATATACAGGCAGGCTAGGACAAAATACAGGCAGGCTAGGACGGTATACAGGCAGGCTAGGACGATATACAGGCAGGCTAGGGCGGTATACAGGCAGGCTAGGACGGTATACAGGCAGGCTAGGACGATATACAGGCAGGCTAGGATGATATACAGGCAGGCTAGGACGGTATACAGGCAGGCTAGGACGATATACAGGCAGGCTAGGATGATATACAGGCAGGCTAGGGCGGTATACAGGCAGGCTAGGGCGGTATACAGGCAGGCTAGGGCGGTATACAGGCAGGCTAGGACGGTATACAGGCAGGCTAGGACGATATACAGGCAGGCTAGGATGATATACAGGCAGGCTAGGGCGGTATACAGGCAGGCTAGGGCGGTATACAGGCAGGCTAGGACGGTATACAGGCAGGCTAGGACAATATACAGGCAGGCTAGGACAATATGCAGGCAGGCTAGGACAATATACAGGCAGGCTAGGACAATATACAGGCAGGCTAGGACAATATACAGGCAGGCTAGGCTCTAGCCTAGGGGAGAGAGAGAGAGAAGGTGATGATCATGAGGAAGAGAGGGGGGGAGGAAGAAGGTGCACAGCACAAAGGGGTGGGAACAGAGAGGGGGGTTATTCTGGGGGTCTCACTCACCAATTATGCTCTCCCTCTCAGGCTGGTCTCCCCCAGGGCTGTGGCAGCCATTGTTTGAAAACAGAACTCCTCTCACAGCACAGTACAGTGCATTGCATGCATGTGGCTGGAGTGTGGGCGGGCACAAATGGGAGGCGGAGTATTGGATTGGACAAGCAGTGCAGTGAGGGAGGGGTTAGGAAGACAGTGGAGACCGAACACAGCCTGACTCCTGCACAAGCTAGCTGGCTTTCCACCCTCTCACTATATCACTGTGACAGGATGCCAGAGGCTGTGGAGCGCCGGAGTTAGAGGGGAATAGTTATCCTTAATCTCCACTCCATACAAGTCTTGATGCCTGGGGGAGAAGACGCTCCTCCTGCAGCTGCCCACAGACTCCACCCCCTGCTCTCCTTTCTAGTCAGAACAGCTTGTTTGTCCTCATCCCCGCCCTGCTCATACAGAGCTCCGAATGAGGTTAGTGCAGCGGTGCCGCCCCTGCACTACTGCCGCCCCGAGGCCTGGCCTCGGTGGCCTTGTGGGAAATCCGGCCCTGAATACCATACCTTCCAACTTTTTGAGATGGGAATGAGGGACACCTATCAGCAAAAGTATGCAGGCATAGGACACACCCCTTGCCACGCCCCTTTAAAGGAGAATTGTACAAAAAAAATAAGATTGATTACACCCACAAGTGATTTTTTTTAACCACTATTATTCCTTTATACTGGCTTTTGGAATTGGATCAGATGAAAGGTTTAGCAGTGGGAAACACTCTTTGATAGATAAAAAGTGCATTTTATATACATCTATATAGATCAGACCAAAATGAGGGACATATGAGGAGGAAAGAGGGACAGAGGGACATTGCTACAAATCAGGGACAGTCCCTTGAAATCAGGGACAGTTGGGAGCTATGCAAATACTGTATATGCAAATGAGACGTCTTGAGCTATGATTAGTGCACTTTACCTATATAGATTTTTTGTGGACCAAATCTGCAGGTCCTTAGGTCAGATCTAATGGATCACTTAAGACTGTGCTCATTCTGTTGATGTTTTATTGAATTTTGTTAATAATCTTCCATAAGTTATTGACTACTTTTGAATACTATGGCTGTTAAATTTAATAGCATAACCTTAAACTAGACTCTATTGATTATATTATTTTTTTATGACTGTTGATTCACCTTGTTCATCAGACTAATTGGGTTTGTTGACATGGAACTATATTGCGATATAAATTTTATGGACATGTAGAGTTCTACTGCCCTCTACTGTTTGTATTTGTAAATAGCTGTGCTTCTTATCACAAAATGAAAGTGATATTAAAGGTTACAATAAAACAAAAACAAACATGTTATACTTATGTAGCACTAACTCTCGGTGGAGCTGCTGATTTAAGCGGGCTTGTTACCTTCACTCTCGATACCTCTGTTTCACCGACACCGGGTCTAGGGTTTTTTTGAGTTTACCTCTGGACGATATAAGCACCAAACACTTGAGTAGGTTTTCCAATGCTTTAATAAACGAACAAGGGAAATAGCAGGAAGGAGGTAGAAGGAAAGCTGCAGGGAAGCTCAAATACTCTTCTTAGTATTCTTTAGAACATTTCTCTGTGATTAATCACTTGTGGTTGAAAGCGCTCCCCTTGTGGGATTCAATCTTTGCCCGCCTGGATAGACCTCTCTCACTTGTCTAGCAGCCAGCACGTAGCACGAACAAAAGTCTCTGCCACAGACTTGTTTGAAGCAAAACCCGTACGATCCTCTGACACAGGATGTATTGGTTAGTGGTGAACGTCAGATACAGTACTTGAACCTTTAAGCCAACCCGGCAGTACTATACTGTAAGATTACTTCGGAATGCGTCCTCCAACCGAGTCACCAGGCCCCTCTCCAGACCAGCACTCTGTGTGATCCTTCCATGACGGGTCCTCCCCTGGGATCTCCTCGGTTGTCCAGCTTCTTCACTCAGGATAGACAGCTCAGGACCATTCCTCCGCTGCTGTGGTAGGCCCCAGACAGGCTTCTGGGCCCACCCACACGCCGCAGCGATGCGGGCCTCCGGAACGGAGGGCCACGAGGTGGTATTCCTAGTGCATACCTGTCGGCCAGGAGGGCCAGCAGGTGGCTGAAAAACAACCCTAAAACATGGTGTCTGTCCCATAAATACCCTCTCCCAGAATGCAACTCGGAGGACCACCTCCCCTGAGTTATCTCCGGGACAGAGGAGCACTCATCCGCTTCAACACGTTGTTCTTCCAACACCAGCCGATGGCGACAAAGACACCCTCCGGCACAATGTGGAACTACACACAACGTCAGCCAAGCTGGAACAGAGGCAAATCTAACTCCCTCTAATAAGCGACCCACTAAATTTACCTATCAGTGGTAGATTAAAATCTACCAGTGCTACACTTACCTGCTCTGTGCAATTATTTTGTACAGAGCAGCCCCGATCATCCTCTTCTGGGGTTGCCTGCTGGCTTTCCTGACTCCTGCTCTTCTCTGAGTGCCCCCACCGCAAGCCGCTTGTTAGGGGGGCTCACGTGCATGCTCACTCCTGAGCCCTACTCTGTGTGTCCATAAGGCACAGAATGGGGTTCATCCAATGGGGAGGCAGAGACCCAGGAGAGCAGCTGTTCTTGTGCACATTGCTGGATTGCAATCAGGCTCAGTTAAGTATCTGGGGGGCCCTGAGTGAACCTTTAATCTTTAGAATCATTTTAATTATGTATAACACTCTCTTCTCTGGGTTGTTGGGTTGAAAACCCCAGAAGGAGGAAGTGAAGAGAGAAAGAGGTTTTTGAGACCACATGTCCACATGAAAGACCTGCTGCTGAAACCAGACTAGAAGCAAGGCAAGTGCTCCTATGTTTAAAAGTTTACTATTGTCGCCCATAACTTTTGGGTGTATCTATATATAGATAGATAGATAGATAGATAGATAGATAGATAGATAGATAGATAGATAGATACTGGCACCAGTCAAAAAGACTGGTAACAGAAGTATATCTTTCCCTTTGTTGTTCTCTTACATGCACTATACCAGATAACTAAGTCTTTCACACAGTGTGCATGTGTAGAGGTGACTTTGCAGTATGTTAGGAGGTAAACCTGTTTATTGTAATAGAATTGATATAAGCGCTTGTTATTTTAGTTAACCCTAGTTTTAGCCCATGGCTCAATGACCAGCATAGGCTAGAGCCAAATTATGCATCCAACAGCCACTTGGTAGCTAGAGGTAGGGTTGCATGACAGATTAGAAGCTACTAGGGCAGTGATAGGCAACCTCAGCACCCCAGCCAGAGGCGGCTCTCTAATTAGGCAAATTAGGCGGTCGCCTAAGGCCTCGCACTCACAGGGGCCTCGCGGCCGCCTAATTTGCCTGTTCTCAATCACTGAAGTTGACGCCGGCGGCTCCGCCTACCCCCACTGGGACTCTGTGGCTTAGGAGCTGACAGACAAAACAGATACTGCCCGCAGCCTGAGGAATAGCGGCCTCATCACGGAGCGTCCCAGTCCGTGGGGCCTCATGTGTAAGTTTTGCCTCACAAAGGCCTCACAAAGCCTAGAGCCGCCTCTGACCCCAGCTGTGGTGAAACTACAAATCCCATCATGGCTCTGCCTCTGTAGCCATCAGAGTCTTACAATGCCTCGTGGGATTTGCAGTTCCACAGCAGCTGGAGTGCCGAGATTGCGTACCCCTGTACTAGGGACTAAGATGCAGAGTAGATAGGTGTACTTTGAGTTCCAGTGCCACACTACAGTTAATGCTGGTGAAAAGCTGTTTTCCAGGCTGGTTGGACAACAGCTGGAGGGTCTCCCTTTTATCATAGTTACATAGTAGGTGAGGTTGAAAAAAGACACAAGTCCATCAAGTCCAACCTATGTGTGTGATTATGTGTCAGTATTACATTATATATCTCTGTATAAAGAAAATATAGATAGGTGTTTGAACCAGGCCTACAGATACACCACTCAGCGCCAGGACAAGATATGTTTTGAATACAGAAACAAATAAATAAATAAATGAATAAGTGAATAGCACCCACTCTGCCAATGAGCAAAAAGGTGTATAGCCCTAAAGCAGGAAAAGCAGCCGTTTAAAAAATTGCTACATAAAATGTAATAAACAGTGTTAAAAAAGTAATCCAAAAACAGACTAAATTAACACTAAACAGCGCTAATGTTGAGCAAACTATAATATACATGCGGCCAACTACACATGCAAAAAGGTCCTTTTTAAGAAAAGTGATGAAAAGTTCAGAGTGCAGTTCATAAAGTATTCATCAGGTGATCATGAAAATTAGACCAACGAGACCAGCTGGAGTGGTGTCAACAGCAGCTGGTGGCGTGAATTGTTTTCCTTTTTGGATGCTTTATTACTATCTAGCTCTGGTGAGTTTAACCCCCTGAGGGGAGTGTGTTCGCACGGGGTGGAATCTGGAGTGATCGGTGGAAGGTGCACGTTGAGACTAATTTTCATGATCACCTGATGAACACTTTATGAACTGCACTCTGAACTTTTCATCACTTTTCTTAAAAAGGACCTTTTTGCATGTGTAGTTGGCCGCATGTATATTATAGTTTGCTCAACATTAGCGCTGTTTAGTTTTATTTTAGTCTGTTTTTGGATTACTTTTTTAACACTGTTTATTACATATATCTCTGTATGTTGCGGTCATTTAGGTGCTTATCTAATAGTTTCTTGAAGCTATCGATGCTTCCCGCTGAGACCACCGCCTGTGGAAGGGAATTCCACATCCTTGCTGCTCTTACAGTAAAGAACCCTCTACGTAGTTTAAGGTTAAACCTCATTTCTTCTAATTTTAATGAGTGGCCGCGAGTCTTGTTAAACTCTCTTCTGCGAAAAAGTTTTATTTCTATTGTAGGGTCACCGGTATGGTATTTGTATATCAAAATCATATCCCCTCTCAAGCGTCTCTTTTCCAGAGAGAAAAAGTTCAGTGCTCGCAACCTTTCCTCATAACTAAGATCCTCCAGACCCTTTATTAGCTTTGTTGCCCTTCTTTGTACTCGCTCCATTTCCAGTACATCCTTCCTGAGGACTGGTGCCCAGAACTGGACAACATACTCCAGGTGCGGCCGGACCAGAGTCTTGTAGAGTGGGAAAATTATCGTTTTATCTCTGGAGTTGATCCCCTTTTTAATGCATGCCAATATTCTGTTTGCTTTGTTAGCAGCAGCTTGGCATTGCATGCCATTGCTGAGCCTATCATCTACTAGGACCCCCAGGTCCTTTTCCATCCTAGATTCCCCCAGAGGTTCTCCCCCCAATGTATAGATTGCATTCATATTTTTGCCACCCAAATGCATTATTTTACATTTTTCTACATTGAACCTCATTTGCCCACTCCATTAATTTGTTCAGATCTTTTTGCAAGGTTTCCACGTCCACATTCCACATCCTATTATCGCAGATCTTGTCTTCAGGTCTCCGAAACCAAGACAGACTAGATCATCACAGACATGGAAGTTCAGAGACAGGAGGAAGACGGGGCATCCCTGCACAGAAAATTTCTCCAGGGTCCACCTGCCTTCATTGCAGGTAAGTGATGTGCAGGGATTTTTTACCTAAACTTCAGCTTGAACGTTTGTACTAGGAGCTCCTCGGTACCCATCTAAGAATCCATTATTCTTTGGAAGTGATGAAATGTACAGTATATGCCTTCCGTTTTAAGACAAATTTACTTTATTTGCAGTGATTTTGTTTGGAAATTATATCTCCTTTAAGTCAACCTTACTATAACCTGTCAGCTTATATTTTGTTTCAGCTTTAAAGTGGACTTTCAACTCTTTTCCAGTTTGGATAATGTGGGAGAGATTTTAAGAACTCTGTAAAATATTTCTTGCTGTGTCCTCAGTGGGTTTTGTGCGTGGTTACCTGGACATGAAGAGAGCAGAATCTGTTCAATGAGGACAAAACAGCAAGAAGAGCATTTATCTTGGTAGAGCTTATAAGACTGGAAGTAAAGTGAATCTGTCACAGACAAGTGTCAACACATTTGTAGCACAGGGAAGGCTTTCAATCTTTGTTCTTTTTTTTTCTGTTTGTGATCTCATTTCCTGTGAGGTCACCAGAATATGAAGTGATTGGACCGACCAAAATACAAACTTGATGACATACATAATGTAGTAAATGTTTAAAATCCTATAAATGTTAATGTTACTTACATACCTCCCAACTTTCCGAAATAGGAATGAGGGACACCTATTAGCAAAAGTATGTAGGCATAGGACACACCCCCTGCCACGCCCCCCTTAAAGGAGAATTGTATTAAAAAAAAATGTATAAAAAAAATTAATGGTTAAACCCACAAGCGCTTTTTAACACTACCATTCCCTTATATTGGCTTTTGGTATTTACAAATGCAGCAATTTAGAAATTGGATGAAAGGTTTTAAATTGGGAAACACTTTTTGAAAGATAAATAGTACATTTTATATACAACTTTATAGATCAGACCAAAATGAAAGACAAATGAGGAGGAAAGAGGGACAGAGGGACATTGTTCCAAATCAGGGACCGTCCCTCGAAATCAGGGACAGTTGGGAGCTATGCACTTACAAGATCTTCAAGAGCTTCACAGTTTTCTGCTGACAGCTTGTGACCACCACTTATTCAGAAATGAAATTATGACAGTGGATGGTAATGTAATCATATCCTGGCAGCAGGTCAGGTTTCTGTCCTTTTCAAAAGTCTGGCTCTTAGAGTTCAGTACATGGCATGAAACACGAAGCCTGACTACATACCTGCCTAGAGGAATCATTTCATTGAACATACTGCAGGGTCCAGGCACAGATCAGGGAGATGGATCTAAAAAGACTATTTATTTTCTGTCTTCATATATCCAGGTATTGCAGTATATATCATTTTTCCACAACCAATTAAAGTTAACCCAATGCATAGCTCCCAACTGTCCCTAAGTTTGAGGGACTGTCCCTGATTTGGAACAATGTCCCTCTGTCCCTCTTCCCTCCTCATGTGTCCCTCATTTTGGTCTGATCTTTATAGTTGTATATAAAATGCACTATTTATCTTTCAAAAAGTGTTTCCCAGTGCTAAACCCGTCATCCCATTTTTAAATTTATGCATTTGAAAATTCCAGAAGCCAATATAAAGGAATAGTAGTGGTAAAAAAGCACACATGGATTTAACCAATAGGTTTTTTTTTAAACAATTTTCCTTTAAGGGGGTGGCAGGCAGGTGTGTCCTATGTCTACATACTTTTGCTAATAGGCGTCCCTCATTCCCATCCCCGAAAGTTAGGAGGTATGCCAATGTTTGAGTTACATTTAGCATCAACTGTCATTCTACATTTAAAATAAAAGCTTTGTGCATTATTGGGGTGATAAGGGAACTATAAAAAAAAAAACCCTTAGAAGATGACAATAGAAAATATTGACCATCTGCTTCTTCTATTCAGCTATGGCTACAAGATTTAAAGAAGAGCTCCATGCTCCCCCAAAAAATTAAAAGTCAGGAGCTACAATTTCTGTAGCTCCTGACTTTTAATTTAAGGACACTTACCTGTCCAGGGATCCAGCGCCATCCTCACCCGAGCCAAATCTTCAGTCGGATTTGGGTCCAGGCACCAGCAACTGGCATCCTAACTTAGGGAAACTGGCAATGAAGCCTTGCGGCTTGGCAGATGGTTTCCCACCAGTTTTTTGTGACCTGTGATGTGTCACAGATGGCTGCGGGGAAAGGAGGGGGGAGCTAACTTTCGCTTGGATCGCTGCAGTGATCCAACTGGAAATGGAAGCAGGTACCTGTCAAAGCCAGGTACCTGCCCCCCCCCCCCAAAAAAAAAGGGGGTGGTGGGTGGTGAGGATACAAACAAGTGGAACTTCCTCTTTTGAGTGAAGTTCTGCTTTAAAGCGTAACTCCACTTTTGTTATGAAAAAAAAAAACAATCCACTCTGGGTGATCTATGTACATTGCAAGGATTATAACAACCTGTTGCAGATTCCTATCTTCTGTTATTCTGAAGAAATCCATGTGTGTTTGTCTGTGCCTCTGTACTAACTGGGTCTAATGGGGGTGGTTTCATAATTATCATTCAGCTGTGCAGTTGCAGAGCACTAATGAGGAAAGCTGCTGGGCCTGGATCCCTTTATACGTGTTCCTAGTGGGAGTATCTCACCAAAGATGACATTTTGTTGCAGGGGATGCCTGAAATCTGACTTGTATCTTAGGCAGACTTCTGGGAAAATTGGTGAGCCAATCACACAAGCAGGAAATTATGTTTCTGGGGGGTTGTCAGTACACACTCTGTGTACAGAACAACTCCATGTAGCCATATTGCATTGCATTTAAAGAAAATTGCAGTGGCTGCAGATTGAAAAGAAAAGGTAATTTTTAATATAATTGAAATACAATATGACTTTTATCACAATTGTACACACAATATTATTTTTACTTTATTTGCTAATTTTTTTCCCCCTCGAAAGTGGAGTTACCCTTTAAGTACCTGAAAGATGACTAACTACTGGCATTGTTTTATGTCATACACAGATTGCTTCATTGGTATAGCAATTGTTTGAGCATTTTTAGACATGATCATGGTGATAATGCACTTTGGATTTCTTTTGTTTAGGTCATTTTATACCCAAGACCAAAACCCTTTTTGCAATGTTAGGTAGCATATCGAAGGCTTAGAATTTATGTCAGAGTTTTATTGTTGTCCGTGTCCCTTTTGGGGAGACCATTTGACTATTGAGACTGGGAAAGAGAATTCTGGAATTCCCAAACTTTAAATTTGTTACTAGAACAAGAATAGGGGGACGTCTTACAATGAGAAGACCTGTTCTAGTGACAACTGTTTAAGTATACTCTATCCAAAACTAAGAAAAACAAGGGTTCCGGCTTTAGATATACCTTAACCACTTAACCTCTGGAAGATTTACCCACTTCATGACTAGGCCACTTTTTGCAATGTGGCACTGCGTTACTTTAACTGACAATTGCACGGTCATGCAACTCTGTACCCAAATAACATTTTTGTCATTTTTTCCCCACAAAGCTTTACTTTGCATTTTTTTTGTGCTAAAAAACAAAAAAGACTAATGCCCCGTACACACGGTCGGAATTTCCGATGGAAAATGTCCGATCGGAGCGTGTTGTCGGAAATTCCGACCGTGTGTGGGCTCCATCGGACATTTTCCATCGGAGTTTCCGACACACAAAGTTTGAGAGCCGGATATAAAATTTTCCGACAACAAAATCCGTTGTCGGAAATTCCGATCGTGTGTACACAAATCCGACGGACAAAGTGCCACGCATGCTCAGAATAAATAAAGAGATGAAAGCTATTGGCCACTGCCCCGTTTATAGTCCCGACGTACGTGTTTTACGTCACCGCGTTCAGAACGATCGGATTTTCCGACAACTTTGTGTGACCGTGTGTATGCAAGACAAGTTTGAGCCAACATCCGTCGGAAAAAATCCTAGGATTTTGTTGTCGGAATGTTCGAACAAAGTCCGACCGTGTGTACGGGGCATTATAGTTTTGAAAAAAAACAAACAATAATTTTTTACATTCTGCTATAAAACATATCGAATAAAAACATTTTAAAAATCTAATTTCTTCATAAATTTAGGCCAATATGTATTCTGCTACATGTTTTTGTTTAAAAAAAATCCTAATAAGTGTATATTGATTGGTTTGCGCAAATGTTATAGCATCTACAAGCTATGGGATATATACTAGAATTTTTATTTATTTATTTACTAGTATTGGCGGAGATCAGCGACTTAAAGCAGGACTGCGATATTACGGTGGACAATTGCACCCTGACTGACACTTTTTGGGAACCAGTAATACTAATACAGTGATCAGTGCTAAAAATTTGCACTGTCACTGTACTATTGACACTGGCTGGGAAGGGGTTAAACATCTAGAGCGATCAAAGGGTTAAATGTGTGCCTAGACAGTGTTTTGGTGTACACTGTGTGCTGTTTTTACTAAGGAAAGAAATGGATTCTAGTCCCTGCTTTGCAGGAACACAAAATTAATCCCTTCCCCCCTGTCAGAACGGTGATCTGCCTTGTTTACATAGGCAGATCTCCATTCTGTGTTCTTTACCGACAATCGGTGGGTTCTGGGGGAAAACCAGTGCCTGGCAGATCGGTTTCTGCTGTGAATTCTCACAGCAGAAGTGGTACGCCCCCTGTGGGCGGAAATGCCAAATCACATATATAGATATGTGATTTGGCACACAGCTGCTGCCCTGTAGCAGTAAAACTGCTATAGGGTGGTCAGCACGTGGTTAACTGGCATATTTAGCACAACTTGCAAGAGTGCGCAATTCACAGGCTTTAAAGATCCAAGAGGTCTATATTGTTTAAGAAGTTATATCAAAGTGTAACATGCTGATTGTAACTGACATCTGATAAAAACTTGTGAACAGTGTTAATTTTATCGATGAAAACATTTTCGTCTTAGTTTTTGTCAGTTGCATGTTTTCAGTGACTGAAAAAAAACTAAATGAAAATAACATTGGAATTAAGTCAACTGACGAAAACTTTGACGAAAATCAATTCTGATTTTTTGTCAAGAATAAAAATGTAATGGAAGGATGTTTACGCACCTGAACTCCCCTTTTTCTTGCAATTTTCCCAGTGATCGATCGATACTGCACTTGGGTGGGCTGGGCTGGGCGGAGGGGCAAAACGCAGGTGCTAGCAGGTATCTGGTCTGATCCCACTAACACTGCGTTTTTGGGTACCCTAAACTGCTGGGGACGCTAGTATAGATCTGATCGGATCTGATATTGATCCGTTCAGATACTATACCACTAAGGGAGGTGTACGGTGCGTGCGTGGGTGTTAGAGGTACTGGCATTAACCTGACGCTGCCTGGGGCTGGTGCTTGCTAGTTCACCAAAACGCTACTAAAAAAACTGTTAGCGATCGCAGGGATCAGGCCTGACTCTGCGAAAGCTGCAGTTATGCGTTTAGTGTTTTGTAAGTGACAGTGATCGATCGATACTGCACTTGGGTGGGCTGGGCCGGGCGGAGGGGCAAAACGCAGGTGCTAGCAGGTATCTGGGCTGATCCCGCTAACACTGGAACCCTAAACTGCTGGGGACGCTAGTATAGATCTGATCGGATCAGATATTGATCCGTTCAGATACTATACCACTAAGGGAGGTGTATGTTGCGTGCGTGGGTGTTAGCGGTACTGGCGCTAACCTGACGCTGTCTGGGGCGACGCAGACCCTAAAACCTAAGTTATATCACCGCCGGGCGATCAGGGGGCTAAACCTTTATTCGGTAATAAACGGCGGGTGCCCTGACACTATAAAAAATAAACTAACTAACCAGCGTCACCCGTAACAGTTATACGGTGATCAGTGGTGAAAGGGTTAACTAGGGGGCAATCAAGTGGTTAAAACCTTTATTAGGTAGTATATGGGGGTCCCTGACGCTATAAAACGCTGACGGCGAACCTATATATTTACCTCCCTAACTAGCGTCACCAGCGACACTAATACAGCGATCAGAAAAATGATCGCTAAGTGAGACTGGCGACGGGGGGTTATCAAGGGGTTAAAACTTTATTAGGGGGGTTAGGGGGTATCCTAGACCTAAAGGGGGCTAACACTAACTGCCCTACCACTTCTAACTGTCACAAACTGACACCAATGCAGTAATCAGAAAAAAAAAACTGCTTGGTGTCACTGTGACGGGGGGGGGGGGGGGTTTAGGGGGTGATCAGGGGGTGATCGGGGGGTGATGGGGGGTGTAAAGTGTGCCTGGTGTGTTTTACTGTAAGTGTGTGTGTTGTGCACTTACTCAGATGTCTTCTCTCCTCGGCGCTGGAACGGAAAATACCGAGCCGAGGAGAGATGACATCACTTCCTCTACCGCTGTTTACTATACAGCAGCAGAGGAAGATTGTCATTGGCTGGGAGCGATTGCGAGGGGGTGGCCACGAATGGATGGCCTCCCCCTCACCTTTGATCGCTCGGGGACAGATGCCAACCTCCTTGGGATCGGATCCCCCGCCCGCGGGAGGCAAGTGACGTACCCATACGTTATTTTGCCTGCCCGTGCCATTCTGCCGCAGTATATCTGCGTGAGGCGGTCGGCAAGTGGTTAAACTTGGTTTTATTTATAATGACGTTCTAAACACAACGGCTAAGGCCCGATTCACAATGATGGGACTTGCGCTCTGACTTTGAGAGCACATGTCACATGACAAGTTGTGCCCCATTAAGTGCAGTGGAACCATTCAAATAGGAGCGACTTGAGTCACTCCGACTTAGAAAAAGGTTCCTGCACTACTTTTGGTGCGACTTCGGCACAACTTGCATTGGCTTCTGTTAAAGAAGTCGCATGCAAGTTGTACGAAAGTCGCGCTGGTATGTCGGCTTCAAAGTCGCGCAGAAGTCATGGCAGAGTGAACCGGGCCTAAATTTGTGTCTGTAGTGCATGTTCAAACCCTAATATCATAAATAAGAACGTTATTAGATTTTTACTCCAGGAGTACAATATATAATGAGTTTGGAAATTCTTAAATAATGCATTACAATTTAAAGAGGAACTGCAGTCTGCTCACATAATTTGTAATAAAAACATCTTTGCCATTTTGAAGCTTCCCTCCAACCACTTTGCATATTATTTTATATATACTGTGATTCTGTGCTTGCCAAATATGCTGCAGAATTCTCCCTCCACAAAGTCTGGCTGCAACCATTTTAACTGTGGGCAGCTGAAGCTGCTGCCTGTTCACTTCCTGGATTTACACAGACACACAGAGGCACACCTCCAGCTCTGAAGCTCTCATTGGCCCTCTTATGACTCATTCCCCCTCCCTTCCTGGCAAACTCTCACGAGAGTGTGAGAGAGAGCTGTACATGATGTCATAAGCCTAGGCTTTTTACCAGAAAAGAAACAGGAAGTGGGCTGTATAATGTATTTACTGGCAGAAAAAAAATGTTTTACTATCCAAAGTTAAAACAACAAGGGCAGAAGATTTAATAGATGGAAAGTTGAAAAAATGACTGAAGGTCCGCTTTAACTAAACCCATTAGATTTTAGTCGCTTAAAAACGAAAGTTTTTAGATGCCGGCTTCTAGCTGTCAAGTGAAATCGTTCAGGAGAGGTTAAACAACGTCCCGTGTGCATGAAGCCTTAAATGTACTGGAGATTTTAGTCGATTTTGAACCCCATTAGCGAGCACCTGTAAGTCTCCTGTTTTGGGTATGCAGTAGGTAGATCCCCTGTGTTGCTAGGAGTATAAGATGGAACTCGCTATTGTGAAGAATCTAAGAATCACCCAGTCTACCCCAAAGCCCCAGATGATTGGGATGGATCTACTGCCTAGCAGCTCACAGTTTGCACAACACTTGCCAACCCCCTGGTGACTGCTGACTGTTGAACAGGACATGGCAAAGTACTAAACTACCACTATCTTCCACCATATGGTGATGTTGTATTTAAATATAGGCCTGAGGCCTTGGTAGGTGGCAGACAAGCACCAGTATAGATCCTGGCAGAAGGACAGGCACAAATAGCAGTTATCAGAAATCAAGGCTTAATCACAACCGGGAGCAATGGATCAGAAGTGGAAACCAGAGAGGAAGGTAACCAGTAGAAGTAAGTAGAAGTTTCGGGAGGGCTAACCTAGTTACAACCAGAAAACAAATCGGCAAAATTTTGACAAGAAGAATATCAGACACTTTTTCACAGGCATCATGTCAGTGCACTGAGCCAGATTTAAAGGCTAAGTCCACCTTTTTCCAGGAAATAGCCTACGCAGTTAAGGGATCCCAGTAGATAAAAAATGCTGTGGAGCTTTGTAAACATTTTCACTCGACTTATTGTCATACCTGTATGCCTTTTGGGTCCTTCGAGAAATCTGGTTGCAAAACTTAAAGTTAGCAACTCCCATGTTCTGGCTTGTTGCTAGGAGGCACAAACCATTTTTTTTGCACTCCTGCATAGTGTGAGCATCCAAAGGTTTTCACATTCTAGCAACAAGTTAGGACATGGGGGTTGCTAATTTGCAGTTTTTAAATCAGGCTTCTGAGGGGACCCAAATGGCCTACAGGTATGACAATATCATTTTTAATCCAGAAAAATACTTTATTAAGAAAAGCATAATGCCCTGTACACATGATCGGACATTGATCGGACATTCCGACAACAAAATCCATGGATTTTTTCCGACGTATGTTGGCCCAAACTTTTCTTGCATACACATGGTCACACAAAGTTATTTCTGAATGTCAAGAACACGGTGACGTACAACACGTACGACGAGCCGAGAAAAATTAAGTTCAATAGCCAGTGCGGGTCTTCTGCTTGATTCCAAGCATGCGTGGCACTTTGTACGTCGGAATTTGCGCAAACGGAAATTCCGATGTAAACTGTCCAATGGAGCCTACACACGGTCGGAATTTGCGATAACAAGCTCCCATTGAACATTTTACGTCGGAAAGTCCGATCGTGTGTACGCGGCATTAGATGACAAAGCCAAACAGTTCACTTTGCATTATGTACATATAACAATCAGTGCTTTGTGAGACATTCTTTAAGTAGATATCACTTATCCTTGAAGGAATCACAACATAATTAATTACAATTTTTACAAAGCTGTACAGTGTTTTAATAGCTACTGGGACCCCTTGTCTGCATAGGCTATTTTATGGAAAAGGTGAACTTAGCCTTTAAATCTAAATCAGATTCTGTCAGTTGGGTGCTTCATCAAGCCCAGGCCACAATCCTGTATATCTTTCTTTTAGACAGCCTCCTGTTCTTCCTGCAATGCACCTGACAACTTTTGCACTAATCAAATAGTAATTAACTTAAATATGTGGGTCATACAGTGCTACGTATGTTCTCAGCCTAATACCATCCTCTGTTGCTCCTTTCAACTTTTCATTCACTTTCAGGCTTGTCACCAAGTACTTTACGTACATAATTCTCTATTACTCAACTGATACATAATACTTCCAATAAGAATGGATATAAAGATAAATCAGAGACTGGGCATATGATAAAGTGATGCTGAAATGTGATTTTATATTTCTATTTTAAATCAATTATTTTATGTTATTGGCCTTTTGTTGGTTTTCAGCTCCTGTTGAGCACTGAATAATCACCCATGTAAAGCCTGCTGTGACTAGCCCAAAAGTGGAAGCTCGAAAGGAGCAATGGAAAGTGGTATCAGGCAGGGGATCTTTGATTCAGCATTTACCATATAATAGCCTTTATTGGCATTTTGGGCAACTGAATTGTTTTTGTTTCTTTTCAAAATATTTATTGGATTTTTCAAAAAAGAAGTCATATATCGTACATTCGCTGAGTCATAAATGCACATTGGTCATATCACATACAGTTAGACCCCTGTGGGGTAGGTATTACAAAAAGAAGAAGTATCACAATCGAAACACAGACCTGAATTGTTTTTGGATGCAAGTGGCCCCATTAATCCTTCCTTTCAGCCTTCAGCCCATTTATGAATAAAAAAAGATTGCCCAATTTTATTATTAAAGCGAGTATGCAGTCCTTTTGTGCACTGTACATATTTTTTATTTTATTTTACAGTAAGGGACAAAAAATGCAATTAAAAAAAGAATATGTTCTTTTTTTAATTAAGGCAAATAGAAAATATTTCATATAAATATAAGTGTAAAAGATAGGATTTTAACCCCCCTACAGGAGTCCACTACTTACAGAGTTTAGTAGTTCAAGCTTCTCATCCTCTTCCCTCCCCTTCACTCCACAGAGCTGTGTCTGAGGCTTCAGAGACAAAGTATCTGAAAAGAAATAGATTAAGCTATACTCTTTTTTTTAGAAACCCAGAGTTCTCTGGGAATCTTTTGTCATGTATTTATTGCTTAATTTATATATTGTATATACAATATTTATATTGTATATGTCTTGCTATATCATCATTTCTGACTATGACTTTTTTCTTTAAAACACACCCCAGCGGGAAATCAATATACCGGTATAAGCAAGGTTAATATATTTATAACTGTATTTATTTATACATTTTTATTTATTTAGATAATTATGGTACATCCAAAAGAAAAACGTGTTATCACTACATACTTAAAACATACTACACAGAAATAGCATACACATGGGTAATTCCTCTGCATTAAATTGTGACTACAGTATATCAGAGGGCACAGTCTATTGGTAAATTAGAAGCTTAATTTAATCCTAAAGCATCCGGTCCATAATTATTGGAGGACCTAAAGAAATTCCAGTATAACCTGAATTATGCAGCTACTGCTATCTTCATTCTTCAAAGACAGTGAGGTATTGTATGGCTGCATTGTCCTCCAGGGCTTGGCGCACAATAAAACATGGGGGCTGATCAGGACTCGGATTAAAACCTCTATCCCCCTATCTCTCTATTGCAGCTGTGAACTGGGAAGCATTTTCCAATAAGCGATTGTCTTCTGGTCTAATAATCAGAAAGCTCATCCTTTTCTAGTAAACTCTTATCTGTGTTTCCTGAGAAATGCACAACCCATAGTTTTATGTTAGGAAGGAAATAAAATCAGAAAGATTTATTTTAGGAAAATAGAAAAGGAAAACATGATAGAATGTAAAGTCCCTCCTGTTATATTTACAGAAAAAAACCCTTTTACTTTTATCTGAGTCATTGGATTTAACAGTACCTCAGTCAGTGGTTACCGTTGGTGGCACAGGATAGTAAATTATATATATATATATATATATATATATATATATATAAATTTTTCACTCTTTGTTATATTGCAGCCATTTGCTAAAATTGTTCATTTTTTTCCTCATTAATGTACACACAGCACCCCATATTGGCAGAAAAACACAGAATTGTTGACATTTTTGCAGATTTATTAAAAAAAGGAAAAACTGAAATATCACATGGTCCTAAGCATTCAGACCCTTTGCTGTGACACTCATATATTTAACTCAGGTGCTGTCCATTTCTTCTGATCATCCTTGAGATGGTTCTACACCTTCATTTGAGTCCAGCTGTGTTTGATTATACTGATTGGACTTGATTAGGAAAGCCACACACCTGTCTATATAAGACCTTACAGCTCACAGTGCATGTCAAAGCAAATGAGAATCATGAGGTCAAAGGAACTGCCTGAAGAGCTCAGAGACAGAACTGTGGCAAGGCACAGATCTGGCCAAGGTTACAAAAAAATTTCTGCTGCACTTAAGGTTCCTAAGAGCACAGTGGCCTCCATAATCCTTAAATGGAAGACGTTTGGCGAGAGAGGTAAAGAAGAACCCAAAGATCACTGTGGCTGAGCTCCAGAGATGCAGTTGGGAGATGGGAGAAAGTTGTAGAAAGTCAACCATCACTGCAGCCCTCCACCAGTCAGGGGTTTATGGCAGAGTGGCCCGACGGAAGCCTCTCCTCAGTGCAAGACACATGAAAGCCCGCATGGAGTTTGCTAAAAAACACCTGAAGGTCTCCAAGATGGTGAGAAATAAGATTCTTTGGTCTGATGAGACCAAGATAAAACTTTTTGGCCTTAATTCTAAGCGGTATGTGTGGAGAAAACCAGGCACTGCTCATCACCTGTCCAATACAGTCCCAACAGTGAAGCATGGTGGTGGCAGCATCATGCTGTGGGGGTGTTTTTCAGCTGCAGGGGCAGGACGACTGGTTGCAATCGAGGGAAAGATTAATGCGGCCAAGTACAGGGATATCCTGGACGAAAACCTTCTCCAGAGTGCTCAAAACCTCAGACTGGGCCGAAGGTTTACCTTCCAACAAGACAATGACCCTAAGCACACAGCTAAAATAAGGAAGGAGTGGCTTCACAACAACTCTGTGACTGTTCTTGAATGGCCCAGCCAGAGCCCTGACTTAAACCCAATTGAGCATCTCTGGAGAGACCTAAAAATGGCTGTCCACCAACGTTTACCATCCAACCTGACAGAACTGGAGAGGATCTGCAAGGAGGAATGGCAGAGGATCCCCAAATCCAGGTGTGAAAAACTTGTTGCATCTTTCCCAAAAAGACTCATGGCTGTATTAGATCAAAAGGGTGCTTCTACTAAATACTGAGCAAAGGGTCTGAATACTTAGGACCATGTGATATTTCATTTTTTCTTTTTTAATAAATCTGCAAAAATGTCAACAATTCTGTGTTTTTCTGTCAATATGGGGTGCTGTGTGTACATTAATTAATGTCTGCAATATAACAAAGAGTGAAACATTCAGGGGGGCTGAATACTTTCCGTCCCCACTGTGTATCTATCTATCTATCTATCTATCTATCTATCTATCTATCTATCTATCTATCTATCTAATCTATCTATCTATCTATCTATCTATCTATCTATCTATCTATCTATCTATCTATCTATCTATCTATCTATCTATCTATCTATCTATCTATCTATCTATCTATCTATCTATCTATCTATCTATCTATCTATCTATATATTATATATATATATATATATATATATATATATATATATACACGTATTACAGGACGTTGGGGGCCTGCACATCATCCTTGTTTGCCCTCCCCTATCCTTCTCCGACAGCACTGGGGTCACGTTAGCTGAGTGAGAGAAAGAAACATTGGAATGCTAGTCAGTACCAGTGTGCAAAGGTTTATTTGTTTTGGAAGAATAAATCACCTCTGTTGTTGGGTCTCCTACGTGTGTGTAGATGTTGCTGCATTATGTTAAACTATTAGTTTAGTTTTTTACATTTTAGAAGGGGGTACCTTGAGATTGTGCATCATTTTAAAGGGTGTTTTGACTGAAAAAAGGTTGGGGAACACTGCTCTACACTCACTGGAGGCAATAGAGTTGCTGATCATCCTAGCGTTCCTATATCCAGCCTTATACCAACCTTATTATAAAATATTCAACAGAGCAGTAGAAAAGCTTGATGCACATGAAAAAAAAAGGTAAAATCGGCTGTAACGCATGCAAAACACCAGAAAAACACCAGAAAAAAGGCTTAAAAATCACTATACACCACAACTCACTACACTCACAATACACTCTGCTCGGGTGTGAATGCAAGTTGAAAATGGTAGTTGCTTTGCTTTTGTGCTGACACATTGGTTTAATGCTTCCTGAGTCACTGACCTTGAACAAGCTAAGAGATAACTATTTGTGACACTTTCCTGATACTGATATACAGCATGCATTTTCCAGTTCTATGACTCAAAGACTTGATGCCAGACAAAGCTAGGCAACAAGCATTTCCAGAAGAAGGCCAGCCATGTAAGCCTCCATACTTTTTTCATGACCGGGACACTTTAACAGTCTTTGTTGGGTGGATAAAGATAGAATACTAGAAAGTCCGAAATGCCTACAATTTTGAAAAACACGGCTTCAGGCTCCCCCAGCACTGATTGTGAAACTAAAAGCCTAAACATTTTGTCATATGATTTCTGTTAAAAAAGAAGCATCAACCAAATGACTGCTGAGCTCCTCTTTAAACAGAGATCATGTTATCAGATGCCTAGGCTTTTGGTTGAGTGACCAGCACTGGAGAAATCAGGGAAGGTCATCATTTCAGCCCTTCTATTGTTCTTTATCATTCAAGCAAGAATGTTAACACAGCTTTAAATTAGAACTATAGGCAAAACTTTTTTTTCATTTTGGATAAAGTAAGGCAGGGTTATAACCCCTGTAAGGTTTATTTTTGCCCTCTTCGTCCCAATAGGGAGATTTACCTTCACTTCCTGTCCCAAAACAGGAAGTGAGAGGAAATCCCTGCAAATTATGGGAATCTCTTGGGGCCCCCCCAGGTCACCAGAATTAGTGTAACCATTGGAAGATTTCCCCTCTATTACTTTTACAAACTCAAAATTTGGGATTTTATTTAGGGCTGCGGAAATTAACGATGAATTCCTCGATTAATCGTTAATTTTTTAATCAATCAAAATTTTTTTGATCGGTAGGCTGCCTGCCCTGGGGCCGCTTTGGGCCAAGCTGTGGCTGCAGCGCAGCGCTCCGCTCCTACCTCCTCCACTATATGTCATACACAGTCTGTGGGCATCTCCCTCTGTGTGTCTCGTAGCTGAGTGTGAAAACTTTGGCCGCGCTGTGAGAAAAGTCCCGCCCTCCTCCTAGATCAGCTCGTGTGATAGGCACAGTGTTCTGTCTATCACATGAGCTGATCTAGGAGGAGGGCGGGACTTTTCTCACAGCGCTGCCAAAGTTTTCACACACAGCGGGAGATGCCCGCAGACTGTGTAATCCAGGCACAGGCACTGACTACAGTGAGGCTGCGATTATGGGCACGGTGAGACTGCATTATGGGCACGATGAGGCTGCCATTATAGGCACGGCGAGGCTGCGATTATGGTCACGGTGAGATAGCATTATGGGCACGGTGAGGCTGCCATTATAGGCACGGCGAGGCTGCGATTATGGGCACGGTGAGACAGTATTATGGGCACGGTGAGGCTGTGATTATTGGCACGGTGAGGCTGCGATTATGGGCACGGTGAGACTGCATTATGGGCACGGTAAGTCTGAGATTATGGGCACGGTGAGACTGAATTATGGGCATGGTAAGGCTGCGATCATGGGCACGGTGAGGCTGCGATTATGGGCACAGTAAGGCTGAGATTATGGGCACGGTGAGGCTGAGTTTATGACGTGTGACGTCCTAGCCATGCCCCACTATGTCCAGCTTTGGCCGTTGCCATAACAACGGTGCTAAACCAGCTAAAAGTAGTTGGATCTGTATGTGCATTATAAATAATCAAAATTAATTGATTAATCGATTAAATAAAAAAAAAGATTAATCGAACACGAAAATTTTAATCAGTAACAGCTCTAATTTTATTTTACCTTTACTTTCAATGATAATAGTAAACAGGACAACTAAAGGTGAATCTCCCTAATGGGGATACAGACAGCAATAAAAACTGACAGGGATTCTAATCACTGTCCACTCTATCCAAAACTAAAATAAAAGGTTTTGCGTTTAGTTATACTGTTCTTTAAATTAACATTTGCATATAGAAAGATTGACATCCTTTTTTTCCCACAAATAGAGCTTTCTTTTGGTGGTATTTGATCGCCCCTGCGGTTTTTATTTTTTGCGCTATAAACAAAAAAAGAGCGACAATTTTGAAAAAAACACAATTTTTTCTCAGTTTAGGCCGATATGTATACTTCTACATATTTTTGGTAAAAAAAAAATCGCAAAAAGCGTATATTAATTAGTTTGCGCAAAAGTTATAGCATCTACAAAATAGGGGATAGATTTATAGCATTTTTATTAATTTTTTTTTTTTACTAGTAATGGCCGCGATTTTATCGTGACTGCGACATTATGGCGGACACATTTTGACACATTTTTGGAACCATTGGCATTAATACAGCGATCAGTGCGAATAATAATAATAAAAATGCATTGATTACTGTAAAAATGTCACTGGCAGTGAAGGGGTTAACACTAGGGGCGGTGAAGGGGTTAACTGTGTTCCCTGCTGCGTGATTCTAACTGAAGGGGGAGAGACTAACTACAGGAAGTGACAGATTGTGGTTCCTAGCCAATAGGAACACACAGTCTGTCACTCCTGTCAGAACAGAACAGGGAAGTGTGTGTTTACCCTGTTCTGTGTCTCCTGGTCACGATCGCTCATGGCCAGCGGTCATTGGGACCATCGTCCGCGAGCATCGGCACCCCGTGGGCGCCTGCTATCTGGACCCCACGAGCCAACGTACCGCTACATGGTTTCGCGCAGGGGAGCCAACATGCCGCAGTATAACTGCGGCGGCTGGTCTGGAAGCAGTTAACCACTTTATTACACTTAAAGTGAATGTAAAGTCTCGTTTGTTATTTTTTTTTAAACATGTTAAACTTACCTCCTCTGTGCAGTTGGTTTTGCACAGAGCAGCGCGGATCCTCCTCTTATCAGGTCCCTCTTTGCTGCTCCTGGCCCCTCCCTCCTATAGAGTGCCCCCACAGCCAGCAGCTTCCTATAGGGGCACTGGAGCCGAGTTACATCTCCATGGGGGTTGATTTACTAAAGGGAAAAAGACTGTGCACTTCCCAAAGTGCAGCTGCAAGAACAGTTGCTCCAGAGCTTAGTAAATGAGTAGAAGCTCTGCTGACGTCCACCATCCAATCATGTTCAAGCAAAAATTCTGTTTTTTTTATTTTCCTTGCACGTGATTGGGTACTCTTTGCAAGGTGAAGCCATACCTCATTTACTAAGCTCTCTATAGCAACTGCACTTGCAAAAGGCAACTGCACTTTGCAAAGTGCACAGTCTTTTTGCCTTTAGTAAATCAACCCCCCAGTGTTCCTGTGCGATCCGTGGCCGTTTCCAATGTGAACCGAGCCTTACACATAATAGAGTATTAAAATGTTGAGTAATAAAACTTATGAACTTTGAAAATTGAATATTCACTTTGCTAGTGAACATCCTTCACTTTTCAAATAAATCAACCCCACTGTCTTCTTAGCTCTATCACGGTCTCCAGTGCCTAGAGATTTCTAATTCAGATTAACATCAGAGGACATTACAAAACCAAATGTTGGTGTCACACTCCAGTGATTTATTCTCCATAATGTAGAATAGGCAGATGTTTCTAATAAAACTACACTAATTCTGTTTAACTACCTTGGGAGGTATGGATAATTAAAAAAAAATAGCTACACTGCACTGGAGGCTGCCCTGTGGAGATAAAGGAAAGGTGCAGTACGAAAAATATTTTAAAAAATGATTTAAAGAAAATAATAAACAACAAAATTGTAAAAAATAGAGAAAATAATAAAAACAAAAAACTACTGACACCGTCCACTACCCCACCCCAAATCATTGTGAAAAACAAAAAATAAAAAAGTAAATTGTAAAATCATTTAAAAAATACAATTGTAAAAAAATAATAATAAAAATAAAGAGCTACCTACACCATCCACTGCCCTACTGACACCACCCTCCACACCCTCCACTATAAGTCATCTCAGACTCTATTAAACCACAACCCATTTAAGCCACACCCAATATGTAGCACAGTTTAAGCCACGCCCACCTCCCTGAAATGAGTTTCTGCAGGTTGGGATGTCTGTTGAGTGTATGAGGGAACCATACTTTGTGGCATCAGCATGTAGGCCGGGTCCATCTTGTGGCCCTTTTAATTGTACTGTTCTTTTAAAATCCTTCCAGGTAAGAGGGTGATTTAATTTCCTACCTGGCAGGGTCTCCGAAAAAAAACTTGGGTGGAGCTCAGCTGAGGGTTAGTTGCTTGCTGGCTATGGGAAGAAGAGGATCCATGGGAGAGAGCACTAGGGACTGAGCCTTGTTCTTTCTTGTCCCTGAAGGGGACTCCCCTGAAGCTGGACACAAGAGGTACATTACCACACTCAAAGGGGTTGATTTACTAAAGGCAAATAAACTGTGCACTTTTGAAAGGGCAGTTGCACCCTGCAAATGCAGTTGTCCCAGAGCTTAGTAAACGAGAGAAAGCTTCACTTTACAAAAGAACAACCAATCACATACAAAGAAAATAAAAAAACAGCATTTTTACTTGTACATGATTGGACGATGGAAACCAGCAGAGCTCTTCCTGATTTACTGAGCTTTGGAGCAACTGCACTTGCAGAGTGCAACTGCACTTTCAAAAGTGCACAGTCTTTAGTAAATCAACCCCAAATCTTTTTATACTTGAGTGAAGGATGTAGAGTATGGAGGGCTGAGAAGATGTTAACTACTTTATAGGAACTGTGACTGTTATAATAAAATTATGTTGGACCAAGCTTCTGGGCTGCTTTACGTGTCTGAAGTAGACTCCAGTAATCTTGCTGCTGAGTTCTGGAAGCACCACTCTCATTTGGTGAAAAAGAATTCTGGTGTATCCAACAGTGTCGCAAACCTGGTCTAGCTTGGGGCCAGTGGTGGATAGGCAGAGAGAGAAGCTATGATGGAACCACAAGAAACCTTCAGGCCTGAAGTATCTGGTATACCCAACACGAAGACATGCTTTTGTGAAGAGTGACCAGGAGCGTGGTGAGTGGTACAGTTCGGCCCCATGTCACTGGCACACCACGTGTGCAGATGACATGCAGACGTGTAAATCTGCGAGGGTTCTGGTTGCTACTCATGGCCAGTGAGTGAATCTGGGTGAGCTCTGCGAGCTGTACGGGCACCATAAAGTAGTGGGTGCTTTTTGTGCGAACGGGTGGCTCCGCCCACAAGCAGGTCTCTACTATGCAGGTTTATGGTCACTTTTTTTTTCTGTGACCAAGATCCAGTTTTTCTTTAAGCAAATAATGAGCTCATTACTGTGCTCAGACGCCTTGTTATTTGGGAATATAGCTGTACGTAGGAAGCACAATTGATAGGGTTAACTGTAAATGTTGCCGGTAGCCAGAGGGCAAGTTTAGTGGAGGAAATCTGTGAGACAGGGCCCAGCTGACACCGTCATCAATAACAGTGACAGCAGCTCTGTCACTGAGCTAGGAGTCACTGCTACAGTAATGAAGTACTGCAGGCCACAGGCTTTTAGTGAACTCAAGCATCTAATTCCTTACACAGTTGTAATGATCGAAGACTAAAAAGTACTTTTAAGCCAAGAAAAAGAATAAAACCTTTTCAGCAACTGAGAAAAGGTCAAGCATGCATAGGATTTAGTTCATTTTTAGCAGTTGCCAGCTGATACAATTTTATTCTCATAACTATTGATTTATTTGACCTTTGGTAGTGTTTTATGCAAAATGTCTGTTTTTTAATAATTTGACTTGGCGAGTAAAGCCCACTAACACTGTGCTGACAAGAAACACTGAGTAGTATCTGGGAGAGTAAACACCCTAACCTCCCCTGTCATCCATTACATTACATGGCTGGTAAAGCAGTATTAGGGAAACGTGAGTGGGAAACTTGCTTTGTATTGCTAAGTTCATTATTGTTCGTTATTGCAGCTTACCTATTCTTAGATGTGATGTCTGCATTCATTTTCTTTTTTAGGCTTGCTTCTTTCTTCTATTTTCATTTGGTCATCCAGTTAGTAAGTGTTGCTTTTTAAAAGAACAAGCTCTCTTCCAGATGTATTCGTTTTTAGGGCTGAGACAAACCAATTAGCAATGACAGGGCTGCCTACAATGATCAGCTTTTATGTAAAACCTTTATCCAAAAAGGAAACAAAAAACGTTTGCTGTAACTAATTATGACGTGTTAGCTGGAGTTTGCTTTCAATTTGTTAGTGTATTTAAGTCTGCTGTGTCCCCTGTGCCCCTTCATCCAGAGTGGGATCACTCTAATACAGGAGGTGTTTTACTGGCCAGATCACCAGGTGAAAACAGAGGTAAAAAGGCCTAATAAGACCAACACATCTAATGATTGGTAAGGTGCAATATATTACTTTTTTGGTTTTGGGTTTAATATGGCTTTAATGCCCCACCAAGAACAAATTCCACATTCGGTTTGCAATTCAGAAAATATTGGTGTATTAAAGAGGAACTGCAGTCTGCTCACATAATTTGTAATAAAAACATCTTTGCCATTCTGAAGCTTCCTTCCAACCACTTTGCATATTATTTCATATATACTGTGATTCTGTACTTGCTAAATATGCTGCAGAAATCTCCCTCCACTGAGTCTGGCTGCAGCCATTTTAACTGTGGGCAGCTGAAGCTGCTGCCTGTTCACTTCCTGGATTTACACAGACACACAGAGGCACACTTTCAGCTCTGCAGCTCTCATTGGCCCTCTTATGACTCATCCCCCCTCCCTACCTGACAAAAATCTCACAGGAGTTAGAGAGAGCTGTGCATGATGTCATAAGCCTAGGCAAATCAAGCGGGCTGTATAAGGTATTTACTGGCAGAAAAAAAATGTTTTACTATCCACAGTTAAAACAACAAGGGCAGAAGATTTAATAGATGGAAAGTTGAAAAAACGACTTAAGGTCCGCTTTAATAACTTTCCATCCAAATTTGCTCCATTGTGTATATGCATGTGTATATGAGGGAAGCAGGAACATTAGACTATTTGCTGTTTTTATGTGATTGGTTCAGCATTTCATAGAGCTGCAAAATATGTAAGTAAATGCGTGTCCTAAAAAATGTATTCAAAGCAGATATTTTTCATTAAATACAAAAAATCAGACATATACTGAAATGTTCACTAAAATATAAATATTCCTTTAAAAGCAATGCATATAAATACACTGTATTAAAAAAATGTGCTGCTCTGTGTGTTTTTATAAAGTTACGCTAGTTATAAAAAAAAAAGCCTATACCAAGCATAGCTCCTACAAAGGACACAGCAGAAGCTAGAAGCCAAGCACTAGGCTGACTTCACACACTTGCTAATGCAGAGTCACCCAGCTGCCATCCAGGGACTTTCTCTCTATGGGTGACAACGCTGCTCCTCTATAGGCATAGGCTCTGTCTGGGTTGTCACCCTAGAATAGGAATTCCCTTACAGGCTGGAATAATGGGTCTAAAACTAAATAAACAAAAGTCTACAGAAAGAAAACAACTCCCTCCAAGCAAGCGAGGGTAAAGCCTTGTAAAAACTAGTAGTTTTTTTTTTTTTCATTCAACACAGCAGGGCTAAAAAAAAAAAAAAAAATACCTGACAGCCCGCCCCCCTTGCCAGACCACTCGAGCGACCAGCTTCTGTCGGACCGACTGCTGTACACGTAGGCCAGATGTCGGCCGGTTTCTATTGAACCAGCCGATGCCTTGTGATATTCAGCCCGTGTGTACTGGGCTTAAGGGCATTAGTTTACATATAATTTAAAGCTATGTTAACAGAATTTGTTGGATGCATAAATCAAGAATGATATTCCTTTATTGAAGTAAATGTTGCTCTAAGATGCCTACAGTGCTAGTCACTAGACCAAAAGCCTGTCAAAGTAATTTTTCCCCTTCAGCAGAGATATTTTGTCATGTGGGGGTACTCAGGGGATGCATTTTCTTTTTATCTATCCATCTGGGCAAGATTGGTAACATATCTTTGAGATAACATTTGAGTCGAGGCCCACCTTGCTATTTTGTAATGGTAGGTATTTTTTCATCAATGGGTTGAAGACTTGCAAAGTACTGTTTTTTTCAAACAAGGGCAAGCAAGCGGTAATATCAAAGTAATTGTAACAACCATGGCTAATAAAATGTTCTTGCTTTTTCACCTGAAATAAATTTATTTATGAAATTTTATGAGCCCTTTCACCTCATCTTGCTCGAACATTGACCGTTATTATGAACAAAAAAATCCTTTGAGCATTCTTAAACCTTTTGTAAATGTAGCCCAAAATCTTTTTGCGGTATAAGTCCCAGGCCATAGCCAACATTGCTATGGGAGGTGAAAATATGCATGCATAAATAGAACTTTATATATAATATATATATAAATATATAAATATATAAATATATATATATATATATATATATATATATATATATATATATATACATACAATATATGAATTGTTACATATTAAGCATTGGCTTATGCCATTAGATTGTAAACCTCTAATCAATATGTGAGCTGTAATATAGAAGGACATTATCTACAGGAATATTACTCTTCAGTTGGACACAAATTGTCACAAGGCAAAAACAAGGACAGAACATAAAAGTGAATGACATTTGGATGCCATCTTTTCAACATGAGATTGGTTTTGAGAGATATGAACACTACAATTTATGACTCAAGCTTTTATGTATTGTGTGTTTGGCTGCAGTAATCAGTAAAACGTTAGATCTTAGTTAATCCTCGCTATGCAGGTCAAAGCTCTGAATAATGGAAGGCTGCCTAATAGATATTGCCTTATAATCTGTCTACACCATGGTCCCTCCTGAGATAATACCATGGAGGTCATCATCATCCTTCTTCTTCTGTGCCCTCACATGGTTTATCTGAAATTGGTAAAACCAAAGATTCATGTCTTCTTTTTCTGTGTTCTCTAGTTGGAAATGACTGAGGGCCTTGATATCCATTTTCTTGCGGATCTAAGGGTTCTTTGGACAGAAGTATATAAATAGAAGGACAGTTTTTGTAAACTGTTAAACTCGGTGTCGGAGTCTTGATTTCGGGTCCCTTTGGCTCCCATACCTCCTGCAGGCTTTTGTACTGCACTTTTGTGATCTGGTAAAGTCCACCTAACTGTCTTTTCAATATTTCTACACAGGTAATGGCTTTAGTAACAGCCCGACCATAGGCACTAAACACAATCTGCTTTGTGTCCTCTGACTTCATATATGGCAAGGCATATCCCACCAAATTGCGTATTTTACTGCCTTCTTTTACTCTCATGAGTGACACCTGTGGATGAAGATCCTTGAATGGCAAAGGTTTTCCATCATCTTCATCCAGAACTCGTACCCGGTGGAGATTCTCCATTGTGGATAAGGAAGCAGGGTGTATTTTTAAGTCTCAGCCTTAGGACAAAATGAAATGAGTCAGAGCTGAAATAAACTGTTTTAAAACAAAGAGGTCACCTTTTGGCTAAATAGCCAGCTCAGCTAGAAGATAAATGACAGCTGCTAAACAGCTCAGTGGGAATATGAACTCCACAACATATCCGTAATCACTTGCATTGCATTATAATAATAATCAAACAAGAGTACTTGTGGCACATTGGGTACGATATTGTAAATTTTAAGTAGGTGGTAGAATAGGATATAAATAACTGCATGAAAAATCTAGAAAAGAATAAAGCGTTAGTATTACTTTGATGAATTTGATACATGAACATTACAGACATTGAACTTTATTCTTGCAATGCTAAACAGATTTTTAATACATAATGTGAATCCATTAATGACGTATTAACTAACTCTACCTGAAAACATTGTATGCATGGAGCATTTACTAAAATAAGGAATTTCGCAACAAACAAGCTGCCTTAGAGCTGCAGAGCATGAAATCAATGATAAGCAGATTGTATGAATACTTACTTATTTTTTTTGAGTCTTAATGACCCAGAGACAAGCACTCTTCACAATACATCCTCCATTGAATTGAGACTACATTGATGAAGAATCACTTTTTGGAAAAGTTGCCCCAGGGATATTCAAGGATTCAGAGTGATGATGTCTTCTATTTTTTAACTTGTCCTTCTCCATAAAGACTCCAGAATGCCTCTTTTTATCAAGCCCTATCTGTAAAGAAGAGTTTTATTTCTACAAAGCTGAAGCGGAATTGCGGTCATCCTGGTGTGTGCTAGGCTTATCAGCGAGTGAGAGCTCCTGTCAGTTCTGTGCCTGCGTTGGCTGCTGTGAGCCACACTGCTGTGTCAGATGCACTTAGTGAGAAGCCCTCCTCCTCCCTCTTTCACCCATACTCTTCTCTCAACACTGGCTGCAAAGGAAAGAAGCACCAGGGCTGTTACTTCAATTCAACCACTTTGCTAGTGGAATGGAAAAGCAGAGAGATTATTATCTGTAATTATACCCATAGCCTATAGACAGGCTTAGCTGAGCTTTATAATCATCTTGTCTAAGTTGCATTTTCTCTCTTACCTCCTTTTCAGCATCCCCGTCTGCCTATTTTACATTCCCGAACCTGCTTGTTCCTAAATCCACTGTTTCATTTCACAGCTAACTGACTGTTCTCTATAGCCTTTTTATACATGTACATAGGATATGCATTGCCTTCATTCACTGTGAGGCATTGTCTGGCAGGTTTGTGGACAGTGTATATGTGTCACCTAAGTTTCTGACCTACATGTGGTGGTGGGACCCAAGGACTTGTGTCTACCATGCAAGAAACAAACTTTGCTCTTTTCTCAGTTCTTATTAAGTTTTGGTCTGGGTCATGGAGCATGTAGACACTTTTATTTCTGAGCTGACTTATGCTAAGGGCTCTCTCTTTCCCTCTCTCTGCTGTGAGAGCCCACGCATGGTCCCTCCAAAGATAATACCATGGAGGTCATCATCATCCTTCTCATTCTTCTGTGCTCTCACATGCCTTATCTGAAATTGGTAAAACCAGAGTCTTTGCCTGATATTGGGCAGAGATTGCGCAGGTTATTTCTGATCTAGCCCAAACTCCTAAACCTCTTGATCCTCTGGTGTGCTTGTTGGGCACAATTGATACTGAAATGTATCCAAAAGGCATTTATATTATGATGTCCAGGTTATTATACCTAGCTAGAAAACTGATTGCCTGATTTTGGTTGGCACCCACTGTACCTTCTAGGGCACAGTGGATCGCCTACGTTAATTCTCTCCTACTTAGAGAACAATTGGCTTACCACCATAGAAAAACGGTAAACAAGTTTCAACTTATTTGGCAAAGTTGGCTTGATAACCCACATCTTTCCCCACCACAATTAGTGATGAATAGATTATTACAATTATAAGACCACTTAGAGGTATTATGGTTATAGCTCGAGTTTGGGAATTTCCCCGCTGCGCATCCAAGAGTAGACAAAGGAGACTTCTGAGTAAACGTCCCACAATAAAGTCGAGCTGTTTTGTTTTAGTTTGTTTTGCCCTAGTTTTTTCTTTTTTATTGTTTTTATGTTTTTTTTTAAAAAGTTTTGGATAGCCTTACAGATTTTGTGATGCTTTGTACCTAGTCCTATATTTTATATTCAATACAAATGTTGATGGTTGACATCTATACTTTCCAAATCTATATTGTACAAGCACTTTATTGTCTTCCATGTCAATAAAAAAAGTTTTGATTAAAAACCAAGTCTTATTAAAGGAATTGCAACAAGTGAACCTGTCACTACAGGAGCAGATACAGGCCCGGTTTAAGACGCAGATGGGAGGCACAGTGGCCAACTTCTACACCTTGACAGCTGGTACAAAATGCTTTACAGAAGTTTTCTCTGCTGGATGATGTTGAAACCTCGGCTTCTCAGCATGTCTGAGAAAGTCACATGTGAGATTCTACCTGAAGAACAATGGGTGGATGTGCTAGCACCTTTTTAACAGGGAGCCCCAAAGTCCTTGCTTTCACTTGCGACCACAAGATGTCAAAGATTTTCCAAAGCTCAAAGAAGAAATCCTAACCAAGCTTGTGGTTACCATGGCCTTCTGAGCTCAGCAAATGTTCTAAAGGCAACATGACCCTGGAAAGCCTGCAAGGTCCCAGATATATGATTTGTTGTACCTTACAAACATGTGATTCAGAGGTGGGGGACTTGAGTCACATGACTTGACTTAAGTCAGACTTGAGTCACCTGTTTAAGGACTTGCGACTTGCTTGACAAAATTAAATAAATGTCTCGACTTGACTTTGACTTGTCACTAATGACATACAACTTGACTTTGACTTGGGCTATTTGAATTGCAATGACTTGGCACCACCCCCCCAAAAATATTACCCACACACTGCGCCCACCACCGCCTCTGAGCCAATCAGCATTTGCCAAATGCCATTGGAGCTGTTCAGGGTAGCGGTAAGAGTTATGTCAGTCCCTGCATCAAGCGCATCTGTTGAACGTGTGTTCAGCCATGGTGGGGTGATAATGCGACACGATCGCTCACAACTGAGCGAGAAAGTACTTTCCAATTTAATTTTTTGCAAATGCAATGCATTTCAAGTGGCTATTCTCATCACCATTCAAGTGTCCAGATGTTGGCATTGTGTCAAGTTCAAACTTTGAGCTTAGTTATTTTCCCCCTCAGCAAGGACTACATTTTTTCAGGCTTGTTGGCCATTTAATTGCTGAGTGTTCTGCTCCTTGTCTGCTGTCACGGGGAATGCCACAGGGAAGTCCCGTCATGTCCCCGTGCGTCAGAGGGGGGCGGGGTCACCAGGCGGCCCCGCCCCCCATTATTTAAGAACCGTCAGAAGAGGAGAAGCGTCACACTTCGGGAGCCTCCCTCCATGCCAGCATGGGTTCGGAGCGGCCCGGAGAAGAAGATGAAGAAGAGAAGAAGATGAAGAAGAGAAGATGAAGAAGAGAAGAAGATGAAGAGAAGAGCGGGAGCCTCGCCTCATGCCATGGGTGCGGAGTGGCCCAAGGAGAAGAAGGGAAAAAGACGCCGCGGAGGAGATGCTGGACAAGAACACCGGAGGAAGAGCCAGAAGAACCAGAAGAAGAAGAAGATGAAGGAAGAAAGAAGAAAGAAGAAGCATTTAAATAAAGGAATTGTCAAAAACCCTCTCGTCATTTTTAACAATTTTGACACTTTTTTAGTGAAATGGTAGGGGTACTTTTGTACCCCCTTACCATTTCACACAGGGGGGAGGGCCGGGATCTGGGGGTCCCCTTGTTAAAGGGGGCTTCCAGATTCCGATAAGCCCCCCGCCTGCAGACCCCCACAACCACCGGCCAGGGTTGTGGGGATGAGGCCCTTGTCCTCATCAACATGGGGACAAGGTGTTTTGGGGGGCTACCCCAAAGCACCTTCCCAATGTTGAGGGCATGTGGCCTGGTACGGCTCAGGAGGGGGGGAGGGCGCTCTCTCGTCCCCCCTCTTTTCCTGCGGCCTGCCAGGTTGCTTGCTCGGATAAGGGTCTGGTATGGATTTTTTGGGGGACCCCCACGCAATTTTTTTTTAAAATTTTGGCGCAGGGTTCCCCTTAATATCCATACCTGACCTGAAGGGCCTGGTATGGAATTTAGGGGGACCCCCCACAACATTTTTTTTCTAATTTTGGCCGGGGTTCCTCTTAATATCCATGCCAGACCTGAAGGGCCTGGTATGGAATTTAGGGGGACCCCCCACGTCATTTTTTTTTAAATTTTGGTTCGGGGTTCCCCTGTGGGGAATTCCCATGCCGTTTTTATCAATGAACTTCTATGTGTATTGTCGGACCGGCAATGCATTAATAGCCGCGAGTAGTTTTAAATGACTTTTTTTCCTTTGAAATGTCATTTTGCTGTCAGACTGTTCTAAACAGGGGAAACATGCGCCCCTTTACAGGCATAATATATACACACCCCAGGTTCAAAATTTAAAGGGATATTACACTTTTATTGTTTCACTTTAAGCATTATTAAAATCACTGCTCCTGAAAAAACGGCCGTTTTTAAAACTTTTTTTTGCATTGATCCATGTCCCCTGGGGCAGGACCCAGGTCCCCAAACACTTTTTATTGATTATTCATGTTCGTGTCCCATAGACTTTAGCAGTGTTCGCGTGTTCGAACAAACTTTTTTCCTGTCCGCATGTTCTGGTGCGAACCGAACAGGAGGGTGTTCGGATCATCCCTAGTCTGAGCACTGACAGGCTGACCCCCCACCCCTTCAACCTCTGCAGCAATGCTGGCAGCACTCACACATATATTTAAAAAAGACAACCTCTGGATATGACGCTGAGCATGTGCACTCAACTTCTTTGATCGACCATGGCGAGGTCTGTTCTGAGTGGAACCTGTCCTGTTAAACCGCTGTATGGTCTTGGCCACCGTGCTGCAGCTCAGTTCCAGGATGTTGGCAATCTTCTTATAGCCTAGACCATCTTTATGTAGAGCAACAATTCTTTTTTACAGATCCTCAGAGAGTTCTTTGCCATGAGGTGCCATGTTGAACTTCCAGTGACCAGTATGAGAGAGTGAGAGCGATAAGACCAAATTTAACACACCTGCTCCCCATTCACACCTGAGACCTTGTAACACTAATGTGTCACATGACACCGGGGAGGGAAAATAGCTAATTGGGCCCAATTTAGACATTTTTACTTAGGGGTGTACTCAATTTTGTTGCCAGCGGTTTGTTTTGCTTGAACTTGAGGGGGATCTTGGTAACAATACTTTTGAGGAAACAGATTGTGTGTCAGACTTAAAGAATATACCTGTGACCAGGTAAAATTTTGGGACTGCGCAGTTGCTGCATCCCAATCTAGCAAATCCATGCAAAAATGTAAAGGTGGTAAATGGGGTACACCAAGCCTGGTATGCCCTTATTTTACAGTAACTCATGACTTATTGTATTATGTAAAGAAAGAAGGGGAGCAAGTTGTGGGGCAGATGGTAGTACCCCAGTCTCACACAAGGATGTCTTTGAATCTGGTCCATTCTCATGTGTTGGATGGTCATTTAGAGGTACAAAAAACAAAAGAATGAACTGAGCAGGATTTTTTACTTTTTTTTTGTCCCATTAAATCTTGCCCTGAATGTCAAATGAATTTAAAGTCCCTTACTATCTTTGCCTATAACTGAGGTTAGCTATGAATCTGGTCAGGCCAATACTGAAGCCTGCTAGGGGACACCAGCATATATTGGTAGTCCTTGACTATGCCACCCTTCACCCAGAAGCAATCCTTCTCAGAAATATGTGTTTTAAGGTTATAGACAAAAAGCTTTTCCACGTGGTTTACCGAACAGGCTTTCTGAAGGAAATTTTGAAAAATTGGAATTTTCCACTTTGACAATTTTTGTCAAAGTGTAAGAGCCCCTATTGCCCCGTACACACGGTCGGATTTTCCGATGGACAATGTCCGATCGGAGCGTGTTGTCGGAAATTCCGACCGTGTGTGGTCGCCATCGGACATTTTCCATCGGATTTTCCGACACACAAAGTTGGACAGCAGGAGATAAAATTTTCCGACAACAAAATCCGATCGCGTCAATTCCGACCGTGTGTGGCCTGTTCCGACGCACAAAGTGCCACTCATGCTCAGAAGAAATTCCGACACGGGACAGCTCGTTCTGGTAAACGTAGCGTTCGGAATGGATACAGCACTTTCGTCACGCTGCAATGTTCAAAATGGTTTAATACAGTGCACTCTCTTCTTCTTTATAATGTGACAAGAATTAAGTAGTTTTGCTGCTCATATTCACACACACTTCTCACAAACTTATTTCGTTACTATTTATCGGGATTCCCTCAATATATTTTGATTTCTCACATCTGACAACAAAATTTTTTTTTTTTTTTTTGGACTTTAATGTAGATTCTTTTTTTGTGTTTCTCTTTTTTATTTATTTATTTTTTTGGTGATTTTGATTTGTATTCCCGAAAATGTTTGTGTGTTTTTTGTGACAAGTTCCCACAACACCACTAATATGTTGTTCTATTTAATCTGTAGGAGATTGTTTGGTGTTGTTGTCCCTTGTTAATTTCACATTGTACTTTAGAAATGTACCTGAATCGTCACCAACAAACTGTCCTTTTTGGATGAAAACACACACAGGAGAGTAGAATTTACCCAAAAAAATTTTATTAAGGGCTCACAACTAAACAAAGAGGGAGGCAACGCTGGAGAAACTGCAGAAGTGGGCGAAGCCTTGGACCTCCGGGGCAGACATCAACTATTTAAAAGCAAAATTGGTGGCCTGAGGAGTCCATATCATAAGGGAGGGCAGTCTGGTCCAGAAGTCCCAGAGATCCGGAAAGCAGCAGATGACATCTGTGTCCCCAGGCTGTGGTCATACGAGAGACTGCATATTCTGTCAGACCAGACTGAACCCAGGGCAATCACTCTTTGGTCTTCCTTCCACGCTTCCTTACAGGCTTTGGCTGTGGTGGTGGAGTTGTGGCAGCAGGAGGAGGAGGAGGAGGATCGTCAATCTCAATGACATCCGTCTTGTGTGTCAGTTCCCCACTCTCCCCCTTACGAAGGACTTTATAAATCAGGTCCTCAGAGATCTTGCGTTGACCCTCCTGCATGCCCTGCAATTTTGTGGCAGCCATGCAGGCAAAGGCCTCTTCAGGACTGGGGAAGGCTCGGAGGGACGCCGAAGCCTCCTGGATCAGCCTGTACGCTGAATCCTGCACGGGACTCGGAGTGGCCTTCCTGGCTCGTTTATATGGCAGGCGGAGGGGAGGGACCTGAGACTCAGTCAGGCTGCGACTTGTCCCTGGCTTCTCTTGGCTGCCACTTAGCCCCGCCTCCTCCTGGCTGCCACTAATCCCCGCCTCCTCCTGACTGCCACATTCCACAGCCTCCTCCTGGCTGAGGTCTTCCTGTGTATGAAAAAGGGACATAGTTTTAGTTTTTTTATTCATCAATCACACACAATTTTCACCTCCTGACTGCTGCAAATTGAATGTTAACAAATATAACAGACTATCCTTCTGAGCCCAGCAGTTTTCATTCTTTTCCCAATTTTGGGTGCCCACTACTGTCTATTGATATGTAAAGCACTTTTTTTAATCAGCAATTAGTGATCAATAATAACATCTAATAAACATCATTTATTTATTGACCAGAAATCTGTAGAAGAATGCTATACCTGACTCCAGCTGGGCTCCTCCACTTCTTCCTGGCTGGAAGGCCCAGGTTGGACATCGGAAGCCTCAGCTGGGGTGGAAGGAAGCGTGGAAGGAAGAGTAGAGAGGGATTCCCTGACTTCAGTGTGGTCTGACAGAAATCACAGTCTCTCGTAGTACCACAGCCTGGGGACATAAACGTCATCTGCTGCAGCTCCGGACCTCTGGGAATCTGTGACCTTCTTGCGCTCCCTAAGATAAGTGCTCCTCAGGCCACCAATTTTAGCTTTCAAATAAGGGATGGTTGCTGTGGGGACCACCGGCTTCACCAACTCCAGCAGTTTCTCCAGCGCTGCCTGCCTCTTCTGTTTGTGATTATAGTGGGGGTGTCTCACTTGCCACAGACAGGGCAGCTCCCTGTACTTGTCTATGAACAGGGGCAGGAAATTGTGATCGTTGAACCCATCCATTTTCTCTGTAAGACACAACACAAGACAAAGCCTAATATCAGGCCAAACTCCCCTAATCTTGTTGCAATATAGGCTTCCATTTCGAAGCAGTATAGGCCCAAGTTTAGATCCTACCTTCGTTAGCACGATTGGTGTCTCCGATGCTCCTTCCTCCGCTCACAGATCGTACGTAAGACGCGCGCGTTACGATTTATACACACTGCGCATGCGTATAACTCCGCCCGCCCCTGACGTTCTTTCTAGTCTATTCCCCGCCCCTTTTCGTTCGGCGCAGTGGGGGAAGAGCACATGGCGGATAGACAGCAGGATCATGCTAATTGTAGCAACGAGGAGGAGGAGGAGGAAAGGCTGGAGCCTGAAACGTCCCGATCCAGAAGGAGATTAAAGGACTCAAATATGTCCTTTGGGGAGATGTTGGAGATGGTGGACATCCTGAAGAAGGTCGACTATGATGGAAAGTATGGGCCTTACCCCAACCCCAATGTCAGAAAGGCCAAGATCATGGCGAAAGTGGTCAGGAGTCTGCACCGGAAATTCGGGGTACGACGATCGAAAGATCAGCTCAGGAAGCGGTGGTCGGACCTGAAATTACGAGAACATGAGCAGTACAGAAAGATCCGGAGAGTGCTGCAAAAAAGTAAGTAGTTGTGCTGTGTTCCTATTCTTTATGTTTATTACGTTCGTGCTGCTCCATGTGCTTTTAGGAACTGTTGTACAGTTTAAAATGGCAACTTTCATGTTCATGGGCACATTATTCGTTCGGATCACACATTGTTATTTCGGACGATAAAATACCATTGTTTAGGCCATATGCATTTGGCCACCATTTTGACGCCCTATACTTGTCTTCAAAGAATTGGGTTGTGTAGATGGCTTTGTTACTAGAATGAAATGCAAACTAGATTCTGTGTAAGGAGAGGACACTGAGCAGCTGCTTTCACATCTGGACACTGGAGCACTATAGTGTGGGACACAAGAACACCATTTTTATTAGGGGGGCCACACAGGTGCCCCAGTGTATAGTATAGGGGGGGCTACATCTGTGAAGCTTTTACCAAACAGGTAAAGTATTGCAGCTTGACAAAGGGCACTAAAAAAGCTACATCTTGGAACTCGGCTAAAATAGACAATTGTACCCCACTTCCAAGCAATGTTTCATCTTTATAGTTCTGACATTAAATATCTGTGTGCTAATTATACCATTTTTGTTTTACATAGGGGATAAAAGACTCGGAGGACACCCCTCATCAGAGGAGACCAGAGCCCCCCCCCCTCTGGAAGAAGGGGAAATCCCCCCAACAAAAGATGAGCAGGAGGATGAAGACGTGGTGGAAGTAGTTACCACAACAGGTAAGTGTCTACGACCACAGGCTCAGATAAGAGATGGATGCCGGCATTTTTTTTAAACCTAATTTATTTTGGGGTTCCTCTCTTTTTAGGTGATCGTGAGGTTGTGGATCCAGATCCTTTCACATCCGAAAGTGCCCAGATCCTGATCGGGGAGATCATGGGGTGTAATTTACAATTGGAAAACATCAAGCAAAACATCAATGATGTTATTCCAAAATATAAAAACATCATTGATGTTTTGGGGTGAGTTTAAAACCCCTCCAAATCACTTTCTTCTTTTGTGTGCTACAATGTGCGAAATGTTTTTGTGATTTTTCCCAAAGCCAAATTTGGAGGATGCACACAGTGTGTCAACATGTGCTATCTGCCATCACGGGAGATCAATGGACGCGTTTTGGGGGTGCAACCCCTTCCTCAATAATAAAGTAGCGGTGAGGAAGGGCTTTCTCCCCCAAAACACATCCCTTGATCCCCCGTGATGGCAGCTAGCACATGTTGACATTGGGAAATTTGTGTGCATCTTCCAAATTTGGCTTTTCCAGGGGTGATTTCCCCCCATCTGAACGCTATATCAAACACAGTTCCTAAATACTCATGTCTGATATTGCCTTCAGGTTCTACCAAATGTGAACTTTGTAAGATCAAGATTTGTGTCTTTCTTGTTGGTTTTACACAGGCCTGTTTTCTATAAAATGGACATTTTGATTTTGGATAATGACACCACAAAAATTGGTATACAACAAACATGTTGGTTTGTCAGAAAAACCTTTGGTAAATGCACATGTGATTGTGCAGGTATTAAAAAGATTGTTCATCAAGAATGTGTAGACTATTGTCTCACGCTACAACACTTTTGGGGTGATGTAATTGTTGTTTTATGAGAAAATGGGGGTTATTTCCTAAGGGCAAATCCACTTTGCACTACAAGTGCAGTTTCAGTTCAGTTGCAAGTGCACTTGTAGTGAAAAGTGTCTTTGCATTTAGTAAATAACAGCCAACAGTGCTTTGTATAAGGTTACACAATCACGACATTTTCTGCACTCCACACATTTCTGTCAGGGTCAGCTCAAACAAACACAAGCAGTAAATGTCCACAAAGAAGAGCCTGGGGGGAGATGCCTGTCGAGAACTTGAGGTCCTGCAGGCTTCTCCCTGTGGCCAAATACCGCAAGGTAGCGACCAACCTCTGCTCCGGAGTGATGGCTTGTCTCATGCAAGTATCCTGCCTGCTAATATAAGGGGTCAGCAAAGCCAACAAACGGTGAAACACGGGGTCCGTCATCCTGAAAAAGTTCCTGAAATCATCAGGATTATTCTCACGGATCTCACGGAGCAAAGGCATATGAGAGAACTGGTGACGCTGAAGCAACCAATTCTTGGTCCATGAACTCCTCCCCACCCTGTTCATGGACTGGACTTGTGTCAAGGTCAGGACCCCAACACCAAGCCCCCGCACAGCACGAACTGTACGAGGAGTACGCATACGAAACATGGCTAGAAAACGGTCGGCTGCTCAGAACGAAGTAACAGAACGCACTGAAGAACAGCAAGGCCTGTGAAGAGCGACCTGAAAAACAGCAACGAGCAGGCAAGATCACACAGAAAACTCTGATACGAACTGACTGCACGCACTGAAGAGCAGATACAAACCCACAAGCACAAACTGAACAGCAGAAAACGATCTGAAAGCCACGAGTCTGAAAAAGCGCGAATCGTCTCTCACCAAACTTTTACTAACACGAGATTAGCAAAAGGAGCCCAAAGGGTGCCGCGCTTGGTTCTGAACCGGCCTTTTCTAGTCTCGTTGTACGTGGTGTACGTGACCGCGTGGATGTCGATTGGAAATTCCGACAACTTTGTGCGACCGTGTGTAAGCAAAACAAGTTTGAGCCAACATCCGTCGGAAAAAATCCTAGGATTTTGTTGTCGGAATGTCCGAACAAAGTCCGACCGTGTGTACGGGGCATATGAGATGTCAAATGCCAAGCATATCACCCCAAAAAGAGAAAGCCCCTCTAAATATACCATATTAACCTAATAATACCCTGAAATGATCAGGACACTGTAGAAAGAATCCCTAAAGTTTTACAAGAAAAAGTTGTAGTTGAGATCCTTCATTAAGCTGGATGGCAGGCTTATGTTCTGCAATGAATTCAGTTAACTAATTTAAATTTCAAAATTTCATGCTTATCCCATGCCCCAGGTGAATGGCCTGATAGATAATTACGATCCTTAATCTTACAAAGAGGTATTGATAGTTGCCCTTAACAAACAAAACAAATAAAAAGAAGCTTTTGTGACACCAAATGGGCTGTATCATCATATGGTCCTCCCTTTTGACTTACATGGAGCCCTGGCTTCGTTCCATAGAATATTGGACTGTATTCCGAAGCCCCACAAAGCATACAGTTCGGCATATCTAGATGATGTTGTCATGAAGGACCAGGCAGTTTGACTTTCAACTCTGTCTTACAGATGGAATCTAAATCTCAAAAATTAAGCTGGAATTGGGGACTGAAAGAAGCCCAGCATTTGTGCTACAACATTGTGCAGCCTCTGATTGACAAGAATAAAGAACTCAAAAGTTGGACCCAGACAGTTAAAAAAAACACCTGTCACCTAGGTTTACCTACACATGGTGCAGGACTCCAGGGTTTTTGTCTGCTATAGAGGAAACAAACTGTTGTTTTCTCAGATCTTTCTCAGATCTCAGTTCTACTCTGGATACTAAAGCTCAGAGACTTTGTAGAGCTTTGGGTGGTATAAAGTGTCCAATCCTAAAGCCTAGTACACAGCCGTTGTACTAAAAATACGATGTTAATACAGCAATCTCCCCTGCTGTTCTATTGTGTTCTGACAGGGGGCCGGTCAGCTGGTTGTTTTTCCAGCATGCACATATGGCAGAAGCCAGCCGAATGGCTGGCTTCTGTTGAACCAACTGCCATACACATAAGCTGAATGTTGCCCGGTTTTTATTGAACCAGCTGATGTCGTCCAACATATGGCCATGTGTACTAGGCTTTAGTCTTCATTCTACCTGCTAGTCAAACTTCATTATCAACTTCAGCTGTCCACAGGCCTTTGCCTAGCTAACTTATGCTAGGGGTCTCTCTTTCATGCTCTCTGCTGTTAGAGTCTGCTGCTGGGTGGAAAGGCTAACTGCTGACAGAATGCTAAAAAAGTAGATGTACCCACTGTTAATTTTGGAGAATCTATTAGGGGGCACTCTGTTAGGAACTGAAAAACAGAAGTTTTGTTTGTTTTATGCTATGGACTTGCTGCACAAAGCCCTCCTGCAATAGACTGTGTTTGGTTACTGTCTTGCTAAGTGCAAGATTAACCTGCTTGGACTGTTCCTGGGTATCCCTGTCTCAAGAATGGTTTACGCTGTCACCTGTGCTCTTACAACACATATCTTGCCAGCTTTGCTGTGTATCTAAAAACATACATTGATAATTCACAAATTTTTCATTACATTTGGAATAACAAAGAAATAAAATATTGTATTAAAATTGTACAGGATATGACTTTTAAGTTATGGTATGTTGGACTACTTAGATGTTTTTGGTAAATGTTTTGTTGGATTGGATAAAAAAACAACCTGTCCCTGGTCAGCTTAAAGTGGTTGTAAAAGTTAAGGTTCTTCTCCCTTATGCAGTAAGGGGGAAAACCTTCTGTGGTAAGGCTCCTCCCCCAGATTCCCCTTTTTCTTACCTAAGCCTGATCCGATTCAGCAATGTGCATGAGTCGGCCTCCTTATTGGACAGATTGATAGCAGCAGGAGCCATTGGCTCCTGCTGCTGTCAGTCAAAAGCTATGACGTGGGAGTGGGGTTGGGGCCAAGTCAATTGACACAGCAGTGGGACTCGGAAGCGAGCCTGCACAGGTGCCCCCATGGAAATCGGCTTTCCGGGGGGGCACCCATTAAAGAGGAGGAGTCTGCAGTGCAGGCAGGGGACTCCAGAAGAGGAGGATCAGGGCTTCTCTGTGCAAAACCATTGCACAGAGCAAGTAAGTATAGACATCTTTGTTTTTTCTATTTTAAAAAAAAATCAAAGGTTTCCAATCACTTTAAGTCTAATTTTAAAAGAAAAAACAAGTAGGAAACCAAGTCAGTTAGTGAACATTTCATTCTGTTAAGGAGTCATTGCAACTGTTTAGGCAGCAAAAAGTTTACTTTCTAAAATGAATTTCCCCTCCAGTACATAGCTTGCTTTACATAAAACATTCAAATAATGCTGCTTTTTTGCTCTTTGTTCTGATATTTTGCCCTAGGGCATATGTACAGTATATCCACATTTTACCGGCAAATGAAAAGAAAATCCGCAACCAGCCCATTAAACCATGAAAGTGGTGATCAAAGCTACTATATTACCAGAGAAAAAGTGCGTATGGGTATTAATCATTAGAATCTCTATTGCAAGGGCCAGACTATGGAATCTTGTACACCAACTGACATGTGAACTTCTGCGCTTACACACAAAGATTCATGTATGGTCAGCACAATAACGCACACTTACTGATCACTAAGGTTTTTTTCCAAATTAAGTTGTATTTTTAAACCTTTAATGACAGCCATGTACAGTTGATTAAGTTTTATTCCTACATGGTATATGCATTTAAAAATATTACTGTATAATGTCTATATAGACCCAAGAACCTTAAAGGAAATTATTTTTGTCATGCCACAGCTTAGCCAGCATACATTTGGATGCTACATTGTACACACCTTAGCAAACCACACTTGCTAGTAAATGCAGCATGTAGGTGCTGTAACCTGTATACCCACCTACATGTACATTGCTGGCACATAGTGAACATGATACGATTTGGATGCGTGGCAGGAAGTGCTGGTGTACACGTATATCCTTTAAATATTCAGCGCCAATTAGTTAAATTAAAAGAGCCAACATTTTTTTGCATCTCGCATCAATTTTGTGAGCTCTTGGTCGGAAATTCCGACCGTGTATGTATGCTTCATAAACCATTTATGGACTGTGATCAGTGGCGATCCTCGGGATCACCACTGTTCACTGCTTAAACGGACACCATAATGTATTGTACTATCCTGTACAGTTAGTGCAGGAGGTCTGAAGCGGAAGACCCGCTTGACAATCAAAGTGTACAGCAAGAATGGCAATCCATAAATTGCAGTGTGAGGAAGTAAGTGTACCCTTATTTGGGGAGAGGGGTTATGAGAAACGACTGATGTGCTAAACCTGTAGGTAAATAAGAGAACCAGAACCTTTGCTAAGTGGAAGAGAGGGTTTGATAATAAAGTTTATACAGTAGTGCCTCCACCCAGGACAGGGCCTCTGTGAACAGATGGGATTCCCTTCCTGGGACATTAACCAGTAATCTAATCAAAGTAATTGGGAGCAGAGGCACTACTGCAACCAGCATATAACACTAATCATAAGTATATAGGTGCACACCGGTAATAAAAAGTTTTTTTTAAAAGAAAATAAAAATAGTATATACATCCAAAGTACAAACAGGTATTATCATCAAAGGACCCAAAGAGAGTCATGGTGGAATTATGCACATATACCCGGGTATACAGTATCTCACAAAAGTGAGTACACCCCTCACATTTTTGTAAATATTTTATTATATCTTTTCATGTGACAACACTGAAGAAATGACACTTTGCTACAATGTTAAGTAGTGAGTGTACAACTTGTATAACAGTGTAAATTTGCTGTCCCCTCAAAATAACTCAACACACGGCCATTAATGTCTAAACCACTAGCAACACAAGTGGGTACACCCCTAAGTGAAAATGTCCAAATTGGCCCAAAGTGTCAATATTTTGTGTGGCCACCATTATTTTCCAGAACTGCCTTACCCCTCTTGGGTATGGAATTCACCAGAGCTTCACAGCTTCCACTCCTCCATGACGACATCACAGAGCTGGTGGATGTTAGAAACCTTGCGCTCCTCCACCTTCCGTTTGAGGATGCCCCACAGATGCTCAATAGGGTTTAGGTCTGGAAACATGTTTGGCCAGTCCATCACCATTACATTCATCTTCTTTAGCAAGGCAGTGGTTGTCTTGGAGGTGTGTTTGGGGTCGTTATCATGTTGAAATACTGCCCTGCGGACAGTCTCCAAAGGGAAGGGATCACGCTCTGCTTCAGTATATCATGGTACATGTTGGCATTCATGGTTCCCTCGATGATCTGTAGCTCCCCAGTGCCGGCAGCACTCATGCAGAGCCAGACCATGACACTCCTACCACCATGCTTGAATGTAGGCAAGACACACTTGTTTTTGTACTCCTCACCTGGTTGTCGCCACACAGGCTTGACACCATCTGAACCAACTAAGTTTATCTTGGTCTTATCAGACCACAGGACATGATTCCAGTAATCCATGTCCTTAGTTTTCTTGTCTTCAAAAAACTTTGCAGGCTTTCTTGTGCATCATCTTTATAAGAGGCTCCCTTCTGGGACAACAGTCCCAGAAGGAAGTGTGTGGTGTATGCAGTATGCGGTGTATGGTCTGAGCACAGACAGGCTGACCCCCTCCACCCCTTCAATCTCTGCAGCAATGCTGGCAGCACTCATATGTCTATTTCCCAAAGACAACCTCTGGATATGATGCTGAGCATGTGCACTCAACTTCTTTGGTCGACCATGGCGAGGCCTTTTCTGAGTGGAACCTATCCTGCTAAACCGCTGTATGGTCTTGGCCACCATGCTGCAGCTGAGTTTCAGGGTCTTGGCAATCTTCTTATAGCCTAGGCCATCTTTATGTAGAGCAACAATTCATTTTTTCAGATCCCGAGAGAGTTCTTTGCCATGAGGTGCCATGTTGAACTTCCAGTGACCAGTATGAGAGAGTGAGAGCTATAACACCAAATTTAACACACCTGCTCCCCAATCACACCTGAGACCTTGTAACACTAACGAGTCACATGACAACAGGGAGGGAAAATGGCTAATCGGGTCCAATTTGGACATTTTCACTTAGGGGTGTACTCACTTTTGTTGCCAGTGGTTTAGACATTAATGGCTGTGTGTTGAGTTATTTTGAGGGGACAGAAAATTTACACTGTTATACAAGCTGTACACTCACTACTTTACATTGTAGCAAAGTGTCATTTCTTCAGTGTTGTCACATAAAAAGGTATAATAAAATATTTACAAAAATGTGAGGGGTGTACTCACTTTTGTGAGATACTGTATATAGTTGATAATAAAGAGACCTACTGATGAATGTTGCTTCAAAGTCCAGTTGCAGGGGCCGCTAAAGATGATCATGATGTGGCATTTGTCTTGGTATCCTAAACTTGAAACAAAATCTGTGGTAATAAGGAGACCCTCCAGCCATTGTCCAACCAGCCTGGATTGCAGTTTTTCATCAGCAGAAACCATGGTGTAGCACTGAATCTTAGAGTCAGCCTATCTACTCTGTGCCTAGTCTCTAGTAGTTTCTAATCAATCATCCAACCGGACCTCTAACTAGTATAAGAGAGCCATCAGATGTCTAACTTGACTCTAGCAATAGGTCAAAGGCCAAAGATTTATCAAACACCTGCTCAACGCAACCAGAGCCTGTATCTCCCTAATGTGGAAACAACAGACCATGCCAACTGTAGCCCAATGGCTTTCCAGAATAAATGATATCCAAAACATGGAACACTTGACCTCTGCCCTCCGAGATAAGTCTGGGAAACACTGGACTTGTTGATTTTACTGGGATCTCTTTCACTACTGTGATGAATACCTTCAGTACCTGTGTAACTTATCTTTGGTCTTGTCCATCCTGGAATGATTGTACAAGGTATTTTCCCGACCACCCTTGGTATACTTCCCCTTCCCTTTAACCCCTTCCCTCCACCCCCTTTTTTCCTCTTTCTTCCTTCTCTCTTTCTCTCCCCTTTTCCCTTCCCCCACCTACCCCCCTTCTTGATTTGTCCCCTCCCCCCCGTATACATGAAAATTCTGTTGATAAAAATGAGGTGCGCATCAGCACTGTCAGAGTGAACGTCCCAGGCCCACGGTACGTTGTAGTCCTAACATCGGCCTAACTTGACCCACTCAGTTCTCAGCTTATTCGTAACAGCCAAAGAACATCTTTTGCAAGTAAAGGCCCAACTCTTGCAAGCTGGATACTACCATGACAAGCCATGCTACCTTACGTTAATGTATGTAGTTTACCTACATTTCTTGCAGATATGCAGGATGTTGGTTTATTGTTCTGTTTTTCATTAATGCTCAAAAAGATATGTACTGCCTATGCTTACAATGCTGGCTGAACAACAGTGTGTTTGTCTAATTCTTATTTTATTGTTGATGTTTTTCGATGGATTTTGTCAGACTGATGCAAACCTTCAAATAAAGAATAAAAAAAAAGTGTTTTACACTGTTTAACTTCACAACTGCTTTAATTTTATAATAAAATAGCAATGCTATTTTATAGGGGTCCCAATAAATCCTGGGATCTCTCTTCTCTTGTGTCTCTTTTTCTTTATTTTACTCAAAGATACTTACTTTCTATTTGGGTTTCTGTATTAGCGCAACGGACACAGCCCAGCAATTCTGCATGTCCTGGCCCAGAGGAAGTCAATTTATTATTATGTCAAAACTGCTCTGAGACTCTGTACGCAGACTGTGACATGCCATAGCTTCAAGATGTCATACTGAGATGTATTTTGTTGTTTAACCATAATATCTCCTGCTATGAAAAATCAGCAGTGGTGGAAAAGCTCATTATTTCCTAAAAAAATGCTAATGGAAGAAAGGTCAAGTTAGGAATGGAAATAAAAAGGGAGAAAATGTGGCAATGTCAATAAATAGTATTTTAACAGTATGAAATAAAAAAAAATACAAGGAAACATTCAGGTAATGTAAATTATTTGGTCCTCCTATAACCTTTTCTCTCTGCTTTAACTATATGTGGAGAAGCAACTTGAATGTTGTTCAAGCAAAATGTAATTTGCTTTTCAGTAGATAACCATGAAAGCCTCTTCTGAACCACCAAAAGTAGCACCTGCTAGATTGGTAAATAAAGAAAAACCACCCAGCTGAGATTTAGAAAAAAACACATACATATCTCAAAGACTTATGTGTTGATTTACTAAAGGCAAATAGGCTTTACTTTGCAAGGAAAGTTGCACTTTGCAAGAGAATTTTCCCCAGAGCTTAGTGAATCATGTGAAAGTCTTCCATCATCCAATCATTTGCAAATATTTTTTATTTATTTTTTAAATTTTCTTTGCATATAATTTGGGTATTCTTAATACTTTACTACATTCACTAAGCTGTGAGGCAAATTCCCTTGCAAAATGAACAGCCTATTTGCCTTAGATCAACCTAAGTATGTCTCTTCTGTATTAAAAAGCCGTCTGTTCACAAACTTTCTTTTTTTAGCAAAGTTCCACTTTAAGTAAAAATTACATCAATAAATATCTGTAGAAGGACCATGGTTTCCTTACAGCTAATATATTTTGTATATTTAATACAATATCTATCAAGATGTAGAGGAAAAATTGACTTCAGTCAAGACTGAAAATAAACTTTAAAATGTATACGGGAACATGGGCAGTTCTAGACCTATTGCTGCTTCAAACTCGATGGTGACGCCTCCACACATGAAAAAATAGAAAGAAATGTAAGATATTTTTGAATTTACTATTCAACATCTATGGGTATAGTATACTTTACTTAGCAATACACAGCATACAAAAAGAAAAAAATTCCTATATTCATGATGAGCGTTCGCCTCAGGAAAGCTTCAGATAACAGATAAAAACTAAAGTTTTTTCCTACATTTTCAAAATACGAATTAGTGCAAATATTGCACAACATAGTACATAAACAACTACAACAGTATAACAATGAACATTTACATTTTACAGATCACAACAAAATGACCAAAACTACATACTAATTTACTTAGCAAGCAAATCAATATTATGATGCACAATTTACATGTACAATCAGCAATCACCACATTTTTGTCTGTTCCCATTATTATAGCCTAACAGCCAAATGAAATGCAAAACAGGTATACAAATAACAAAACATAATTCACTACAGCATTATCAACCATAAAACAGGACGAATAATATATGCAATCAAGAAATATGCACAGAAAGATAACTTGGCTTTGCCTATGGCCCCAGGATCTAGTTGTACGGCTACTGGTCTGAAGATCCAGAGGAAGGTTAATAAATCTCTCAGATGCAGCTTTCTGTCTCAAAAAAAAAAAAAAAAGAAGAAGAAAAGGATTTTCAGTCCTCAAAAATGACAATCAGTTGTCAACCCGAATTTAAGATACTGTATGCATATTTTAGTTATCTTCATATTACTTATCTTGTCACCCTGTTCCTCTGCATTTTCTCATCTTCTTCATGATTGTAGTACTACCCCCAAATGAGGTGCTAGTTCTGATAGGTCCTCTCCTGTCGGCCTCAAGCCTCTCAAAGACCCTTGTCCCTCTGACACAGCAGGGTGAGTACTCAAACATACAATTTCATAGAGAAATCACTGACAGTGACAATAGTACCCTGCTATAATGCTATTTTTCAGAATGCCAGCTCCTGGCCATTTAGTAACACAAGCTAAATATATTGTCATAAATTAACCCTTGGCGTCGGCGCTATAGCCGGATGACAGCCACAGCGCAGACCTGTATTTCCAGGAGGCCGTCACATGACGGCCTCCACGCAGCGCGTGCTGTGTTCCCCGAGTCACTGAGACAGATCCCATTTCAACTGTTTCGGGGAACTAGACAGGGCTGCCCTCTTTCTCCGGCTCTATTTGCTCTAGCTATAGAGCCAGTTGCAGAGGCTCTCCGTACATCGCCTCATATTAAGGGGCTTAGGATAGGCATGCTGGAGGAGAGGGTAGCCCTGTATGCTGACGACATGGTTTTATTTTTGGGGGACGCGGGTCCATCACTTCAGGGTGCTCTGTCACTCCTCAACACTTTCTCCATGGTAACGGGCCTCCGGGTAAACTGGCCAAAATCTACTCTATTTCCAATAGATCAAGCAGCCAAATTGACATCCTCTCCAGATAGCCCATTAAAGTGGGTTGACTCCTTTAAATATCTTGGGGTTTGTGTCTCTGCACAAGCCTCAGATTTTCTTAAATTAAACTTGGATCCGGTAGTGGGGGATATGAAAGCTAAACTCAAGGCATGGAATAATCTCCCCCTATCGGTATGGGGCAGGGTTAACTTGCTTAAAATGAAGGTCATCCCCAAATTCATATATTTATTCCGCCATTCCCCGCAGAGGATTCCTAAATCCTTCTTTATTAAACTAAACCAACGCTTTTCAGAGTTTCTCTGGGGCTCCTCACCACCGAGATATAAGTTAACTACATTAATGAGGCCACTATCGCAGGGTGGCATGGCCTTTCCGGATTGCTATAAGTACTTTTTGGCGACACAGCTGGTGACAGTGGTCTGGTGGCTAAATCCTGATAAAACCAATGTGGCCTCCGCTTTGGAGGCCACCGTGGCAGGCTCCTGGGAATCTCTTCAATACCTAATTTACAGAGGCCCATGTGCCCCACACTTATTAACTCCGTCTATGCTTACTACTTTACGGGCCTGGAAAATGGGCTTGGCTATTGAAAAACACAGCCAGATGGGAATTTCCCCTAATACACCCCTATGGCTAAACCCCAATTTACCACACTTTTACAAATCTATTGACCCCCAGATATGGACTAGATATGGTATAAAATTAATCTCACAAGTGGTGTCTTGCACCTCACTGCTTTCTTTTTGTCAGCTTTCCTCCCAGTATAATCTTCCGCAGCATTATCAGTTCCGTTATCTTCAACTTTTGCATGCTTTCAAAGCCCAATTCCCACGTTCGTCCTGTATATTAATACAGTCTAAACTGGAGACTACTCTTAGATCCGGTTGTGCAAAAAAACCTACATCTCACATATATCAGCATTTAATCTATAAGTCCTTGCCTCCGTTGGACGGCCTTTTGTCCCGTTGGCAGCGTGACATTCCAGCTTTGAGTGGCGAAGATTGGGATGGTGTTTGGGACTTCCCTTTTAGTTCGCTAGTCTCTATACGTGACAAGTTAGTCCAATTTAAAATAGTCCACCGGGCGTATTTCACTCCCCACAGACTTCATTTGATAAATCCTGCCCACTCCCCTAAGTGTTGGAGATGTAGCTACACCCCCGGAGATTTTTCCCATATCTTTTGGCATTGTCCAAAGATACAACAATTCTGGGGGGAGGTACTAGGCCTAATCAATAAAATTGCATCCACTAATCTACCACTGTCTATGGAGATTTGTATGTTGGGCCTTATAAAAAAATTAGTTCCTGCTGTAGCTAAACGCACGATGATTGGTTTGCTTCTATTTTACGCTAGGAAAACCATAACATTTCAATGGAAGAAGCCCTATCCCCCCACAAATGTCCAGTGGAAACGTTTGGTTAACGATAATCTTCCACTATATAAAGATACCTATCTTAATAGAGGCTGCCAATTGAAATTTAATAAGGTTTGGAGTGGGTGGCTGGAGGAAATGAACATTGCTTACTAATGTTGGACTAGCTTCAGTTACGATACCAAGAATCGACGATTAAATGTAATTCCTAGTTAATAGGTATAGGCCTTTATGGGCAGTGGGGGGACGGCCCAAAAATTCCAAAAATCCCCTTTTCACTTACATGCTAAAACTGTATTGCATGGATGTATTTCTCTATTTCTCTCTTTTTCTTTCCCTTTCATTTTTTTTCTTTTACCTGATGTACTTGCGATATTACCTGTACAAGCTAGACAACCAATTTGTATATGTCTTTATGTCTTTGTGTCTTATAAGGAAAATTTGAATAAAAATAAGTTTAAAAAAAAAAAAAAACAGATCCGAGTAAGGGGCCGATCCCGGCCCCTTACCACGTGATCAGCTGTCAGTCAATGACAGCTGATCACATGATGTAAACAAAAGCTCGGTAATCGTTTTTTTCTCCTCACGCTGACAGCATAAGGAGAAAAAAAGCCGATCACAGGCTTATGTGCAAGGGACATCGGTCCCGAAGAGGAAGAGGCAATTCTGCCCCATCTGTGCCCACCAGTACCCCCTGCCAGTGCCACCTGCCATTGCCATCTGCCAGCGCCCACAGTGTCCACCAGTGCTACCTATCAATGCCCATGAGTGCCACCTATCAATGCCCACAAGTGCCACCTATCAATGCCCCCCCAGTGGTGCCAATCAGTGCCACCTAGCAGTGCTGCCTATCAGTGTAACCAACCAGTTCCGAACAGTGCCCATTATTGCCACCCATCAGTGCCCATCACTGCCACCCATCAGTGCCCATTACTGCCACCTATCGGTGCCCATCAGTGCCGCCTCATCAGCGTACATCAATGAAGGTGAAAAATTACCTGTTTGCAAAATTTTATAACAAAATATAAAAAAAATAACAATTTTTTTTTAAATTCGGTCTTTTTAAATTTTAACTAAAAATAAAAACCGCAGAGGTGATCAAATACCACCAAAAGAAATCTCTATTTGTGTGAAAAAATGATAAAAATTTCATTTGGGTACAGTGTTGTATGACCACACAAATGTCATTCAAAGTGCTTCAGCGCTAAAACCTGAAAATTGGTCTGGACAGGAGGGGGGTTTAAGTGCCCAGTAAGCAAGTGGTTAAAGTAGATAAAGGTAGACAGAGATAAGGGGTAAAATGAAAAACAATGGTGGTAATACACTTAAAATACAGGATTATTAAGAATAACTGGGCCCAGGTTTTACCAAAGTGTAACACCTACAATCACATAGAGTACCGATCTGAGACAACAGGGCAATCCAGAACAAGTGATGTGGCACTGCTTAGTGGTATGCTGCATAAGTACAGTAGTGTCTAAGAAACCAGATGGCAAACCGCTGGGGGCCCTTCATGAATTAGTGGTTTGACTCTGGCAAAACCGCTCTGTATGGCTGTAGATGCAGATGAAGACTGGTGAACTCTCTTTGAGTGGCTAAAGATGCTGCTGCTCCAGGACTAGAAGGTGAGTGCCTCTGGACTCAGCGTGGACGTCTACTTCCTTCCCCAGTCTAATGCCAAGTTCCCCCTCTCTGACTGGCTCTTGGGTGAGAGGATTGGACTGACAGAGGTCTTTACTCCTCAGGATTCCGGGGCAAAAAGCCACAAACTTTCCTGGGCAGTACATAAAAAGATCCACCCTCCTCCTCCTGTCTGTCTCCCAGTCTGTTGGGATCTGTAGTTCTGCAGATATCAGTTCAGCAGTCTCTCCAAGGGACTACATGACCCAGTGTGAAAGGCAGCAGCCCAATGTCGTCCTCCTCCTGATATTCCTCAGAGTCTCTCTGGATTTGTAGTTTAGGAAATAAGTTCCTGCATTATAGAGATGCTGTTTTGGACTGCTTCTTCCCTGATTCCAAGCACTCTGCATTACAAATTATGAGATTGCTTGGCTAGCTCTCCTGTTCTAACACGTATCTGATAGTGGAGCCCGAGATGATGAGGTTGGCCTCTTGCGCAATTCCCATCCAAACACCCCTGGTAGTGAAGACAGCGACTGCTAAGACAATGGAAGGGCACAGGTGCCAGGAAGCTGTATTAGTGAGCTGTAGCTTGGGAACACAGAAGTCCTTCCAGTGGTGGTAGGGAATATGGTCACAAGCCTTGTTCAGCGGCAGCCAGATGCAGAATTCAGGATCAGGTTCAAGGTTGCTGGCGGTGGGGTACCAAATCAGGAAGCAGTGACGTAGTCATAAATCCAAGCAGAGGTCGGTAACATGAGCGAGCAGCAAATATAACAGGCAAGGGTGATCCAAGAGAGGTATCAGACGTAGCCGGGTCAGTAACAAGGTTAGCAGACTTGGATTGAATCAGGAACACAGGAACCAGTGCTGAAGACAATCCAGCACTGAAGCCAGGCAGGTTCTCAGTTTAAATAGGCTGCTGGGTGCCAGAATCTGTGAATTATTGGGCACGCCTATGTGTACATGCACGTGCTTGCATGCATGCGCCAATTCACATTTACATGTGCATTCTAGTCCTTGCTCATCTTGGGCTTCTATGCTTGTGACTCTGCACATACGCATAAGAATGAGCACCTGCTGCACGGTAATGAGCACCTGCTGCACGAGATCCCTGACATGTTCCCGGATTGGTCCTTTGCTCTGAAAGGGAGGGGTGAGCTGGGGGCAGAAGTCTTACACAGAGCACAGCCAGCATGAGAAGTGGGTTTTACACAGGCTGCTCTGGCTCCCAGCTTAACAATATAAGTGGAGAAGGGGAAGGTAGAAGAACATGATAAAGATATAAGGGAGTGAAGAAAGAGGAAAGGTAAGGAAGGGAAGAGGAGAAAGAGAAGTGAATAAAAAGGGGAAAAAAATGAAAGAGGGAAGAATGCAAAGAAGAAAGATAAGGGAAGGGGTTAAAGGGTGGAAAGCAGGGGCTGCCTGTCCATTAAGAGCGCACGGGTGCCACCTCCCTTTTCCATCAATGCCGCCACCCCCTATTAATGCATCTGGCCCCTTTTAGGACACCGGGCACATGAATTACAGCGGCTGTGTTTTTTTTCTTAAGCTCCTCATTAGAGCCAGAGGTTCTAATAGTCTTTAAAATAGGGTGGGCTCCGGACACAGAGCATTGCGCTCGGAGCCCACCCAGGTGTGTTAGAATAGCGAACAAATATTCGCTATTCTAACACTAAATCGCCTCTCCGCCAATCAGTAACAAGGGTCTGATACCAATTTCCAGATAGGCTGAAAGGACAGGCATTCCTATTGGACGCCTAGGAGGAGGAGGAGGAGGGAGATGCACAGTGGAAGCCGCCGTGATCCACAGGAGGAGGAAGGAAAAAAGCTGGACACCTTGCCCACCCGTCCGCTTCCTAGATGGGGTAAGTCCTCCTGGGGGGGGGGGTTGCCGCCGACCGACCTACCTACCGGCCGACCAGGGGGGGTGGTTGTTTGCCGCCCCCCCCCAAAAGAATATTATAAATGAACAAGAGTGGCTTAACTCTACTAATTATCGCACACAAATATTGTTATTTAGACAATTTAGCAAGATATAAAATATCAGTTCAATTAATGTATTAATTAACTCTTCACCTTTCACCATTAAAAATAAAGTATCTTCCCTAGGGCCTGACGGACGATAAAGAGGATTCCTTAAATTTAATGGCAGCTATGGCACTAGAGGAAATAAAGATGGGGTGCTATGGTGCACTAAAGATGTGGTGCTTTGTTGACCATGTTTTACCTCACAAGTTTGCATTTATGTTCTGCAAACAAAGGGCAGCTTTGCCTGTATCAGTAAAACATGTACACTATTGATCCTGAAATTAAAAAATTTTTAAAAAGCCCTACCAAAAATAAATTAACAAATATCTTCCCCCAAAAAATTAACTGTTAAACACTAACCCCTAACGTTTTTTTTACCTGGGAGCGAGTAAAAAAAAAAAAAAAGTGAAATTCACCACTTCACATCCCTTAGGTCGTTTATAAGGTTAAAGTGGTTATACCTGGATCATGACTGCAGCTACAGCCATGATCCTGTTATCTTTTTTTTAGTTGGTGATTCTCTTTTTATTGAAAGTAATTCGAGCAGCTATACAGCCGCTGCATTACTTTTACAGGTGGCGGAAAGGGGTACCTCCCCTCCCGCCACCCCCATTACTGGGCTCCCCTGTCCAATCTGGAGTCACTGTATGATGTCAGAAACTGGAAACATCAAGGATTTTGTCACTTCTGGTTTCGGTCTCATGCCATTACTGCCTTGTGAAAGCATCCGATCAAAGTGATCTTAGTTTGATATGTTGCTTTGGAGGCAAGAGGAGAGATATGGGTCCTCATAGACCCAAGATCTCTCCAAAAGAGGACCTGTCACTGCCCATGCTATCACAAGGGATGTTATTTATCCCTTGTGATAGCAATAAAGTTGATAAAAAAAAAAAAAAAGATGAAAGTGTCCGTCGGTCCCACATGCATATGTAATTTGCAATTGCACCACACATGTAAGGTATTGATGTGAACGTAAGAGTGAGCAATAATTCTAGCACAAGACCTCCTGTGTAACTCTAAAATGGTAACTTGTAAAGGCTTTAAAAATGTCTCATATGGAGATTTTTAGGTACCGCAGTTTGGCACCGTTCCACAGGAGTACGCAATTTTAAAACGTGACAGGTTTTGTATCTATTTACTTGCCGTAAAATTATCTTTTATATTTTACCAAACAGTTTGGTATTATATTTTGTTTTTGTGCATTACCATTCATTAACGTGTATTTTATTTTTTAAATTTGTGTTTGAAAAACCGCTGCCCAAATATCGTGTGACGTAAAAATATGCAACACCCACCATTTTATTCTATAAGGCATCTGCTTAAAAATATCTAATGTTTAGGGGGTCTAAGTAGTTTTCTGGCAAAAATACTTTTAACAAAATAATGGTGATTTTTACATGTAGGAGAGGAATGGCAGAATTTGCCTGGGCTGGAACTGGTTAAAGAAAAAAAAAACATTTAAAGCATAAATAGAAGACAAGGAGCAGCAGAACAGAACAAAAACATAAATACACAAAAAGGTAGTCCTACAAACTTTTGGACTGTTGGATCTAGAAGTGTGAACAAGGTGGGTGTACATAATAATATGTATCCCACCACACAGCAATTCACAGTAGTATAGCACTGTATAGCACGTGTCACATACCTGGTTAGTGAATCTGATGTGCAGAGGTAGACCTCTCATACAGCTCCGGCTCGGGGACTACTGATAGTGAGACAGCAGTCACAGGAGCATGGTGATGTATGAGTGCCTGTAATCAGTCCAGTAATCTGTGAGGCCGCAATGGGCAGGTGGATGATATAGCAGGCAGGCTGATGGTAGCTATGGTAGCAGGCAGCTATGAGTAAGCATCTTTGAATGCGAAACGCGTTAGCTATTTTACACCCGCTGTGTCCACTTTTTGTTTTGTTTGCTATTTTGGATTTTATCGCAATTTTTCAATAAAGAGGCTTTTGCATAGAGTGCGGCAGTCCATGATTTTTCTCCTTCCGCAGATCTGAGCACAGCCAGCACCCAGCACTGTGTGGTAGAGTGGGAGCTCTTCAAGAAATTACGGAGGCTTATCAGAGCGGCTTTTCCCTTTTGCATCTGATGGTAGCAGAGTTGGCACTGAGCTTGGTAGGCTGAAGTAGACAACTGAAAGCAGGAACTTGCTGGACTGAACATGATGACTTGCTGGAATGAACTTGAGGACTTGCTGGACTTAGAGCTGGTAGCAGGCTTGATGAGCAAGATGGAGGGTCAGGCAAACCAGGTTGGTAACAGTTGGCAGATCAGACATAGACAGTAAACAGCAGGATAGTCGGGTCACAAGCCGGGTGGGTACCAGAAGATCAATCAGGCAGAAAAAGAAGGCAAATGTGGAATCCAAAAGACAAGCCGGGATCAGGGTATGAAGCAGACAAGCACAGGTTAGAGGTAAGCTGGATAAGAGGTCACACAGAATCAGGAAGTCACACAAGCTGCAGACCTAACAGCAATGAGTTAATGCAGAGGCCCTGTTTAAATAGCCCGCCTGGAGCCAGCATTAGTGGCGAGTGTGCTCATTAATGCGCGAGTGCGCATGCGCAGACGCCGATGTACCAATGCGCTAGTGCGCATGCGCGCACTGTGAACCTCTGTTTGCACTAAGGACCTGCTTTCCCTGACAGCACTGTATAGAAGCAACAAACTTTCCCTCATCACAGATTGTCAGACCTCCCTATCTATTCCAACACACTGACAAATGGCTGCTGGGTTTTTATAGAGAAGGGGTTGGCAAATAACAAAGCACTTCTAAGCTACGACCAAAGTTCAAAGGCCAGGAAATGCATTACTAGTAAATGGTTGTTAGGGCAGCAAAATTGCAGAGGAGAAGAAGAGAATAAGTGAAAGAAATTAAGAAAGAAAGAATCATGAAATTGAAGGAAATGTATAATGCAACAGCTAGTCTCACTGTGTTTCTCAGTGCTCTCCTTGCTGGAGAGAAAACTGCAGTGCAAGCATCTCTTTGTTTTTGCTTCATTGATTTTGTGCTTCCTGAACCTCCCCTGCTGTTTCTTGAATATTCTCCCACCAGTCATTAGTTCACCCGTCATCAGGAGGGAAGCTCTGTCAAAAGGAAGCAAAGCAAAGCCCTCTGTCTCTACCAAGATGGCTGCCTCCACACAAAGACACACTGCAGAACAAATCAAGGTAAGTAAGTAATGAGGAAAGGAGAAGGTGCAGGGAGTCTAAAGGCAATACTGGAGACTGGCCCTCCTTCTTTGCCCTCTGCTTGCCATTTTTGGGCACAGTTTGAATAGATAAGATGTCTTTTTGTTGCAACCATTTAACATGCAGTTAAAGTCCATTTATATTAGACCATTTCCACCTACTGAAACTACTGAAGTCTTCACTGAACAATGGAAAGAACAATTTCCAACAAATTCATGTAGCAGTCAGGTGCTTATCAATCTCATGTGAAAGTCACCAAACAAATTAAGAAATCAGAGAACATGTTTCAATAAAAGATAAAAAAAGCTACAAAAATAAGCAAATCTTAAAGTGGATGTAACCCCTCACATATACCCAGTGAAGTGAACAGCCTCAGATGATACATAGGGATGAAACAAATCTCCCTACATAAGTTTTACATGTACAGTATCTCACAAAAGTGAGTACACCCCTCACATTTTTGTAAATATTTTATTCTATCTTTTCATGTGACAACACTGAAGAAATGACACTTTGTTACAAAGTAAAGTAGTGAGTGTACAGCTTTTATAACAGTGTAAATTTACTGTCCCCTCAAAATAACACAGCCATTAATGTCTAAACCGCTGGCAACAAAAGTGAGTACACCCCTAAGTGAAAATGTCCAAACTGGGCCTAATTAGCCATTTTCATTTACCCATTTTCATGTGACTCGTTAGTGTTACAAGGTCTCAGGTGTGAATAGGGAGCAGGTGTGTTAAATTTGGTGTTATTGCTCTCACTCTCTCATACTGGTCATTGGAAGTTCAACATGGCACCTCATGGCAAAGAACTCTCTGAGGATCTGAAAAAAAGAATTGTTTCTCTACATAATGATGGCCTAGGCTATAAGAAGATTGCCAAGACCCTGAAACTAAACTGCAGCACAGTGGCCAAGACCATACAGAGGTTTAACAGGACAGGTTCCACTCAGAACAGGCCTCACCATGGTTGACCAAAGATGTTGAGTGCACGTGTGTCTGTTGCGGTGGAAGATGGTACTTGTAATTTATTCATTCACAGGAACCTGCAAATGAATATGGGTGGAGCATGTTACATGTTCCAAAGGTGAACTTAGCCTTTAACAGTAAAAGTGCCAAGACGGAAAGAAATAAAGGTGGAGTTCCGCCCCCCCCTCCCAGCAGCAGCTACACACACTGAAGCTGCTGACTTTTAATATTAGGACACTTACCTGTCCAGCGATGTCGGCACACTAGCCGATGTTTCTGCCAGCGCCATTTCTGGTAGGGGAACCCGACAGTGAAGCTTTGTGGCTTTACAGCCAGGTCCCTACTGCGCATTTGCAAAAGCACGCTCCTTCTGGCCCGATAGCAGGGGTAGGAGGAGAGGTGGCCGGACTTTTGACATACCTCGCCGCATCGAGGTCCTACAGAAGTGGGGACAGGTACCTGCTCCCCCCCCCCGAAAGGTTCACTGGAGGGGGGAGGTATCAGATAAGTGGAAGTTCCACTTTTGGGTGGAACGCTGCTTGAAGCCTAATTGATCACCAGTAGAGGATAGGTAATAGCTAACTATATTAAATTACCCAGGGGTCACACTTTTTTTTCCATTCACATGTGGGTATGTATTTTAGCACAGAGGATAGTTAGTCCAAAGAGAAACACTATACATAGTCCCTAGAGGTTTAGGTATTTAGCATCAAAAATATGCTAAACCACCAGTAAGTGTCACCAGATAGAGTTGTGTGTACCAACTATAATCTGTCTTGCTTATCACGTTTGCAAAAGCTTGTCCCTGGGGCCTAATGCAACACACTCTGTTGAATACTAAATGTATAAATATTTGATGCTGTGTTTACCACAGTTTTATGTGCCAAATATCTGTTAAAACTGTTGAGGCTTAATTAGTTTCTATATTTACATGCAGATCTATGGTTTTGTGCTTTCTGCATGAAGACAGCTTGATTGCAGACACGTGGCTTGTGTGTGATTCCTAAATATCTCCTAAAGATACCAACTGACAAGGAGGACGGAAGTTAGGAGAATCTGGTGACTCCTGGAAAGGTTGAAAGCTGCCAAATAACCATGGCAAAAAACAAAATATTCTTTAATAAAGTGGTTGTAAAACCTCTGAAGTGAAAAATTAACAAAGCATATCCTTCGATCTATAGTGTGTACTTGCCCCTATCCAAAGCATCTAGTGTAATCTCTGTCCCCTTTTTCATTCCACTGCTATCTGCATGAGTCACTTATGACAGTCTAAGCTAGCCTTTTTCAACCAGGGTGCCCAGGCACTCTGGGGTGCCTTGGCAAAATGCCTAAAATTTGCCCAAGTTTTTTTACAAGCCAGCGTGTGGATGAAGCCTGCCTTTCAGGTACACTAAGCCACAGGTTTTCATTGTGCACCATTATAACCTTCTAGCTGCCGGCATCCTACAAACCAATGACATCATCAGTAGATAAGGAGGATGTCAGTTGCCTGCATGGCATCCTTGTTTGACCCTCCCCTGCCCCTCTCCATCAGCGTTGGGGCCACATTAGCTGAGTGAGGGAGAAGAGAAACATTGGAATACTAGTCAATACCAGTTGGCAAAAGTGTATTTGCTTTGGAAGAATAAATCCCCTCTAATGTTGGGTGGCCTACTTGGACTTGTGGATGTTGCTGCATTATGCAAAACTATTAGAATTGTTTTTACATTTTATAATGAGGTGCCTCAAGATTGTCCATAACTTTTAAAGGGTACCTTGAGTTTGTCCATAAGTTTTAAAGGGTGTCTTAACTGGTCTAAGCCAACACTAGACAATCCTCATATTACACTCAGCTCTCTGCTTTATGCTGTTCCTGCCCCCTGCCTTCTGAAGCTCAGAAATGCTGTCTAAATTCTGGACTTTGAATAGATGTAGAAGAGAGAAGGCTGAAGATAAACAGGTACAATTTATGTAGGAGGATTTATTATTCTCTGTGTATCACCTGAAGCTAGTCACTTCACTGGGTATACAGTATGTAAGGGTTTACGACTAGTTTAACCACTTCCTGCCCGGCTCATAACAGATGACGGCCGGGCGGTGGTTCAGTTATCCTGACTGGGCGTCATATGATGTTCAGCAGGATAACATGCCGGCGTGCTCCTGCGGGGGCGCGCATCGCGATGATCGACGAAGCGATGTGTCAGTCTGACAGACCGCTGCACCGATCCAGAGGAGGCTCTTTACCACGTGATCAGCCATGTCCAATCACGACTGATCACGATGTCAATAGGAAGAGCCATTGCTCGGCTTTTCCTCACTCGCGTCTGACAGACGTGAGTAGAGGAGAGCCGATCAGCGGCTCTCCTGACAGGGGGGGTCTGCGCTGATTGTTTATCAGCGCAGCCCCCCCTCAGATGACCACACTGGACCACCAGGGACGCCACTAGGACCACCAGGGAAGGGGGCAACATGTGGATGGCCAGGTATGTACCCCATGGCCATCCACATGTGCCCAATGTGCCCAGTCAGTTCCCAATCTGTGCCAAACAGTGCCCACAAATGGGCACTGATTGGCACTATTATATTGCAGTAAAGCCCAGCAATGCCACCCTTAGGGGCATCAGTGCCACCAATCAGTGTTATCAGTGCCACCCAGTGTCCATCGGTGCCACCTGACAGTGCCCATCTGTGCCCATCCGTGCCACCTATCAGTGTCACCCATAAAATACCCATCAGTGCCACCCATCAGTGCCACCCATAAGTACCCAGCAATGCCACCTACGAGTGCCCGTCAGTGCCGCCTATGAGTGCCCATCAGTGCCGCATACCAGTGCCACCTATCAGTGCCCATCAGTGCCGCCTATCAGTGCTCATCATCAGTGCCCGTCAGTGCCACCTCATTGGTGCCACCTCATCGGTGCCCATCAGTGCTGTCGTATCAGTGCCCGTCAGTGCAGCCATATCAGTGCCCATCATTGAAGAAGAAAACGTACTTATTTACAAAAATTTTGAACAGAAACAAAGAAAAACTTGTTTTTTTTCTAAATTTTGTTCTTTTTTTATTTGTTGCGCAAAAAATAAAAACTGCAGAGGTGATCAAATACCACCAAAAGAAAGCTCTATTTGTGGGAACAAAATGATAAAAAAATTGTTTGGGTACAGTGTAGCATGACCCCGCAATTGTCATTCAAATTGCGACAGTGCTGAAAGCTGAAAATTGGCCTGGGCAGGAAGTCCCTAAGTAAGAGCTGGGGTGAAATCTTCCAAAAGCTTTAGAGATACTGCAAATCACACCAAAGCCTTAGATTACAGCAAATAGATTCCTAATTCATGAAAGAAATTATCTAGAAAGTGAAACTATTTCTGGAGTTGCAGCAGTGTCAAGAAAGATTGCTGAACACTGTGATTTTACAGATGGACTGAATGACACTGAGGAATACTGTATATTTGTGAGCGGTCTAGGCAGTAATCACATACAAAAAGAAGAGGCTGACAACAAGCAATTGAAACTGCAACAGCAATGGTATACTGCTGCTACAGACACCTTAGAATTACAGAACAGTAGTCAAATTGAAGTGCACTCAGGCGGAAATGAGGTACAAAATAATCAGAAATCTGCTACAGGTGTGAAATAGTTTTCCACAATGCTTCAACATGCCAAAATAAAGAACAGATATACAGTACTTTTAAGTAATAGGGTTAGCATAGTTTATGTGTGTGTGTGTGTGTGTGGGGGGGGGGGGTAATTACAATTAGTTAAAATGACTAATACTGAGATTATCTGGCAGTCCAGTTCAAATGGAACCAGACGTGGGATCAGCAATGTTGATTATGAAATATGCAGGCTAGAGGTTTCTTTCAGAAAAAAATTGCTTTCAACTTGTAGATGCTACTGAAGTCTGAAATTGGCAGTGTTTAATAATGTAATTTTCAGATATAAGTACAGTATTAAAAAAATGTAAGTGATACTGAACACACACTGTTTAATTTACATGATACCTTCTACGTATTTCTATATGTGGATGATGGTACCGTAATTATTTTAATTAAAAAAATTAAAAATTTAAGTACCTTTTTCCTAACCAATATACAGCTGTCACATGACCCAGCTCTCTCCCAGCCTGTCTGCAGAGAAACATAAGCAGGAGGAGCTTCTAGTCCTCTGCTGCAGGTCACATGTTTAAAATAAAAAAAACAGCCTTTAGAATACAGATTAAAAATACATAAATAATATCAAAAAACTGTTTTAAATTGACATACAAATATATATACCCTGTAGGGTCTGCTGAGTGTTGTAGTCCATCTGTCACCTTGCCCAGCCACTCATACACTTTTGAAGCATCCAGAGATATGAAAGCAGTCCTTGCACTTGTTTTTGTATTTTATTGAGGAGAATTTAACTTGGATAGGGATAGTGAATTTATGAGATGCCCAGATAATTGACAGTCAATATTGGGACCAATTATATACAACATGGTATATACAATCTCTTCTTCTCCTCTTGCACTTACTTGCTTGCAGATTATTACTCCTCACTCCTCCAGCACACCACTTGCTTGCACTCCCTGGACCAGCTAGCACTGATTTGGTAGGCCTGACACTGGCTCAGCCAGGCCTAAAGTAAATGCCCTTTGCAGGCAGGGACCACAGCAAAAATATAGAAAGTTACAGTGCTAGCTGTCCCTGTGGCTACTGCTCCCAATACCACCTCTTCAGGCACTGCCAGCCCTCCTGGCTGCAGCTGCCCCTTTCCACGGGCCATGTCACCACAATCCTCCAGACTGGCTCTGCACCCATCCCAGACTGCTGCATCTCAGTCCTCTCAGGCATACCTCCCAGTCCTCCCGACTGTGTTTACACTCACCAGCCCTCTTGGCTGCCTCTGTGGAACTCCTGGAGACTTGCCTGGCAGTGTTCTCCTGCTGTCCTCTCTTGCTCTTCCTGTGCCTGCTGGTCAGGACACCTCTGTGGGTTGTAAGAGGGTCCCGTCCGCACCCAAGCCCAGGCCCAAGGTCACTCCCCCCCCAGAAGGGGAGCTCCTTCAAAGGTCCTCGACAGCCCAACACTCTATCTCCATCAACTCCTCCCCAGGTGAGCTGACCCTGGGTAAATAAGGAGGCCTGCCCCCTGCCAATCCAGATTGGGGATTGGTCAGGGCTCTTCAGAACACCCCAGGCAACTCCACCTCCCCTCCCCACCTTTCTTTCCAGAAAACACCAGAACATTCTGGAAAGAAATGGGAGATCCTGGTGATGCTACCTGTAAAACACCCAGCACTACCCTGAGCCACTCCCAACCTAGGTCAAAACACACCCACGCTTGGCGGCCAACCAAGCCTGGAAATGTACCTACTGTTAGTACAAACTGTACTATCACTCCTAGTACACTAGAGGGTGGTACATATATATTTGAAATAAAATCTTTATTATTTTGTGGAAATAAAATGGTGTGGGCAAAATTTTGCCAGGTACAGGCTGAGTCACGCCACTCCAGCCTCTGTCTTAGAATAAAAGGGAGGTGAAGGTCCCTTTTGCTGCTTGCCGCCCGGCCACCATCAAATGACGGTGGGGCGGTGAGGCTTTCGTTCTGGGACGGCGTAATATGATGGCGTCCCAGAACAGCCACTCTCACGCAGCGCACTGATCACGACTGCGCAGTGTCCGAGCAACACCGACCCCGATCTCTGTAAAGAGCCACATCCGCGGCTCTTTAACCATGTGATCTGGTATGTCCAATCACACATGTAAACAAGGAAGTGACAGTAATCGGCGCTCCTGGCCTCACACTGCCAGAGTGTGAGGAAAGGAGAAGCGATCAGCGGCATCTCCTCACAGGGGACAGCCAGGAATGTAATCAGGGCACTGATCATCAGTGCCCTGATTACAATAGCACAATATAGTGTAACAAATCAGTGCCCACCATTGCCCACCAATGCCATGTATCAGTGCCCACCAGTGGCAGCAATCAGTGTCCACCATTGCCCACCAGTGCCACCAATCATTTCCCATTAGCGATGCCAGTCAGTGCTGGCAATCAGTGCCGCCTATCAGTGCTGCCCATCAATGCCCATCACTTCTGTCAATCAATGCCCATCAGTAATGCCCATCAGTGTCGCCCATCAGTTCCACCCATCAGTGCCCATCAGTATCACCTTTCCGTGCCGCCTATCAGTGCCCACCAGTGCCGCCTATTAGTGCCCATCAGTGCCACCTAACAGTGCCCATCAGTGCCGCCTATCAGTGCTCATCAGTGCCACATATCAGTGCCATCTATCAGTGCCCATAAGTGCGGCATATTTGTGCCTCCTCATCAGTACCACCTAATCAGTACCCATAAGTGCCGCCTCATCAGTGCCCATAAGTGCCACCTCATCAATGCCCACCAGTTCAGCCTATCAGTGCCCATCAGTGCTGCCTCATCACCGCACATCAGTGAAGGTGAAAAAATTACTTAGTTACAAAATTTACTGACAGAAAAAAAAAAAAAAAAACATTTTTTTTTCAAAATTTTTGGACTTTTTTTTTTTTTGTAAAAAATAAAAAACCCAGCAGTGATTAAATACCACCAAAAGAAAGCTCTATTTGTGTGAAGAAAATGATAAAAAAATTGTTTGGGTACAGTGTAGCACGACCGCGCAATTGTCATTCAAAGTGCGACAGCACTGAAAGCTGGAGCTTCAGTAGAGAACCTGCAGAAAAGCATGTAGTGCAAAACACTTTGCCATGTTTTGCATTTTTAACCACTTCTCGCCCGGTCTATAGCAGATTAATGGCCGGGAAGTGGTTCTGTTATCCAGCAGGATAACATGCCGGCGTGCGCCGATCACGAGTGCAGCATGTCAGTCTGACACACCGCATCTCCGATCGTGATAACAAGCCTCTGTTAGAGGCTTCTTACCACGTGATCAGCTTGACCAATCACAGCTGATCATCGCGTGAACCAGGAAGTGCTGGTAAATGGCATTCCTCGGTTTGTGCTGACAGGGAGAGCCGATCGGAGCCATTCGGCGGGTCTCCCTGTCAGAGGGGGGTATGTGCTGATAATCAGCACATTGATTATCAGCACAGCCCCATCAGATGTGCCAAAAAGGTACCCAGTCAGTGCCCCCTCAAGATCGCCTATTAATGCCCAATAAAGTGCCAATCAGTGCCATATAGTGCCACCACAGTGCCAGTCAGTGCCCATCATATTGCCAATCAGTACCCTACAGTAACACCTGTCAAAACCTCATCAGTACCCCATCATCAGTGCTGCCCATCAGTGCCACCTGTCAGTGCCAATCAGTACCGCCTATCAGTGCCCATCACAGCTGCTTGTCAGTGCCCATCACAGCTGCTTGTCAGTGCCCATCTGTGCCGCCTGTCAGTGCCCATCAGTGCCACCTATCAGTGCCCATCAGTGCTGCACATCAGTGCCGCCTATTGGTGCCCATCAGTGCTGCATATCAGTGCCGCCTATCAGTGCCCATCAATTCTACCTATCAGTGTCTCCTCATCAGTGCCCATCAGTGCCACCTTATTAGTGCCAACTCATCAGTGCCCATCAGTGCTGCCTCATCAGTGCCCATCAGTGCCGCCTCATCTGTTCCCGTCAGTGAAGGAGAAAACAAAATTTTATAACCGAAACGAAGAAAAACTGTAACAAAAAAAAAAAATTCAGTCTTTTTTAGTTGGTTTAGCAAAAAATAAAAACCCCAGTGGTGATCAAATACCACCAAAAGAAAGCTCTATTTGCGTGAAGAAAAAAATGAGTTTGGGTACAGCATTGTATGACTGCGCAATTGTCATTCAAACTGCGACACCGCTGAAAGCTGAAAATTGACCTGGAAAGGAAGGGGCGAAAGTGCCTGGTATTGAAATAAAGAAATTAATCTGCGCAACAAAAAATTGGCCACAAAAAAACATAAAAGCGTGAAACGCATCAATAAACGCGGATGCAAGGCATATGCAAAAACGCAAAACGCACTACAAAAAGCACTGCAGAAACGGATCAAAAGCAAACTGACTTCAATGGCCCCTAAACATAAAATTGTTAATTATGTGCACACAAATCTAGTACTGAAGAATACACTGGACCGAAGATAACAACATGTGGTGCAGTTCAGATGGAGAGAAAATATATTCATTCTGAATATTTGCTGGACTTGACTTGTGCTCCTGCTTTGTGGGCTTGAGAGCGGTTATACCAAAGACAATTAAAATGTAACACACAGTTCTAGGAATTCATAGATGCAGACAGATTTTTTTAAAGTATCTCACATGCGTTTTAAAAGTGGCACAACTTTTAACAGAAAAATCTGTCTCTGTACACCAAAAGAAAGCCCCACTTTCGTAAGATTGGAACTGACGCTATTTTATTTTGAATTTGACGTAGGCATTGCACCACAATGTAGAAATGGAGAAAAATAAAAGCTACCTGAATCTGGTGCACAAGTCGCTGTCAGAACCAAAACTGTTGCAGATGCTTTTTGAATTAGGCGCAACACATTAACAAGATTATTGCCAGAAAAGTGGAGCAACAGCTTTATTGAATTCCCTTGTGTCTGTTGATATCCAAAAATCAGCGACATAACCGCTAGAGATTACATTGGCTCCAGCATCAGTATTTGAAGAGGGCATGGGTACTTTGAAAATTATTAAAGCATATTTTATAGTATTTGGCCAAAGATGGACAATGATTTGGACCATTTGTAAAAATCAGATATCATTTCAAAAGTCCCCAGGAGTAAGTGTGAAATTATTGCTAAATGCTAAATTCAGACGGCCATCTTAATATAGGAGCCTTTAAATATGCGCAATGGAAGAATCTATCTATTGGTGATTGGGGATGAGCCGAACACCCCCCCGGTTCGGTTCGCATCAGAACATTCGAACGGACCGAAAGTTTGCACGAACTTGCGAACCCCGTTAAAGTCTATGGGACTCGAACGTGAGAAATCAAAAGTGCGAATTTTAAAGGCTAATATGCAAGTTATTGTCCTTGATAGGGTTTGGGGACCGGGTCCTGCCCCAGGGTACATGTATCAATGCAAAAAAAGTTTTAAAAATGGCCGTTTTTTCGGGAGCAGTGATTTTAATGATGCTTAAAGTGAAAAAATAAAAGTGAAATATTCCTTTAAATATCGGGCCTGGGGGGTGTCTATAGTATGCCTGTAAAGAGGCACGTGGTTCCCATTTTGAGAACAGTCCCTGCACAAAATGACATTTCTAAAGGAAAAAAAGTTATTTAAAACTGCTTGCGGCTTTAATGTCATGTCTGGTTCCGGCAATATGGATGAAAATCATTGAGAAACCCCCCCCCCAGCTCATTACCAGCCCCTTTGGGTCTTGTATTGATATCAAAGGGAACCTCGCACCCAAATAAAAAAAAAAAAGGAAAGGCGTGGGGCCCCCAGGCCCTATATACTCTGCACAGCAGTATACAGGCGGTGCAAACAATTGTAATTACATGCCCCTGTTAAACAGGGGCTGAAAAATTGGGCCTAAGGCACTGGTGCTGGTGCCACGACACTGCAACCCTTCACAGATACTCTAGTTGAAGCGCAGGAATGAGCCCTGCTGCAAAGTATTGCATCAAAAATTGTAATTACATGCCCCTGTTAAACAGGGGCAGAAAAATTGGGCCTTAGCCACTGGTGGCGGTGCCCAGAACCAAAAATGTTCTTACAAGCTATCAGCATGAACATTGAGGAGGAAGAGGATAGTCACTCAGCATAACAGGATAGTCACTCAGCATCAGCATAGGCAGTCTTGAAGGGATCTCACATTAAAAAAAAAATTATTCAGTTACATCAACATCAGGTGCTTAGTAGCTGGTGATCCAAGACAGATTCATTTTTATGAAGGTCAGCCGATCGACCGATTCGGTGGAAAGGCGCACCCTGTGATCGGTTACAAAGCCTCCAGCAGCACTGAATGTGCGTTCCGAAAGAACGCTGGATGCAGGACAGGCCAGTAGCTCAATTGCTTACTTACAAGCTCTGGTCAGTGATCCATCCTCAAGACCCAGTAACCCAGAGGATTTTTGGTGGGAAAGGTGTCCAAGTCTGATCTTGCCCCTAGGTATTCCTGCACCATGTGAATCAGATGCTGGCGATGGTTGCTGGAACCGATCATACCTTGGGGCTGCGGACTAAAAAATTGTCTGAATGCATCGTCATACGGCCAACTTCTCCAACGCTCCTTCTGGGACTGACTGAAGCCTCAGCAACACGTTGTCCAGGAGGACCAGGAAATTTTAACCTCCCAGGCTCTTGAAACGTGTTGCATAAACCTTTCTGCAAGGCCTCCCGAAGATGTTTCATCCTCTGCTCCCTCTGCGATGGCAAGATAAGGTCCGCAACCTTACCCTTGTAACGTGGATCAAGGAGGATTGCAGCCAGTATTGATCCCTCTCCTTGATACCACGAATACGAGGATCCTTCCGCAGGCTTTGCAGGATCAGGGAGGCCATACAGTGTAGGTTTGCTGAGGCATTCGGTCCGGAGTCCTCTGGGTCACTTAGAACGACATGATCCGCAGCCACCTTATACCAGCCACGTACAAGTCCATGGGTTTCTTGGGACTGTAAATGATCCCTTGAAGACTGCTGCTGATGCTGAGTGTTAGGCTCCACCTCCATGCTGACACAATCCTCCTCCTCCTCGTCCTCTTCCTGTGTGATCGGCGGGCACACAGGAACACTGTCTGGATAAAGGGGGCCTTGAGAGGTAAGAAAGTCCTCCTCTTCCTGCCTCTGTTCTGCCTCAAGTGCCCTGTCCATTATTCCATGCAGCGTGTGCTCCAACAGGTGGACAAGAGGGACAGTATCACTGATGCATGCACTGTCACTGCTTACCATCCACGTGGCCTCCTCAAATGGTGACAGGACAGTGCATGCATCCCTGATCATGGCCCACTGGCATGGGAAAAAAAAAAACAAGCTCCCCAGACCCTGTCCTGGTGCCATAGTCGCACAGGTACTCTTTGATGGCCCTCTGCTGCGTGTGCAGCCGCTGCAGCATGGCCAACATTGAGTTCCACCTGGTGGGCATGTCACAGATTAGGCAGTTCTTGGGCAGGTTAAATTCCTTTTGGAGCTCAGCCAGCCAAGCACTGGCATTATATGACCGGCGGAAATGCACACAGACTTTCCTGGCCTGCCTCAGGACATCCTGTAAGCCCGGGTACCTGCCCAAGAACCACTGCACCACCAAGTTAAGGACATGAGCCAAACAGGGCACATGGGTCAGTTGTCCCTGTCAGAGGGCGGAGAGGAGGTTGGTGCCATTGTCGCAAAGCACCATCTCTGGCTTAAGCTGGTGTGGTGTCAACCACCTCTAAGCCTGCCCCTGCAGAGCTGACAGAATCTCTGCCCCAGTGTGGCTCCTGTCCCCCAAGCACACCAGCTCAAGCACCGTATGGCATCTTTTTTGCCTGCGTACTTGCGTAGCCCTTGAACGCATACGGAGCACCGCTGGTTCCGAGGACAAATCAGCACAGGAAGAGGCCATGGAGGAAGAAGAAGAGGATGGGGTGGAGGAGAGAGGTGTGGCAGAATCACCACTAGTAGAATTTTGGAGGCGTGGTGGCGGAACAACCTCCAACACTACTGCACCCTGTCCTGCATCTTTCCCAGCTGCCAGCAGAGTCACCGGTGAAAGATAGGCAACGTCCCTCTCCATGCCTGCTGGACCATGAGTCAGCAGTAATATGCACCTTACTGCTGAGCGCCCTGCCCAGTGAGGCATGGACATTGCCTTCCACATGCCGGTAGAGAGCCGGAATCGCTTACCGGGACAAAAGTGGCCTTTGGGAACCTGCCACTGAGGTACCGCACATTCCACAAACTCTCAGTAGGGGGCAGAGTCTACCAACTGAAAAGGCAGCAGTTGAAGTGCTAGCAATTTAGCCAAACTAGCATTCAACCACTGGGCATGTGGATGGCTGGGAGCGAAGTTCTTTCGCCGGTGGAGCAACAGGGGTAGGGAAATCTGCCTGCTAGAATCAGACGATGGTGTACCGATAGCAGATTGCTCGCAAGTACTTGGCAGTGGCACACCTAATTCTACACCTTCATTCCTCTCCATTCTTCTCAGTGGAGGTTTCTGAGAGGACTGAAGGTATAGTAGGGTTGGAGATCCCAGCTGATGAGGAGGAGCAAGGAGAGGTCCGCCTTGTTCTTTGGTGTGGGTCTTCTAAGTAGTGTTGCCAACGGGCTGCATGGGAGCTTGACATATGTCTGATTAAGCATGTGGTGCCCAAGCGATTGCTGTCTAGTCCGCACTTGAAAAGCTTCAGACATATGTTGCAAATAGCAAAGGTGCGATCTGCTGCACACGTCTCAAAAAAGGCCCACACCAAAGAACTTTTGGAATAAAGTGTGGAGTCACCAGTGCCCTGCACTTGCGGAGCTCTGCGGTGTGATGCAGTTGGATAGCTGCCCTTAATCTGGCGTCTGGAGGGCATCCTGCCTCGTTGGAGATGTGCCCCCTCCTCCTCTGCCTCTTCCTCCTATCTCCTACCCACGTAGCGACAGTGAGCTCATCACCCCCTCCCTCCTCGTCACTTGAGCAAACCTGGCAGTATGCTGCAGCTAGGGGAACATGACTGCCAGTTTGTTGTCCTTCTTGGGCAACCCCTCTCTCAGGGCTCACGTTACTGCCCTCCTCAAGCTGGGTACCATCATACCAAAACGCTGTGCATCCTCCTGCAGCATGTACACAACACTGTGGTCGAACAGTTCGGGGGACTCCTCCGGTGGGATTAGGGAAGGAGTAACTGATGATGACCTTGAATCCAAGGAATAGGCCTCTTTGGCACCTGCATTGGCAGCCAAGGTAGCCTGGGTGACAGAGGATGAGGAGAATGAGGACTGCTTGTTCATCCACTCTACCAACTCTTCGGCATGTTGTGGCTCAACACGGCCAGCTGCCGAGAAAAAGGACAAGCATGCCCCACGGCATGTGCTGATCAGGATGCACCGTGTCCACCACCAGCACTGTTGCCTCTAGACACAGAGCCTGCTTGCCCTCTTTTATTGGCCTGTGACTGTCTGCCTCTCCTTGTTGGCCTTCCAGACATACTGTCTTTGATGTATTGGAATAAGTACACAAGGAATGGCCTGCAGTGAGATGTAGCTGCACACAGCTGGGATGTATATATATACGGATTATACTACAGCTATCTGAATCGCCTGCCTGCCTGTAGTATTAATAGGAAGAAAACAACAAGAATTGTCTGCAGTGAGCTTTAGCTGCACACTGTGCCCAGTGTACAGTACACTAATATACTGCAGCTAGCTGAATCAACTGCCTGCCTGTGGTATTATTAGGAAGAGAATACCAGCAATTGTCTGCAGTTAGCTTTAGTTGCACACTGTGCACAGGATACAGTACACTGACTGAAAATACTGCAGCTGCCTGCCTGTGGTATTATTAGGAAGAGAACACCAGCAATTGTCTGCAGTTAGCTTTAGTTGCACACTGTGCACAGGATACAGTACACTGACCGAAAATACTGCAGCTGCCTGCCTGCGGTATTATTAGGAAGAGAACACAAGCAATTGTCTGCAGTTAGCTTTAGTTGCACACTGTGCACAGGATACAGTACACTGACTGAAAATACTGCAGCTGCCTGCCTGTGGTATTATTAGGAAGAGAACACCAGCAATTGTCTGCAGTTAGCCTTAGTTGCACATTGTGCACAGGATACAGTACACTGACTGAAAATACTGAAAAATACACTGACTGAAAATACTGCAGCCGCCTGCCTTTAAGTATATTAGGAAGAGAATAACAGGAACGGATCTAGCTAAACTGAATACAGTGTGTATATAGATATATATATATATATATATATATATATATATATATATATATATATACACACACACATATACACACACACACACACACACACACAACACCTGGGATGCATATATATACTAAATACACTGACTGCAGCTAACTGACTCGCCTGCCTGCTCTAACTCAAATGAAATGACACTGTCTCTCTCTCTTTCAGCACGCCGGAAAACACTACACAAGGCCGACTTCCAGCTGGCCTTATATAGTGTGGGGCGTGTACTAAATCCCCTGAGACATAATTGGCCAAAGCCACCTTGCCTTTAGCCAATTATGGCTCTCCTTTCTTACCGCGCTGTGATTGTTCAAAGCATGCGGGTCATAGTGCATGCTTGGCCAATCATCAGCCAGCAATGCACTGCGATGCCGCAGTGAATTATGAGCCATGACGAACCACTCGAATTTGGCGCGAATGGCCCATAATGTTCGTAATTTGACGAACGGTCGAACGGCCGATGTTCGAGACATATTCACCTGTTATGGGCAGATTTGGTTATCATTTCACACAGACTGTTTTCTGCCACTAGAGACCAATCTTTTCCTAAAGCCTTGCCAGCAATGGATTTCAGACACTATTCTAAAATGTACCTCTATGGGATGACACATATGCCAGCCTGGAGAATGTGCAACATCAGAGGGAAGAATGAGAAGGGGGAAAGAGGAAAGAACTTACATCGCTGGAGAGGAAGTACAACGAATTCAAGTTTTGCTTTAAAACCCAAAAGGTTTGTGCCTCTTAAATTTGGTTTGAAACAAAACTCTCTTTTACTTGTAGCGGTACCCTCTTGAGGGCTGCTGAGTATTGTGGTCTGTCTCTCACCCTGCCCAGCCAAGCGCACAGTTCACATTCACCCACAGGCAGAAAACTAAGCCTTGAACTTTGGCTTTTATTTTATTGAGGGGTATTAAACTTGGATGGGGTAAGGGAGTATGGGAGGCCCATTTGATTGAAGCACAATGTACACGGGACTCAACCTATATACACTCTCTGTATATACACCTCCACACTTCAGCTCCAGCACACCTCTTGCTTACAGACTATCTCTCTTTAACACCTCCAGCACATCACTTGCTTGCACTTCCAGGACTAGCTAGAACTGATTTGCAGGCCTGACACTGGCTCAGTCAGGCCTAAATTGAATGCCCTTTGCAGGCAGGGACCATGGACCCCTTTTGTGTAGCACAAAATGTATAAAGTCCCAGTGTTAGCTGTCCTCGTGGCTACTGCTCCCAGTACCACCTCTTCAGGCACTGCCAGCCCTCCTCCACTGCCCCTCTCCACTGCTTGTGCCACCACAATCCACTCCACTGGCCCTGCACCCATCCCAGACTGCAATCTCCCAGTCCTCTCAGGCGTGCCTCCCCAGTACTCTCCTGGCTGTGTGTCACTCACCAGCCTTCTTGGCTGGGACCTGTTGTTCCTCTCCTGTCGACTTTGCCTGGCAGTGCTCTCCTGCTGTCCTCTCTTGCTCCTATACCACCTGTCCAGGTCACCTCCATGTGTCAGGATTAAGTCCACCTGCTGGTGGCACTGCGGTGCTTTGCGGCCGATGGCTGCACTTCCAGTGTCCACCACCAGGTGTCTCCCAGAAGTCAGCAGGTTCCGATCAGTAAAAGGGACAAAGGTAACAGGGATGAAAGGAAGGGAAATAGGACTGGGTACAAAAGCAGGGAGCAGGAGCGAGGCCGAGGGGTGCAGGATAGATTGGGATACAAGAGGCACAAGGCTCTGGTCGCAAGGGGGCGATCAACAGGATAGTGACGCACTGGGGGAAGGGAGAAGCAGCCTTAAATAGCTACCTGGCAGCTGGAGCCAGGTGAGGCTAATCGGAACCTGCTGGCTTCTGGGAGACACCTGCTGGTGGACACTGGAACTGCAGCCTTCGGCCCAGAGCACCACAGTGCCACCAGCAGGTGAACTTTATCCTGACACCGTTTGTTGTGAGAAGGGTCCTGTCTGCACCCGAGCCCCAGGCCCAAGGTCATCCCCTCCCCAGACTGGGGAGCTGTTTCGAGGGCAACGACAGCCTAGCACTCCATCTCCAGCTTCCACCCGAACAACTCCTCCCCAGCTGGGCTGACCCTGGATATTTAAGTTGGGGATTGGTCAGGGCTCCTTAGAATGCACCAGACAGCTCCACTTTTCCTCTACTCTTTCCTTTCCAGAAGATACTAGAATATTCTGGAAAGAAGTGGGAGGTCTTGGCAGGCCCGGATTTACTCCCTTTGCTGCCCCAAGACCGGGTTCTTCAATGCCGCCCCCCCACACACATACACACACACCACGTCCTTTATCGATGACTGCTACAATAGATCAATTAAAAACATATCTCCATACATGAGAACACTGAAAATCACTGGCTTTAATTGTACAGACTAAAAATACTTCAGGGTAAGCGTGCGAGGGGTAAGAATTTTTTGCAGGCAATTTTTCAAGGCAATGGCTGGTGTTAGTGCTTCAATCACCCCCGGCACCATGGTTAGTATGGTGTCAGGATGATGGAAAACACATTATTTCTATCATTACATTGTAATATAAACTGAAATAGTTCAACTCACCATAATGCAGAATCATTGGGAGCCCTGAGCGTGTCACTTGCCACCATCTCTTGTCACTTGCCACTATGCCTGCCACCAGATGGGGATGTCACTTGCCACGCTGCCTGCCACCAGATGGGGATGTCACTTGCCATCATGCCTGCCACCAGATGGGGATGTCACTTGCCACCATGCCTGCCACCAGATGGGGATGTCACTTGCCACCATGCCTGCTACCAGATGGGGATGTCACTTGCCACCATGCCTGCCACCAGATGGGGATGTCACTTGCCACTATGCCTGCCACCAGATGGGGATGTCACTTGCCACGCTGCCTGCCACCAGATGGGGATGTCACTTGCCACTATGCCTGCCACCAGATGGGGATGTCACTTGCCACGCTGCCTGCCACCAGATGGGGATGTCACTTGCCACCATGCCTGCCACCAGATGGGGATGTCACTTGCCACCATGCCTGCCACCAGATGGGGATGTCACTTGCCACGCTGCCTTCCACCAGATGGGGATGTCACTTGCCACGCTGCCTGCCACCAGATGGGGATGTCACTTGCCACGCTGCCTGCCACCAGATGGGGATGTCACTTGCCACGCCAGAGGGAGGAGGGTGGAACAGCGGTGCGGGCAATGAGAGATGTCATCTCTCTCCCCCGTCGCCGCACCGCTGACATTACTACCCACTCTCGATTTTTTCAAAAATGGCGCTGGGCGGCGCAATCATGCTACTGTGCATGCGGCGCCCGGCCGAGCGCGTATGAGCTTTCCTGAGCCCAGCCGGCTTTGGGACAGCGCATGCGCAGTTGCGTGGTCGGCTCACGGCCATCCTTTCTACGGGCACCGGTGCCCCTAATAGACTTTAATGGGCAGCACGAAAGGGGGGGCGGCCGCGAAGTCGCTGCAGGAGCGGCACCGCCCCTACACCACTGCCGCCCTGAGGCCTGGCCTCGGTGGCCTTGTGGCAAATCCGGCCCTGGGTCTTGGTGATGCTGCCTATGAGTCACCAGCTCTGCTCTGAGTTACTCCCAAAACAGATCAAAACATACCCAGGCTTGGCTGCCAGCCAAGCCCGGAAATGTACCTACTCTACCAAAAAAACAATACTATCACTGCTAGCACACTAGAGGGTGCTACATACTTTTACGGTTGTGAGATATACAGCTACATACACACACCCACCCCTTTGTAAGCATTACTGTAGAAGAGAATCTGCAACTCACAGAAACTCATGTACACTGCAGGTGACACAGAGGACTCAAGAATCAAAGACTAGGAAATCGAAAATGTCTTACAGTACATAATTATATACAATCCTTCCCCAATCCAATGGGTCACATTTCATAAAAAGAAAAACGTTTGTGCTGCTTTGGGATAACAATAACAGTTAAATAGGACATGCACTCTGAAAGCTTTGCCCAAAAAAGTCAAGCAGGGGACAATGTACCTGCCACAAGCGTTGCCTGTGGTCTCCCTGCAGGTAAACTTTTCCCCATTACTTACTATGCCTTGTTCTACACTGTGGAGGTAGCCATCTTGATGGAGGCAATACTTTGTTTTTAAGAGAGCTGCCTATCTGATGACTGATGGAGGAATTATCAAGAAGTAGCCTGAGAGGTAAATCACAGATGCACAGAATGAAACAGGACCAGGTAAATGCTTACAATGCAGGTCTTCAGGTATACCTTCCTTTCTAGCAAAGAGAACAGAGAGCAGCACAGCAGTGACATCACCAAATCTCATTACCAATTCCATGTAACAGACACAGGCAGCAGTGCTTTCAATAATCTTACACTGCATGAACCTATGAGGTTGGAGGCACAGGGATGCTTAAGCACAGAAAGCGCACTGCAGCTTTTCAGGAACACAAGTCAGGGTTCAAGGTATAAGATAGCAAATCTTCACTTTTTAAGTTCAGGTTCACTTGAACTAAGGACAGGAGTTTTGGTCTACTCAGCTATGATTGGCTGTAAATGCAGGTACTCTCCCCATGTCTATAGCCCTCACCTTCCCTTCTGTTTTTTTTTACTCTTTCCACCATCTCTTCTTCTCCTTATCTCTTTCTCCCCTTCTTTCTCTTTTTCATCCCTCTTTCCTCTCGGACACTAATAGAACTGTTGCAAAGGTTGAATACTGTTGCAAAGGTTGAATAGTTGTCAATGCCATCCAATCATTATACCTTGGTTAGCCAAGATGAGGGCTCCAGTTTTGCTGGAGATTTCTTCACTTCTGTTTTAATAAACTATGGATTTTTAAAGCGGAGATCCTGTCTAGTGTGGAAAAAATAAAAGTAAGCAGCTACAAAAACTGTAGCTGATGACTTAAAAAATGGCCACTCACCTGTCCCATGGTCCAGCAGTGAGCTCACCCCAATCTTCACTATGAGCACCCAGCTGTGACAGCGTGCGGCTTCACAGCCGGGTGAACACTGCGCATTCGCGAGCAGTGCTGCGCATCTTGAATGGTGGCTGCAGTCTTCTGGGACCTCTCACATGCCCCAGAAGACGGGGGGGGGGGGGGGCCCAGAACTTTGGCTCTGATCACATAAGTGGGAGCGGGTACCTGTCAAAATCGGGTACCCCCTCCCTCACTCCTCAAAAGTGCCAATTGATCAAGAGGAGAGGAACTTTCCTTTTTGAGTGGAGCTCCGCTTTAACTAGGACAGCACAAAGATATGACTTATGCATGGCAAAAGATTTCCTCCCTAGAATACAACAGTAAAAGTCTGATCATTCCCCTTAGCATTCAGTAACCAGACATCAATGGTAATGTTAACACAAAAACTATTTACTGTATGCACTGCATTAAACTTTTATATTTTCTTAAAAGAAGATATAATGAATAAGAGAGTATGCATAGGCCTAAATATATTCCAAGGCAAGGTGCTCTGATCTAATAAAGATCAGCATGGCTAGATTGCCCCTCTGGGCCTGATATATAATTAGATAAACAGACAAACAGATGCACATTAGAATAAGTGATGAAAGGTATACTGGGGCAGGAACATAAAAAAAGTGGAAATGAAAACTAGGGCTATTACCATGGCAACCAATTAGATATATTCTTTCATACCATTGTCATTATCATTATTGCTATTATTATTGTCATTTATAAGGCGTGAGCATATTCCACATTATTCATTAGTATTACCCACCACTATAACAATGACAACCAAAATTACACTGGATGCCGGGGACAACAGCTCCACTTTATAAATACATAAATTCAACCCATCAGGTTCCAAATATGTTCTACCATGCTATCTTCTTTGTACTTTTAAGTCGTTTTCTGCACATAAAATTGCTGCACTGAAATATCCCAGGCATCAATATTCTACATTAGACTATTCTGCTCCATAGGGAGATGTTATTTCAGTGATGCCAGTATAGGAATATCTACAAACCTTATACTATTGTGAGTCCCCGGTGATTATGTTTGTCTTTTTGTGCCCCTGGGTACAACAGATGTACATTGCAACAGCTGCAGTGAATTCACTCGGAACAAAAAAGACCACAAACAACAGAATAAAATCCCGCAGGCAATGAGAAATAGCAAGAGCATAAATGAATTTATGCATGTAGTATCCTTAAATACTAAGCACCTCTATTCAACTCTCGCAGACTGTTTTTCTTCTTGTCAGCAGCAGCAGGAAGGTAATCTTTATCTAGATTCGACACTGCAAATATGTGCATCAAATTTAGATGTGTATGAAAACGTGATTATTGTCTTTTTTCCTTTTCAGCAGCAACACAGCAAAAAAAAAAAAAGAAGAAGAAGAGCAAATGCCTGATTCAGCAGATGCTTTTGATTTGAAAAATATTCTAAAGTTCATACTGTCTGCTAAAAACGTTAAATGAAGAGGCCCTTACCAATTAGCGAACGTCTGCATAATCAAAAGATTGTAGGCTGCCTGCCATTGCAAAGTCAAAAGAAGCCTATTGTAAGAGAAACATGGAGGCTGCTATTACCAGCTAGCAAGCCCATGAATATCACTTGGCTTAACACAAGATAAAACCAATTGGTAATGGTAATGGTCATGGCTGGTGGACAGAACAGAGATCTTACTCCAAGAGCTGAATTTAAAGTGGACCTCTACTGCATTGTTAAAATGTCTTGTCTGGATGAATAACTAAAGAGTAATAAATGAGCTAAAATGCTTACCATTCCTGGAGAAAATCCTGCCCTGGGTTCTCCATGCCATATGTCTAAAACCCTCGGCACATGGTGGGGTTGATTTATGAAAACTGGAGAGTGCAAAATCTGGTGCAGCTCTGCGTAGAAACCAACCAGCTTCTAGGTATTTTGTCAAAGCTTAATTGAACAAGCTGAAGTTAGAAGATGATTGTCTACCATGCACAGCTGCACCAGATTTTGCACTCTCCAGTTTTAGTAAATCAACCCCTGTGTTTGTAAAAGTAGATGTAGGGGATGTGCAAATCTGAACTTAAATTTTCCCCTTCAAAAAAGATCACATGACTACGTGCCTATGCTTTGAAACATGTGGTCAGGATATAAGGAAACCTAAATGAGCAGTAAACATTTTACCCTAATATTATTCTATGACTATCTATCGTTTGTTATGGGTTTTTTTTGTAATTCCTTTATTTCTTTCAGGTATGTTACAGTTTAGTGGACAAAACACAAATGACAGCATATACAAAAATAGTAGAAACAAAAACATGTCACTTAAAGGGTTAGATGCCGTATTAATAGCGTAAAACAACATTTCCCTCTGTTATGCAATTTACAAAGTATATATAGGGATTAAACCATGTGATAAAGCTGTCTGTGTGCTAAACCGGGGAAGTTTCATGAGAGTTATCCTAATTACCCACTTAGACCTGTATAGCTATCAAGGCCAGACAGTAAAAAAGACATTCTCAGCCGGTTGGGAGTAATAACCCCCAGGAGACCAGCTGAGTCCAGTTATGGGATACAAGCAATACGTAATGCAAAGCATGATATTCATATTATCTGACTAAACCTTCCCAAAACTTGGGGTAATATGGAGGAGAACAGAAGGAAGGAGGTGGAAAAAAGGGGGGGAGGAATAGAACCCCGGGCAGATGGGGAAAGAAAGAGAGGAGTGGGCAGAAAAGTAGTGTGTGAAGGAGGAAAAAAGAGAGGAGGGAAGCGAAGAGGAGAAAAAGAGGGCACGGCGGTGGAGCCCCCCAACCAGGGAGCAACCCAAGCCCAGTTGTCACTCAGTCTGTGCCACCTCTTGGAGATATGCCTCAGAGTAAATAAAATGTTGCCATGGTCACCATGTCTCCCGAAAGGCCTCCTCCCTGCTGTACAAGTTGGCAGTGAGATCTTCCATGTTTCGTAATTCATTGACCTTAGCATACCACTGGGATTTCGTTGGTGGAGTCTCCGATCTCCAACACAAGGGTATGCATGCCTTGGCGGCGTTCAAAAACTAAATAGTGAGGGAGGCTTTGTATTTCTTGATTGGTCGTCTAGAGAGATGCAGCAAGCAGGCCCTGGGATCCCCCTCCAGAGTGATGTCAGTCAAGTGCTTAATCGTGCGTGCCACCTCCAGCCAATAGGGTTTGATTTTAGGGCAGTCCCAAAAGATGTGGAACATTGTTCCCTCTCCCACTCCACATCGCCAGCAGAGACTAGGAACTTGCGGTAAGAAACGGTGTAGAGTGGAAGGTACTCTGTACCAACGAGTCACAATTTTATAACATGTCTCTTGAACTCTGGTGGCCAAGGATGACTTCTGGGCAAAACGTTTGTTATGTTAATATGTGAGCAATGGTCCACTTGAATCAGTTTTGAAGGGACTTGGCAAAGAAAATGAGAGCACTAACACCAAGTTGTTGTCAAGTGTCTTTTACAAAAAAGAAGAATACTCCTCTTCCTTATTTTTGGATTGATCCACATTTCTTTATTCATGTTAATTTTTATGCTAACATAATTTTCCAATTATATACAGTGCTTTGAAAAAGTATTCATACCCCTTGAAATTTTCCATATTTTGTTATGTTACAACCAAAAACCTAAATGTATTTTATTGGGATTTTATGTGATAGACCAGCACAAAGTGGCACAAAATTGTGAAGTAGATGGAAAATGTTAAATGGTTTTCAAAATTTTTTACAAATAAATATCTGAAAAGTGTGGCGCACATTTGTATTCAGCCCCCTCAGTCAATACTTTGTAGAACCACCTTTTGCTGCAAATACAGCTGCAAGTCTTTTTGGGTAAGTCTCTACCAGCTTTGCACATCTAGAGAGTGAAATTTTTTCCCATTCTTCTATGCAAAATAGCTCAAGCTCTGTCAGATTGATTCGAAAGCAGCTGCGAACAGCAATTTTCAAGTGTTGCCACAGATTCTCAATTGGATTTAGGTCTGGACTTTGACTGGGCCATTCTAATACACGAAAATGCTGTGATCTAAACCATTCCATTGTAGCTCTGGCTATATGTTTAGTGTCGTTGTCCTGCTGGAAGGTGAACCTCCACCCCATCTCAAATATTTTGCAGACTCTAATGCCGCGTACACAGGAGCGGACTTTCCGACCGGACTGGTCCGACGGACCAAATCACAGACAATCCGACCGTGTGTGGGCTACATCGGACTTCCGATGGACCGTTTCGGTCCGAAATCCGACGGACTTTAGATTTTAAACTTCCTTCAAATCTTTCCGTCGTAACTCTGCTGAACTCAGTTCCTGACAGGAAGCCCGTTCATCTGACGGACCAGATGCGACACAAGGGCTTCTCGCGCTCGCTGCAATAGGAAAAACAAATTTTCCTATTGCGGCGAGTGCGGGGCATACCAGGCCCTTAGGTCTGGTCTCAATTTTAAGGGGAACCCCCCACGCCGAAAAAATGGAGTGGGGTCCCCCCAAAATCCATACCAGACCCCGATCCGAGCACTCAGCCCGGCTGGGCAGGAAACATGGGGGGTGGGTGCATTGGGGGACCCTGTGGCCCCCCACCCCAAAGCACCTTGTCCCCATGTTGATGAGGACAAGGGTCTCTTCCCGACAACCCTGGCCGTTGGTTGTTGGGGTCTGCAGGTGGGGGGGGGGGCTTATCGGAATCCAGGAGCCCCCTTTAATAGGGGGGCCCCCAGATCCCGGCCCCTCACCCTATGTGAATGAGTATGTGGTACATCGTACCCCTACCCATTCACCTACGGAAAAAGTGTCAATAAAAAAACACACTACACAGTTTTTTAAAGTAATTTATTAGACAGCTCCGGGGGTCTTCTTCTGGCTCCGGGAGTCTTCTTCCGACGTCGGGGGTCTCTCCGGCCTCTTCTCCCGACATCCGGTTCTTCTCCCCTCTCTCCGGCCTCTTCTCCCGGTGTTCGACCTCTTCTCCCGGTGTCCGCTTCTTCTGCCGGCTTCTCCGCTATCTTCTGCCGCTCTTTCGCTAGCGGTGGTCCGGACTTCTGCGTCGCCTTCTTCCCTCTTCTCTTCTTCTGATGTTGACACAACGCTCTCTCCGGCTGTATTGCTGTCTGAGCGCTCCGCTATGACTTATATAGGCGGTGACCCCGCCCCCTTATGCTGTCACAGTCCCTGAGCATGCTCACTCAGTCCCTGAGTGATGTTGACCCCGGCCAGGCTGTATGCTCGGATAAGGGTCTGGTATAGATTTTGGGGGGACCCCACGCCGTTTTTTCAGCGTAGGGGGTTCCCTTAAAATCTATACCTAAGGGCCTGGTATGCCTTGCGACGGGGCTAGCAAGGTATCAATCTCGCCGATAAAAGCGGCGAGATTGACTTCCTTTTCTAGTCCCGTCGTACCCGGGTCATTTTCAAAATGAACAGACTTGTTTGAGTGTGGACAAGTCCGTTCATTTGGAAAGTCCGCCGTAACTCCGTCGGGAACTAGGTCTGCCGAAATGTCCGGTCGTATGTAGGCAAGTTCGTCCGTAGTCCGGTCGTGTGTAAGCAAGTCCGTTCAGAAAAAAAGTCCGGTGGAAGTCTGTCAAAAGTCCGTCGGAAAGTCAGTTGGACCAGTCCGGTCGGAAAGTCCACCCATGTGTACACGGCATAACAGGTTTTCTTCTAAGATTGCCCTGTATTTGGCTCCATCCATCTTCCTATCAATTCTGACCATCTTCCCTGTCCCTCCTAAAGAAAAGCATCCCACAACATGATGCTGCCACCACCATGTTTCATGGTGGGGATGGTGTGTTCGGGGTGATGTGCAGTGTTAGTTTTCCGCCACACATACCATTTCGCTTTTAGGACAAAAAGTTCAATTTTGGTCTCATCTAACCAGAGCACCTTCTTCCACATGTTTGCAGTGACCCCCACATGGCTTCTCACAAACTGCAAACAGGACTTCTTATGGCTTTCTTTCAACAATGGCTTTCTTCTTGCCACTCTTCCATAAAGGCCAGATTTGTGAAGTTCACGACTAATAGTTGTCCTGTGGACAGATTCTCCCACCTGAGCTGTGGATCTCTGCAGTTCCTCCAGAGTTACCATGGGCCTCTTGGCTGCTTCTCTGATTAATGCGCTCCTTGTCCGGCCTGTCAGTTTAGGTGGACGGCCATGTCTTGGTAGGTTTGCAGTTTTCCATTTTCGGATGATGGATTGAACAGTGCTCCGTGAGATGCTCAAAGCTTGGGATATTATTTTATAACCTAACCCTGCTTTAAACTTCTCTACAACTTTATCCCTGACCTGTCTGGTGTGTTCCTTGGCCTTCATGATGCTGTTTGTTCACTAAGGTTCTCTAACAATCCTCTGAGGGCTTCACAGAACAGCTGTATTTATACTGAAATTAAATTACACACAGGTGGACTCTATTTACTAATTAGGTGACTTCTGAAGGCAATTGGTTCCACTAGATTTTAGTTAGGGTTATCAGAGTAAAGGGGGCTGAATACAAATGCACGCCACACTTTTCAGATATTTATTTGTAAAAAAAATTGAAAACCATTTATACTTTTCCTTTCACTTTACAATTGTGTTTGTCTATCACATAAAATCCCAATAAAATACATTTACGTTTTTGGTTGTAACATGACAAAATGTGAAAAATTTCAAGGGGTGTGAATACTTTTTCAAGGCACTGTATATTTTATCTATATTCCTTGCTATAGTGATTTCCCTCATATACTCCCTATGAGTTCTCTCATCTACTCTACATAGAATTCTGGCAATCCTCTTCTCTTCCTTTTTGCAGGGTTGTGTTCAGACCCTCATCATTCCCCCACCTTCTTTCCCCTGGCATGCTCCCTCTCTCTGCAGTTGCGCTTGTAATAGATTTCATTATTAGCATCTCTATTGCTAATTACCATCCAGAGCTATTCATTAAGCTGTCAGATCTGTAGCTCGAGGACAACATACAACGCTGTCAGATAGTGCTTAACCACTTCACTGCATCATGATTGCTTTTTTCTCTAGCACGTATTCGGAGCAGCATAGTATAACTCCTTATATGCCAGAAACATTGATGGAATGATTGCACAGTGAGCAATCACATTTATATGATTAATGGCTTTTATAATATCCAGTGACATGTCTGAGAATGTATTTCTTCGGTAGGCAAGAATTAAAGCTTATAACTCTATATGAAACAAGTGCAATGTCTCGGGGGCACAACATTGCTGTTGCCACTTTGCAATTGTTATGGTCTATAATACTAAGTACTAACCTCAGCACATTAAGGGTAATTAATCTTATTATTACTGAAGTCAGCACAATAAAGTTAATGGTCTTTTTTAAAAATGGTCTTTTAATAAATATAATTATAAGGTTCTCCTCTTAGCAAATAATTAAACGTATTCAATTTAGAAAAGTTGTGCAAATAATTAGTTGATTGTGTTTGAAAAGCCGTTCACATAAATGCCGCAACATGCACATATACAGGCCTGCTGAGTATCATATGAACTCCAATGTATCCAGTAACAAATGCAGCCTTACCCAAATAATGACATGGAAACAGATTCAATAGGAAAATGTCAAAGCCGCAGCTTTTTTAACAAATGCTATTAACATAAGCCAAATCACCATTTCAGTTATAAGATTTAGTGGCAGTTGCAGGTTGAGCACCTAAACCAGCCTTTCCCAACCCTTTCAAAACAGAGGAGCCCTTCAAATAACGATCTTGTCTCAGAGAACCCCCCCCCCCTCTAAAAATAACTATATCTACAACTCATGCTACATTAGTGTGATGGTCAGTGGGAAGAATGATCCTTACATTTGTGCTCATTGGGAAGAATTTGCCCTTACAGATAGCTAAAAAGCCTAATGGTGTCAGTGGGAACTTATCTGAGGGGAAACAAACTGCTCATTGCTCCTGGAACCCCTAGCAACCTTTGGAACCCAAGTTGAGAAGCCTGGCCTAAACAACAATCACAGCATAGCCTGAATACCTGTTCTTACTATGGGTGACAGAGAGGCATTCAACTACCCCAACAAACCAACTTAGGGCATAAATTCTAACAACTGTACAAACGCTGGCAAGATTCCGAACACCAATATAACAGTGACAACTGATTAGAAGGGGGGGGGAGGGGTTAGAGAACTCATCTGATGGCAGGAGTTTTGAAAGCTCAGTGTCTGTACCCTAACAGCACAAAACCAATTCAGCTTTCACACCTTTATCCTTCCTATCATCCAGGAAAATTTTTACATTTCTGCCTTCCAACTGCCTCGCCCTTAAGTCGATAGGGATGTTCACATGGCTTGGTCATAATGCCTTAGGAGGGACACGCAGAGCCCTTGCCCCCTCCACCTGTCCAGCTTATCACTGCTACCTCAGTCCCAGTAAAGGTATGGAGTCCCGCCGTGCACCCAGCACTGACTCCATGCGTGCACTTCACTTAACTCTTCTTCTTCCTTACCTCTGTGCAGGCTGAGGGCCCTGGCGGTGCAGATCTGAGATGGATCGCTGCAGAAGGAGTGTCAACAACATCTCCCTTGCTACAAGAGGCTGTCTCACATTACACCTGTACATGCTTATGACAGGCTGCTAGAGAAACCTTCATTACCCTTGGTAACCACTTCCCAGATGGCAAGCAACTGAGCAATTGAAAATTATTTGCTAAGCTATTGATAGACTTGCCAGGCTTCACAAGTTTGTTGCACAATTGCATTGCATGACTCCAGATCAACTTTCTCTGCAAACATTATGCAAGTATGCTGCAAGTTCTGGTTCAGTTATGTTGTGCAATAGTCATCCCACCGCAGGGGGCTTGTGCTTCAAGTGCTCTGCAAGTGTACAACTTGCAAGTAAAAATGTGCAGCAAGTTAACAAGACTTAAAATTCAACGCTGCCACAAATTTGTGGCAAGTTATCATTGCTATCTTTGTTTATCATTACACTGTATGAACTCTTGTACCATTATCTTCATACCTAAATGTGTTTGGCTGACCTGACCTGTAGGCTACATGTGTTGGTTATTTGCATTACACCCCTTTAGCAGTCATCCATTGGCCGGCACCCCCTGATGGGCTTCTGTTGTGACTATTTACAGCAGAAGCGGAGTGCACGTGCTCCAACCCAGGAAGAGCAGAATCACATATATATATGTGATTCTGCGCAGAGCAGCCACCCTGTAGCTGTAAAGCTACAATGGGCCGGTTGCTAAGTGGTTAACTGACATCATATGCAGATTGAAGCTCATCCCTTTGATCTATAGATGAATGAAACAAAATGAATACAAAATCTCTCTATATTGTGCCTGAACATTGTTTATAAACACTTTGTCAGACAGTCTCATTTTTGACAGCCCGCTGCTGTATTCTGTATTTACACAGCAATTTCAAATGGGTGGGGGAGTGGCAGCAGGGCAGAAGGATAAGGCATACTGCACAAGCCCTGTTTACACCCTGTTCCAAATTATTATGCCAATGATATTTTTCTCATTTACCTAAATAATTGATGTAAACAACAGTCAGCATAATTCTCTTGTCATCAACTATTAAGAGTACAATTCAAATTTTATTAAACGAACATCTTAATGATAACAGTTTTTTTTAAAAAAATAAAAAACATACAATGCACTGTTCCAAATTATTACACACAGTAAGTTTCAAACCACTTTATAGGTTGTAAAGAACTGAAAATGGTCATTTGTTGTGTTTGCAGCATATTTACTGGAATCAAAAGCTATTTCAATCAAACTTTGAACAACATTTTAACTTTTTAAACATTTTAACAGGCCACGTTACATTTTACCATAGGACCCCTTATTTGATAGCAGCTTCACAAGTCTTGCATCCATTGAACTTGTGAGTTTTTGGACAGTTTCTGCTTGAATTTGTTTGCAAGATGTCAGAATAGCCTCCCAGAGCTGCTGTTTGGATGTAAACTGCCTACCACCCTCATAGATCTTTTGCTTTAGGATGCTCCAAAGGTTCTCAATAGGATTGAGGTCAGGGGAGGATGGAGGCCACACCATGACTTTCTCTCCTTTTATCCCCATAGCAGCCATTGATGCAGAGGTATTCTTTGCAGCATGAGATGGTGCATTGTTATGCATGAAGATGATTTTATTATGGAAAGCATAGTTCTTCCTTCTGTACCAGGGAAGGAAGTGGTCAGTCAGGAACTCCACATACTTTACAGAGGTCATCTTTACACCTTCTGGGACCCTAAAGGGGCTGACCAGCTCTCTTCCCATGATTCCGGCCCAAAACATGACTCCACCGCCGCCTTGCTGACATCGCAGCCTTGTTAGAACAGGGTGGCCATACACCAACCATCCACTACTCCATCCATCTGGACCATCCAGGGTTGCATGGCACTCATCAGTGAACAGGACTGTTTGAAAATTAGTCTTCATGTATTTTTCTGCCCGATGCAGCCGTTTCTGCTTGTGAGCATTGGTTAGTAGTGGCCGAATGGAAGGTTTATGCACAGTTGCAAGACTCTGGAGGACTCTACACCTTGATGTCCGTGGGACTCCAGAGGCACCAGCAGCTTCAAATATCTGTTTGCTGCATTGTAATGGTGTTTTAGCAGCTGCTCTCTTGATCCGATGCATGGATCTGGCAGAAATCCTCCTCAATGTGCCTTTATCTGCACAAAACCGGTAAGTTTTCGTGAAATATCTAGTTTTCATACCTCGTCCAAGGCATTGAACTATTTCACTCTTTTCGGCAACAGAGAGATACTTTTTCTTCCCCATATTGCTTGAAAATGGTGCTCTGCTTAATAATGTTAGTCGTTTTTTAGTAGTAGTTTTTTTTTTAGTAGTTTTTCCCTTAATTGGGCTCACATGGCAATCTAATTATCACAGGTGTCCGAGATTGTTTTCAGTGATCAAAAGAGCCCTGAGACAAAATGCCATCCATGAGTTAAACTGAAAAACAAAATATTTAATCTTTATGACACTGAAATAGAATTTGCATAATAATTTGGAACAGGGTGTACGTCAATTAAGCTTTTCTAGGTGTGTTTAGCATGCCTGGAGTCCACTAGTTGTAAAAAGAATGGAATGTCACCAGCACTCCAAAGAAATTTCCCGAAACTTTGACTCTACTTGACAAATGTGACATTCAGCTAATGAATGTGACGTTCTACTAATGAATGTGTGAGAATTTATTTTACTGTGGTTTTGAGCAGTGCCATCTTCTGTAGTCACTACAAACACCCTCCTGCTACACTGGTCAAATACTACAAGGAGTGCAGCTCCGATCAGTACCATTCTACACAACTGGTTAAATAGACCCTTAAGGCCTCTAGCACACAATACTCCTTTTTGAGCATCTACTTTTTCAGACGTTCCTTTTTTAATGTATTTTAAAAATAAATCACGCACATTTTCACGCATGCGTGGAAGCTTGTTCTTGGATTGACAATGTCAATGAGCAAATCTGTGTGCATTCTCGCAAATGTTTACACGCCTGTGTGCATAGGCACATTACAATTAATGAGCTGTATTTTAGTTCAGTAAAAAAATAAGCCGTACTGAGCATTTTCAAGCTGCAGTCTGCAAGAGACCTAAATCAACCCACACACCACATAACCCTGTCAAGGAAAAACCTCGTTAACATTTGAAATCCTCAAAAGGCCACGCTCCTAACAGTTTAAGTGATAGTAAAGACTTCCTTTTTTTTCTAAAATAACAAACATGTAGCAATATGGACTACAAGTATAAAGAACCGTACCTTCCAGTGTCCCAATACATCACTTGTCTCTCTAGTGATCAATGTATCAGGTGACATCATAACTGTGTGCCAAACAAAAGGATTGAGGGATGAATAGTTACCCGTCAGATAATTGCTTTGCACGATTATGTGCCATGACTACATATCCCAGGGATCTTTGCTGCCATCGAGAAGATGCTGGGAGTAGCTATAAAAGAAGCAAAAGCCCGCGCGGAGCTCTCTTCCTCCTGGGCCTGATGCAAGATGGACCTCATCTTCCACCCATAACTTGCAGGTAAATTTGGGCGGGCCTATGCTTCAGGCTAGGCCTGCTTGTTTTGATCTGGGGGACAGGGAGTGGTTAGTGCAGCAGTGGGTGTGACCACCTGTGCTTTAGTTCTGAGGCACCTCCCCTGCTTCAAGGAAGAATGTTCTGGAAGAGGGGCAGGGCCTGGGACTGGAGTGGCAGGCAGCTCATGTGAGGAGCTCTGAGCAACCCAAAACTGGAATTGGCAGGGGGCAGGCTTCCCATATAAGCTGGGGTAACAGCCCACTAGTGGGTGAGTTGTCGACTGGGAGACGTGGAGAATGGAGTACTAGACAGCAGCAGGGGCCCCATCCCTATCTGGGGGGGAACCTGGGAGAGCTGGGAGGGAGCTTCATCTTTACACGGTTATGGATGAAGTGTTCTGGAACAGAGGGGCTGGAGAAGCTGCCGGAACGTATGTCCAGTAAAAGTCTCCATCATGGACTCGGGGCAGGAGAAGGTCGGTGAGTGGACCACAGTGGAGTTCTGGATGAGGCATGCCAGGGGAGCTGGGTGCGAGGCCAGAGGAGAGACTGTGGGGAGAGTGTCAAATCGCTGCGGCCTGAGGGAGCAGGATTTGCAGCCTGGACTAGCTGGGAGCAGTAGCCCACCAATCAGCACATGCTTCTAAATTAGTAGGCCGCCGGGGAGAGGTACTGCAGACCCCTGGCCTAGTAACCGTGTAATCAATTCTAGCCAGCAACTGAGACTGTTCTGAGTGGTCTCTTTTGTCAAAAGAGGACGATGTGACAGGAAGAGTAATGATCTACAGTGGAAGTTTGTGCAGGAGGGTGGAAGTCCTGAGAGCAACAGTCTGCAGGAGATACGGAGAAGAGGAGAAATAGTCAGCATGGTGTTATGCAGGGGAAGCGCCTGTAGATATTTAGTGTATATCAGTACTTAACTGCTCAACCTTTTGTTCTAATTCTTAAATATGATGGTAAAGCAATTGTTCTATGGGCATCCCATATTTCCCTTCGCCTAACCAAGTTATATTCCCCAATAAACAAAACAAAACAAAAAAAAAAGAAAAACGCAAAATGACTGTTCATTGTTTCAGAAGGGATAGATGGAGGTCTGGCAGCAGGGTGATATGGTCGATGTTAGTTACTAGTAGCAACCAAGCGCTACGCTAAATACGCTGAGTTGTCTGATTATTATTCCACAGTGAAGCAAGGATGTCTGAACCCAGAATCCCAGATGGGTTGAAATGTTCACCAGGTCATGGCTGTGCAGATGAGCAGGTAATTCTAAGCAGTCCCCTAGGGGGCCGTGCTACAAATATGATATACAATACTATTTCATAGAGCTGCTTTGGTCCTCCATTGACACTCTAGGCTTCTCCTCTTCTTCGTGAGCTACCATAGCTACCATAGGAAGCCACTTCATCTACAGACACACAGTGTGGCTTGGCCCCACCCCCCGGCTCCCTCCTCACAGGATTTAATTCACAGCAACAGGAGCCAATGGCTTCTGCTGCTGCCACTGTGTCTGTCTGATGAGGGAGAGAGCAGCACTGCTGCAGACAGGTACAGCACAGGACCGATATAAGACTCAGGTAGCTATATAGGGAGTTGCGGGGGAAAACACATTTACTGAGACATTTTTTACCTTAAAACGGAGTTCTACCGAAAAATGGAACTTCTGCTTTAAGTAATGGTGACCACCTGACATGTCACATTTGGCATGTCATTTTTTTTTTGGGGGGGGGGAGCGGGTACCCAGTTTTGACAGGCACCCAGCTCCCACTTCCTCCCCTAGCGCTGCAGAGCCAGAAGGAAGTTCACCTCTCCCTCCCCTCCTTGCAATCTTCTGGGACACGTCACAGGTCCCAGAAGATTGCTCAGCCATTCAGGATGCGCAGTGCGGCTCGCGCATGCACAGTGCATGCCCGGCTGTGAAGCCACAGCTAGGCGCCCACAGTTACCATGCTGGAACCGCGCAGAGGAGGGGGAGAGGAGTGAGGCTTCATGCACCCTCATCGCTGGACCATGGGGCAGATGAGTGTCTGTTTATTAAAAGTCAGCAGCTACACTTTTTGTAGCTGCTGACTTTTAAATGGGTGGAACTCCGCTTTAATGCAGAGAATGCATTTAGGAAAAAATGTCTTGCCTTGAGAACCACTTCAAGGCACCCTTCACTAGTGCCCAAGGACTGTTATCCACTTCATCTGTTAGTGTTTCAGAAAACAACTATATATTTTCTTAAAGCAGAGAACCTGGAGAATAATAAATAAATACTAGCACTTGTAATTTTTCAAGTTGCACAATAAGCGGGCAGCTGTTTTTTAAACACAAATTTTCAGGAAAAAATTATTTTAAATGTTATTCCAATTTTATTGGTAAAATAAAAAAGATGGGATTGGGTTAAGTAAGTAGATACCAAACATGTCAAGCCTTAAAATATGGTACCTAAAATTCTACATAGGCAATGACTTAAAAGCCTTTACAGATTATTAGTTAAACCTTCAGCAGCTGTGAGCTTGCCTTAACCCCTTGAATACCTGAATACCTGAATATTAATAAAATTACCGAAAGTCATGTAAAAAAGCCCCCCTTGTGATTTGTAATCTTAAGCCTCGTACACACGATCCGATTGTTGGCAGGGGATTGTCTGTTGACAGACTGTTGTCCTAAAATCAGACCATTATTAAGCTCCTTCAGACAATTGTTGTCCAACTTTGGGCCAACAAATGTTGGATGGAGAATTAACTTAATGATGCGGCGAAATGTCGAAATGCAGCGCGCATTCTCTTCTTCTTCTTTAATGGGATAATAATGAAGCTGCTTTGCTGGTAATACTGATGGAATTATGGCAAACGTATTTTAAAAGGCATTTTTTTTCTAGTGATATCAAAAATAATATTATTATGCTTGTTTTTTATTTATTTTTTTTGGGCAAGTTACCACAACACCATTATCCCGTAGTTTTTAAGATCAAAGATACAACTATGTTGTTGTCCCTTGTTAATTTTACATTGTATTTTTTAAAATGTAACTGCCTACTCCCAAACTGTCGTTTGAGGTGAAACACGTACCGTAGCCAAGTATTATTCTCCACAATTTTTTTTATTGTGCATAAAAACAACAAGGCAAATTAAATTATAGATGCTATCTGTCATCCAAATACTAAGAACTTAACCAAAAAGTGCATTCAATGCATACAAAAATATAGAAAATATAACACATATAATCATTATTCAAAAAAAAAAAAAAAAAAAAAAGGAAATTAGTAAGTGGTGAAGGAATGAAAATACCCAGTCTGGCGGGCTTGTTGGGGGTCTTGTAGCTGGTATTGCCACTGACCGCCATGCTGCTGTGGTGGGTGGGGTGGCTGTGGAGGTAGTGGATGTGGGGCCACAAAATCACACAGGTGTGTGTTTTCTGAAATTTGGCCCCTCACCCCTTTGTTGAGGAGCTGCAAGATGAGTTCCTCACACCTGCTCCTTTGCTCACCGTCCATCTTTCTTAATTTATTGGCCGTCACCACGGCAAATACCTCAGCCTCATCTGGGTCTATCCGGAGGGCAGTAGTGGCCTGGCTGTGGCCTCCTCCAGATTCTTGATTCTTGCTCTTCCTGGCCCTTTTAGCAGGAGGGCGTAGGGGAGGGATCTGCAACTCTGGCTGCTGATCGTTGGCTCCTCCAGATTGATACTTTCCTGTGTATGAAAATGGGACATAATTAGAATCTTTTTTAGGGCTTGGTCATCAATCACACACAATTTTGATCTCGTCACTGTTGCAAATTGAATGTGGACAAATAGAAAAGACTATCATTCTGACCCCAGCATTTTTAATTCGTGTTCAAATCATTTTTGGTCACTACTGCCTATTGATATGGAAACCTCTTTGTTAAGGCAGAAATATTTTAACAATAACGTCTAGTTATCATCATTGTATTTTTGGATACAAATATGTTCAACAATGCTATACCTGGGTCAAGCAAGGCTCCTCCACATCTTCTTCCTGTGCAGCAGGACCTGGGTGGACCTCAGGATCTGTGGCCTCAGCAGATGTCAAAGGGAGTGTAGACAGCAATGGCCTGGGTTCTGCCTGGTCAGTCAAAAACTGCAGGCTGTTGTAATACCACAGCCTGAGGACATATATGTCATCTGCTGCTGCTCCAGATCTCTCTGAGTCCATGACCTTGTTGTGCTCCCTTTTAAAAGTACTCCTCAGATTTGATATTTTTGTCTGCCCTGGGGTACACTGGTTTCACCAACTCAAGCAGTTTCTCCAAAGCTGCCTTCCTCAATATTTTATTGGAGTAGTCTCTACTCTTGCAGAGACAGAGCAGCTCCCGGTAGAGGTCAATAAATCGGGGTAGAAAATCAGGCGCAGTAAATTTATCCATCATGATAAATGATATGATGCCTGCAAGACAGAACACAAGACAAACCATAATGTCTGGCTTAACACATAAGCTGGTCCAAATATAGGCCTCAATCTAAGCAGTATAAGCTACTAACCACCTATGCCCCAATATCCAATTGTACCTTTGTTTTATGGCTCCTTTCTTGCATTGGCGATCGCTCGTCCTCCACTCCAAGATTATTCCTATGGCCATTCCATTGACCGTGCGTTCTGGCTTTATATACACTGCGCATGCGTGAAACTCCACTCTCAGTGCGTCATGACCCTGGGGCGTGACCATCTCTCTTCTACATGCGACACACACGATGGAACATTTGGGAGGGACAACATGATGGATTCTGCGGATTCATAGCAGCCCCACGGTGGTGGAGCTCATATGCAACGGTGAGATGGTGGAGATGGTGTGCATGCTAGAGAAGCACAATTACGACTGCAAGCTGCGCAATTATGAAAGGCCCAACAGCCGAAAGGACATCATTTTGGAGATGGTCATCGCTGTTTTGCTGAGTGCATTTTCAGTGGAACGATCAAAGGACCAAATCCGAAAATGATGGTCTGCTCTCAAACACCGTGAACAAGACCCGATGGAGTACATACATCAGATCATAAAAAAAAGTAAGCAATATTTGGATCTAACCAATATGTATATGTGTAAATAAGCTGTCTGTATATGTTCTTTCTCCTCTACAGAATTATATATAAGGTTTTCTAAAATCTTTGTATGACTTGGTATTCTAAAGATGAAGGTAAATATAAAGCAGATATGAACATTCTCATTTGGTCATGTTTTTGGACATTTCTTTATTTTTGGAACTAATTTTTTTCTCTTCTTTCAACAGGGAGGCACCAAAAAAGGAGGCTCCAGCCAAGCCACCACAAGGGACGAAGGGAAGCTACCCTCGTTCGGGCCCCAACAGGGGAGGCAACAAGGCCATCTTCCCACCAAAAACGTAAGTGACAACTTTAAACACACTCATTTAACCACCGACAGGGGTGTTTTTAGGTGGGCCAAAGGCCATGGGCTTAGGGCAGAACTTAAGGGGTAAAGAACACTTTCTGGTTGCTGCCGGGGGCATCAGTGGCCATTAATGCAGCCTTGCCAGTGTAGACATGGGTAGAGGAGAGGCCCCGGGATCACAGTCACACAGAGTCACGCCTGCTAGGATGATCATCATATATCCCCTATCCCATAGGAGACAAGAGGGGGCACTTGTCCAGTGTTTGCCCTCTGTAAAATGACATCACCTTCCCTTTTCTATGCATTTTTCACAGAAAAAACCCCAGAGTGCAGCATGGTGGAGTACACTAGTCAGGAGCAAACACTGACATCAGACCAAGTGCAAGGTTGGTTAACTAATGTAGCAAAATGGATGCTAGAAACAGATGGGACTTGGGGTGGTTTAATGAATGGTGTATTGTTTCTTTTTAAAAGAAAGTGAATGTGGTGTGCTCACCCAGGATGTTTGTTTGGAGCTATGCCATCTGATTCCTGGACCCAGCACAGACCTTGCCATTGTGGACATCCAATCCCCTGATGCGAGTCACACTGAGGGCCAAAGCAACCCAGAAGAGGAAGAAAGTATTTGGGAGCCTCTTGTTTGTGCAAGTAAGTATTCTTGGAATCTGGCTTCAAATGTGTGTACAGTGGGGATGTAAAGTACAGGGATATCCTGGACGAAAACCTTCTCCAGAGTGCTCAGGACCTCAGACTGGGCCAAAGGTTTACCTTACAACAAGACAATGACCCTAAGCACACAGCTAAAATAACGAAGGAGTGGCTTCACAACAACTCCATGACTGTTCTTAAATGGCCCAGCCAGAGCCCTGACTTTAACCCAATTGAGCATCTCTGGAGAGACCTAAAAATGGCTGTCCACCAACGTTTACCATCCAACCAGACAAAACTGGAGAGGATCTTCAAGGAGGAATGGCAGAGGATCCCCAAATCCAGGTGTGAAAAACTTGTTGCATCTTTCCCAAAAAGACTCATGGCTGTATTAGATCCAAAGTGTGCTTCTACTAAATACTGAGCAAAGGGTCTGAATACTTAGGACCATGTGATATTTTAGCTTTTCTTTTTTAATAAAGCTGCAAAAATGTCAACAATTCTGTGTTTTCTGTTAATATGGGGTGCTGTGTGTACATTAATGAGGGAAAAAATGAACTTAAATGATTTTAGCAAATGGCTGCAATATAACAAAGAGTGAAAAATTTAAGGGGGTCTGAATACTTTCTGTCCCCACTGTACATGTCAAATGTTTAGATATCCAAACAAAACACCCACTCCACACATTAGCAACGTATGTAGTGCATTAACATTAGCATGGAGAAGAAAGAGGTGGAAGGAGCTTGCAGTGTTGCTAGGTACCCGAGTTTTGTAGACCCAGGCACCAGGGCCAAGATTACAGAGTAGTTGCAGTGTGTACATTCCTAGTAGTGTAGGTGTCTGAAGGGCAAGCAACAGTAGACTGGGTAGGTAAGTATTTTCAGAATTTGACTAGTAACTACCATAATGCCGCGTACACACGGTCAGATTTTCTGACGGGAAATGTTCGATGGGAGCCCATTCTCGGAAATTATGACCGCGTATAGGCTCCATCTGGCATTTTCCGTCGGAATTTCCGACAAACAAAATTTGAGATCTGGATCTCAAATTTTCCGACAACCAAATCCGTTGTCGTAAATCCCATCGTGTGTACACAATTCCGACGTACAAAGTTCCACGCATGCTCGGAATCAAGCAGAAGAGCCGCACTGGCTATTGAACTTAATTTTTCTCGGCTTGTCGTATGCATTGTACGTCACCGCGTTCTTGATGTTTGGAATTTCTGACAAGATTTTTGTGACTGTGTGTATGTAAGACAAGTTTGAGCCAACATCCGTCGGAAAAAAAAACATGGATTTTTTTGTCTGAATGTGCAATCGTGTGTACGCGGCATTACTCACTATGTAGGGCCTCAGCGACTTGACCACCATACCCTTAATACTTTTTACTCTTCTTACTAGGTCATGATCTTCCACAATGCACTATTGGCAAAATGAGTACAGATATGTTGCATTGTTTGAAGGATCTGGAGTAAATCAAGGAGGCTGCCACTGCTTTACAGCAAAGAATCAGAGATTTTGTGGACATGCTTGCCAAATTTTAATTTCCTCTTGTCTGTTCTGAAGTTTTTCATTCCACTTGTTGGCTCCAGTTTGCCCTTTTAATATCTACCATGTTTTTAAGACTTTGAAATGTGAAAGTTTAGGGACAGAACTTAGTGTTTCTCCACTCCACCACTCCACTCCACCAGGTCAATGTTTTCTGTATTTTCCTCAGTCTAAAAATGACTGTGCGAATTACTAACAGTGAACATGACAACATTACCTGTGCCGAATTCTACAAGTATAGAAAACATGACCTGGGTTTGCATCTTGAGGAGGAGAGTTGGGAAACACTGCCCTAACTAATGTGAATTGTTATGTTTCTGTGTTTTTAAGAAAATAAAAAGCACAATTTGAAGGTGCTCACAACATGCCTTAACATTCTTATTTCCCTCATGATCCCATGCCTAAAATGTGTGTATTTCCATACATGTAGTTTGCAAAAAGCCCCAAAACACGCAGTTTGTCAACATGTGCTATCTACCATCACTGGGTATCAATGGATGCGTTTTGGGGGTGCAACCCCTTCCTCATAACTAAAGTAGCTCAGAGGAAGGGGTTGCATCCCCGAAACATGTCCATTGATCCCCCGTGATGGAAGATAGCACATGTTGGCACACTGTGTGTGTTGTGGGTTTAGAAAAAAAGATGTTTGTAACTACACACATTTGCGGCATGGGATCATAAGGGAAATTTAATTGCTCTGCCTCTACGTGTACGTGGCTTAGAATTTTTACTTTTAGAGGGGTGAGATCACACCATATGAGGAAGGCAACATCCACACAGTCTTGGGATACTAATGTCTCATTAGGCCATTACTTTAACAAACCGAAATTTGTAAGTTCCTGAGTTTGGGATGTGCATCTAATGTTTTAGAACATGCCTGTTTAGCCCCAAAAAAGGTGAAATAATGCAAAACATACATGTTATACACCAAGATGTTGGTTTGTTTTAAAACCTTAAAATGCACATGTCAATGTGCTTTGAGTAAAATGTTATTTAATAAACAATGTGCGGCTTATTATTTCAATGCTCAATACCAGTGTATTTGTTAAGTTGTTGTAGTTACAGTGACAATGTGCTCTTAAATGTGGCCAACTCCTGCAATTTTTAGTCCTCAAAAAAATTATAAGAGTTGAAAAGGCATAATGTTTTTGAACTTCATGCATTAGATCCATTAAGAACAAAAACATTGTGTGTGTGTAGCAGACCCACAGCACACCATAATAGTTAGCTGAAGGAGATATTGTCACCTCATGTAGCAAATAAGGTACATTTGCACTATTGAAGCAAGTGGCAAAAATAAAACCAATTTGTGAACATATTAGACAGATAAACACAGACAACAGTAGTTCAAATTAAATATGAGTTTATATTCTCAAAATAATATTAGGCATGATCAGCTACAATTTGCCGCTAAGCCACTGCCCCTCTACCCACAAAATAATCAAGGTATTTCTACCGTAAATCTCTGGTAATTTGTGAGGGCAATCCAGCACAGACATTTTCAATAGGCGTCAGCACGCCCACAGACGGCCGAGCTACAGCCTCTTCAGCTAGGCCTGCCACTGCAGGGTCCAGGTCACTTGGCAGTGAGGCAATGTAGCTGGTAGCATTCCTCCTTAAAAAAATGATGTAACATACAACAGCACAGGACCACATGGTTGTTCTTGTAGAGTGCCAGGTTGAGTTGAGTCATAAACAGTCTGAAACGACTCGATAGGATGCCAAAGGCATTTTCAACCACATTTCTGGCATAAGAGAGCCTGTAAGTGAATATTGTCTGCTCTGGGGTGAGGTTCCTCAGAGAAACTAGCTTCATTAGATGTTCCCCCAAGCAAAGGCCTCATCTGCAACAAAAACAAAATTGAGGCCCTCAATATTCTCCTCAGCAGGTGACAAGTTTAAGGTGCCATTCTGGAGCCGCTTGTAGAACTCTGTCTGCATAATCACTGCTCCATCAGAGCTGCGGCCGTTCTTCCCAACATCCAGATACAAAAACTCATAGTTGGCAGACACTACAGCTAGCATGACTATGCTGCAAAAGCCCTTCTAATTAAAATAATATGAGCCAGAGTTGGGTGGTGGAACAATCCAGACATGCTTGCCACCAATAGCACCACCACAGTTGGGAAAATCCCACTGATAGTGGAACTGGGCTGCAACATCCATTGACCTGGGTTGGAATGAAACTGTGGATTAAAAAAAGAAAAAAGAAATTACTACCTCTGCACATAACATTGCAAGCAGATTTGACACAAAAATGCTTAGCCAACATAAGGATAAAACGTAAATGATTATTTAAAGACAAACATGTAAGGTCAACTTATCTGATTCATCACCCCCTCTGATGGCCCATTAGCAAAATTTTAGGGTGGGGGGAGGTAATGAGTAGATGTTTTGGACAGGTAACTCTCTCCACTTCCATGAGAGCTGTTTGCATAAATAATCTGTGATACTTTGGCCAGCCCCTCCTTACTTACACTATTGGCAGCCCAGTGGACAGATAAGATGTGTCATAATCTTAAAATCTGGATACACACTGTCCAAATTGCAGCACATTTTCACGTTCTGAAAAAAACCTCTCAATATAAAAAGGAGACAAAAACGTTCTACCTTACTATTTATAGGTAATTAGGCAGGCCCTTTAATAGGAGACAAAAACGTTCTACGTTACAATTTATAGGTAATCAGGAAGGCCCTTGCACTACATGGTTTGGTGAATTTATACAGAGATATGAACACAAAAGAGGGATAGTGTGTATGGGTTTTGCAAAGTCAGCAGTTAGAGTATTTGTATCTGTTGACTTAGCATTTCTGGGGGGAAGGGAGGGTTCCAAATGAGTTTGGGCCCCAAAAATTGTTATCTTGCACTCTTCCATTAATTTGAGGGCAACAATAACATTTGTACACATTTTAGGGGTTGTTTAGGGTAAGCCCCAAAATGTAGCCTACAAAAAACATTGTTAATTTACTAGGCTAGGTTTGTATGGGCCCAGGATAGCATGCTGGGGAGGTTAGTTATGGAAAATATGCATGTAGGCCAAAAAAGGAGCAGGAAAAGCTTACAGCATGCATGAGGACAAAGAGGACATTCACAGCATATTACAAGATTGATAATTAGGTAATCAGTAAATTAATACAATACACTAGCAAACATTAAGACATAGAATGTGATCTTAAAGGTAAAAACTTACCCTAATATAGCCCTGCTGCAGTACTTGAATAATGGCTGCGCAGGTCTCTGTAATAATGAGTCCCAGAGCCTGGGGGAGATCCCAGTGATAAACTTGAGGTCCTGGAGTCTTCTCCCCATCGCCAAGTACCGCAAGGTGGCCTGCTTCTTAATACAGGGGGTCACCAATGCCAAGAGTTGGTGAAAGCAGGGGTCCGTCATCCAGAGATAATTCTGAAAATCATCCGGATTATTCTCCTGGAGCTCCAACAGCAATGGCATATGACATAATACCTCACGATTAAGCAACCAATTTTTGGTCCAAGAATTCCTCCTCCTCCTGTTCCTAGACTGGACTTGGGTCAAAGCAATAACTCCAAGCCCAATAATAGCACATTCTCTCCTCCAATTCCGCAACATGGCTTGTTGACGAACGGCCGTTCAGAAACGAACTGAAAAGCACGAACTGAAAAGCGCAAATCAACACTCACCAAACTTCTACTAACACAAAGTTAGCAGAAGGAGCCCAAAGAGTGGCGCTTGAGAAATGACCTTCCTCTTTATAGTCTTGTAGTACGTCTAGTACGTCACTATGTTCGTGTTTGTTGGCCGACAATTGTGTACCGTTAGTATGCAAGACAAGTTCCTGGCACACGCCCTTTGGACAAAAATCAGACGCTCAGTTGGCCAACAATCAGATCGTGTGTGCGAGGCTTTAGGCTCAATTGCTCCTTTAAAGTTAAAATTTTTCTGATTAAGTAAATATATATATTGTTGTTCAAGAAATTTGTGTTGAAATCAAAACCAGACATAGAGAAGTTATGTGTGTGTCATAAGATGGTCTGCATTTATATCTGTCTAGGTGACATAATATAATGTGACATAATGAGTTTGCTTAGATACAGAAATGTAATGAGCTATATATAATATTGTGACATTGTGATTGGTTGAATACATTATTGAAGGAAATATGTAATTTGAACATGTACCCCTTATTAGTGGAAAATGGTTGGTGACGCCTATCTTTCATTCATATTTAACACCATGTCTGGGATAATAAAACCGTGTATGAAGCAACTTTGCTGTGTCAATTATTCATATACGCTGTTTTCCTATGCATAGAGATATGTTTGGGTAGGAAAGCAATGGAATCGGCCGACAATGAGGTAATTATAATTAGATAATAAGATAATAGTCAGTACCAGTGGTTAAAGATGAAGATATACCTTTTAGTAGACAAGGGGTTAAGTATTTTCTAAGGTCTTAGTGGTTATTGCCACTAAGACCTTAGCAAAGATTTGAGGACTTTAACTCTGGTGTGCTGGACATTTTTGCTTTTTGGATTCTCACCAGTATCACCGTTGGCAGTGTACCCTCCTCAAGTTGTAAAAGGCAAAGGTGCAAAGTATTTTTTTTTTGTTCACATAATGCCCACCTGACATCAGCCTAAGGTAAAAGACAAATTAAATGCCCAGACACAGATGCAGTTGCAAAGGCTTAAGAAGATACAAGAGTTCTCAGTTCCTGCCTCCTGTATCACTTTCTGTATGGAATCCTTTTCATAACTATCAAGAAAATATTAGGGTCAAATGATTACTGGTATTTTTTGGCAAAATGATTAAAGTATATGTCCTCCAATTTGCTACTTTGTGGTCTGTTAAATATACTAATAAAATGTTTTGTTTTATATCTCTTAGATAAATGCATAAACATACTTGTTGATCCTGCCAGAACTTCTTGTAATGAGCAGTCAACACAGTGTCACTTCTGCACTGAAATCCCAAGGAGTCATACCAGCCCTGTTTAGGTTAACTCTGAACTACTAAATATCTCCCACTCTTAACTGGAGGTTCTCCTCATATCCATAAGCTTAAAAAAGAAAACTAATAAAACCACCAAATCCAAGGACTGGTAAACTGCAATGCATTACTGTACATGATTGTTATTGGGTTTAGATACTCTTGAGTGTGAGATGGACACTCTTTTAAATCATATTTACCCCAAAGGAACCCTTGCTATAATTTTCAGTTCTCAGGGAACCCCTGCTAAGATTAGTCCATCAGCGGTCATTGCGAAAATGCCCCTCACATTAGTGGTGGTCTGTAGGAAGATCCCCTTACAGTGGTGGTCAGAATGCCACCCTTACAGTTATGCCTCTGACTCTGCCAACTGATGTTGGACCTGGAACTATGCAGGTAACATCACATGGGAGGTTAGTCACAGCTCAAGCAACCCCTAGCCACCTATGAAGGTACCTTGGGGTTCCACAGAAGCCTAGCTGAGAATGGCTGTTCTAAGTCTTTAGGGGCCTCACACATGGCAAAGTTTGGTGCTATCATTAGATGGTAATAAGGGGGGCTGTTATTCTCTTAAAACTTGTGGTTGGTCTGTGGTTGATTTTTTCTTAGTTATTTATTGTTTTCTAGTAGACATTTCACTGAATATGACATGTTTTATATATAAGTGTTATTTCTCTGTGGCTTATATATATAGATATAGATATATAAACAACTCAATATCTGGCACTCAATTTAATCAGAAGCAATTCAGTTTTTTGCCAGAAGCACAAAATGTACTTGTGTATAAAAACAGCAAACGCTTTCATTATATTTCCCTATCAAGCAAATACCAACCTGCATAACACACAATACATTGTTTTAATATGAGGCCAAGACTAGTTGGCTTCCTCACAGCCTTGCTAAGTGCCAAATAGACCTGGGGACCCTATGAATATTGTTAGCTTGATTACAGTTCCTAAATTTATGTTAAAATGGATTTAACCAGCCAGGCTTCCCCTTCCAATCCTAGACCTGTCCTTATCAGAATCAGTATGGGTACACAGGGAGTATGTGTTTTTCGTGAGCCAGGTTTAGTTTGTACATCAAAGCAGGCCTTAGCGCAAAATCAGCAAATAAGGAAAAAGTTACTGAAAGTGACACACTACTAGTAATAATGTGCTATGGCATTTTGGATGAGGGTAAGCACTCCAAAAGTACCTATTTTGTACAAATACTTTTAAATGCTATACCAATATTATTCCACATAATAGATATAGAAAAATACTGAGGTTTGACAAACCCAACTGTGCGGAGAGAATAGTCAAGGGTACTAAATGTCACCCTACTTTCACCAAAATTAAAATATAAATCAGTAACAAAAAGGTCAAAAGATCAAAATCTTCTGTCTATGCTAGGCAGTCATGGAAGATGACACATTTGACAAAACACAGTTTTGAAGAAATGCAGTGATATGAACCTCAACTATCTAGGGTCTTTAACCTCCTACCATAAGGCCTATTTACATAAATGGCCAGACAGAAACTTTGCCAATACTGGTGGATGTAACCATACATTCACCACATCAGCAGCTCCTAGAGCGCACACCAGTGAGCCAAATGATCACTGTCTCCCCTGGTCAAGTGCACTTCTTCCTGGTCTGCTCATCCTGCACTCCTTCCTCCTGGTCTCCTCTATATGGGAGAATTAAAAGGACTCCTCCTATAACACAGGTGGACACTAATAAGAGGCAATGATGGGGGAGTGGGGTGCTCCAGCCCAAAGGGATTTGGTCAGAATCCATACAATAAACAAACAAAGATTTGGGGGACACACCCTAAAAGATGCATTAAAGATGGCGCAGCCATAAGACTGTAATATTTTGTTCTGTACAAAATATTACAGCGCACACATGCAAAAATGATATTTAACTCCTGCAAGGCTATTTAAAACACCTGAACATTTTCAAAAAATATGGGGATTTAGTCACACCATATGGCTATATGATGCTTAAGCCCACTTACTGCGTCAAAATACCCCATTATCAGTGGGTCCTACGCTAGCCATAGAATGGAAGATCCTGCTTCTCTGAACCATGAGAGAAATACACTCCTCTATATGGGAGAACTAAAAAGACTCCTCTTATAACAAAGGTGGACACTAAGAGGCAATGATGGGGGAGTGGGGTGCTCCAGCCCAAAGAAATCTGGTCAGAATCCATACAATAGACAAACAAAGATCTGGGGGGGACACCCTAAAAGATGCATTAAAGATAGTGCAGCCATTCCCTGCTGATTGCTGCCGGCCCCGAGTTGTCCCCCCTCCGCAGGAAATGGGTGGGGGACATACTGGAGCTTGACGAGGACGACTGGAGGGAGATTTGGGACTTTCCCTTCTCCCCTCTGGTCTCAGCTAGGGACAAACTGGTCCAATACAAAATTGTGCATAGAGCTCACTACACGCCTTACAGGCTGCACAAGATGTCGCCGGCGCATTCTCCGGCATGCTGGCGTTGCTCCTACCAACCGGGTGACTTTTTCCACACTTTTTGGGTTTGCCCAGCAATCAAACATTATTGGAAAGAAGTACTCCAGGTGATTGCTAAGGTCACTAAGACTCGTGTTCCTTATGATCCTAAATATTGTCTGCTGGGGCTGGTGGAACAACTGTCAATGATCGTCTCCCCCCTCTGTCAGATTCTGGAAAAGCCTAGTGAATGCCAGTTTACCCCTGTATAAAGCCACCTACTTGGGCAGGGGTTGTCCACAAAAATTTGAAAAGGTATGGACCTGTTGGCTAGATGATAATACCACGGCAACGGATGCAGTAACCAATTCCTAGATTAACACTATATCTCTAGTCTGTTAGTATATTGACCCAACTACTCTCATGTTGCATTATCCTGTTGGTACCAGTTTGAGCACAGATTCTCCTGAACTGAACCTCTCCACACATTGGGGTTATAGTATAAGTTAGTTTGTTTATGTTGTATGTTGTGCCCTGTTGCAGTATGTTGCCGCATCAGAAGAACTGCCCCTGCGTGGGCAAGGTTTGGCCCCTGCGTGGGCTAATTTTGTATACTAATGAAAAATTTAATTAAAAAAAAAAGATAGTGCAGCCATAAGACCATACAAACAGAACATAATATTACAGCGCACGCATGCAAAAATGACATAAACCCCAGGGCTCTACACTAACAACATACAAATATGTGCGTTATTATGAAAATTTAACTATAGTATACTTGTCAGGAAAGGTTCCATCCGCTAGCAAAATCTATCATTTGGTGTACAGTACTGAGGTCCACCAGCAGATGTCTCCTGGCAGTTTGGAACTGTCAGGAGAGCTTTCCCTGGTGTTATGTTATCTTTGGGTCGCAGTACTGGTGTCTACCAGCGGATGGATCCTGGCAGTGTGCAGCAGACACTAAGGCTAATTGCAGGTGTGCACATAAATACCCGGCAAGCATTCACATGCTTTCCCTGGTATCGTCCTTGCGCCCTGACCTGTTAGCCTGTAACCTGTAACCTGGACCTGGACCTGGACCTGGACCTGAACCTGAACCCGATCCCATCCTGATCCTGTCCCTCCTGTGTTCCTGTTCCCTTGTAGCCTGATCCCATCCATCATCTCCCTCTCCTGTCCTGCCCTTGTTCATCTGCTAATCTGCTGTGTATGACCCTGACCTGGATAATGTTTGTGATTCTGGAACTGCCCTTTGTTATCTGCTGATCTTCTATGTATGACCAAGGCCTGGCTAACGTGTTTGATTTTGGTACTTCCCTTTGGCTGTATATATTATCTGTTGTCTGAGGGTTTCTGTTGATTAGTTGAGCACTATTTGTATATGGGGTGTTTACTTGTTTACTACTTCTCTTTAATAAACTTTATATTATTCACCTTACATGCGTTTTGGTTTCCTTTTTGCAGTCCACACAGTCTGGTCACACTTGTTCATGACAGTATACCAGGGCCATCTCTGACCAGAAGTGACTGCGCAGAGGAACCATTTGTAGTGCTGTTACTGCTACTAAGATGCAATCAGAAATAGTTGTTCTCCTTGCCTCACTGTTATTGGAGGATAACAATTATTGTCGTCTGGTATTGAAAGAGTGGGCCAGGGATCAGCTCCTGGAATGTATCCGTCTGGCCCATTCTCTGGTTGATCAGGGTAGATTGCTCTTTAAAAACGTTCAGCTCCTGATACAGGTGTGTGCTGAGCTAGCCTTGTCTAGCAGTCCTAGGCGTTGTGATGATTTTTCTCCCCCCTTCAGTAGTGATCAGGTGGAGTCTCTAGAATGGCTGTTGGAGGATGATCCGGCTTTTTTCACTGAACATTATTCCTCTTGTTCCCAGCAGGTGTTGTCTGATTGCATTTGTTCAGTACAATCCCTGATTAGACAGGCTGTTTGTAAATCAACTTTTGTTCAACTTGTGTTACAGGCCTGGTCAAGCTTGTTGTACTCAGCCTCTGTCAGTTCCCAACCACCCATTTCTGCTTCTAGATTCCAGCCTGCTGGGATGTCTTCCTCTCCGTTACCCCAACAACCACAGTTGCCGACCAATACACCCTGCTACAAATGAAGTACCAGTACCCTGTTTCCTCCTGCTGCACCTACCCTGCCTTTAACCCCTCTGCTTCTTCTCGGCTGTCTCCATCAGTTCCACTAAATCTCCCTTCAAAATCTGCTCCCTCTGTTTTACCATCCTTCCGCTCTTTGCTTCTATCAGCTGCATCCACTACCTACAGCCCCGTACCCACATACAAATCTTCAGTGGCTAAAACCAAAAAGAAGCGGAAGCTTTTCCCAACCAGTACCATCCTGCCATCACCCAATCCTGCCTCCACACCAGCTAATCCACTCCAGCCTGATGTTCCGATGCCTGCTGTTCAGCCTGTTGTGCCAGTGTCTCTGCCTGTTGTCCAGTATGATGTCTCGGTGCCTGCCTTCCAGTCTGATGTCCTAGTGCCTCCCTTCCAGTCTGATGTCCTGGTGCCTCCCTTCCAGTCTGTTGTCCTGGTGCCTCCCTTCCAGTCTGATGTCCCAGTGCCTCCCTTCCAGTCTGATGTCCCGGTTCCTCCCTTCCAGTCTGATGTCCTGGTGCCTCCCTTCAAGTCTGATGTTCCGGTGCCTGCCTTCCAGTCTGATGTTCTGGTGCCCGCTTTCCAGTCTGATGTCTCGGTACCTGCCTTCCAGTCTGATGTCCCGGTGCCCACTTTCCAGTCTGATGTCTTGGTACCTGCTTTTCAGTCTGATGTCTCAGTGCCTGCCTTCCAGTCTGATGTCTTGGTGCCTGCCTTCCAGTCTGATGTCTTGGTGCCTGCCTTCCAGTCTGATGTCTTGGTGCCTGCCTTCCAGTCTCATGTCTTGGTGCCTGCCTTGCAGTCTCATGTCTTGGTGCCTGCCTTCCAGTCTGATGTTTCCGTGTCCACGTTCCTGCCTGAAGTTCTGGTGCCTGTGTCCCCGCTTGAAGTTCTGATGCCTGTGTCCCCGCTTGAAGTTCCGGTGCCTGTGTCCCCACTTGAAGTTCCGGTGCCTGTGTCCCCGCTTGAAGTTCCGGTGTCCCCGCTTGAAGTTCCAGTGTCCCCGCTTGAAGTTCCGATGTCCCCGCTTGAAGTTCCGGTGTCTCCGCTTGAAGTTCTGGTGGCTCCGCTTGAAGTTCTGGTGGTCTCAGCCTGAAGTTCAGGTGTCCCAGTCTGGAGTCCCCGTGTCCCAGTTTGGAGTCCCTGTGTCCCAGTTTGGAGTCCCCGTGTCCCAGTCTGGAGTCCCCGTGTCCCAGTCTGGAGTCCCGGTGTCCCAGTCTGGAGTCCCGGTGTCCCAGTCTGGAGTTCCGGTGTCCCAGTCTGGAGTCCCGGTGTCCCAGTCTGGAGTCCCGGTGTCCCAGTCTGGAGTCCCTGTGTCCCAGTCTGGAGTCCCGGTGTCCCAGTCTGGAGTCCCGGTGTCCCAGTCTGGAGTTCCGGTGTCCCAGTCTGGAGTTCCGGTGTCCCAGTCTGGAGTTCCGGTGTCCCAGTCTGGGGTCCCGGTGTCCCAGTCTGGGGTCCCGGTGTCCCAGTCTGGGGTCCCGGTGTCCCAGTCTGAAGTCCCGGTGTTCCAGCCTGAAGATCCGATGTCCCAGCCTCAGCCTGAAGTTTCGTTGCCCATGTCTTAGCCTGTCTTGCCAGTGCCCGTCATCCAACTTTCTAGGCCAGTGCCTGGCATGCCTGGTCGCTGATCCGGGGCCCATTACCCAGCCCACTGGGCCGGGGCCCTTTACTCAGCTTGCTGAGCCAGTGCCTTTTACCCAGCCTGCCGTTATGGTGCTCGCTGCTTGGCCTGATGTCCCAGTGTCTGCTGCCCAGCTTGAAGACCCAGAGCCTGCTGCCCAACCTGATGACCCGGAGCCTGCTTCCCAGCTCGATGAAGCGGAGCCTGCCGCCCAGCTCGATGACCCGGAGCCTGCCACCCAGCCTGATGACCCGGAGCCTGCCGCCCAGCCCGATGACCCGGAGCCTGCCGCCCAGCCCGATGACCCGGAGCCTGCCGCCCAGCCCAGTGAACCGGAGCCTGCCGCCCAGCCCGATGACCCGGAGCCTGCCGCCCAGCTCGATGTCCCGGAGCTTGCCGCCCAGCTCGATGACCCGGAGCCTGCCGCCCAGATCGATGACCCGGAGCCTGCCGCGCAGCTCGATGACCCGCAGCCTGCCTCCCAGCTCGATGACCCAGAGCCTGCCGCCCAGCTCTTTGACCCGGAGACCGCGGTCTGCCCTGATGTGCCCGCTGTCTGCCCTGATGTGCCCGCTGTCTGCCCTGATGTGCCCGCTGCCCAGTTCGATGTATCCACTGCCCAGCTTGATGTGCCCGCTGCCCAACTTGATGTGCCCGCTGCCCAGCTTGATGTGCCCGCTGTCCAGCTTGATGTAGCTCCGTCCATTGTCCGGCTTGATACCATGGACTTATTACATGCCCAGCTTGATTTGCCTTTGCCCACTGCTCAGCTTGATGCCATGGACTATTCGCTGTTACATATAGTTGGAGCGCCCGGAGGTCGCTCCTTTGGTGGGGGGGGGTACTGTCAGGAAAGGTTCCATCCGCTGGTAATATCTATCATTTGGCGTGCAGTACTGAGGTCCACCAGCAGGTGTCTCCTGGCAGTTTGGAACTGTCAGGAGAGCTTTCTCCTGCTGGTGTTATGTCATCTTTTAGCCACAGTACTGGCGTCCATCAGCGGATGGATCCTGGCAGTGTGGAGCAGACAGCACCTCCTGCGATCAGGTGTCACCTGAGGCTAATTGCAGGTGTGCATATAAATACCCGGCAAGCGTTCACCTGTTTTCCCTGGTATCGTCCTTGCGCCTGCAACCTTTAACCTGAACCTGAACCAGAGCCTGAACCTGTACCTGAGCTTGTACCCGATCCCATCCTGATCCTGTTCCTCCTGTGTTCCTGTTCCCTTGTAGCCTTATCCCATCCATCATCTCCCTCTCCTGTCCTGCCCTTTGTTATCTGCTGATCTTCTGTGTATGACCCTGACCTGGCTAACGTGTTTGATTTTGGTACTTCCCTTTGGCTGTATATATTATCTGTTGTCTGTGGGTTTCTGTTGGTTAGTTGAGCGCTATTTGTATTTGGGGTGTTTACTTGTTTACTACTTATCGTTAATAAACTTTATATTATTCACCTTACATGCGTTTTGGTTTCCTTTTTGCAGTCCACACAGTCTGGTCACGCCTGTTCATGACCATACTGTATAAAGCAGTCATCACTAAATGGCGTACCACAGTCTGGATCCAGACTGAGTTACTGTCCTATCCAGACCACTGAGGTCCCGCCATTTAGGAGCCAGCTTTTCACCACAAGCCTTGACTACTGTCATTGACACAGGGCGTCCTAGCAACTAATCATCATCTTGTCCATAAGAAAAGTTAAAGAGGAGCTCCAGTCTCTCCCAATAAAGTTAAAAGTCAGCAGCTACAAATAACTGATAAATAGCTGATAACTTTTAATATAAGGACACTTACCTGTCCAGGGATCCAGTGATGTCGGCAACCAAGCTGATTCTTCAATCGGCTTCGGGTGCAGGCGCCGGCATCTTCACTAAGGGAAACTGGCAGTGAAGCCTTCAAGTGGAGTTTCCCCTTTTGGGTAGAGCTCTGCTTTAACTCTGGCTGCTTCCGCCCACCTCTCAGAACTGAAGAGTCTCTCGCTCCTTGCTTTGCCTACAATAACAGCCGCCAAGACATTGGGGAAAATCCAGCTCCTGCCGCTCAGAAATGTACAGCCTCCCGCTCTCCTCTGTGTGCCCATGTAAGTAAAAGAGTAAAGGGGCAGAGGAGATGACAGTATGTGTGTGTGTGTGTGTGTGTGTGGGGGGGGGGGTGCACTGGGCCAGAGGACATGGCTGTAATGGCAGTGAACAGGGGGGAGCAGTAGACCAGAGGACACTGCTGTTGTGGCAGTGATTTGAAGGGGGGCAGTGATCCCCACACCGTTAGCGGCTGAGATGTGAGGGAGGACACCACTGTGAAGGCAGTGATGTGAGGGGAAGCAGAGGACACCCTGGGGGGTGAGGTGAAGAGGGGGCAGAGGACATGGATGTGGGGACTGTCATGTGAAGAGGGGACAGAGGACACCCTGTGGAGGTGGGTGAAGTGAAGAGGGGGCAGACAGACACCCTGGGGGGGGGGGGGGTGATGTGAAGGGGGTATTGGGCACTGATGTGGGGTCTGTGATTTGAAGGGGGGCAGAGGACACCTGGGGGGGTGATGTGAGTGGGAGCAGAGGACACCCTGGGGGGGTGATGTGAAGCGGGGGGAGAGGACACTGATGTGGGGGCTATGATGTGAAGGGGGGGCAGAGGACACCCTGGGGGGCTGTGATGTGAAGACAGGGCAGAGGAAACCCTGGGGGTGGGGGTGATGTGAAGGGAGAGCGGAGGACACTACTGTGAAAGGAGTAACTGTGATATGCAGAAGGGACAGAGGATCTAATGTAAGAATGGGATTGTGATTTAAGAGGAGGGGACTGTGAATTCAAGGATCTGAGTCATCACACAAGCGTGATTTGGACCTCGGTTGGAAGAAAATGTTACTGATTGGGGCGAACAAGTGGAGCTTCCCCTTTTTGGGAAGAGCTCCGCTTTAACTCCGGCTGACCCCGCCCGCCAGTCGCTCAGAACTGAACAGTCTCCCGCTCCTTGCTCTGCCTACAATTACAGCCACCAAGGCTTGGGGGAAAATCCCACTCTCCTCTGTGTGCCCATGTAGGTAAAAGAGTAAAGGGGCAGAGGAGATGGCAGTGATGTGTAGGGGGTGGGGGGGGGGGGCTATGGGCAGTGGACCAGAGGACATAGCTGTGATGGCAGTGAGGTGGGGGGACAGTAGACCAGCGGACACTGCTGTGATGGCAGTGATTTGAAGGGGGGCAGTGGTCCCCACACCGTTGGGGGCTGAGATATGAGGGAGGACACCACTGTGAAGACAGTGATGTGAGGGGGAGAAGAGGACACCCTTTGGGGGGGCGAAAGGTGGGTGAGGTGAAGAGGACATGGATGTGGGGACTCACAGAAGCGTGATTCGGGTCCTCGGTTGGAAGAAAATTTTACTGATTGGACCTCTGTGAATTTTAATTCATTACCCTTGGTATAAATGTCACAACAGATTCCACAGTATATTGTGAGAGGAAACAGTTATTAGAAGATCAGTTTTAGGGTTTACAAACGCTTACAAACCCAATAACATCAATATTTTGCAAATAACTTCTTCAAAGAGGAACTGCAGTCTGCTCACAAAATTTGTAATAAAAACGTCTATGCCATTCTGAAGCTTCCCTTCAACCACTTTGCATATTATTTTATATATACTGTGATTCTGTACTTGCCAAATATGCTGCAGAAATCTCCCTCCACTGAATCTGGCTGCATCCATTTTAACTGTGGGCAGCTGAAGATGCTGCCTCTTTACTTCCTAGATTTATACAGATACACAGAGGCACACCTCCAGCTCTGCAGTCTTGCAGCTCTCATTGGCCCTCTTTTGACTCATCCCCCCTCCCTTCCTGGCAAACTCTCAGGAGAGAGCTGTGCATGATGTCATAAGCCCAGGCTTTTTTTTACCAGACAAGTGGGCTGTATAAGGTATTTACTGGCAGAAAAAAAAGTTTTACTATCCAAAGTTAAAACAACAAGGGCAGATGATTTAATAGATGGAAAGTTTGAATTCAGTACTTTTTTTATTCTTTTCATAGCAGTACAAGTTATACATTTCTCCATACATTTTATTCCAGATACATAATCTTGCTTCTAACATTCACCCGCCCCCCAAAAAATAAATAAATAAATAAAAAATTAAAAAAGAAGGGGGCAAAACTCAACGACAACAAAAATAGATTTCCTCCCCCTGCTGTATCTCTCCCCACCCCCCGCGACCCCAAAAGCCCCCGCCCCATCCTCCCATCCTCTACCCAGACCCAACATTGTCCCTCTCCCATATTGATTCATCTTTTATTTTCATTGTCCCAGGCCTCTACCCATCTTTTCCAGATAGCGTCAAATTTATCTTGGCTCCCTCTATGTGTATAAATAAATTCCTCCTTTATTATGGCTTCTTTTATTTGTGTTCTCCATTCTTCGACCGTTGGGGGGTATATAGATATCCACTTCTGAGCAATTAGCTTTCATGCCTGAAACAAGCCTCTCGTCATTGCGGTATGGGTATGTTTTGAAATATTTGGTTCCTCCACTATATTTAATAAACATAAATTTGGATCTAGTGAAATTTCTATATCCAATGTGCTATTTATGTTTTTAATTATATCCTGCCAGTAACGATGGAGTTTGGGGCATTTCCACAACATGTGTATTAGATTAGCCGGTGCACCACTGCATCGGGGGCATAAGGGGGATTCCCTGCATTTCCATTTAAATAGTTTTTCGGGGGTATAGTATGATCTATGTGTAATAAAAAGTTGTGTTAATTTTTGAGTAGCTGACAGAGATACCTTTGGGATCGCAGACAAGACCTCCGACCACTGAGCGTCAGTCAGTGCTCCCAGGTCTCGTTCCCACTGCGACCTGGCCGGTACCACTATCGTTTCCTTAAATTTACACTGCAATATCTCATATATTTCAGAGATAAGTCCCTTCTTTTGATCCCTTTTCTTCAACAGTATTGTTATTTTAGAGACATTAAGCTTAAATACAGATGTACGGGCCTGGACATGAAAAGCATGTCTAAGCTGGAGATACTGAAAGAACCTCTGTCTTGGAATCCCGAATTCCTCAGATATTTGCGCAAATGATTTTATCTTATCGTTCCAAAACAGTTGTTCCACATATCTCAGCCCCTGAGTTTGCCAAAGCCCAAATCCCTCCAATCTCTGCACTTCCTCATAATTTGCGTTATAGATGGAAAGTTGATGGAAGATGGTAGATGGAAAGTTGAAAAAATGACTGAAGGTCCGCTTTAACTTCTAGGTAATCCTTTTCTATTCCAGGCCTTTGACGGAAACTGATAAGGATGTACATTTGGGAGCTGTCATTGCTGACTTTGTTTTTTTAAGTGCAGATTTTGGGGCTGTCACTGACTTCATTACCTACCGAGACACTGACCTGGAATAATTATGTAGAACATGGTCTTTGGTTCTGGTCAGCTTGATCAATGAGCATCTGCAAAATTCACATTTATCAGTGGCAGTTCCAGCCTGCCCTACCTCTTCTGTAAGCAATGAACACGCTGCAACTTGCATGAACCACAATTAAAGGTATAACACATACAGGAAGATAAAAACCAACCCTGTCCTTTGCTGTTATGCTTAAATGTAGAAAATTGAGTACTGTCTGTGATACTTTTTTTATTTGCACTAACATACAATTTTTAAGGACAAGCTTTCGGGGTATGTCCCCTTCTTCAAAGTCCAAGCAGTACTGATTCACAAATTTTTAAGCAGAATGTACAGCTACAATCAAATCAAGTATGCTTAAATGTAAAAAAGACAAGCATTGGAAAATCTGAATAATAATATATTTGGCATATGTTATTTATTTGAATTGTCTTGAATTAGAGTTTATTTAGGGGCATCACAAGAAAAAAGACAAAAACAAAACAAAAAACAATACTAGTGTGCTGCCAATAATGTGTTGAATCAGAATCAAAGCCTGAAACTTGTATCAGCTTCCTATTGTAATCTTTTACATCTTAAAAAGGCAATAGTGCCCCCCTCTGGGTCAATTAGAGTAATGTATGTGGGCTTTTAGTTTTATGAAATGATATGCTTTTAGTTGATATAAACCATATTTTTTGTTCTTCATGGTAATGTTTCTAACTTAAAAATAGCAAAAAATTTGCTGTGGTCTGATCACTAAAAATGTAATGAAAAGAATTTTTAGATTTTCTTCACAAGAAGGTTAGAATGTAACTATTCAATGTGACATAGGCAGTATGTGGTAATGCAATAGATGTGCTAGACATCTACAGTATCTTATAATATTGCTATATGTCTTCTCTGCCCTTTGGCTTAAATTTTCTTTTAGCTAGAAAATTTAGAAAGGTAACATTTAATCAGCCCGGAGAAGCTTTAGAGCTTACAGACTGATAGCATTCTGTCAGACCAAGTCATAGAAACGGAATGGATTATTTTATGTTCTGCTGCAAGTGTATACCTTGCAAAAACAGATATTGAGGGAATAAACCAATACAGTTAAAATAGAAATGAAATAAGGCAGAAATACAAGTAATAAATGAAAAGAAATATTTACAGTGTTTGGTTATCATAAAAAATATGGGGATGCGGCAAATCTGTAAAAATAGAATACTTGCTAAATTGCTGTAATTTCTGTGAGATGCAACAGATAAGTCAGTATGGAATCGATCTAAAATAAATAGGATATGAGAATATCCTTGGGGCAATCATTGAGCAGTAAGGATATGCAGTAACCTCTAGCAACCAATCAGTGAGCAGTAATAATGTGCAGTAACACAAGAGAGTAGCACAAGATTGTAGACCTATTCATAATTCTCCTTCAGGAAAAACAAGAGTTGGCAAAAGTATATTACCTCTGGTTAACATGGTAGGCATCAGTCCTCTCTCTTCCCTTTACTAAGGTGATCAGATTTTTAAAATTAATTCTGGAGACATGTTTTTTTTTTAAATTATTGGCAAATAGTAAACTATTTTATAAGCATATTTTCCTCAAATGATATATGCAGTGTATGTGGTATGTGTTTATATAATGATTGTATGATATATACGTTGTTTCTGTAAATAATTTCATACCAGCCCTATAGCATTATTATACCAGCCCAACCACATAACGTAATTTATTTTCTTGTTCATAAAAGGGAAAACCATGCATTTTAAAGCATATTTGAAGAGTGTATTATACTCACCAGTGCCCATCAGCTCAGCTTCATCATTGCCCACCAATGCAGCCTGATCAGTGCCCATCAATTCAGCTTCACCAGTGTCCATCAGCTTAGCCTCATCAATGCAGCCAGGGCCATCTTTAATATTGATTGGACCCTGGGCAAACATTTTTTTGCGCCCCCTCCATGCAATTTTGCTCTCCACCTGCTCTGAGACATACAATAAATAGCAGCTAGACTCAAAATCAGTTTACTGAATCAGATCAGGCAGCGATTGCAATTGGTTGCCAGAGGTTACAGTGTATCATTATCGCTCACTGACTGGCTGCTAGAGGTTACAGCACACATTATGGCTCACTGTTTATTTGTTGGAGGTTACAGCACATGACTTCTGCTTGTTGATTGGTTGCTAGAGATTACTGTGCATCAATACTGCTCACTGATTGGTTGCTATAGGTTACTGCACATTATTACTGCTCACTGATTGGTTGCTAGAGGTTACTGCATATCCTTACTGCTCAATGATTGGTTTCAAGAGGTTAGTGCACATTCACAGTAACCACCAATGTAGAGAGGGATTTACACTGACCACCAGTGTAAGGGGGAACTTCACACTCACACTGGCCACTAGTGTGAAGGAAGGAATTGTACAACAAGCCCCAATGTAATGAGAAGATTTACACTGACCAACAATGTAACTGAAACATTTAGCCTGCGCTTACATTTGTGTGTGATGGGAGCACATGCAAAATCGCTTTCCTGACACCACAGAAACGTGCTGCCCTTTAGCAGTTACACAACAGTGTCATTAATTGTTAATGACACCCTCGTGCATCTGCTGAGATGTGCGTATTCACATGCACCAAAATTCAGACTGCCGTGGCATCATGTTATTTTGAAAAAGTGTTCCACCTCCAATTTGGTTACCTTTGCAGAACAGCTGATGTTTGGCTTAATGACCCCAGTAGTAAGCAGGACTTTCAAGTAAGCCCCTTTACCTCCCTATTGGGCAGCATTTAGCAGAAGTGATGGTGAATATGACCTCAGGGGGCATGATACACATATGAATGCCGCCTTTATTTACATATCAATGCTGCCGGTCCACGGCTATTTATAGTGCCTTGCAAAAGTATTCACCCCCCTTGGCATTTTTCGTGTTTTGTTGCCTCACAACCTGGAATTAACATGGATTGTTTGAGGATTTGCATCACTTAATTTACAGAACATGCCCACAAGCAAACAAGCAAACAGCAAATAGGACAAAATAACAGAAAAAGTCAATGCGCATACCTATTCACCCCCCTAAAGTCAATACTTTGTAAAGCCGCTATCACAGCTCTAAGTCGCTTTGGATAAGTCTCTATGAGCTTGCCACACCTTACCACTGGGATTTTTGCCCATTCCTCCTTGCAAAACTGCTCAACCTCCTTCAAGTTGGATGGTTTGCGTTTGTAAACAGCAATCTTTAAGTCTGACCACAGATTTTCTATCGGATTGAAGTCTGGGCTTTGACTAGGCCATTCCAACACATTTACGTGTTTCCCCTTAAACCACTCAAGTGTTGCTTTAGCAGTGTGTTTGGGGTCATTGTTCTGCTGGAAGGTGAACCTCCATCCTAGCCTCAAATCACACACAGAGTGGTACAGGTTTTGCTCAAGAATATCCCTGTATTTAGCACCATCCATCTTTCCCTCAACTCTGATCTGTTTCCCAGTCCCGACTGCTGAAAAACATCCTCACAGCATGATACTGCCACCACCATGTTTCACTGTGGGGATGGTGTTCTTTGGGTGATGTGATGTGTTGGGTTTGCGCCACACATAGCATTTTCTTTGATGGCCAAAAAGTTACATTTTAGTCTCATCAGACCAGAGCACCTTCCTCCATACATTTTAGGAGTCTCCCACATGCCTTTTCGCAAACTCAAAATGTGCCATTTTGTTTTTTGCCAAAAGTAATGGCTTTCTTCTGGCCACTCTGCCATAAAGCCCAACTCTATAGAGCATACGGCTTATTGTCGTCCTATGTACATATACTCCAGTCTCTGCTGTGGAACTCTGCAGCTCCTCCAGGGTTACCTTAGATCTCTGTGCTGCCTCTCTGATAGTTTTATGTATATGTTTTTCTAATTTTACTTCATAAACTTAGACTATTGTGTTCTGATCCCTCACATATAATTCAGATTAAAAAAAAACATTGAACCAAAGGCTGTTATGTAACAAAATAGGTAAAAAGCCAAGGGGGTGAATACTTTTGCAAGGTACTGTACATATCAATGTTGCCGCTATTTACATATTATTGCACGTTATTTACATGTAAACACAGGGTTTGCAGGTGAGTCATTTGTACACGGTAATAGGGCAGAGCTGAGCAGCATTAGTAACAGAACTTCACACTGAGATATCGGGACACAGCACGGGACTAAAACTTCAAGGGACAAGGTAATTTAAACTGGGATAGTTGGCAAGTATGAAGCAGCTGTTTTGGGCCCCACAACAATGATGGGGCCCAGGGCAGCTGCCCCTTTTGCATTGCCTTAAAAACGGTCCTGAATGCAGCCTCACCAGTGCCAATCAATGCAGCCTCCCCAGTACCCATCAAGGCAGCATCAACAGTGCCCATCAATGCAGCTTCACCAGTGCCCATCAATGCAGCCTGATCAGTGCCCATCATTATAACCTCACCAGTGTCCATCAATGCAGCCTCAGCAGTGCTCATCAGCTCAGCCTCATCAATGCAGCCTCACCTGTGGCAATCAATGCAGCCTCACCAGTTCCCATCAATGCAGCTTCACCAGTGCCTATCAATGCAGCCTGATCAATTCCCATCAATGGAGTATCACCAGTGTCCATCAATGCAGTCACACCAGTGCCCACCCAATGCAGCATCACCAGTGTCCATCAATGCAGCCTGTTCAGTGCCCATCAATGCAGCCTATTCAGTGCCCATTAATGCAGCCTGTTCAGTGCCCATCAATGCAGCCTGTTTAGTGCCCATCAGCTCAGTCTGTTCAGTGCTCATAAATGCAGCCTGTTCAGTGCCAATTAGCTCAGCCTGTTCAGTGCTCATCAGCTCAGCCTGTACAGTACCCATAAGCTCAGCCGTTCAGTGCCCAGCAGCCCAGCCTGTTGAGTGCCCATCAGCCCCAGCCTGTTCAGTGCGCATCAGCTCAGCCAGTTCAGTTCCCAGCAGCCCAGTCTGTTCAGTGACCAGTAGTTCAGCCTGTTCAGTGCCAGCAGCCCAGCCTGTTCAGTGCCCATCAGCCCAGCCTGTTCAGTGCCCAGCAGCTCAGCCTGTTCAGTGCCCAGCATCCCAGCCTGTTCAGTGCCTATCAGCCCAGCCTGTTCAGTGCCCATCAGCCCAGCCTATTTAGTGCCCAGCAGCTCAGCATGGTCAGTGCCCAGCATCTCAGCCTGTTCAGTGCCCAGCAGCTCAGCCTGTTCAGTGTCCATCAGCCCTGCCTGTTCAGTGCCCAGCAACTCAGCCTGTTCAGTGCCCATCAGCCCCAGCCTGTTCAGTGTCTATCAGCTCAGCCTGTTTTGTGTCCAGCAGCTCAGCCTGGTCAGTGCCCATCAGCCCAGCCTGTTCAGTGCCTATCAGCCCAGCCTGTTCAGTGCCCAGAAGCCCAGCCTGTTCAGTGCCCATCAGCCCAGCCTGTTCAGTGCCCAGAAGCCCAGCCTGTTCAGTGCCCATTAGCTCAGTCTTTTCAGTGCCCATAAATGCAGCCTGTTCAGTGCCTATCAGCTCAGCCTGTTCAGTGCCCATCAGCTCAGCCTGTTCAGTGCACATCAGCTAAGCATTTTCTGTGCCCAGAATCCCAGCCTGTTCAGTGCCCAGCAGCCCAGCCTGTTCAGTGCCCATCAGCCCCAGCCTGTTCAGTGCCCATCAGCCCAAGCCCGTTCAGTGCCCATCAGCTTAGCCTGTTCAGTTCACAGCAGCTCAGCCTGTTCAGTGCCCAGCAGCCAAGCCTGTTCAGTGTCCAGCAGCTCAGCCTGTTCAGTGTCCATCAGCCCAGTCTGTTCAGTGCCAAGATACTCAGCCTGTTCAGTGCCCAGTAGCCCAGCCTGTTCAGTGCCCAGCAGCCCAGCCTGTTCAGTGCCCAGCAGCTCAGCCTGTTCAGTGCTCATCAGCCCATCCTTTTCAGTGCCCACCAGCCCAGCCTGTTCAGTGCCCAGAAGCTCAGTCTGTTCAGTGCCCTTAATGCAGCCTGTTCAGTTCCCATCACCTCAGCCTGGTCAGTGACCATCATCCCAGCCTGTTCAGTGCTCAGCAGCTCAGCCTGTTCAGTGCCCAGCAACTCAGCCTGTTCAGTGCTCATCAGCCCAGCCTGTTCAGTGCCCATCAGCCTGTTCAGTGCCCAGAAGCTCAGTCTATTCAGTGCCCTTAATGCAGCCTGTTCAGTGCCCATCAGCTCAGCCTGTTCAGTGCCCATCAGCCCAGCCTGTTCACTGCCCATCAGCCCAGACTGTTCAGTGCCCATCACCCCAGCCCATTCAGTACCCAGCAACTCAGACTGTTCAGTGCCCAGCAGCCCAGTCTGTTCAGTGACCAGCAGCTCACCTTGTTCAGTGCCCATCAGCCCAGCCTGTTCAGTGCCCAGCAGCCCAGCCTGTTCAGTGCCCAGAAGCTCAGCCTGTTCAGTACCCGGCATCCCAGCCTGTTCAGTGCCCATCAGCCCAGTCTGTTCGGTGTCCAGCAGCTCAGCCCGTTCAGTGCCCATCAGCCCAGCCTGTTCAGTGCCAAGCAGCTCAGCCTGTTTAGTGCCCAGCAGCTCAGCCTGTTTAGTGTCCATCAGCCCTGCCTGTTTAGTGTCCATCAGCCCTGCCTGTTCAGTGCCCAGCAGCCCAGCCTGTTCAGTGCCCAGCAGCCCCGGCTGTTCAGTGCCCATCAGCCCAGCCTGTTCAGTGCCCATCAGCCCAGCCTGTTCAGTGCCCATCAGCCCAGTCTGTTCAGTGTCCATCAGCCCTGCCTGTTCAGTGCCCAGCAACTCAGCCTGTTCAGTGCCCAGCGGCCAAGCCTGTTCAGTGTCTATCAGCTCAGCCTGTTCTGTGTCCAGCAGCACAGCCTGGTCAGTGCCCATCAGCCCAGCCTGTTCAGTGCCCATGAGCCCAGCCTGTTCAGTGCCCTTAATGCAGCCTGTTCAGTGCCCATCACCTCAGCCTGGTCAGTGCCCATCATCCCAGCCTGTTCAGTGCCCAGCAGCCCAGCCTGTTCAGTGCCCAGCAGCTCAGCCTGTTCAGTGCCCATCAGCCCAGCCTGTTCAGTGCCCATCAGCCTGTTCAGTGCCCAGAAGCTCAGTCTGTTCAGTGCCCTTAATGCAGCCTGTTCAGTGCCCATCAGCTCAGCCTGTTCAGTGCCCATCAGCCCAGCCTGTTCACTGCCCATCAGCCCAGACTGTTCAGTGCCCATCACCCCAGCCCATTTAGTGCCCAGCAACTCAGACTGTGCAGTGCCCAGCAGCCCAGTCTGTTCAGTGATTAGCAGCTCAGCCTGTTCAGTGCCCAGCAGCCCAGCCTGTTCAGTGCCCATCAGCCCAGCCTGTTCAGTGCCCAGCAGCCCAGCCTGTTCAGTGCCCAGCAGCCCAGCCTGTTCAGTGCCCAGAAGCTCAGCCTGTTCAGTACCCGGCATCCCAGCCTGTTCAGTGTCCATCAGCCCAGTCTGTTCAATGTCCAGCAGCTCAGCCTGTTCAGTGCCCATCAGCCCAGCCTGTTCAGTGCCCAGCAGCTCAGCCTGTTCAGTGCCCAGCAGCTCAGCCTGTTTAGTGTCCATCAGCCCTGCCTGTTTAGTGTCCATCAGCCCTGCCTGTTCAGTGCCCAGCAGCCCAGCCTGTTCAGTGCCCAGCAGCCCCGACTGTTCAGTGCCTATCAGCCCAGCCTGTTCAGTGCCCATCAGCCCAGCCTGTTCAGTGCCCATCAGCCCTGCCTGTTTAGTGTCCATCAGCCCTGCCTGTTCAGTGCCCAGCAGCCCAGCCTGTTTAGTGCCCAGCAGCCCTGGCTGTTCAGTGCCCATCAGCCCAGCCTGTTCAGTGCCCATCAGCCCAGCCTGTTCAGTGCCCATCAGCCCAGCCTGTTCAGTGCCCATCAGCCCAGTCTGTTCAGTGTCCATCAGCCCTGCCTGTTCAGTGCCCAGTAACTCAGCCTGTTCAGTGCCCAGCGGCCAAGCCTGTTCAGTGTCTATCAGCTTAGCCTGTTCTGTGTCCAGCAGCTCAGCCTGGTCAGTGCCCATCAGCCCAGCCTGTTCAGTGCCCATCAGCCCAGCCTGTTCAGTGCCCAGAAGCCCAGCCTGTTCAGTGCCCAGAAGCCCAGTCTGTTCAGTGCCCATAACCCCCAGCTTGTTCAGTGCCCATCAGCCCAGCCTGTTCAGTGCCCATTAGCTCTGTCTTTTCAGTGCCCATAAATGCAGCCTGTTCAGTGTCCATCAGCTCAGCCTGTTCAGTGCCCATCAGCTCAGCCTGTTCAGTGCCCATCAGCTAAGCCTGTACAGTGCCCATCAGCTAAGCCTGTACAGTGCCCAGCATCCCAGCCTGTTCAGTGCCCAGCAGCCCAGCCTGTTCAGTACCCATCAGCCCCGGCTGTTCAGTGCCCATGAGCCCAGCCTGTTCAGTGCCCATCAGCCCAGCCTGTTCAGTGCCCATTAGCTCTGTCTTTTCAGTGCCCATAAATGCAGTCTGTTCAGTGTCCATCAGCTCAGCCTGTACAGTGCCCATTAGCTAAGCCTGTACAGTGCCCAGCATCCCAGCCTGTTCAGTGCCCAGCAGCCCAGCCTGTTCAGTGCCCAGAAGCCCAGTCTGTTCAGTGCCCATGAGCCCAGCCTGTTCAGTGCCCATCAGCCCAGCCTGTTCAGTGCCCATCAGCCCTGCCTGTTTAGTGTCCATCAGCCCTGCCTGTTCAGTGCCCAGCAGCCCAGCCTGCTTAGTGCCCAGTAGCCCTGGCTGTTCAGTGCCCATCAGCCCAGCCTGTTCAGTGCCCATCAGCCCAGCCTGTTCAGTGCCCATCAGCCCAGCCTGTTCAGTGCCCATCAGCCCAGTCTGTTCAGTGTCCATCAGCCCTGCCTGTTCAGTGCCCAGTAACTCAGCCTGTTCAGTGCCCAGCGGCCAAGCCTGTTCAGTGTCTATCAGCTTAGCCTGTTCTGTGTCCAGCAGCTCAGCCTGGTCAGTGCCCATCAGCCCAGCCTGTTCAGTGCCCATCAGCCCAGCCTGTTCAGTGCCCAGAAGCCCAGCCTGTTCAGTGCCCAGAAGCCCAGTCTGTTCAGTGCCCATAACCCCCAGCTTGTTCAGTGCCCATCAGCCCAGCCTGTTCAGTGCCCATTAGCTCTGTCTTTTCAGTGCCCATAAATGCAGCCTGTTCAGTGTCCATCAGCTCAGCCTGTTCAGTGCCCATCAGCTCAGCCTGTTCAGTGCCCATCAGCTAAGCCTGTACAGTGCCCATCAGCTAAGCCTGTACAGTGCCCAGCATCCCAGCCTGTTCAGTGCCCAGCAGCCCAGCCTGTTCAGTACCCATCAGCCCCGGCTGTTCAGTGCCCATGAGCCCAGCCTGTTCAGTGCCCATCAGCCCAGCCTGTTCAGTGCCCATTAGCTCTGTCTTTTCAGTGCCCATAAATGCAGTCTGTTCAGTGTCCATCAGCTCAGCCTGTACAGTGCCCATTAGCTAAGCCTGTACAGTGCCCAGCATCCCAGCCTGTTCAGTGCCCAGCAGCCCAGCCTGTTCAGTGCCCAGAAGCCCAGTCTGTTCAGTGCCCATGAGCCCAGCCTGTTCAGTGCCCATCAGCCCAGCCTGTTCAGTGCCCAGCAACTCAGCCTGTTCAGTGCCCATCAGCCCCAGCCTGTTCAGTGTCTATCAGCTCAGCCTGTTTTGTGTCCAGCAGCTCAGCCTGGTCAGTGCCCATCAGCCCAGCCTGTTCAGTGCCCATCAGCCCAGCCTGTTCAGTGCCCAGAAGCCCAGCCTGTTCAGTGCCCATCAGCCCAGCCTGTTCAGTGCCCAGAAGCCCAGCCTGTTCAGTGCCCATTAGCTCAGTCTTTTCAGTGCCCATAAATGCAGCCTGTTCAGTGCCTATCAGCTCAGCCTGTTCAGTGCCCATCAGCTCAGCCTGTTCAGTGCACATCAGCTAAGCATTTTCTGTGCCCAGAATCCCAGCCTGTTCAGTGCCCAGCAGCCCAGCCTGTTCAGTGCCCATCAGCCCCAGCCTGTTCAGTGCCCATCAGCCCAAGCCCGTTCAGTGCCCATCAGCTTAGCCTGTTCAGTTCACAGCAGCTCAGCCTGTTCAGTGCCCAGCAGCCAAGCCTGTTCAGTGTCCAGCAGCTCAGCCTGTTCAGTGTCCATCAGCCCAGTCTGTTCAGTGCCAAGATACTCAGCCTGTTCAGTGCCCAGTAGCCCAGCCTGTTCAGTGCCCAGCAGCCCAGCCTGTTCAGTGCCCAGCAGCTCAGCCTGTTCAGTGCTCATCAGCCCATCCTTTTCAGTGCCCACCAGCCCAGCCTGTTCAGTGCCCAGAAGCTCAGTCTGTTCAGTGCCCTTAATGCAGCCTGTTCAGTTCCCATCACCTCAGCCTGGTCAGTGACCATCATCCCAGCCTGTTCAGTGCTCAGCAGCTCAGCCTGTTCAGTGCCCAGCAACTCAGCCTGTTCAGTGCTCATCAGCCCAGCCTGTTCAGTGCCCATCAGCCTGTTCAGTGCCCAGAAGCTCAGTCTATTCAGTGCCCTTAATGCAGCCTGTTCAGTGCCCATCAGCTCAGCCTGTTCAGTGCCGATCAGCCCAGCCTGTTCACTGCCCATCAGCCCAGACTGTTCAGTGCCCATCACCCCAGCCCATTCAGTACCCAGCAACTCAGACTGTTCAGTGCCCAGCAGCCCAGTCTGTTCAGTGACCAGCAGCTCACCTTGTTCAGTGCCCATCAGCCCAGCCTGTTCAGTGCCCAGCAGCCCAGCCTGTTCAGTGCCCAGAAGCTCAGCCTGTTCAGTACCCGGCATCCCAGCCTGTTCAGTGCCCATCAGCCCAGTCTGTTCGGTGTCCAGCAGCTCAGCCCGTTCAGTGCCCATCAGCCCAGCCTGTTTAGTGCCCAGCAGCTCAGCCTGTTTAGTGTCCATCAGCCCTGCCTGTTTAGTGTCCATCAGCCCTGCCTGTTCAGTGCCCAGCAGCCCAGCCTGTTCAGTGCCCAGCAGCCCCGGCTGTTCAGTGCCCATCAGCCCAGCCTGTTCAGTGCCCATCAGCCCAGCCTGTTCAGTGCCCATCAGCCCAGTCTGTTCAGTGTCCATCAGCCCTGCCTGTTCAGTGCCCAGCAACTCAGCCTGTTCAGTGCCCAGCGGCCAAGCCTGTTCAGTGTCTATCAGCTCAGCCTGTTCTGTGTCCAGCAGCACAGCCTGGTCAGTGCCCATCAGCCCAGCCTGTTCAGTGCCCATGAGCCCAGCCTGTTCAGTGCCCTTAATGCAGCCTGTTCAGTGCCCATCACCTCAGCCTGGTCAGTGCCCATCATCCCAGCCTGTTCAGTGCCCAGCAGCCCAGCCTGTTCAGTGCCCAGCAGCTCAGCCTGTTCAGTGCCCATCAGCCCAGCCTGTTCAGTGCCCATCAGCCTGTTCAGTGCCCAGAAGCTCAGTCTGTTCAGTGCCCTTAATGCAGCCTGTTCAGTGCCCATCAGCTCAGCCTGTTCAGTGCCCATCAGCCCAGCCTGTTCACTGCCCATCAGCCCAGACTGTTCAGTGCCCATCACCCCAGCCCATTTAGTGCCCAGCAACTCAGACTGTGCAGTGCCCAGCAGCCCAGTCTGTTCAGTGATTAGCAGCTCAGCCTGTTCAGTGCCCAGCAGCCCAGCCTGTTCAGTGCCCATCAGCCCAGCCTGTTCAGTGCCCAGCAGCCCAGCCTGTTCAGTGCCCAGCAGCCCAGCCTGTTCAGTGCCCAGAAGCTCAGCCTGTTCAGTACCCGGCATCCCAGCCTGTTCAGTGTCCATCAGCCCAGTCTGTTCAATGTCCAGCAGCTCAGCCTGTTCAGTGCCCATCAGCCCAGCCTGTTCAGTGCCCAGCAGCTCAGCCTGTTCAGTGCCCAGCAGCTCAGCCTGTTTAGTGTCCATCAGCCCTGCCTGTTTAGTGTCCATCAGCCCTGCCTGTTCAGTGCCCAGCAGCCCAGCCTGTTCAGTGCCCAGCAGCCCCGACTGTTCAGTGCCTATCAGCCCAGCCTGTTCAGTACCCATCAGCCCAGCCTGTTCAGTGCCCATCAGCCCTGCCTGTTTAGTGTCCATCAGCCCTGCCTGTTCAGTGCCCAGCAGCCCAGCCTGTTTAGTGCCCAGCAGCCCTGGCTGTTCAGTGCCCATCAGCCCAGCCTGTTCAGTGCCCATCAGCCCAGCCTGTTCAGTGCCCATCAGCCCAGCCTGTTCAGTGCCCATCAGCCCAGTCTGTTCAGTGTCCATCAGCCCTGCCTGTTCAGTGCCCAGTAACTCAGCCTGTTCAGTGCCCAGCGGCCAAGCCTGTTCAGTGTCTATCAGCTTAGCCTGTTCTGTGTCCAGCAGCTCAGCCTGGTCAGTGCCCATCAGCCCAGCCTGTTCAGTGCCCATCAGCCCAGCCTGTTCAGTGCCCAGAAGCCCAGTCTGTTCAGTGCCCATAACCCCCAGCTTGTTCAGTGCCCATCAGCCCAGCCTGTTCAGTGCCCATTAGCTCTGTCTTTTCAGTGCCCATAAATGCAGCCTGTTCAGTGTCCATCAGCTCAGCCTGTTCAGTGCCCATCAGCTCAGCCTGTTCAGTGCCCATCAGCTAAGCCTGTACAGTGCCCATCAGCTAAGCCTGTACAGTGCCCAGCATCCCAGCCTGTTCAGTGCCCAGCAGCCCAGCCTGTTCAGTACCCATCAGCCCCGGCTGTTCAGTGCCCATGAGCCCAGCCTGTTCAGTGCCCATCAGCCCAGCCTGTTCAGTGCCCATTAGCTCTGTCTTTTCAGTGCCCATAAATGCAGTCTGTTCAGTGTCCATCAGCTCAGCCTGTACAGTGCCCATTAGCTAAGCCTGTACAGTGCCCAGCATCCCAGCCTGTTCAGTGCCCAGCAGCCCAGCCTGTTCAGTGCCCAGAAGCCCAGTCTGTTCAGTGCCCATGAGCCCAGCCTGTTCAGTGCCCATCAGCCCAGCCTGTTCAGTGCCCATTAGCTCCGTCTTTTCAGTGCCCATAAATGCAGTCTGTTCAGTGTCCGTCAGCTCAGCCTGTTCAGTGCCCATCAGCTCAGCCTGTTCAGTGCCCATCAGCTAAGCCTGTACAGTGCCCATCAGCTAAGCCTTTTCAGTGCCCAGCATCCCAGCCTGTTCAGTGCCCAGCAGCCCAGCCTGTTCAGTACCCATCAGCCCCAGCCTGTTCAGTGCTCATCAGCCCCAGCCCGTTCAGTGCCCATCAGCTCAGCCTGTTCAGTGCCCAGAAGCCCAGTCTGTTTAGTGCCCAGCAGCCAACCCTGTTCAGTGTCCAGCAGCTCAGCCTGTTCAGTGTCCATCAGCCCAGCCTGTTCAGTGCCTAGCAACTCAGACTGTTCAGTGCCCAGCAGCCCAGCCTGTTCAGTGCCTATCAGCCCAGCCTGTTCTGTGTCCAGCAGCTCAGCCTGGTCAGTGCCCATCACCCCAGCCTGTTCAGTGCCCAGCAGCCCAGCCTGTTCAGTGCCCAGCAGCTCAGCCTGTTCAGTGCCCATCAGCCCAGCCTGTTCAGTGCCCACCAGCCCAGCCTGTTCAGTGCCCAGAAGCTCAGTCTGTTCAGTGCCCATAAATGCAGCCTGTTCAGTGCCCATCAGCTCAGCCTGTTCAGTGCCCATCAGGCCAGCCTGTTCACTGCCCATCAACCCAGACTGTTCAGTGTCCATCACCCCAGCCCATTCAGTGCCCAGCAACTCAGACTGTTCAGTGCCCAGCAGCCCAGTCTGTTCAGTGACCATCAGCTCAGCCTGTTCAGTGCCCATCAGCCCAGCCTGTTCACTGCCCATCAGCCCAGACTGTTCAGTGTCCATCACCCCAGCCCATTCAGTGCCCAGCAACTCAGACTGTTCAGTGCCCAGCAGCCCAGTCTGTTCAGTGACCAGCAGCCCAGCCTGTTCAGTGCCCATCAGCCCAGCCTGTTCAGTGCCCAGCAGCCCAGCCTGTTCAGTGCCCAGAAGCTCAGCCTGTTCAGTACCTGGCATCCCAGCCTGTTCAGTGTCCATCAGTCCAGTCTGTTCAGTGCCCAGCAGCTCAGCCTGTTCAGTTCCCAGCAGCTCAGCCTGTTTAGTGTCCATCAGCCCTGCCTGTTCAGTGTCCATCAGCCCTGCCTGTTCAGTGCCCAGTAGCCCAGCCTGTTCAGTGCCCAGCAGCCCATCCTGTTCAGTGCCCAGCATCCCAATCTGTTCAGTGCCCATCAGCCCAGCTTGTTCAGTGCCCAGCAGCTCAACCTGTTCTGTGCCCACCAGCCCAGCCTATTCAATGCTCAGCAGCTCAGCCTGTTCACTGCCCATCAGCCCAGCCTGTTCAGTGCCCATCAGCTTAGCCTGTTCAGTTCACAGCAGCTCAGCCTGTTCAGTGCCCAGCAGCCCAGCCTGTTCAGTGCCCAGCAGCCCAGCCTGTTCAGTGCCCAGCAGCTCAGCCTGTTAAGTGCCCAGCAGCCCAGCCTGTTCAGAGCCCATTAGCCCAGCCTGTTCAGTGCCCAGCAGCCCAGCCTGTTCAGTGCCCAGCAGCTCAGCCTGTTAAGTGCCCAGCAGCCCAGCCTGTTCAGAGCCCATTAGCCCAGCCTGTTCAGTGCCCAGCAGCCCAGCCTGTTCAGTGCCCAGCAGCCCAGCCTGTTCAGTGCCCAGCAGCTCAGCCTGTTAAGTGTCCACCAGCCCAGCCTGTTCAGAGCCCATTAGCCCAGCCTGTTCAGTGTCCAGCAGCCCAGCCTGTTCATTGCCCAGCAGCCCAGCCTATTCACTACCCATCAGCCCAGCCTGTTCAGTGACCATCACCCCAGCACGTTCAGTACCCAGCAGCCCAGCCTGCTCAGTGCCCCTCAGCCCCAGCCTGTTCAGTGTGCATCAGCTCAGCCTGGTCAGTGCCCAGCAGCCCAGCCTGTTCACTGCCCATCAGCCCAGCCTGTTCAGTGCCCAGCAGCCCAGCCTGTTCAGTGCCCAGCAGCTCAGCCTGTTAAGGGCCCAGCAGCCCAGCCTGTTCAGTGCCCAGCAGCCCAGCCTGTTCAGAGCCCATTAGCCCAGCCTGTTCAGTGCCCAGCAGCCCAGCCTGTTCATTGCCCAGCAGCCCTGCCTATTCACTACCCATCAGCCCAGCCTGTTCAGTGCCCATCACCCCAGCACATTCAGTGCCTAGCAGCCCAGCCTGTTCAGTGCCCTTAACCCCTAGCCTGTTCAGTGCGCATCAGCTCAGCCTGTTCAGTGCCCAGCAGCCCAGTCTGTTCAGTGACCAGCAGCTCAGCCTGTTCAGTGCCTAGCAGCTCAGCCCGTTCAGTGCCCAGCAGCTCAGCCCGTTCAGTGCCCAGCAGCCCAGCTTTACCTGTGACCAGTGCATAGCCAGTGAGGAAAGCAGACAGATTATACAGAGTGGGGATCTCCTGTTTACCTAGCGTGGCAACTGTCCTAAGACAAAGTCCCACCTCCCATGATAGAGGTCACCAGTGTGCTGCCTATCATAGGAGCCAGACAAGGAGGTGGGACAGCCGGATAAGCGGGAGATCTGTATAATCTGGCGGTGCTCGCCCCCCCCCCACAGAGACAGACTAGCGGGACCCATGGTAGGGTCGGCCCTGGGCACACCCCCTCTCTGCACCCGCCTAGGATTGGCCCTGCAATCTGGGGACAAACCAGGGACAAACTTCCTCCTGGGACAGTCTCCTCAATCCAGGGACTGTCCCCGGAAACCGGGGACGTCTGATCATCCTGCCCTTTACCCTCCCTATGCTCCTTTCCCCACATCTTGCCCCCTTTTTTCCTTTTACCCTTTACTTCTGGCTTGTTTTTAAATCTCTTTGTTCCAAAATGGTGCCCCTTAGGTTTTGGCACTAGTTACCCAGATCCCAGCTACAAACCTGGTGTGAGAGTTTAGGGCTATGACTTTATGGGGGTCTCTATATAGCCTTGTAATGGGATGGACATATGGTTTTTAGGAGTCTGACAGAAGATCTTGGTTTGTGTTGGGGACTTAGTCTTTCTCAGTCCTATTATATTGTGTTATATGCCTGTTATGTATTGTGTTATGAAGGCTGTTCTCTGTTTACTGTTTACTGCAGCTCACGTTTTTGTGAGTTTAAGCGTTTATATTTTTTCTGCCCTTAAACTCCCCTCTGTGTTATCCTATGTGTCCTTGCACACTTGGATGTTTTTAGCAGCTTATCAGCAGAGTTTATATCAGTCATATGATGACACCGTACTGCACTGGTGATAGTTTCTGAAAACAAATTGTGACAAAAAAATTACAACTTCAAAAAACTTGCCATGCTTCTTACTAAATCCCTCAAACTGTCTATTTTTCAAAAAATGGTTAGATGGGGGGAATTTGTTCTGTCCTGGCATTTTGGGGCCTCAAAAAATGAGATAGGCCATCAGTACATCAGAACTGATCAATTTTCAAATATACTGTATATATAGCAAAGTTTGTAGACACTATAACTTTCACACAAACCAATTACTATACAATTATTGGGATTTTCTTTTGTCAAAGACATGCAGCAGAATACATTTTGGCTGATATTTATGATGACATTTGGATGGATATGTGTTAAACCAGAAAGTAGAAAATATTGTTTTTTTTCTGCTTAAAGTGTATGTTAGCCCTAAATAATTAAAAAAAATATTTTTTCAGTGTGCTTGGCATTATATCTAGCTGTACAGCTATCTTAAAGTAAGTAACACTAAGCAATGTCCTTATCCCCCAAAAAATAATCCACGCTCATCTACTGCATATTGGCTCTGTCATCGATTTTTCAGGAAATAATTTTTTACTGTGTTTTCAGCCTCAATGTAACATCATTCATGATCTCTTGATCCCCTCTTTTTCCCCCTCATTTCCATTTTTTTGGAACGAGTAGTGCATGTTAGTTGCGGTCCTGTGCGCTCCTCTATGCACACTACACATCCCATTGTCCAAAGTTCCTAGCCCATAGTCCATAGTTCCTAGTCCTTCTCTGGAGTGAGCAAGAGAGAGTAGTTACATTGCTACATATAGTAGGACCATGGGAGACCAATGTAGCCACCTTATAAATGGAACTGATTTTTTTTGCTTTTTATTTTTAATAAATTTGCAAAGATTTCAAACAAACTTCTTTCACATTGTCATTATGGGGTATTGTTTGTAGAATTTTGGGACAAATAATAAATTGAATCCATTTTGGAATAAGACTGTAACATAACAAAATGTGGAAAAAGTGAAGCGCTGTGAATTCTTTCCGGATGCACTGTATACAGACTGATTTTACTGTTGTGGGTGTAGTAACACTTTAACTCAGGTTAGAGTGGGTTCATGATCTCTGTAGACAACGGGAACCCAGGCTTTAAATAGTTGCTGGAGATCAGATGAAAGCGTCTTCAGGTATAATATCTTCTGGCTGGCACAGACATTATAGAGTCCTCTTGTCAGCTTATGCCGGGCGACCTTTTTATTTGGAAAATTTACCATCAACACATGGGTGTGACCCCTTTCCCAATACTCGTGTTTCAATTAGGGAAACATTCTCCAATTTGACCTCTAAATGGCACTATGGTATCATACATGCCATAGGTTATATATGTCAGGTCGACAAGCTATAGTTTGACCACGGTTACAGAACAATAGACTGATCCAACTGTCAACTGAAATGCAACAATGGTATCTAAGTTCTAACTGTTTGAGTGAGAACAGCCTCTGTAATTGTTGCCAAGGCATTTGTTTGAGAAGCATCCCCTCAAACAATGTCTGTTTCTAAATCTAAACAGATTCTTCCATCTACAGTAAAGTCTGATTATAAATCATAAAACACACACACACACACACACACATATATATATATATATATATATATATATATATATATATATATATATATATATATATATATATATATATATATATATCAAACGCAACACATTCCGCCCTTGATTTTTCTCTCAGACTCCATACAGAAAATCACTTCATTACTAACAAAACTCATACTAAACATTAATTTGCCTTGAATGCAACCCCCTTCACATATTTCTGCTCATGAGAAAGTGTTTCAGCCTTTGGCTAAAAGTTCATTAGAAAGTCCATTAGAAACAAGTCCAGGCTTGTTTTTATCATTTAAATTTTATTGTTTTTTTTTTCCTGGGCCACTATTCAGGAAATCTTCCTTTTCATAGATAATAGCGAGATTTTTGCCCCTGTCAGGATAAACAAGATCAATTTACATGTGAGTTTCAGGATACTCGGGATGAATCCTTTGACCAAGGCTATGGATGGTGTTTGGGGGACTGCGCATCCATCTTGTGAATGAGATGGAAGATATTATTCCAGGACCCTCTGAGTTTTGGGCATTCCCACTAGACGTGTAGCATAGTGCCCAAACTCTGGCAGCCCCTGAAGCACAAAGGTGAGGAAGAGGGGAACATGGATGCTAATCTAGTTGGGACCAGGTATCATCTCGTGAAGATTTTAATGTTGGCTTCCACGAGTGAGGCGTTGAAAATGTCTTTGATTGATCTGGTAAATGACTTGTGCCAATCCTCCAATTCCCATGTGGTGTGGAGGTCTTTTTCCCAAGCTAGCATGTAAGGTAGTTTGTTTGTGTTCCTTGCAAGTGACGCATAGATTATAGAAATCCCTCCCCTCTGCTCCATGGCCTGACCGCACCAGCATTCATAATCTGTGAACGTAGGGGGGTTTGTTTTTCCATATGGAATGAGTGAAATGGGAGGTTTGGTGGAACCTGCATTTTTTGGTGATGGGGAGCTCTAGTTCCTTTTTGAAGTGCTTAAGGGATAACAGACCTGTGCAGGAATATAAATGTACGATGCGGTACACCGCCTTGTCTAGCCACCATTTCAAGGCTTTGATGTTCATGCCTGGTATAAATAGAGGATTATTAAATATGTGGGCTAGTGGTTGGATATCAGAGACCAGGAAGAGAAGTTTTCTTAGCGTGTCCCACAGGGAGAATGAGTGTGAAAGGGTCGGGGATAGAATTGGGGGTCTGCTTTTGGGTGGGCACCCTAGCAGGAAGTCTAGGGTGAATTTAGGTACTGTCTGTCTCTCTATGGCCACCCAATCCAGTTTTTCAACTTTGAGGTAGATGATGGATAATTATGCTAATCTTACAGTCTGGTAGTACCATAGTAGGTTTGGCAGGCCTAGCCCTCCTTGTGTGGAGAGATCGAAAAGGTTGCGTTGTGAGAAGCGGGGGCCTTTCTTATTCCAAATGAATTTGTGTCAGAAGACACAGGTCGCCTCCATCCGCCGGGCTGCGGGGCGCATGTGCAGCGGGCTGGTGTTGAGACGTGCACCCGTTCGCGGCCTGATAGTGCTGCGCGCATGGGTGCACGGCGGTCCCCGTGTGCGCGCCGTCCCCCGTGCGGGTGCCCGGTAGCGCGTCACGCTGACGCGCTCACCGGGAAGCTACTTCAGACGACTCCAGCACCCAGTCGGGTTGCTGGTTTGTCGTCAGCTTCCCCCGTGTACCTTGCCCTGAGAAAGTTCCCTGCTCTTGTTTACTGGATACCCCTGACCTCTGCAGTCTGCAAAGCTCTGAGGAAGAGGGGACTCTCCCCCCGAAACGCGTTAGTGGATTGCAGCGCCTGTGCGTTCCTTCATGACCCTTGGAAGGATTCGCTCATCCCATATCGCAGACTGCCTACCGGTGCGATTTTGTGTTGTGCCTCCTCCACCAATCGTTTGTGAGTCACTTCTTTTAATATTTTTTATTTAATAAATGTTTTAAAAGTTAATGCACAAGGCCGGTGCGCCCTTGTTTTCTTTTTATCTCGGTTTCTACTAGGATCCCCATCCTTGAGGGCAGCAAGGCCTGTGCTTGTGTCTATGTACTATATATGGTGATCCACCTGTGCGCAGGAGTTGCTTTTTTCTTTTTGGCTATAGGAATCCTTGTGGGGTCTTTTTTGCGCTGTTTGCTTAACCACCTCAATACAGGGCACTTACACCCCCTTCCTGCCCAGACCAATTTTCAGCTTTCAGCGCTCTCACACTTTGAATGACAATTACTCAGTCATGCAACACTGTACCCATATGAAATTTGTGTCCTTTTTTCACACTAATAGAGCTTTATTTTGGGGGTTTTTAATCACTAGTGGGTTTTTTATTTTTTGTGCTATAAATAAAAGAAGACCGTAAATTTTGTGAAAAAATGCCTTTTTCTTTGTTTCTATCACAAAATTTTGCTAATTAGTAATTTTTCTTCATAAATTTTGGCCAAAATTTATACTGCTACACATCTTTGGTAAACATAATTAGTGTATATTATTTGGTCTTTGTGAAAGTTATAGACAAACTATGGTGCCAATCACTGAAAATTGATAACATCTGATCAGGCCTTCGGTACATCAGGTGAATCTCATTTCTTGAGACACTAACAAGACAGGAAAGTACAAATACCCCCCAAATGACCCCTTTTTAGAAAGTAGACATTCCAAGGTATTAAGTAAGTAGCATGGTGAGTTTATTTAAGTTGTAGATTTTTCCCACAATTCTTTGCAAAATGAAGAATTTTTTTTTACAAAATTGTCATATTATCAGGTTATTTCTCACACACAGCATATGCATACAACAAATTACACCCCAAAATACATTCTGCTACTTTTCCTGAGTATGGCGATACCACATGTGTGAGACTTTTACACAGCCTGCCACATACAAAGGCCCAACATTGAAGTAGCACCTTCAGGCGTTCTACGAGCATAAATGACACATCTCATTTCTCAACCACCTATTACACTTTTGAAGGCCCTGGAGCACCAGGACAATGGAATTGCCCACAAAATGACCCCATTTTGGAAAGTAAGCATCCCAACGTATAATCTATGAGGCATAATGAGTCTTTTGAATGGTTCATTTTTTTCCAGAAGTTTTTGGAAAATGTGTAAAAAAAATAAAAACGCATTTTGTTTACACAAAGTTGTCAATTTATAAGATATTTCTAACACATAGCATGTATATAGCAAAAATTACACCCCAAAATACATTCTGCTACTCTTCCTGAGTATGGAGATACCACATGTGTGAGACTTTTACACAGCCTAACCATATACAGAGGCCCAACATTGAAGTAGTACCTTCAGGCGTTCTAGGAGCATAAATTACACATCTCATTTCATTCCTACCTATCACACTTTTGAAGGTCCTTGAGCACCAGGACACTGGAATTACCCGTAAAAATAACCCCATTTTGGAAAGCAAACACTCCAACTTATATTCTATGAGGCATGGGCTGCAGATAGGTACTCGGGTACTCTGATGGGCTGCAGATAGGTACTCGGGTACTCTGATGGGCTGGAGACAGGTACTTGGGTAACTTGATGAGCTGCAGACAGGTACTCAGGTAATATGATGAGCTGGTGACAGGTACTCAGTTACTCTGATGGCCTGGTGACAGGTACTCGGGTACTCTGATGACCTGGTGACAGGTACTCTGGTACTCTGAAGGGCGGTGACAGGTACTCAGGTACTGAGTACTCATATGAACTGTGACAGGTACTCAGGTACTCAGATGGACTGTGACAGGTACTTGGGTACTCAGATGAACTGTGACAGGTACTCAGGTACTCGAGTACTCAGATGAACTGTGACAGGTACTCGGGTACTCAGATGAACTGTGACAGGTACTCAGATGGACTGTGACAGGTACTCAGGTACTTGGGTACTCAGATGAATTGTGACAGGTACTTGGGTACTTAGATGAACTGTGACAGGTACTCAGATGGACTGTGACAGGTACTCGGGTACTCTGGTACTGATATGGACTGTGACAGGTACTCAGGTACTCATATGGACTGTGACAGGTACTCAGGTACTCAGATGAACTGTGACAGGTACTCTGGTACTCATATGGACTGCAACAGGTACTCAGGTACTCTGGTACTCATATGGACTGTGTCAGGTACTCAGGTACTTGGGTACTCAGATAAACTGTGACAGGTACTCGGGTACTCTGATGAACTGTAACAGGTACTCATGTACTCTGATGAACTTCAGACAGGTACTCAGATGGACTGTGACAGGTACTCGGGTACTCAGATGAACTGTGACAGTGTATACTGTGAGCGGTAACGAGATGTTACCGCAATCTCCTTCTCATATACAATCGGTGTGTGAGAAGGAGAACCCAGTAACCAGGGGCGTAACTACCACCATAGCGACCCATGCGGGCGCTATGGGGCCCGCAGCCGAGTGGGGCCCAGTGAGGATGAGAGCACCGCCGGCATGGTCTCCCAGCCAGGGGAAGAGAGAGGAGAGAAAGAGGCGAGCTGTCCGTATCACCAGAGAGCTGAATTGCCCAATGTAATAGCTTTCATTAGAACTTCCAGTGTTCCCGGGGCTCACGTCACATAGCTCCACCTCTTGGCCCGGCGCCTTTGATAGACAGAATGCCGATCCAATGTGGGACATGTGACGTCATCAAAGGCGTCAGGCCAAGAGGTGGGGCTATGTGACGATGACCCCCAGGAAGACGGGAAATTCAAATGAAAGCTATTACAGCGGGCAATCCCGCTCTCTGCTGAACCGGGTGGCTTGCCTCTTCCTCTGCATTGGTGAGGCTGTATGGGGCACAGGCAGACCAGGCTGTATGGGGCACAGGTCACGCTGTATGGGGCACAGGCAGACCAGGCTGTATGGGGCACAGGTCATGCTGTATGTGGCACAGGTCACGCTGTATGGGGCACAGGTCACGCTGCATTGGGCACAGGTCACGTTGCATGGGGCACAGGTCATGCTGCATTGGGCACAGGTCATGCTGTATGGGGCACAGGTCATGCTGTATTGGGCACAGGTACCGCTGCATGGGGCACAGGTACCGCTGCATGGGGCACAGGTCACGCTGCATGGGGCACAGGTCACGCTGCATGGGGCACAGGTCACGCTGTATTGGGCACAGGTCACGCTGCATTGTGCACAGGTCACGCTGTATGTGGCACAGCTCACGCTGCATTGACACTAGGGCAGCTGTGTGGGGGGGGGGGCTGTTTGCAGGGGGGCCCCCATACAACATTTTTCTATGGGGCCCTGCTATTTCTGGTAACTCCCCTGCCAGTAACATGTCTACCGCTCTATGTTTACATTTAGTGAGGCCTATAACTGGCCCGGAATGAGAGGAGGGGAGAGGCTCCCTCCTTTCATTCAAAACAAACATTTTGTTGTAGCGCGTAAACATCATATCTGAGTGGCGGGAGGAGGCGCAAGGCATCTGCCCCGGCCCTGAACAGCTCTGTAGAAAACATTTACATAGTCATGTGCAGAGTCAAAACTACAGGTCCCCCCATTGGTTGCTCAAACTGGAAGGTCTAGGGAAAAATGCGGCCCAGTCCACCATTCCCACGAATTTCACCTCTGTGGCAGGTCCTTGGACACCTTGTCTGTTGACAGTCCACCCTCTGTTCTCTATGTGCTGTATCAACAGGTGCAGTGCTTTCGTTACATCTTCCTTTGTCTCAGAGATCATTAAGTCTTCCATGTAGTGAAACACAGTGACTTTCAAATTCAGGGTACTTTAATCTCAGGCAATCAGTCCATGACAAATCATTGGAGAATGAACATAGTCTTCAGGAAGCATGGTGAAAGTGTACTGGTGGCCATCCTACACTAAGACAAACTGGTCCTGACACTCAGAGTCTATTAAAATCGAAAAGAAGGCATTAGCCAGGTCTTTCACAGCATTATAATCTCCTGCCTTGTTAGCAATTTTCTCAACAAATGAGATCATATCAGGTACAGCTGACATCAATGGAGGTGCCACTTTGTTTAGACCTCTGTAATCCACAGTCATTCTATATGTCCCATCAGGTTTCTTTACTGGGGACACCAGAGACAAGAAAAGTCTTACAGCAGGTCTAAGGATCTCTACTCTCAACAGTTCTTGGTCCCTCCAATTTCTTTGTGGCCTCCAGGTAGTCTGTACTGCTTAAGACATCTCTGGTGGAGGAATGAAGACAGGGGTCAATTTTGCATGAACTCTAACCACAGCTTTAACTGCCCTAACCAGATACACTTTTTCAGGAGAACCGAATGTGAATGTTCCCCGTTCAGTTTGAATAGACTGACCTTGAAGTACATCCATCCCAAGAATATTTTTGGGTAACTCTGAAACCAAAACATTTTTCCAAAATCCTGGTCCCATGCCAATAACCAATTTCACTTGTGTCCTAACTGCTGGTGTGATTTTCCCTCCCAAACTTTTTACATGAATCACGTCTCCTTTGTGATGGGAAGGATTTCCTTGCAAAAGTGTAACTTCAGCTCCAGTATCAACTAAAGCCATCAGATGTGTAGGAGAAGACAACCCCCCCCCCCCCCCCCGTACAGTGACAGGTGCATATGGGCATCGGTCTCCTGCTGTCCCTGCCCTCACTGCTATTATAGGAGACCCACCTTCCCTTCAAAAAGAATAAGGAACCCCCCAATCCCCTTTTCTGAGTCTCTCTAACTGCTCCCCAGGATAAAAGGATTTGGGTTTGAGTCCAGGTGCAGTTTTGGGAATTGGTTTGGGGTGAACAGGTGGGGTCTGTTGTGTTTTCTCTAAATCTAGGGCTGATGTTATCTTCAATAGGAGTAGTGTTCCTAACCCTGACAGTTTTCCCCACTAAATGTTTCCACCTCTTCATCAATTCTGCAGTAGAAATCCCATCTATCTTATCTTTAGGTACTCCTGCTTTTAATAGGTCCACCCACATTTGTTTCCTATATATAACTAGCCTGGTTTTCTCTTAATCTCCTGTCTTCTCTCCCACATTCCCTTTCTTCTCTGCTATTTTCTTCTTGTTTTCTTCCTGTCTGGCCTGGACCCATCCATTCTGGAAACGTATTTAACCTGGTTACACAACCCATCTCATGTAACCTGGAAATACCTTGTCCTATTGTTCTCCAGGAGTATGTATTTTCCAGATCACTAGCATATACTCGGACTATCCCATCTCTTCTCTGCTATTTTCTTCTTGTTTTCTTCCTGTCTGGCCATGACCTTATCTACTGCGATGACAGGTTTTGTTTTAGTCTTCTCTAGCCCCCCTGGCTTAAAAGAGTAGTGGCTTCATGAATCTTACTGTTTAATCCCAGGCCTCCCAGCAAGGACAATAAAGGTGCCCTGAGATTAATTGGTGCAGACTTCATTAGCTTAGAGCGCAGAGCAGATGTAATGGGTTCCATATCTGGACCCATCCATTCTGGAAACTTATTTAACCCGGTTACACAACCCATCTCATGTAACCTGGAAAAACCTTGTCCTATTGTTCTCCAGGAGTATGTATTTTCCAGATCACTAGCCTATACTCGGACTATCCCATCTCTTACGAGGTCTAATGCCGTATACACACGACCGGATTTTTCGACCGGACTGGTCCGACAGAACGAATCCGTCGGACAATCCAATCATGTGTGGGCTTCATCGGACGTTCAGCTGACTTTTTCTGTCGAAAATCAGACGGACTTTAGATTTAGAACATGTTTCAAATCTTTCCGACGGATTTGAGTCCGATCAAAAAATCCGCTAGTGCAAGCACCCGCCTCGAGTATTAATTCTAAAGGAGGTATGCCTGGTTTTGCTCCACTTCCTCAGTGATTTGGGAGCAATCCAGTCCAATGCAGAGGGTTTCTCAACCAGGTTGAGATATACTTTGAGATGCTGCCCCAGGCGTTTCCCACGAACAGAAGCAAAAGTAGGTTTTGTGATATCTTTGCTTTCTGAGAGAGCCTTGACCTGGGCAAACCCTCTATGGGAGACGCAAAAACCTGTTGTCTTGAGTTACCCTGAGTTTGCGGCTTCTTTTACTCTGACAGCAGAGGTTGCTTGGAACAATGAGGTCCTCGTGGCTGTTTTTTCTCATGTTCTCTCGGATACCATCAAGGATGAGATAGCAGCCAAGATATACCCACTGAGCTGGACAAGTTGATCATGTTTGCCATCCTCATTGACTCCAGACTCAGAGAAAGAATCCCTTTTAAGGAACGCTTGTGGAAGCCTCCTGTACATTTGTCTCCGAAATTTGCAGTCCCACCTTTGCCCCCCTCACCTCCCATGCCTCCTGGTACCGAGTTGGTCTGTGAAGATGAACCCATGCACTTGGGCTTCATACATCTCTCTGCAGATGAGAGAACCCTTAGGAGGAGGAAGAGATTTTGCCTTTATCGTGGCCAGGCAGGTCACTTTTTGAAGTCTTGTCCTACCCGTCCAGGGAACGCCCGAACCTTGAGGTCCTGTTGTTTCGTCCCCAGTTATCCAGAAGGATGATAAGCCCCTAGTTTCGGTTACGCTTTCTTGGGCTGAGTTATCCGTCGAGATACAGGCTCTAATCGACTCTGGGGCTGCAGGCCTGTTCATTGGTGCTGCCTTTGTATTGGAGCACTCAATTCCGCTGCAGCTGCGTGACACTCCACGTGCTATTGAGGGTCTTTACGGGAGACCTCTACAGCCTGCCCATATGACTCATGAGACTGTTCCGTTGTCCATGGCAGTAGGGGCTCTTTACCATGAGATAATCCAATTCCAAGTTATTTCCTCACCTAAGTTTCCACCGGTTATTCTTGGTTACAGAGGCACAACCCCTCTTTTGATAGGCTCTATGCTGAGGTTCTCTCCTTGTCGCCACAATACAGTAAGACATGCTTCCAGAAGGTAGCCAAGGTCCTGTGCACCTCTTCACTCACCTCCTTGCCGGAGGAGTACCGCGATTTTAGCGATGTCTTTGACAAAGGTCAAGCCGGTAGTTTGCCTCCACACCAGTCATATGATTGTGTAATTGACCGTCAACCTGGTGCCATACCCCCTCATGACCGGGTTTACCCTTTATCGGTCTTGGAGGATAAGGCCATGGAGGAGTATTTTGCAGACGCACTTTCTCAAGGTTTCATCTGCAAATCCTTGTCTCCTGCTGGTGCTGGTTTCTTCTTTGTGGAGAAGTAGAGTGGTGAACTGAGATCTTTTATTGATTATAGGGGTCTCAATCATTTCACGATTAAGAATGCCTATCTGATTCAGTTTATTACAGAGTTATTTGACCGCCTCAATGGAGCATCAATTTTCACAAAGCTTGATTTGAGAGGGGCGTACAATCTTGTGAGGATTAGGGAGGGCGACGAGTGGAAAACTGCGTTTAATACCAGAACAGGCCATTATGTGTACCTTTGTGGCCCTTGTAACACCCGGCAGTTTTCCAGGAATTTATTAACGATGTTCTCGAGATTTGTTGCAGTTATGTGTGGTGGTTTATCTCGAAGATATCCTCATATTTTCCAAGTCCCTGGAGAGCCACCACACAGATGTCTGTCATGTGCTTCACAAACTAAGAGAGAACAATCTCTATTGTAAATTGGAGAAGTGCAAATTCCATCTTGAACAGGTAAAATTCCTGGGTTATGTCATTTCCACTGCTGGTTTTTTGATGGACCCAGAGAAACTTTCAACAGTCCTACAGTGGCCCCGACCCGTGGGTTTACATCCTCTGCAGCATTTTCTTGGCTTTGCCAACTATTATCGGAAGTTTATTCGTAACTTCTCGTCTCTGGTCAAGCCCCTGACTAATATGACCAGAAAGGACGGTAACCCACAGAGTTGGTCTCCGGAGTCCATTAAGGCCTTTGAGAGTCTCAAGGCTGCCTTTGGCACATCCTGATCCTACGTTACCTTTTATCCTTGAGGTTAATGCTTTTGAGACTGGAGTTGGCACCCTTCTGTCTCAATGTTCTACCTCTGAGAGCGCTATGCATCCTTGTGGCTACTTTTCCAAGAAATTGTCACCTGCGGAGTGCAATTACGAGATTGATGACAGAGAGCTGTTAGTGATCATTTTAGCCCTGAAAGAATGGAGACATCTCCCCGAAGGTACCACTGTGCCGGTTCTCATTCTTTCTGATCATAAGAATCTCACATTCTTGTCTGAGGCTAAACGCCTCTCTCCCAGAAGGGCGCGATGGGCTCCTTTCTTGTCTAGCTTCAATTACATTGTCTCATTCTTACCCGGTACTAAGAATGTAAGGGCTGACGCTTTGTCACAACAATTTTCTTCCAAGATGGAGTCGGCTCCAGTTCCTGTGATTCCTCCTGATCGTATTCTGGTTATGGTTCGCACCAGTCTCACTTCACCTTTGGGCGACAAAATTCTTGCTGCTCAAGTCCATGCTTCTCCTGAGAAACCTTGTGACTGCTGCTTTGTCCCGGAGAGTCTCAGTACTACTGTGCTCCAGACTTACCATTCTCCCAATGCTGCTGGCCACCCTGGGAAGAATCAACTCTTTTGGGCCATTTCCCAACAATTCTGGTGGCTTAATCTACGTGCTGATGTAACTGCCTTCGTAGCTGCCTGTTCTGTGTGTTCTCAGAATAAGACTCCACAACACCTTCTAATGGGCCTCCTACAACCTATGAAACAACTCTGGAGGAACATCCTAATGATTCAATCTGTGAGGATTCTGATGGGTGTGATGCCTCGAGCCAGAAGAAAGGGTACCAGAGGAATATTTCCTGGAAGCTGGACACTAGGATATATTGACATATAGAAAAATGCAGTGCATGTACAAAGGAACATAGGTCTTTATAATGGTGAAACAGTAAAGAAATCACTAGTTAACCACAGGTGCCTTGAAACACAAATGTCCATAGATGGATGTGAATGTCCAACCGCACAGGAGGTGTAAGTACTCCAAGGGGTGGTGATGGTCTGATGGTTGTCAGAAAACACCTGGCATCATACAGCGACTTCCCAACCGAGAAACTGGGTCCCAATGGGTCATTCAGAGAAAGTGAAAAAAAGCCTCTTACCAGATCCTGTGGATTCCCATGTCAGCGACCGGGAATCGCATGCGCAGTTTGTTACAAATGACGTGGAATGGGAGCTCAGGAATCGCCAATCCCTTGGATTGTGGTCTGTATGGATCTCGGCCGGCAACCGGATGGGTCCTCACAACGAACCGTCCTCACACCGAACCGTCCCAGCGTGCATCAGAAGTTTCACAAACGGTCCCCCGAAAGGAGCAGTTGGAGGGACTGGATCTCATGTGGTAAATGTGGAAACAAAAAGAATGTGCCTCCACATGGTGCAGATAAAAAAGGGTGTTTTTATTGACAAAAACGACCATACACAAATAAAAGCGTGATCACGGTGGATAAAAGCAAATGGGCAACAAAGAGAGTGGTGTATGTACCCGACGCATTTCGACCTAGGGGGTCTTCAACAGGGGCATAGACCACTCACTCCAAGTTGCCAAATATATATAATAAAATTATTTAGAGAAGGACCAATCACAAGGGCTGAAAAACCGGGAGATTTGATTGGGTGAATACAATCACATGACTTGCTTGAATGTCTAAACATGAAAATCATACACAATTTCTATATAAATAAATGAATGACATTAAGGTGAAGCCCAGGAGACTGCATAAAGGTCTACCAGCAGAAAAATATATATATATATATATATATATATATATATATGGCATTTTTGTTTAAGTGGGCTGGAAGATAGACTACTCTTAGGTCCTTCAGATTACCCTCTGCCCAAATGAAGATGGGTTCCACTTCCCTTAGTAAGAGGAACTGTTGTGGGTTCTGCCTTGGTGGTGTATGTATGATATTGCAGCTCTATTGTCTATCCGAATCAGAACTGATTTGTCTGAGAGAGCAAATGCTGTACATGTGAGATAAGCTGCCTGGGTTTCCAGGATATTTGCGAAGATGTCTGCGCATTGAACACCCATCTCTCTTGAACCAACATCTGGTTGCAATGTGCCTCCTAGCCTTCTGCATTGGCATCTGTGGTAACTGTGGTCCAGAAAACATGCCCTAATGGACGTGGCTTTACAGGCATCTCTCTCTTTGTCCACTAGTTCAGACCCCTGTGCATCACCATGTGCAGGGTCCAAAGGGGAGACTCTGGAATTGTAGATGGACCTGGTCGACTGAAAATCTTAGATACTTCTGTAACAGTTGTAGTACGGGTGCACAGGGCCACTAATATGGCAGTACAGCCAGCCCTCCTGTACCAGGCCCGGGCCCCGTCAGTTCAAATTGGGGGCCCATGCACCAGCTGGGCAAGAGGGATGGCTTTACCACTTTATTCCTCCTCTTGTAGTTCCCTCTGCAGCGGTGCTGGCTTCTCCTCCTCTCCTTCTCTCTGGCTGTGCTACAAAGGGGAACACAAAGCGATCCATTCTATATCTGTGCCCTCAACCCCCATACGGTCTGGGCCCCCCTGTGTGCCCCCATAGCCACAGCTCTGCTGGCTTCCCTCCACTTCTGTCCCACTGGCAGCTGCTGCAGGCACGCAGGAGGCTTGGTTTCAGGATAGAGAGTGGAAGGCCAGTAAATATGTCCTATTTACAGGCCTTTCCTCTCCTAAATGAACACAGTGAATGATCGGCACTGATCGCTCCTGTGTCCATTCATCACTGAAGCATAGTCAATTGTGTTTATTATGCTTTAGTTTGTGAATGAACAGGAAGCCACTCAGCTCGGAGCACTTCCCATTTATTCACTGTCCAGAGGAAGGAATTGAAGAATTTATATCCTCATTTCCTTTCTTTGTCTGAAAAAAGAGACGTTAGAGGTCTATTTAGACTCCTAATATTTCACTAAAGCCCCCAACAGGGCTGTTAAAAAAAAAAAAATATATATATATATATACACACGTATATACATATATATATATATATATATATATGTATATACGTATATATATATATATATATATATATATATATATATATATATATATATATATATATATATATATATATATATATATATACAAAAATAACATAGAATTCTAAAATTCTAAAAAGAATGTAAAAAAATCCTAAGAAATAATTAAAAACAAATTAAGGGCTTCTTTGTTATACGAACCACTGCCGCGTCTACCTCCGGTGGACTGTCTGGCATTGCAGAATCTTGTTCTGACAGTGGATAAAGTTTTCCTAAGCAATTGAAAGGAAAAGTATATATTTTTTTTTCTTTAACAAGTAAGCCTTGATTTTGCCGAGATTTTGATGCGACTTGAAACAATGCCTGTGTATTCTTGAGGTCTATGGACCTCAAGTCGCATCAAAGTGGGACCAAAGTAGTGCAGGGACTACTTTGATGTCGCTGCGACTTGAACTCGCATAGATATGAACGGTACTCATTGAAAATCATGGGGTACGACCTGTCATGCTACTTTGCAGTCCCAAGTCGCATGACAAGTCGCACTTCCTGATTCATGATTGGCATACTAGTTCTATGTCTGGGCCTCAGAATGTATAAACATTATTGAATTAGTTGGACAGCCATGTAACTATTATTAACTTTGTCGCAACGTTGGATTGGTGGTATTGGGATGAGACTTTGGCTTTGACCAATGATAATAGATAACTGTTGCACAACTGTCGCATGTATAACATTCAGATGCAAATTTCATGTGACTTTTGAGGGTTTACATTGCAGTCTATGGCACTCAAGTCACATAAAAGTCAAACCAAAGTAGTGCAGGAAACTTTTTAAAGTTGCTGGAACTTTAGGTTGCACATATTTAAATGGTTGACATTGAAAAACACGGGGTGCGACTTGTCAAGCGACTTTAGTGTCCAAAGTCGCTTGACAAGTCGCACTAGTGTGAATGGAGCCCTAATGACTTGCTTGCAATAAACAGATTAAATGAGATGTAACCCATAAAAAACATGTATTCAAAAAAATAACAAGTAAAACTTGCAAAAGGAATTACACTAATCAAATGCTTGGGCAATAGGTTTAAAAAACTTGCACATAGAGGGCAAGTGGGAGAGCAATTGTATCTGTTTTTTTGTTGCTATATGCAAGTTTTTTTTTTAAACCTATTACAAAAGGATTTGATTAGTGTAATTCCCTTTGCAAGTCTTACTTGTTATTTTTTGGAATAAATATTTTTTTTTTTCACAATAGATGGAATAAATATTTTTAATGGGTTACACTATGGGCGTATATGCTTTTTATTTTTTATCCTGCTGATGATCCAACCCTGACTGGATCACGTTTGACACTTTGGAGTTTCCCTTCATAAGGAGATGTAACACGTGCATTTGACCATACTATATGATGGTCAAAGGATCAGGTAAGAGGCTTTAATACTTGATGTCATCTGGTGGTGGAAGCACTACGAATTGTGAATGCGGGGACACTTGTGGAGCAAGTGAATCATGGATGATTTGTTTGCTTTGGACTTTCTTGTTTCACATTTATCCTTTTTAGCCCTTGTGAATGGGCTCTCATGGACACTTAATTTACATATTTGGTGTGATTTCTTTATACACGTTTTTTCACCTAAATTCTTGTGGTATGCCTGCGTGTGTGAGTGGCATCCTCTTGCGCTAATTTTGAGTGACAATGTTGCCCTTTTAAACCATTTTTATCGGTGTTTGAAGGGGTGGGACATTGTGCCTGTCAATTTTTTGATTATTTTTGTACACAATAAAGTCTATACTATCAAATGCAACACCGTTGTTGGTTCTCCATATACAACTTCTGCCCTTTGGGGTGGCCTCCACAGTCCCCCCCTTCTCTTCCCTTCTCCCTGTCTTGTTCTATAATAAATTTGATATCATTATATTGATTTTATTTTTTCGTTTTCACAATATTGAGTTCAATATTTTAATGCTGATTCATATATTTCTCACAATCCTTGCCAATCTGGAATCGTTCAACAATTTCAGTACATAAGGAACAAAAAGGTAGGGGGAGTGGGGAAGCGTAATGGGGGGAAATCACTAATAAGGCAGGTCAGCCTTGGTGACCGATATAGGCACAAGAACAAAATATGAGGACCAAACATTAAAGAGGTGGATGCACAGAAGAAACCCACAAGACCTCCGTAGGTGGAAAAAGGCCCTCCTTGGGATAGCCCTACAGGTCCATCCATGATACACACCTAAGCCTTAAAGCTTTGAACAACAATATTTCAAAACCTTTATGAGATATTCTGCAAACTATGAGCCATTTATCTTATGTTGTAAGCTTCAGTTACTCTCTCCATCATCAAAACACAATGCAGTCATTTATGGGGAATGTAACTCCCACTACTGATTGTTTGTGGAAAATAGGTAGGGAAAGGGGAAAAAGGGGGAAGAATGGAAAAAAAAGAAAAAGAGTAAGAATGATACAGAAGGAAAGAAGGTGAGTGCGTCCGGGCATCTATTACCAGCCATTCTTGGAGTCAGCACCTTATATCTGGGACCTGCAAATAGGCAAGCCAAAGAGACCATATTTTGTCGAAGAGGCGTTGTTTGTCTCGCAAGACACTAACCATTTTTTCATTTAGCATTATCCATGTGAGTTTATGCTTTATTAAGGCAATGTCTATAACTTGGCTTTTCCAGGCGGTCGCAATGACAATTTTGGCCGCCAGGAACATGAAATATATTAAGGTCTGGGTGTATCTCTGGATGTTTTCGACTGGTTTATTCAGTAGGGCAATGCTCACATACTTAAGAACATTAACCGATGTAACAGAAAAAATAAAAGAGTGCACTCTCATCCAAAGGACAAGTCCACTATGTGTGAAAAAGCGAACCTATCTGGCCACATCTTCTGAAGCAGGAGGTCAACGCGCCTGGAAACATTTTCGAGAGGCTTCTTGGAACCAGGTACCATCTAGCATGCACTTTGTAGCTAGCCTCAATCAGAGCCATGTTTAAAATGGCTTTGTGAATCTGTGTACTCCATTAGTGCCAGCCACACTTCTCTTTTAACTTTAGTTAAGTAGAATTCATAAAGTAAAATGACTGCACTCTTTACTGTCTGTTAATAAACTCTATTTTGCAAGATTGAAATGTTTCCTATGGATGGTAAATATGACTTGGATAAATTATTCTTCATTTCTGATGCAAACTGAAGAGTTAACCTCATGTGGTCCAGCCCCTTGCAGCAGCCAAAGGTAAATTATTCAATGAGAGAGAATTACAGAGCAGATAAACTTGTGCTGCCATCTGCCACTTGCTTGGAAGAAATTGCAGAGAACTTACTTGGAAAGCTCCGCTAATATCTATCTTTCATGAACATTTGCTTGCACTTTTTTTGCAGATTTGGTACTGATCAATTATTTACACATAAAAGTGTTAAGTATTAGGAAAGTGTTTCAGCTATTTTCATGTAATTTCAGGATAGGTTAATATTAGTATTGCAAAATGAAATGACATTTTCAAATGTGCTGTTCATTTTGTGCAAACCATACATTATTAGCTTTATTTAAACCATAAATATAGAAATAGTCTTATCTGTAGGTGTGAATGGCACCTTAGCTGTCTGTTTTGCTGTACACACCTTATTTGCACCATTACGCTTTGTCTGCAGTTAGTACATGTTTTAACACATGTAAAGTAGAATTACATTACACCTTGTTAGGCTGCTTGTACACTAGGCGTTTAGCTTGTATGCATCTAATCCCTGTATTTCAGTGCGTCCAGGAGGCGCAGTTACAGCATCCACCCGCATTGCCTGCAGCATGCTAAAGTCTTTGATGAGGTATAGGGGAGATATGTCAGGGGCTACTCCAAAACATGCCCTATGACAAAGAAATTGTATGGACTATCTTGGTACCTAGAAATTGGACAGTTGAATATAAAAATTATTTTTTTTTTGTAGAAAAAGAAGCCTGCCCCCCCCCCCCCCCTTTCCCACCCTTCACCTGTGTGTCAATTGATTCACCAATCTTAGGATTGTTACATAATATCAACAAAAATATTTTCAGCTATTTCACTTCTCCAGTGCCTCCTGTGTTCACCACAGGGGATTACCCTAATAATTGGGTGCCTCAAACACTGCCATCCGTGACACCGTCTGGGTTCTCATCGGTAAGCCAGGCTCACTTACATAAATTTACTCCAAGTACTGTTGTCACTTAATGCATAATTATGTATTTTGTTTTCATTTCCTTTCAAATATCTTGTGATAAAATGAACTAGAAGACTGTATTTTTCCTTAGATGTATAAGGTCAATCCCTATTGAAAGAAGCAAATTTTTCGCGAAACTTGTAAAGGATTTTTGGACCTACATCTTCAGAGGCTCCACCTAAATTGTGGGGTTCTCACTGCTTAAAGTCTGTATTATCCTGCTTTTGTATGCAATTATGTTTTTATGTGTGATTTGTATCTATGTATATGAAGTTGTTTTTCTACAATAAAATATAAATTTTATATTCAACTGTCCAATTTCTGTGTACCAAGTGAATCCATACAATTTCTTTTCATGTTTTGGAGTAGCCCCTGACCTATCTCCCCTATACCTCATCACTGTTAATATAAGGATGATGGTACCCACCCCTATCTTCATTTATTAATTGAGGCATTCAAAGTCTATGATGAGGTGAATTATGCTGCGGCTGGACGAGACCAAATGCTGTACCGAGTGCTATTCATTTTGGGCCCTATGCATTCCTTGACCCATGCTGAGAATACAGAATATGTCCCTGAATGGATACAGTACTAAATGCGAGTACCACTTGGTACAGCATTCAGTTCCATCCAGCCGCAGTGTATTTCAGCCTTCTATAGACTTTAACAGGCTGCAGGCAGCAGGGCTGGACACTGCACCTGTGCCTCCTGCATGCACTAAAATACCAGGATTGGAGAATTGGAGAGACATGGGCTAAACGCCTATGTGTGCAAGTAGCCTTATAGTTAGGAGGTCTGTTCTTATGTATTTCTTTGTGCACTTCCTGATATCCCGTTTTAAACCATAATGCAGCTTGTCTGAAGCCCCTAATATATGTGACAATACAAAGTACAGAAAAAGGATATTTTTCATGTGCATTTGAGTAGTGAAGATAAAGAAAATATCCTAGTTGAAGATTTACCCCTGAAACATGTTTGGGAACAGTCCATCTAAGGCAATACTCACACTAGCCTGTACGGTAAAATGCAGTGTTTTACTGCGGGGGCTAGTGACAGTGCCAGCTCTGGCATTTCAGCACATCGCACTACTTAATGTTATCTTTTGTAACATTTTCTGAAGTTCCACGTAGTTTCGCTGCTGTGCGGCGATATATGTTGCCATCCACCATACTGCAGAAAAATGCACACATGCATTTTTTTCTGAAGTTCACATCACGCCAGTGTTGTGGTGCGAACAGGGCACATGGAAAACAATTGTTTACTACGTTCCTTAGCAGTGACCTGCATTTATCCAGTAAGGAATTGATGGTGTGAACGAGCCCCACGTGCATCTGAAACAAACTAAAGCTATGTTCACACTAGTGCCATTTCTCCTGCATCTGTTGTCACACTGCAATACATGACAATGGAAATCACATTATTCCCTATGGTGCTCGTTCATATCAATGCAACATGTTGCAGTTTGATTTTTGGAAAGCTGCAGGTGCTACTTTTGGTGCAGTATAGTGTGTTTTTGGCCATGAAAACATCAATGGGAGCACATGCAATATGCATGAAAAGGGTATGCGCATGCAGTTTGGTGAGTTTTTGGCATGGTTATGTGTACAAAAAATGTATGAAGCATAAAAATGCATCAAAAACACATTGGAAACCCATAACTAGGCATCAGCACTAGTGTGTATCTAGGCTACACTGCACTAAAACATGAATATTTTAGCAAGCATTGTGCAATTTAAAGCAATCACATAGGTTACATATTAAAGCAAAATAATACAAACGTCTAAAAGATTCTTTTCTTATAAGAATTTACAAATTAAAGAAAGCATGTCTTTTTTTATAGCAAAACAAACTTAATTCTTTTATCTGAGTGTAAAAGCAGAATATCGAGAATATCTACCAGGACTGTCCAGGAGATGGCTCTGTGTCTATTCTTAATAATCTTTCTTTAACAACCTATCCAAATCATAAGGAGCAGCTGCTTCACTGCCTTGAGAACAGCCTGGTCCTGCCGGCCTTTTATCCTTAGGCCCTTTCAACCCATGTAGAGAATAAATCCCTGCTCCTTCATGCTAACCTGGACTCTGTGCACCTGTGCCCACATCATGACCGGACATCTTTTGCCCCAAGGTAAAAATAACATCCAGTTCTTTTCCAAACAATTTTCACATTTTAATTTGAAGCAAACTGTTAGTGGGGATTTTAAAGGGTGTGAAATGGCTATTATGAAAACCAAGAATCAAATTTAAAACAACAAAAGAGAAAGATGAACAATTTGTGCAATGCAGGAGCTTTAGCAATATGAAAGTCTTAAGCCTGGTACACACGGTACAATTGTTGGCAGGGGATTGTCTGTTGACAGACTGTTGTCCTAAAATCTTACCGTTAGTACGCTTCTTTTGACAATTGTTGTCCAATTTTTCACCAACAAATGTTGGATGACAGGCTATTAAATTTTCGGCAGACAGCGGTTTGACGTCAGATCTTCGTATGGTCAGTACACAAATCTGTCACACAAAAGTCAAAAGTACAAACACGCATGCTCGGAATCAATGCTCACCAAGCACGAAATTAGCAGAAGGGTGGCACTCAAGAGTTCCTCGTAGTACGTCACTACGTTCGTGTTTGTGGCACCACAATTGTGTACCGTTAGTATGCAAGACAAGATCCTCGTGTGTACGAGGCTTTAAGCTGGCCATACACGAATAGAATTTCGTTCAAACATTTTCATTTTTGGAATGTTCTTTCAATTTTCCAATGGTTAATGTGGTCAGCACAAAGTTCATTTTCAACAGTAGTGATGAGGAAATTTGAAAGACTATGATGGAAAATTTTCTTTGAGCAAATTAATTTCAAAGTGTGAATGTGGTTTTCATTCATCAGAAATCTTACATATTGTTGTGAAACCTGTTTAATAGTTCTGGGATTCCATTCAATTAGCAGATCTGGAGGAAATTTTAAGTTCTTTCAAATGAAATTCGTTGACTCAATGATGGCAATTAAGAATTTTCTGTCGAACAATTTTTGTAAAAACATTTGAACATAAATCTATCCATGTATTGTAACCAGCTTTAGCTTTGGCTTTGCAACAAGAACAGAATATAATATGTATATACAACACTGTATACTGAGTACTTATGTGACTTTACACACATTACACACACATGGGCTGACCATACACTAGTAGACTTTTTTCAAAGTCTACTAGTGTACTAGTCAATTTTCTACTCCTTTGGCATTTTTGACCACAGCGATAAGAAAATCAAAGGATAGAAGTTTTTCTATAGACCAGTCCTTTACCTGTTTTAACCGATTGCCGACCAACCGCTGTAGTTGTACTGAGGCAGGTTGGCTCGGCTGCGTGAATCACCATCATTGTACGTCAAGCGTGTACACATCGATCTGTGGGCGCGGGGGAGCCAACCAGTAGGTCCGCCAGCCACCCGTAATCGCTCCAGAGAGAGACAGACAGGGGATATGCCAGTGTAAACAAACAGATCCTTGTTCTGTCAGGGGAGTAGAGTGAGATCGTTCGTTCCTAGTGATTGGGAACAGCTATCTCTCTCCTCCTCCAGTCAGCCCAGCCCCTATACAGTTAGAAAAACCTCCCAGCGAACACATTTAACCCCTTGATCACCACTAGTGTTAACTCCTTCCCTGCCAGTGTCATTTATACAGTAATCAGTGCATTTTTATAGCACTAATCACTGTATATATGTCACTGGTCCCAAAAAAGTGTCAAACGTGTCAGATCTGTCCACCGAAATGTTGCAGTCCCACTAAGAATCGCAGATCACCGCCATTACTAGTAAAAAAATAATAATAATAAAAATGCCAAAAAACTATCTCCTATTTTGTAGACACGATAACTTTTGTGCAAACCAATCAATATACACTCATTGTGATTTTTTTTTTACTCTTTTTGGTATATTGACTATAGCAAAAAGTAAAAAATATATATTTTTTTCAAAATTGTTGTTTATTTTTTTGTTTATAGCGCAAAAAATAAAAACCGCAGAGGTGATCAAATACCACCAAAAGAAAGCTCTATTTGTGGGGAAAAAAAAGGAAAGCAATTGTCAGTTAAAGTGACGCAGTGCCATATTGCAAAAAATGGCCTGGTCAGGAAGTGGGTAAATCCTTCTGGGGCTGAAGTGGTTAAAAAAATCCAGCAGAATGTAATACTGAACATAAATGGAAAAAAACATTCCTCGTATGATAAGAAATTCTCACAATCCTACATGTACCCATCCAATATTCATGGTTCATCACATCAAAGCCCATAGGCTGTGAACTACAGTTTAATTAAACATATTTTACACTCAATAAACAGAATTTAAATATATATATATATATATATATATATATATATATATATATATATATATATATATATATATAATTACATTACAGTTAAAAAAAACTGAAACTTAAAGTAGAACTATAGGCAAAAAAAGTTTTTTTTTTTTCATTTTGGATAGAGCAAGTGAGGGTTATAACCCCTGTCAGATTTATTTTCATCACCTGTGTCCCATTTCGGAGATTTCCATTCACTTCTTGTCCCATTTCCAAAAAGGAAGTAGGATTAAATCCCTGCAAATTAAGGAAATACCTTGGGGACCCCCAGCTCATCAGAGCTAGTGTACCCATGGGGATTTTCTTTCATTTTCACTTTCAATGATAATGGTAAACAGGGCAAATGGAGATGGTGAATCTCCCTAATGGGGGCACAGACAGCAATAAAAACCTGACAGGTGTCCTAATCCATCTCCACTCTATCCAAAGCTAAAAAAGTTTTTCCTTTAGTTGTAATTTAAAGTTAACCTGTACTGATTGCATATGTGGGAAATAGGAATTGTCTTGCAATAGTATCTCTGAAGTAAATATCTCCAGATACCTACAAGAAGGCTCAGCTTCTACTTGGAGCACTCTCTTGGTCACTCTGTTATGCAAGTTTTCACCTAACTAAGGAAGTCAGCATTTGGACCAGCACATATCTTCTGTGCTTTTCTGTTGTCCAACAAAGCCACCAATTATAATTATGAGCCAATAGGTAGTCACTGGGGTGTGAAGGGTGGGAATAGCTCCTTAGAAAAAGCAGAACATTAGGCGCATGCGCGCGGCTGGAGATGGCGGATGCCTGAATCTGCAGCTCCGCTCCACGCTGGCATAACTCCGCCGATCCCTGCACACAACGGTCCTGCCGGCACTTGCTGCAGACCCGGTCCGGCTCCCCACACGGCCAGGACCCCGTATATGCCCAGAAACATTCTGCTATGGACAAAGCCTTCTCTGAGGCAATGCTCAGCCAGGGGAACTTGGAAGATAACCCTCCCCCTGCATCCCATCTCTCTACTGCCTCACCACTGGACTATCCAGGGGGCCCAACCATAATAGCACGCTTTTCTACATTATTGGATCAGGGGCTAGAGAGAGAGACTAAGCGCATCACAGCTGATCTAAAGGGTGAATTCCAGCAGCTGGGAACACGCATAGGGACCATAGAGTCCAAGCTAGATGAGACCATCGCCAGAACCAACCAGAATACTAACTGCATTGAAGTTGTACAACAATGATTGGAAGAAGCCCTTAATAAAATTGACGATCTGGAAAATCGCTCACGCCGTTACAATTTTAGAGTACGCGGGATCCCTGAGTCTTTTGTGGACTCAATGGCGGTGAGCAAAGAACTAATTTCCCACTTGTTACCGGATCTTCCTTCCCATAAATTAGAGCTGGATAGGGCTCACAGGGCTATGGCTGAGCCCCGCGCTGATGGTTTGCCACATGATATCATCGTGAAGCCACATTATTATTCGGTCAAAGAACAGGTGATGTTCAAAGCCAGAGAAATAACGGATCTCCACCTTCGTGAACACCCTATCCAAATCTTCACGGATATCTCTCCCACTACCGTCCAAAAATGCAGGGCACTCAAACCGCTACTACAGCCTCTTATAACAAATGGAATTAAATACCACTGGGTCTTTCCTTTCCGCCTGGCATTCACCTACCAGCGTAAGAAACACTCATTTTCCACTTTTCTAGAGGGCGAAGCGGTGTTCCGTAGAGCATAAGGAATCCCCGCGTCCATCACAACCTCGTACTCCCCCGGACAGGTCACCCCAGTGCCCCCTCTCACCAATATGGCGCTCAACTAGAAGCAAGGCCAAGCTGAAAGTAAAACCCCCCTGAGAAAGATAGATACTTCTCTGCTTCATAAACCTACCTTTGTGACAATTGTCACCCCTTTACTTTCTATGTTGATCCGTGGGCGGGATCAAAGTTGAATCCTTTTGATGATCCTTTATATCACATTTTTATTTTATAGTTACGGAGCTCCCTCGTTTAAGTTGGAAGCCAACTTTATGGGAACACCCCAGCACTAAGTTATCACCTTACCAATAACAGTGACAAGTTGACTCTCCACTGCACTTCATCTTTTAATTTACTAATTTGACCCTTGGGACTCACTTAACATAATATTATTATGAGCTATGGTCATTTATATGTGTATTGCAGGGTTTGGCGGAGGCCAGTAGTGGCGGTCATTCGCCTTGTTTGCTTCCGGTCCTCCCACTGTGTGGCGGGGCTGAAACCAAACTGGGTACAGGGCCCATCGACCCTGTAATACTTCCAAAAGGAGTAGGGAAATTATCCCCATTGGTTTATTATGTTTCTACAGTTAAGACTGGTACAATTGTATATTATTTCTTTACTCTTGTTGGGCGACTCTCCCTTGGGTCACTCACTATCATTTCTTCTCTCCACTGACTTTTTCACAAATTTTTCTGTGCTTCATTTCCACTTCGCTGCAATCCCATGGCTCCGTGCTCTGGCCGCCCCGTTGACTCCGTCTTTCGAGGAACGGCACCTCATGATTTTCTGGGAACTGGTAAGTGATAACTTTTTTTCCCCTGTGCATCATGGCGACCACTAATCAGAATCACCCTTTTGGATTTATTTCCCATAATGTACAGGGCCTGAACTCGCCAGTTAAGCGTAGAATGGCCTTCCAACATTATAAATCACTTAGGGCCGATGTGCTATTTCTCCAAGAAACGCACTTCTCACCAACCTATAACCCTACTTTTTTACACCATTATTACCCCCAATTCTACTTAGCGAATGGACCTGGGAAAACTGGAGGGGTGGCCATTTGTTTTTCTAAACGAGTGACCTTCTCACTGGAGAAACTCGTGGCTGACCCAGAGGGCCGCTACCTAATGGTGGTTGGGTCGTCTGGAGGGCAATTTGGTTTCTTTAATCTCATATTATGCTCCAAACACAGGGCAATTGCCCTTCTTTCAGAAACTTTTGCACAAAGTGCCCCCGGAACTACTGTGCGTTGTCCTGTTTGGGGGTGACTCCAATGTGGCCCTGGACTCCATACTTGATAGGACGAGACAGCTCTCAACCCCCCGGAGCCATTTCCCAAAAATCAGCTTTACGCTGGCTAAAATGTTACACTATCATAATCTAATTGACCTATGGTGGGAACTTAATCCATCCAAGAAAGACTATACCTTTTACTCACATGTCCATAACACCTATTATAGAATAGATCATTTTTTCACGGTTTCATCAGCAGTCTCCGTATTCCACACTAGCAAAATAATAGACGTGATGTGGTCTGATCACTCAGCAGTTTGGACAGCATGTGACTCCTTACAATGTTATTCAGGCCCGGCCCCTTGGAGGTTGAATGACTCTTTACTTAGTAATCCCTCGATCTGCTTTGATATCGAACAAAAGCTCATGGAGTATATTGCTCAGAAAGACACTTTAGACACTTCTGTGGTAAATACTTGGGCGGCACATAAAGCGACTATCAGGGGATATTTCATTTAGGCTGCCTCATGGCTGAAGAAAACCTCTCATACAATAATTAGCCAAAAGGATCGCGAGCTGTCCAACCTGTTAACCCAATACAAAGACAATCCTGATCTGGATCTGAGGGCTCAGATTGACTCGGCTAGACTGGAACTAAACCTTTGTTTAACAACCAGGGCAGAAAAAAACCTTAGATGGACACAGGCAAAATTTTATACCCAAGTAGATTAACCGGGAACATTGTTAGCACGCAGACTGACACCCAGGCCTCGTCGCAGGACAGTCCCAAAGATTAGATAGCCTAACGGGTCCTTAACACAAAACCCGCAAAAGATACTAAATCTTTTCCATTCTTATTTTACCTCCTTATATAAAGAGCTGGAGACTCTACAACCTGGTGCTATAGATGATTTCATTAAAGACTTGCCTCTCCCATCCCTCTCTGACTCCCAAAAGGAGATAATGGATGAGGCTATCACTATAGAAGAGGTAATGTCGGCAATAAAACAAGCTCATGCTTCAAAAACTCCGGGTCCAGACGGGTTCTCCGCCTCTTATTATAAGAAATTTGCCCAAATATTAGCGCCCCATTTATTGGAATTTTTCATGGGCTTGCGTGATGGGGCTCAATTAGGGGGAGACCTAAATAGAGCTAACATCTGCCTAATACCAAAGCCTGACAAAGACCACAGTGAGGTGACAAATTACCGCAATATATCGCTTATTAATGTAGATTTGAAATTATTAACGAAAATTTTTGCTAATAGACTTAATACCTTCCTAGCAAAATATGTCCATTTGGATCAAGTGGTCTTTGTCCCAGGACGACAGGCGGCAGATCAAATCCGCAGGGCCGTGGACATTATTTCTTTGCTCCACTCTGATTGGGATGGCTTAGGAACCAGACGGGGAATGTTGTTGTCATTGGACCTTCATACAGTGGCAGCCCGTCCATAGGGGGCGCCGCCCAACCCCCCCCCTCCAGGCAGCAAAAAAAAAAAAAAGTAAAAAAAAAAAAAAAAAACATTTTTTTTTACTACTGGCCCTTAAAAAAAAAAAAAAGAAAAAAAAAGGTCCTTAAGTGCACTGTGTTCGGACGCCGGATACAGTGCGTCGCCGGACACAGTGCACTTATAGGAAGCGCCACGTCTATGCAATCACGAGATTGCAGACGAGGCGCTGCATTTGCGGGCGTTTAGCCCGCCTTGGGGCGTTTTCTGAAGCGCCGAGTAGCTTTCGCTCGGCCATAGTAATACATACTACAGGCGCCGGGCGGAAGCTACTTGGCACTTCAGATTTGATTGACATCTGCCCTCAGTCAGATGTCACTTCCTGCCTCTCTCTTTCATTGCGCCCGAGAGAGGAAACAGGAAGAATGCTGCTGCCAGTGTGAGGAGGAGGACACCGCAGGAGACTGAAGGTAAGTACCGCTGTGTGGAGAATGGGAGGGACACCTGCTGTGGGGGGCTCTGATGGGGGACACCTGCTGTGGGGGGCTCTAATGGGGGACACCTGCTGTGGGGGGCTCTGATGGGGGACACCTGCTGTGGGGGGCTCTGATGGGGGACATCTGCTGTGGGGGACACCTGCTGTGGGGAGCTCTGATGGGGACACCTGCTGTGGGGGGCTCTGATGGGGGACACCTGCTGTGGGGGACACCTGCTGTGGGGGGCTCTGATGGGGACACCTGCTGTGGGGGGCTCTGATGGGGACACCTGCTGTGGGGGGCTCTGATGGGGACACCTGCTGTGGGGGGACTCTGATGGGGGACACCTGCTGTGGGGGGCTTTGATGGGGGACACCTGCTGTGGGGGGACTCTGATGGGGACACCTGCTGTGGGGGGCTTTGATAGGGGACACCTGCTGTGGGGGGACTCTGATGGGGGACACCTGCTGTGGGGGGCTTTGATGGGGGACACCTGCTGTGGGGGGCTTTGATGGGGGACACCTGCTGTGGGGGGCTCTGATGGGGACACCTGCTGTGGGGGGCTCTGATGGGGACTCTGATGGGGGACACCTGCTGTGGGGGGCTCTGATGAGGGACACCTGCTGTGGGGGGACTCTGATGGGGGACACCTGCTGTGGGGGGCTTTGATGGGGGACACCTGATGTGGGGGGCTTTGATGGGGGACACCTGCTGTGGGGGGCTCTGATGGGGACACCTGATGTGGGGGGCTCTGATGGGGACACCTGCTGTGGGGAGCTCTGATGGGGGACACATGCTGTGGGGGGCTCTGATGGGGGACAGATGCTGTGGGGGGCTCTGATGGGGGACACCTGCTGTGGGGGGCTCTGATGGGGGACTCTGATGGGGGACACCTGCTGTGGGGGGGCTCTGATGGGGGACACATGCTGTGGGGGGCTCTGATGGGGACACCTGCTGTGGGGGGACTCTAATGGGGGACACCTGCTGTGGGGGGCTCTGATGTGGGACACATGCTGTGGGGGGATCTGATGGGGACACCTGCTGTGGGGGGCTCTGATGGGGACACCTGCTGTGGGGGGCTCTGATGGGGACACCTGCTGTGGGGGGCTCTGATGGGGACACCTGCTGTGGGGGGCTCTGATGGGGACACCTGCTGTGGGGGACTCTGATGGGGGACACCTGCTGTGGGGGACTCTGATGGGGGACACCTGCTGTGGGGGGCTCTGATGAGGACACCTGCTGTGGGGGGCTCTGATGGGGGACACATGCTGTGGGGGGCTCTGATGGGGACACCTGCTGTGGGGGGACTCTGATGGGGGACACCTGCTGTGGGGGGCTCTGATGGGGGGCACATGCTGTGGGGGGCTCTGATGGGGACACATGCTGTGGGGGGCTCTGATGGGGACACCTGCTGTGGGGGGCTCTGATGGGGACACCTGCTGTGGGGGACTCTGATGGGGGACACCTGCTGTGGGGGCTTTGAAGGGGGACACCTGCTGTGGGGGGCTTTGATGGGGGACACCTGCTGTGGGGGGCTTTGATGTGGGACACCTGCTGTGGGGGGACTCTGATGGGGGACACCTGCTGTGGGGGGCTCTGATGAGGACACCTGCTGTGGGGGGCTCTGATGGGGGACACATGCTGTGGGGGGCTCTGATGGGGACACCTGCTGTGGGGGGACTCTGATGGGGGACACCTGCTGTGGGGGGCTCTGATGGGGGGCACATGCTGTGGGGGGCTCTGATGGGGACACATGCTGTGGGGGGCTCTGATGGGGACACCTGCTGTGGGGGGCTCTGATGGGGACACCTGCTGTGGGGGACTCTGATGGGGGACACCTGCTGTGGGGGGCTTTGATGGGGGACACCTGCTGTGGGGGGCTTTGATAGGGGACACCTGCTGTGGGGGGCTCTGGTGGGGGGCTCTGATGGGGGACTCTGATGGGGGACACCTGCTGCGGGGGGACTTTGATGGGGACACCTGCTGTGGGGGACTCTGATGGGGACACCTGCTGTGGGGGGACTCTGATGGAGACACCCTGCTGTGGGGGACACCTGCTGTGGGGGACACCTGCTCTTGGGGGGCTCTGATGGGGGACACCTGCTGTGGGGGGCTCTGATGGGGGACACCTGCTGTGGGGGGCTCTGATGGGGGACACCTGCTGTGGGGGACACCTGCTGTGGGGGACACATGCTGTGGGGGGACACTGATGGCAACTCTGATGTAAGGGGACAGAGTTTGTATTTGGGGGGACAGAGGCTGTATTTGGGGGGGACAGAGGCTGCATTTGGGGGGACAGAGGCTGCATTTGGGGGGACAGAGGCTGCATTTTATGTGACAGAGGCTGCATGTAAGGACGGACTGCTGGGGACACCTGATGGCATCTGGTTGTAGGCGACGTGGCTAGTGACACACTCGGGGCTCCCACTGATTCTGCATTATGGTGAGTTGAATGATTTCATTTTATATTACAATGTAACAATAGAAACAATGCGCTTCAATCATCCTGACACCATAACAACCATGGTGCCGGGATGATTGAAGCGCTAACACCAGGTGTTTGGAGTATCTTTATCTGATGATTGTTAAACTTTGTAGAATACACATTTCTATTGTTGTGTAGGATCTGGGCCTGCTGTCCCTCTCTCCCTCTCCCTCTATCCCTCGTTCATCTCAGACACTAACCACACCACCTTAGAGCCACGCCCACTATTTCGCTGAAACCACGCCCATTTTGCCAAGTGGGAGGGGTCAAAAAGGAAGGGCGGGGTCTGGCGCCCCCCCTTTCTAAAACTTCACCAGCCGCCACTGCCTTCATAAGGCCTTTGATTCCCTTTCTTGGCCTTTTCTGCTCCATATTCTGGGGCAATGGAATTTTGGATCTAAATTCCTCTCTCTATTATCTGTACTGTACTCTGCCCCCTCAGCTAACATTGTAGCTTTTGGTCACAAATCAGATCTGATACAAATTAGAACAGGAACCAGGCAAGGCTGTCCCCTTTCGCCTCTCTTATTCATAGTTGCTATAGAAACATTGGCGATTGCCATCAGGTCTAATCCTAATATACACGGTGTAATCAGCAGAGGCAGAGATCATAAATGCGCATTATTTGTGGATGATCTTTTATTATTCATCACAGACCCTATCACGACCCTGCCTAACCTGACTTCACTTCTTTCTGAATTTGGAATAGTATCGGGCCTGAAGGTCAATCAATCTAAATCAGAGGCAATGGATATTAATCTACCTGCTTCAACCTTGACCTCTGTACGCGCTTCTTTTCCATTGCGGTGGTGTAAACAGGCCCTTCCCTACCTAGGAGTAAAACTCACAACAGACATATCTACCCTATATAAGGCTAATTACACCCCTCTTCTCTCTTCCGCAATGGAAAATTTAAAGACTTGGCAGAACCATAGTCTTTCTTGGTTGGGCAGAATAAGTGCCGTTAAAATGATGACTCTTCCCAGAATTCTTTATTATTTTAGGTCCCTTCCGATTTCAGTTCCTGCAACATTTTTTAAACAACTCCAATCATTAATTTTCAAATTCATCTGGAGCCGGGGAGGTTGCAGGGTGGCTTGATCTTCCTTGTATGTCTCAAAGGGGCAGGGTGGATTAGGGGTACCACACTTTTTGCGTTATTATAGAGCTGCCCAGATGGTACAACTTTACCAAATCTATTCTACAACCTATCGCCCTGATTGGGTTAACCTAGAGGCACAAGCAAGTTCTCCTCTCCCTATGGACCTTCTAATGTGGCTGCCTTCTAAGGAGCGTAGAGCCATTCTGAGCCCCTCTCTATCTCACTCACTGGGTCTTTGGGACAGGATGTGCAAAGTATACTCTCTTAGGTCACCACATACTCCAGTGGCCCCCATTTTTGGGAACCCGCATTTTCCCCCAAGTCAGCATTCACAACAGTTTGCTTGGTGGATCAATAAAGGCTTGTACAAGATAGCACATTTCATAGATCAAAGGGGCATCAGAAACACTCCTACTTTCAAGACACTTTAGACATGCCCCCGACGAGACCTTCCAACTTTCCCAAATTACTCATTATTTACGTTTGCTATGTAGAGACCAGGGGGACATTACCACTAGAACGTTCTACGAAAATAAATGCTTAAGAGGGCCTGGGACGCGAGGTAGTATTTTGGAGTTGTATGTTTTGCTAACAGACCCGGGCTCTAAACTTTCCTACCAATTAGCTTGGGGGGGCGGACCTGGGGGAGACGATTGATGAGGACGTTTGGTCCAAGTGGTCGACCATGGTGCACAGGGGAATTTTGAACACTTCCCTAGTAGAGGTGAACTATAAGGTATTGTCACGATGGTACCTCGTTCCGACACGGATAGCCAAAATCCACCCAGACGCATCACCTCTCTGTTTCAGGAGATGTGGGCAAGAGGGCACAATGCTCCACACCTGGTGGACATGTCCGAAAGTCAAGAGATTTTGGATAAGAATTTTTAACTTGGTTTATTCGGTGACTGGAGTGAACATACCTAAAAATGTTAAGACAGCCTTATTTTCTGATCTTTTGAGCGAACTACCCAGGCACCTCAAATCCCTTATCTTTTTTATCCTTCTGGCAGCTAAGATAACCATAGCGCGAGCATAGAAAACCCCCCCTGATAAATTTGGCATTAGTTAAAAAAAATTCTTGGATCATGATAAATGAAAAATTAAAAAGTATTCTTCATGACCAACTAAATAGATTTGAAAGGGTTTAGAACCCTTGGATTAAATATCTTCAGTTGCCGTGAGGGGCGGGGGGTCAGTGGCCAGGAGCGTGAGGATCGTTTGCACATTCTCCCTCTCTTTTTCTTTTCTTCCTTTTCTTTCTTTCCTTTTCTTTTATTTCTTCATACAAACTTTTACTTTGTCCCCATAGTTGGGTCCCCACATGTTTGACAGCGGGCTCTACAGTATATTAAGCCTAGCGTATACTCAATACCTAGGTTTTCTTATATAACTCCAAGTTGGGAAATTGAATTACATCACATGATAGTCCCTCTATAGGGAATTTCATTATACTATCTTCTATGTGTGTTAGGCGTCTCATGAACCATCAGTTTGTTTATGGATAGGAATGGACAGGGTTGGGACCTTAGTTCTAGTACAGTTATACAATGAGCCATTCATGCTAATTTGAGATTCACTATTGTAACATTACTGTTTGACACAAAACTTGTATCAATGTGAATCCTTGTTATCTGTTAAAACTTGATTTCAATAAAAACATTGAAAGAGAAAAAGCAGAACATGCTGGATTTAAGAGCCTCTGACATACTCAAAGACAGAACTTTATCTGCTTGCATTCAACAGCAGTTGATCACAATTGAGACAAATGCAGATTTGCTTCAAAGTGGAACTAAGTTCTAAGTTCTAAAAATGTAGAACCCCCTATTTATGAAATACGTATGAAGTTTGACTAAGAATAGTTTTTGTAAAAATGTAGTAACCCTGTGGCTTCTTAGTTCGGAAAAACAAAACCTCAATCTCATTCTATGTTCCATAGACCAGTTATCATACCACTGCAGCCTTCTGGACCCTGGAATAACCTCAGCACTGGACAGCTGATAGAAAGTGTTCATGTCAATGAAGCAGTGACATAAACTATGGCGACTATGGTCTTAGGTAAGTATACAGGGTTTAAGCCAATTTTTTATCTTTAAACTCAGTGATGGGGGGGGGGGGTGCCCAGAGATCAGCTTTAAATTTTAAGATATGGGTCTTAGAGTCATTGCAAGAGTCAGGCTAAGGACAATGACCAGAGAGAGGGCGGGTCACTTTTCTACCTTTGGCGCTATAAACTGTTTTCATAATTGTATCATGCAATATTTAGGTATGCTTTGAGTCTTAATTAGCAGGAGACAATACAGGAGACAATACAGAATACACAAACATGTCCGAAACCTACTTGTTTCAGCAGAAGCAGCCAATCATTCTTTCCATACTTAGTACTGAGTTGGTGACTTCCTTTTTTAGTTAATTACTCAGGATGGAAAAACATTTTGATTTTTGTGATTTTTTTAAACTATGACCATTTCACCAACATTAGTTGGAGTAGACAAAAAAGGGCAGATGGCTCATCTCAGTGGAAGTCACTTCTTAAGGACTAAAGTAAGAACTAAAACCGAGAGACAGTTAAAAAATTAAACAGGTAACAGATGGCTCATAATTATTGCCATTTTTAAGGGAAGGGTAGCCAAGAACTGAGTTGCAATCCTATTTACTGCCATACAGTCAAATAATACTTGGCAGATTCACATGCAAGTTGTGTGTAAAGTAAGCAGTCTTCTATGCTGACATTGCATTGTTTCAGGAAATGGCTATTTAAAGGGATACATTTACATTGGTTAACGTTGTATACAAAGACTTTGTCAGGGCTGCATGTATTAAAGTATATGCCAAGTTAAAATGTTTTATGATAGAGCAGGAAAGGCTTAGAACTACTGTGGGGGTTTTACTGCTATCTGGGGTTCACTTCCTGTCCTGTTGACATTGGTTTTATTAGACAGAAAGTGAGGGGAAATCTGCAGCAGCAACATAAACAAAAATATTTTTTTCGAATATAAGAAGATTTGTGTGTGAAGTGAAATCTTTATCTGCATTTGGTTCCAGTTTTCGTCTCACCTTAAAAATGCTGCATTATATAAGTTCATGAACTTTCAATTACCATGGACTTTTCTGATCTCTAGTTATCTGTGTATGGACTTTTTAGATTTTTAGTTATTTGTGAATGTTCACTGATGTTAGTTTAGTCCACAAATACCACTCATAACGGTTATTCTATACTGGATGTGAACACATCAACCTGCCACCCATTTCACGATATACGATGTGATATTCTTATAGGATGTGAACGCACATTCCTGTCATTCATTATATTTAGCGCTGCATGTGTTTAGTATTTACGTAAAAATAAAAATTGCTTCTTTTTCATAGAGTAGGGGAAGACTAGAACCTCCATCAGATTTTTATCAGGGGTTCTAAGCCTTCCACATTTCCCACAAAACACTTAAAAAAAAATGTTGGCTTTACATGCACTTTGAGGTCAAAAACCTAGAGGAAGCATTGCATTTGCTTGTCTGTTTTCTTCCTCTTTTTATGCCCATTTCTATTGGCTATTGACAGTACAAATACCCCCAAATGACCCCTTTTTGGAATGTAAACAGTCCAAGGTATTTAGTAAGAGGCATGGCGAGTTTTTTTAAGTTGTAGTTTTTTGTCTGGAAAATGAAGGCATTTTTATAAATAGTTGTTTTCACTTTTTGTTTTTTACATACTGTCATCAGTGCAGTACAGCAACACCTTATGACTGGTGTGGCAGTGATAAGGGACACTGATTGGTGACAGTATGTTAAAAAAAATTATAATTTTTTAAAATATTTTTTTAAATACTTTTTTATTTTTATTACACTTTTTTTACATTTTTTTTTTGCATACTGTGGCCAGAATGTGATGGACTGCCTGGCACCCCGCCTGGGTGCTTCCGCCAAACAGTGTCTCCTGCCCTCCAAACTCTTCCAGCAGACTGGGAGCAAATACCAGCCCTCAAAGCCTACTGTGTCAGGCGGCCGAATGTAAGGAGGCATCAGCCAGTTCAATAGAAATCAGTCAACATTCAGCCCATGTGTACGGCAGCCAGGCCGAGAGAAGGTGACTCAGGTCAGTGCCCACCCAGACAGTTTGGCACCAGTTCCCCAGAAAGAAGACCCAGGGCTATCGAAATCTCATTAACCAGCTTTCACTGGTGTAATCTGTCCACTGGACAAGTCATCATAAGACAAAACACATACAATGTTCCAGCAGTCTGAAAAAAGTGGAATTTAATTTCACTTCATAGCTTTCTTGAGGGAGATTGTTGATAAATATTTCTGTCCCAAGTGGAGGAGCTTCTCCAACCCAGTTTGCATTAGGGCCACCATATTCCCTCTAACCATTGACCTGTACAAGAGTAATATTACACCTTTCCATCCACTTCAGAAGGGAAACTTTATTGTCTTTATTTAGAGAATTCATTCAAGCCTCGCTCTCAGCATTCATCACATTGTTGTTCATCATGAGAGAATGGTCTGCGCTCTCCATGGGATCAGAGGCTGAACTGAGCTCTTTTCCATGCTCTGGAATAAGCAAAAAAATCCATGGGCCATAATCAGTGGGTAGGAGGCAAGCCCCTAGGCACCTCTAAAGGCCTCTGTCCCAGTTGGGTTTGTCACACAGAGCAACACAGTGTTACCATAGTAACACTATACTACTCTAGGTGAGGTAATCTGGATTTTTTTTTGCTATGATTGCTTTTAACAGTGAATATCACTGTTATAAACAACCATTTTTACTGAATGAAATCAATTTATTCAGTGTTTATTATTGTAAATAGCTGTGATGGGCTCTGTCTGTACCATGTGATCACTGTGACCAATCACAGAGATCAGCACAATAGTACACAATGAATGGCATAAATGGAAGCCACCCATTGTGTCATGTGTTCTGCTGTGATTGGTCACAGCGGTCACATGGTACCGGCAGTGGACCTGTACACTTATCTGTGATCCACTGTGTTGTGACAATTGTACCTTGAAATATATTTTTACATTGGGGTTGATTTACTAAATGCAAATAGAATGCGCACTTTGCAAGTGTAGCTGCTCCAGAGCTTAGTAAATGATGGGAAGCTTTGCTGACTTCCATCATCCAATTATGTGCAAACAAAAAATGCTGTAAATGCTGTTTTTTTTATTTTTCTTACATGTGATTGGGTATTCTTCCCAAAGTGAAGCTTTACCTCATTTACTAAGCTTTGGAGCAATTGCAATTGCACAGAGTGCAATCTTTTTTGCCTTTAGTAAAGCAACCGCAATGTTCTAACAATTAAGAGAATTTGATGTCTGCTTGTAAGTGGGCATTGCAGAAACTGACAGCAAAACACAACAGTAGGAAACATTTTTTTCTTAAAAAATACACTTTTTTTGCCAATACAACAAAACAAATACTCTTGCGCATAAATGTGTAAGCCCGACAGTTCAAAGTTCATCATGGACAGTAGCTTTCAGCTTTGCTGCCCTCAAGGATAGGGATATCCTAGCAATCAGACAAAAAACAGAAGAGAAAGGGCGCACCAGCCTTATGCATTATCCTTAAAAAGTTTATTAAAAAAGAACACGTAAAAACTACTACTCACAAGGGTGGATGAAAATCACGCTTGAGTGATCTTTATTTAAGGTTAAGAAAAAGAGGGGGAAAAAAAGCACTGGACTGCATCAAAAAGGCACCAAAAACGCATTGGAACGCATCAAAAACGCGCATGCAGAAAAGCACCTGGAACGGACTGCGTTTCTATTGTGTGAACTGGCCCTAAACCGGTAACCTGTAAAAAAAATTTAAAGCATTGCCTGTGGGGATTTTTAAGTAACAAAGTTTGGCGCCATTCCACGAGTGTGTGCAATTTCAGCGTGGCATGTTAGGTATCTATTTACTCAGCGTAACATCATTTTTCACATTATGCAACAAAAATTGGGCTAACTTTACTGTTTTTTTTATTTATTTTTTTATGCAAAAAAAAAATAATTAAGCAAAAAACGCGTTTGAAAAATGACTGCGCAAATACCATGCAAGATAAAAAGCTGGTTGTATAATATAAGAGGGCGCTTAAACAATATAATAAAATGCACACTAAAATTAAATAATGTGAAAAACAAAGTGCAAAAGTGCTTAATATTTCATATTCATCACTAGTAACATATTTGGAAATAATCCAAAAGTAATAAAGTGCAAAGTGAAAACAACTATCCAGATGAATTATATAACAAGAGTGTCCATAAAAAATATGAGGCAATTCAGGTCTTTACACCATCACCACTGGAAATGATCATGGAAAACAAATGACACCCGGTGGATAAGGGTCATGCTGGCCATACACTATACTAAAAATCGGCCGAAAAATCGTTCATATAGACACTTAGTTCGTTTTTCGGCAAGTTAATGGGCACAAATCGATAATCGTTTGTGATGTTTTTGCGGGAAAAAAAGGAACGGCAAGTTTGGAAAATTTCTGCCGAACGTACGATAAATTGCTGGTTAGGCTCTGAAGAAGAAGTTGCTACCTTCGAAACGCGTTAGCCAGCAGCAGTCTGCACGTCTTCTCCATAGGATCTGGAGACTGCCACCAGTGGACTGATCACCACTAGCCATAGATCATTGAAGCATGATTTTCATCCACCCTTGTGAGTAGTAGTTTTTACGTGTTCTTTTTTAATAAACTTTTTAAGGATAATGCACAAGGCCGGTGCGCCCTTTCTCTTTTGTTTTTTGTCTGATACACTTTTTTTGTAGTGTGTACAAAATGCAAAACATTTGTCAGTTTTAAAAGCAATACTATTTTACTATGTAGTATAAAAATCCATGGTCTGAAGGGGCCATTTCTACCAAAAGGCGCTTGTTGGTCTTTGCCAAGGGTGACAGAGTAAGGAGAACAGCACTAATTCACTGTATTTACAGCTTGTTCTCGCTTTTTTTTTTTTTGTATGTTTGGCGTACCTGTCCATCTCTGGATACTTGTAGAAAATTAATCAATGCAGAACATAAACATCTGCAGATAATACTAATTTGCATCTCATTAGCAGGATGCATGGATACTGACTTCTCCTGTATTTGATTTCCAGTAAACCTTCCTAAACCATGTGTAGGATTAAATGTATCTGCTGTGGGCTTATTCATACCTTTCATCCTGCTATAGCCAAAAAAAGGTCTGTTTTAGACTGGCTTCACTCTCATGTCACTTGAAGACAGTTAACTTAGACATCACCTGTCACTCATCTGAAATAAAAGAGTACACACCGCAAGTCTGCTCTCTAACAGATTCATGAGTTCCCAGAAAATGTAAGAGAATTGATAAAAATTCTACATTGACGAAAAAAATACTTTTGTCATCTTCATTATTTTAACATGTATCACTTTCATATAAAAGGATACTTAGAAAGGTATAAATCTCCCACATAGCAAGCCCTCCGGTAGTCTTCAAACCATTGGTGTTCCAACTAAGAGAGGAGGTAGAAGCTAGGGAAGTTTCCATCTTTGCATTTCTACCCAACCTTCACATTCCAACCCTATGGCATTTTGTCAGCACTATTTCAATGCTTTACAGTATATTATACTAACAAAAGTGTGCCCATTCCCTAAACGGGCTGAATACAAATGGGTGCACTGGTAGGGTGGCAGCAAGTGCCAAGTAGCATGTCGGGTGCAGTGGTAAGTCATATAGAGGCATGGAAAATAGATGTTGAGTTTGGTAAGGAGGGTGGGGGAGGGAAAGTCATCAGTGTCAGTGCAATGGCATTAAGTGCGGACCTGTGCATTGGTGTTGTGGCAGTAAACGCAGAAGTGTATGCGGTTGATGTGGCAGTGAGAGCAGGCTGGTGCTGGCAGGTGGTGTGATGGTGGTTGTGAAGGGATGGGGAGAGGGCTTTGTTGTGGCAGCACTAGTGGTAACAGAAGAGGAGGGGGTTTTAACGCACAGGAATGAAGATGTAAACCAAACGCTAGTGATTAAGAAAGGAGATACAAATATTTCTGTGCTGACACTAAACCTCCTCAACCAAGGCCGTTGTATAAATATCTGAAAGATATTAGAAAAAAATTTATATGCAACTACTGTTTATGCAAACATTTTATATATATATTTATTTTTGGGTATTGCTGTATATTGCATATAAAACGTATACAAATGCTAACAACGAAAGACAGAGAATGATATTTGATATATCACATTGAATGTTGTAACTGTTATGCCAATATATTTACATTTGTGCCATGTTGGGGCACCTTGTGAATAATTCTTACACAGGTGACTTTTTTGTATTGATAATAACTGGGTAATATATCTATGGCAAAAAAATCTGATTAAATAGTATGACTTTCAGACTAGAACATCAGTGACGATATTTCCAAAGTGAAATGACCACAGTATGGTACTGGAAATGACCTGTTCTACAACTGTATAAGGACAGGGACTATAGAAAACAATGATTTTCACATATACAATGGCCAAAGTCATATAATTGAAATTCTGAAATAAACAAAACTGTATATACATGTTCACAGGGTTATTTGACAAGACGCACTATTTATAATTGCTGCCTATTAAAGTGTCACATAGGAGTATTACATCTAGTCTGGCACCCACGGTTCAACACCAGAGCCGATGTGCGTGGCATCTGAGAGAGACAGAACGGGGATCCTTCAATGTAAACAGACAGATCCACGTTCTGTCAGGGGAGGATAGACAGATCGTCTGTTCCTAGTGATTAGGAAAAGCGATCTGTCTCCTCCCCCAGTGACTACACTGCCCCCACAGTTAGAAACACCTCCCTAGGGAACACTTAACCCCTTGGTCTTCCCCTAGTGTTAGTGGCTATTTTTAGCTCTGATCACTGTATGAATGTCAATGGTCCCAAAAAAGGTGTCAAAAGTGTCGGATCTGTCCGCCGCAATGTTGCAGTCCTGCTAAAAAACTCTGATCGCCGCCATTACTAGTAAAAAAGAAAATATATAATAAAAATGCCATAAATCTATCCCCTATTTTGTAGACGCTATAACTTTTGAGTAAGCCAATCAATATATGCTTATTGCAATTTTTTTACCAAGAATATATGAAAGAATTCATATCGGCCTAAACTGATGAAGAAATGTGTTTTTTTTCTTTGTTTTTTTTGCATATTTATTATAGTAAAAAGAAAAAAATATTTTTTTTTCAAAATTGTCGCTCTTTTTTTGTTTATAGTGCAAAAAAAAAAAAACTTAGAGGTGATCAAATACCACCTAAAGAAATCTCTATTTGTGGGGAAAAAAAGGACATAATTTTTGTTTGGGTACAGCGTCGCATGACCGAGCAATTGTCAGTTAAAGCGACGCAGTGCCGCATTCCAAAAAATGGCCTGGTCATTAAGTGGTTAATGAAGAGGGAATCCAGCATTTAATGGCGCCTTGACTGTATCATTAGTGAAGAGGGTGTTCCTTTGCAGGAGGACATATCTCATTCTTCCTTTCTTGCCTGCTTTGTTTCCTGTCTCAGGTCTTTCCCTTCTCCCACCAAACACTACTTTCTCTGACACTTATTTTCTCAGCCAGACTTAAGATTAACGAGCTTGGGGCTTCATGAAACTCTCCTGCACTTGCCAGTGGCTTCCAAAATAGCAAACTATATTTCATGCTGGGGGCACCGGGAGTTACATTTCAATGCAGCAGGTGCGTTGCTAACTCCTATTTGCAGAGATGGGGACAGATTCATCTCCTGCCCTCCTACATGTGGATAGATGAAGCAGATTACTCTCCAGCGGGGATGGAGATCACATGTGTTGGGTTAAGAGACAAGTATGTGATCTATATACTGGAGAAGATGTGTCTAATAAATGAAGATGGAAGCTATGCACATGAAGACATCATCAGAGCCCCAGTCTCTCTTCCTCTAGGGAGGCCTGGATAATAATACAGAAAGCCTTGCAGAAGTTAATGCGATTTCATACAAAACTGGCATGAATAGAACTAACATACATAAACCTCTATAATAACAGCACCAAAATTTGTTGTACTAGATAGATTGGTGTCTTTTTTCAAACTGACTAACTAATGTAACTATGTAAAATATGACAGATACGGTACATAAGCTGGAACTTTTTACTATGGCCCACCAAAAAAAAAAAAAACATAGAATCCCAGTATTTTAAAGAATAGTGTTTTTGAGTGGGAAAACTATGCTGACATGAGCAAATGTTGTCTAAATACAAGAGTCCTGTGTATCCTTACTGGAATTGTGGTGTGCTTTGTGTATTTATTTTAGATCTGAGCAGTAATCAAGCATGAAACTGCCTGTGCAGGAACTTCCTGAAATAAAGACCGGTCACTGCTGTTCTCTCTCCTTGTGCAGGATGATTGGTTCTGCTTTACAAGATAGTAACAGAGTTTGCAAAGGCACTTGATGCGCACAAAGTGGATTTTTACCCCTTTTGGCTTTTGAGGAATATTGAGGAATACATTTCAGTGAAAGTTTTTGTGGCTGGAGTTCAGCTTTAACCTCCTTGTTGGTATTCCCAAGTGTGGCTCGGGATGAAATTTCAGTACCATTAGCGGTAACTCCGAGCTCGGGATTGCATCGCTGGATCCTGGAAGAGGTTACCTTGTCCTTGGGATCCCGCGATGTACTCCCACTGTGTCTGGCGGCCGGATCTTCCGCTCAATGCTCTGTGTGTTCCAGCTTCCCGTGCCTGCGAGCGTCGCGACGCAGGGGGTGGAACCGGCGGCAGATTCAAAATGTGTAAAACACAACACACACAATACATTGTAATCTTATTGTATTACATTACTGTATCAAATAATCTGACCTCAGTTTGCCCCCCAGTGCTTTGTCCAGTGCCCTTGCCTGCAGTTTTACTGTACTTTCTGCCTGGAAACTGGAGAACGACCATGGCATCCAAAAAGCGTACCTCTACATCAAAAGTGGTTTAAGACCTGCTGGAAAACAGCGATAGTGATACAGAATCACTTGCAGAATTGAGGGATAGCGATTCCTGGGGAAATTCGTCATCAGACACAGAAAGTGATTTCAGCGACGATCCTGCGACTGAGCTCAGTGATGTGTGGACTTGGTGCTCTATTGAATGTGGTATGGATCACGCGGTGCCCCCAAGATTACCATTTACTGGAGAACCTGGTATCAAAGTGGATGTTGAAGATTACAATCCCTTGGCATACCTCCAACTATTTTTGACTGATAAGGTTATTGAAAAAATAGTTACAGAGACAAACCGTTACCAGGAGTAACAAGTTGCTATGCATCAGAAGTTTTCAAGAAGCATAAAGTAGGAACCAGTGACCAAAAAGGACGTTTGGAAATTTCTGGGCCTAATAATTGATATGGGAGTGGTGGGGAAACCCCTGCAGAAGTGGTATTGGACAACCAATAAATTACTAGCCACTCTATTCTTTGGCACGGTCATGTCAGAGTACAAATTTTCCCTGATAAAGAAGTATTTGCACTTTGAAAACAATGAAGAATTTGATGAGACTACTCATCCAGCACCAAAACTCAAGAAGATTTGGGAGGCATATCAAATGATTCAGAATAATTTCCAGATAGAGACATCAGCATAGATGAAAGTCTAATGGCCTACAAGGGAAGGCTCAGCTGGATACAATACATGGCATCAAAGAGAGCACGATTTGGCGTAAAATCCTTCATGCTATGTGAATCGACAACTGGTTACATTTGGAATTCTGTCCTATACACTGGGAAAGGATCCAAATTCAACCCAAAATACAGTAATTATGGAATGGCAACATCGTCCATTCTTTCACTGATTGAGCCATTGCTAAATCAGGGCTATTGTGTACAGACAACTTTTACACATCTCCTGAACTTTATGAGTTCCTTCTGCAGAACAAAATGGATGCCTATGGAACCGTTAGGGCTAACTGGCATGACATGCCGCCAATCTTTGGCAATAAGAAGCTCAAGACAGGAGAAATAAAGGCAAAATGATGTCATTCGCGTCATGTGCGGGGACGTCCGGACCGGAAGTGATGCCGGAGGTCATTACTGACCTTTTCACTTCCGGTGGGACCGTATAAAAGATGGAGGCGCCGCTGTGTTTACAGACGCAGCCGGCCCTATCCCGTCTATGCTGACAGGACGATTCCTGGTGATTGAGCAGCCCCCATATCTGAGCCTTACAGGTAAATTTTCAAACTTAATCTTCATCTATCTCTTACTATATCTGGGTGTCTCCTTGTGTTATCTACCTCATGTACCTCTGGGGATGGAGAATGTGTATTCGTTTATAATCAGAATCATGGGCAGGTTGCTTGTTAATCCTCTGATATGATTAATCACGCCATGTCATAGGGCCTCTAGCTCTGTATAAGTGCATAATAAATTAGACCCCCACTTCTAAGCTTGATAGTGTTATACAATTTGTTAACCAATACTAACCTTACCTGTGGCTAAGTGAGGTGGACTATATGTTATACTGACTACCTTATTGAACAGATTAAGTACATATATGATCCTTTTGGACTGGGTAGCTTAGTGGCTTATCTATTTCCCCATCTTGCCTCTTACATACTAGATTCCTGTTCGGCTAGTGTGCGTTCCAGTTCCTCTATTGGCACTATCCGGTTGGGATCTGGCACCCTCGGATTTTTTGCAGCAGTCGGTACGTCGGACGATATCTGGCAATGGTAGCGTGTGCTATTTGGTTTTAGACTTGTACCAGTAGGTGAGACTATTAGATTAAATATTTTGACCAAATGTCATATGTTTTTTGCTGTACCCGAATGTGTATGACCGTCACGTTACTGCGTACTTATCTGTTGTTTATATAGTTTAAAAGAATCAATGATGCCTGATCTATGCCCTGATGAAGCAATTAAACGTTTGCGAAACATGTTGGCTGACAGGCATGAATGAAATTTGAATACAATACCGGATGGTCATACTGGTCTTTTACATATATTTTGATATCTGTTTTGTATACCCCTTTCTTTTTTACTGCAATCTAATAAAAACAATATTTTAACTATTTCTTTTGTTGATACCTACTGGAAATAGACGTATTATCTCCCCCCAAAAATCCCAAGTCTCTTGAAAAAATCTTTACTTTCGCTGCATTTTGAATATATATAGGGATTGGGAGACTCGTCTCAGTGCCTGTGTATGTCCACAACTGCTCACCACTTCCTTTAACAAAAAAAGTATTACAAGAAGATCTTCAGGCATCTTCTTGAGCAATGCTTGTGGAATGCCTACATTCTGTTAAAAAATAAAGAGTGACAAGCCTGTGGTTCATGCTGACTTTGTTTGGAAAGCTGCCGAGCTGATCTTTCTGAACCACCAAACACCAACGGCTGTGCATAGAGCTGGACATCGTGCTGCTGGCGTTGTCAACCCGGAACGCCTGACTGGTTGTCACTTCATGGACTACATCCCACCAACTGAAAAAATGTCAGCACCCACAAGGATGTTCGTGGTTTGTTGCTCAAAGAGTGATGACAGTGGAAGGACAATCCGAAAGGAAACCAGGTTCCATTGTCCTGATTGTGACATGTGCAATCCCATGTTTCAAAATTTATAATACCCGGGATGTTTACTGAAGCAATATGACTAGTAATATTGCACCCTTGTTTGGACAAAAAAAATGTCAGCGTTTTTGATTTGATTATATTATTGACTAAAATGTATTGAATAAAATATATTATTATATTATTAATTGTTATTATTTATAGTTATTTATTATATTATCATTTATGATTTTGTGTTTCAAACTTCATCATACCCGGGATGTCTACTAGACTCTTGTTTGGACAGATTTAAGTGAGTTATTCCTAAGAATTACAGGCCTACAATATAAAACGCCAAATTTCCATGCAAAACAATTCTACCACTTTCAGCATCAAAAATCTGACATAATCATACCGCCAGGGAGGTTAAAGTACTTTAAGGTGTCAATCACTTAAAGTGACACTAAATAGCATCTTTATTCTCCATAAAAAAAAAAAGATCTATTGACATTCACTACTTAATGGCCGTGTAATCTATTTTTCATTCAATTGTTCCTAATGCCGCGTACACATGACTGGACTTTTTGGCATCAAAGGTCCAACGGAACAAATTCGTCGGACAATTCGATCGTGTGTGGGCTTCATAGGACCTTTTCTGTCTGAAAATCTGACGGACCTTAGAAATAGAACAAGTTTCAAATCTTTCCGATGGACTTGATTACTATCGAAAAATCCGTTCGTCTATATGCTAATCCGACGGACCAAAAACGACGCAAGGGCAGCTATTTGCTACTGGCTATGAACTTCCTTATTCTAGTCCGGTCGTACGTCATCACGTTCGAAACGATTGGACTTTGGTGTGATCGTGTGTAGGCGAGTCCGTTGGAACTCCGTCGAAAAGTCCTTCGAAATTCAGTCCGACGAGAAGTCTGCTCGTGTGTATGCGGCATTACTGTGTTTTTCTGCCTCCTTGTAACATCCTCTGTGAGCTCCCAAACCTCTCCTTTTCAACCTCACTTCCATGTGCATGTTAGTTGTGGTCATGTGCACTACTCTATGCACACTACAAATCCCATAGCACATCACAGTAGCAAGCAAGAGGGGGTGGCTGCATTCCTATATACATTGGGACCATGGAGAACAACAGATAGCTACCCTCTTTCTGAAAGTAAGAACAAGCAGCAAACAAAGGTAGATCTGGAGGAAGTTGGAGCTACAGAAGGTATTTTTTGTACTTGAATATAGTTTTTCTTTTTAAACCAGAGCTTAGTGTCACTTTAAAGCATATGTACACCCAAAAACAAAAATATAACATATAGTAGATTAAGACATCCTGGCTTTATTAGCTGCCGAGTTTACATTTTTTAGGCAAGTTTTTTACAGTTTTTTCACATTTTCAGCAAGTACAAAAAAATACCCATTGTTCCTGTCATAAATGTAGTGTTTGTCCTGTCACTTCATGGGAACTGAAAAGACAGAAAAATCAATATTATTTTTCTTGTATAAACTGCTAATCCCATCAACTACCATGTAATGGAGATGAGCAAAGGCAGACATGTTCAAAGTGCATAAATAAAATATTTTGTTGCGCTGATATTAACCTTCCAGTCAATCCGTGCACAGTTTATAAATAAATCAATCCCTTCAAGTGATAATAAGATAATTAAATAATTAAAATAGATATGGGTCTGGTCAGGTCAGAAACACTATAACCACTGAGTTATAGTATTATGCTCCACAGAGTAAATAAATCACAGGCAACCGCCTGTGATATCGGATAAATATAAATATAATTGCTAAACATATCATCCAATATAGATACAAATACAAAGAATTCTCTCATATGATTTAAAAATTCCAACTTGAAACTTTGTGTTGATAGCCGTTCTTAATTATAGAGAGTATGCATTACACTAATGTGTAATGCATACTCTCTAATGTGTAAGGCCTTGAAAAAGTCATGTGTCGGGTGACGCAACGCGCAGGAGGTGTCAGTGACGTGAAGTATTGAGGCTGGTCAGCAGCTCGTTACGAGCCGTGTGAGGACTCACCGCGCCCAAAGCGGCTGATTGTTTTTCTCCATCCAGGCACTGATTATCCAGGCTTATGTGAGTGCACCTAGTGAAGTGCTGCTATTCTAAAGCAATCGTTTATTGCGCAATGATGTCTCTTCTTTTTTTTTCATATATTCATGATATCTGAGAACATCCATCTGAAAGCCCCTTATAACATACAGAAATATTGGGGGATTTTGTGAACAGATCTATCTTTGGCACATATGGGATTCTGCTTAACAATATACATTAGTGTAATGCATACTTTCTATAATTAAGAACAGCTATCAACACAAAGTTTCAAGTTGGAATTTTTTAATCATATGAGAGAATACTTTGTATTTATATCTATATTGGATGATATGTTTAGCAATTATATTTATATTTATCCGATATCCCTGTGATTTATTTACTCTGTGGAGCATAATACTATAGCTCAGTGGTTATAGCGTTTCTGACCTGACCAGACCCATATCTATTTTAATTATTTAATTATCTTATTATCACTTGGAGGGATTGATTTATTTATAAACTGTGCACGGATTGACTGGAAGATTAATATCAGCGCAACAAAATATTTTATTTGGTACTTTGTATAGGTGTCTGAGCACTTTTTAAGTTTGTAGCTTTTATTATTTGGTTTTCTCCTAGTCACAATTGGATATTTCTCATAGGGTTTTAAATCCATTTCAGCGCTTTAGTATATTTTTTTGAATATGTTCAAAGTGCATGTTTGGCTGCCTGTCAATAGCAGGATACCCAGGTTAAAATAAAGGAAAACACTCCTTAACATGGGCACCATGTATAAAATTCATATCTTCACCCTTCTATAAAGATATTTTAACACAACCAGTATGAGTCTGCGAATATCTCCTCAGCCACTGGTTATGGTCTTTTAACTTAATTCTAGGGATCTATCTTCCTCTGAATGTGGTTTATTCTTCCTCTCGAATAACTATATAGCAACTGATATTGTTACTCTAAAATAGAATGACACTCATGCCAACCCCGCCCCCCCCCCCCCCCTTTGTGTTCCTCTTTCTACCCTCTCTCTTATCCCTATCTCCCTATTCTCTTTCCTTTTCTTCACCCATCCTCTTTCTACCTCTCTTTCTGAAAGTATTTTCTAATTACCCGTTCTATTTAGTTGCAATATTAATGTCTGGATTGAATTTCTTTTTTTTTCTTTTTTTTGTGTTCACATGGATGTAAGCTTTTGCTTAGTCTTTGGTTATATCTGTTTGTTCAATCCTTTTTGCAGTTACAAGGGCAATCTTTTGAATACTGATATATGCTTGGACTATGTGTACTTTGAATTCTTTGTATTCTGCTCATTAGATTGCTTAGCATATGTTATGTGTTTACTTTCTCCTTTATATTAATCTTTAATAAACAATTATTAAACAAAAAAAAAAAAAAAGGAAAAAAGCCTGAAAAAACAAACAATGCAATCTGTAGGCAGGGCCAAATGAATATGGGTATACGTTTCCATCATGGGTACTACTAACAGGCCTTATGTCCTCACCTAATAAATTTTCAAAGCTTTACTTGCATTACTTCAAGGCAGATAACTTCTAGGCATACAAATTCTGGGCATACAGCTCCCCCCCCCCAATATGGCAACAGTTGTTGTCACTTTATCAGGTTACCTTCAGTTTTACTGCCAGGAGACTGGCAGTAATAAGGTGACACTAAACTCTGGTTTAGTATAAAATAAAATCTATCCAATTATGTATTGTTAAGGAGCTTGGCTGAGGTGCAATGAGCCCAGGTCCCATATGTAACATTTCTGTAGCCAACTTTTATTCCTTCCCCCTTCTTCCCATCAAATAAAAACCACTTACAACCATTAATGTTGGAAAGGGCAAGGCCACAACTTTTATTAACTCAAACAAATAACATCAGAAATTCCAACAGTGCCGGTCACAGTTGCACTGTGAGCACACAATTCCAAAAGGGGAAAAGGGAGATGAAGGAGGGGCCTGTCCTTACCATAAGTGCTGGACAGGCCGTCTATCTCCCAATTACCATCAAGGGCATACCTATTACAGCCATTTTTGCTGGCAAGGTCACAAAAACCGCAGCAAGCTGTGGCATACCAACCAAAAAATTAGGGCGGGAAGGTGCGCAGCTCTTCCAATTCTGCTTCAACAAAAAGACCCAGAATCCCCTGGGGCACCAGACTACTGAGCTCAGGCCCAACCCCGTCCCACCCTAGCACCAATCCCTAGTGACCCCTTAGTCACCTTAATCCGCCCTGGCCATGCCCCCATCAGTCAGGGCTCTCTTTCCCTAAAGGGCTCAAGAGGCCTTCATATGCACCGCATATTAGCACATTATGGCAGACAAAGCCCTCCAGCGCTGAGCTGTCAGGCATGTCCCTCTTCTCCCAGATTTCCTTCCAGGTTCTGTCTGTTTAGGGGTCACACAGTGGTATCATAAATGTACACTGAACTGCACATAGCTGGCTCTGTGTATTTTACCACTGAGACCAGTAGTTTTTAATTTCTAAGTTTTTTTTTCTGCTTTCAAACTGTAACTTCTATTGCTCTCATCCTCTTCCAAATTCCTTTTTTTTTTTCTGCTGGGATCTGACTTCATGTTAGAGGGTGGCTGCGTTCACTCTTCATAGTCCCACTGTATGTAGGAAGGTAGCCACCCTCTCTTGCACTTCCGAGATAAACTAGGAACTATGGGATTTGAAATGTGCATAGAGCAGTGCACATGACCGAAACCAGCATGCACTGCTCGTTTCAAACAGACAGCATTTAGTGTGAAAAGGAGAGGTTCACAAGCTCATGGAGTATGTAAAAAGGAGGCAAAAAGACACAGTAAGAAATCATTTCATGAAAAATAGATTGCAAAGTGGTTGTAAACCCCATTCATGAAATCTGACCTGGGCACATATAGCTGTAGTGTTTACTTATCTCTCTCCAAGCTGAGTCCCATGTCTTTCTGCTGCTCTGTTCCTCTGTTACCAGCATGATAACTTCTGACAAGTTCTCCAACACAAGAGATAAAAGCAGCTGGAAATTTGTGTCAGGGAGGGAGCTTAGAGAAAGATAAGCGGAGAGCAGGTCTATTCAGACAGCAGCTCTGCAAGTATCTTCGTTCCTCTGCCTATGTGGAGGGGGGCTGTGCCTTTCCCCCAGTCAGCTCACACACAGTGTATGCCCAGAGTCCACACCCACTGCTGAATGAGGAAGAAAGATTTGTAACACGATGTGCGCTTTCTAAAGAGTGTAGAAAGGGAAAGACTGCAGATATACAAGTTAAACTTATGTAGGGAGATTTGTTTCATCTCTGTGTATCATCTGAGGCTATTCACTTCACTGGGTATATGTGAGGGTTTACATCCACTTTAAGTTGTAGATGTGTATGGATTATTTTTTGGAGTATAAGGATACCATTTAGTGTTACTTGCAGACCTGATCTGAGTTAGCATACAGAGATATGCCAGTGATCAGAGTGGGGCATGTCTGTGCTGGAAAGCTGTCATTAACCACCTCAATACTGGGCACTTTCACCCCTTCCAACCAGGCCAATTTTCAACTTTCAGCACTCTTGCACTTTGAATGACAATTACTCAGGCATGCGCAACACTGTACTCAAATTAAATTTTTAGAATTTTTTCACACAAATAGAACTTTATTTTGGTGGTATTTAACCACTTCCCGCCTGCCATATGCAGAATGACAACCAGGAAGTGGTTCTGTTATCCTGACTGGGCATCATATGATGTCCAGCAGGATAACATGCCGGTGCGCGCCCATGGGAGCACGCAGCGCGGCGATTGCGGCGTGTCATTCTGAATTGATTGATTGATTGCGGCGTGTCATTTTGACACGCCGCATCTCCGATCGTGATAAAAAGCCTCTGTCAGAGGCTTCTTACCACGTGATCAGCTGTGACCAATCACAGCCGATCATCACGTGAACCAGGAAGTGGCGGTAAACGGTATTCCTCGGTTCGCGCTGACAGGGAGAGCCGATTGGCGGCTCTCCCTGTCGGGGGGGGGGTCTGTGCTGATAATCAGTACATTGATTATCAGCACAGCCCCCTCTGTTGTGCCAATCATCTGCCAATCAGTGCCCAACAATAAACACAATAATAAAGTCTCCCAGTGCCCACCACAGTGCCAGTCAGAGCCCACCACAGTGCCAATCAGAGCCCACCACAGGGCCAATCAGTGCCCAGCAGTAACACCTGTCAGTAATCTATCAGTACCTCATCATCAGTGCTGCCCATCAGTGCCACCTGTCAGTACCAATCTTTAACGCCTATCAGTGCCAATCAGTGCCGCCTGTCAGTGCCCATCACAGCCACCTGTCAGTGCCCATTGGTGCATTATATTGCAGTATATTATAGTGTATCCGTGGAGTGTGTCTGTGTAGCTTGAGTACTCAAATTATTGTGCACCAAACACCTCTTTACATGATTAAAGTGCATCTACGTATTTCAACTTCTTCTTTACATTTGCTTATAAGCACTGCTCCCTCCATCCCAATAATGTCTGGGAGGACAACAAGGAGAGGCAAACGTTCCCTTGGCACTGTAAGGGGGCCAGCAACAAATGTGTCCACATGCAAAGGTGGATGTGGTGGTCACTCCTCAGGGAGGGCATCATTTCCTCTGTTTAGTGAGCTTGCCCGTGCTATCCAGCCACAGCATGCAGAGGAGGTGGTGGACTGGCTTTCTAAACCTTCCTCATCCCCCTAATCCTCTGTCACGCAAGCAGAGACAAGTGCGCAGTCCCCTGCAGTTGTCAGAGTGGATAAACCTGCCTCCTTGTCCACATCTATTCCTGCCATAGCCCTAGCATCAGTCTTTGAGGAGTCAGCTGAGTTATTTGACCACAGCGTCAGCCACTTGTTTCTTGATGATGCCCAGCCATTACTGGATTCAGATGTTGGTTCTGAGGTTGAGGATGACAGGAACATGAGCCTAGAGAGAGGGAGGAACACTGGTAGACAAATTGGCATTCATGTTCCCCAAGCCGCAGCATATTGCCAAGTTGACTCCAGTGGTAATGATGAAGATGGAGGAGATGGAGATGATGATGATGATGATGAGGTCACTGATGCGACTTGGATGCCAGACAGAGCAGAGGAGAAAACTGAAGGTGAGGCGACGACATCAAGAAAGAATAGAGAGCAGCCACCCTATTCCATCACATTCTGCAGCTGTTATCTCCCGGCCCACTCCCCAAAGCTCACCTGTCTGGGCCTTTTTCAGCACATTTGCAGCAGATCGCACTGTTGCTATCTGCAAACTGTGTTTCAGGCACATCAAACGTGGCAAAAACACCAACCATTTTGGTACCGCATGCCTAACAAGGCATTTAACGTCCAACCACCAGCTGTAGACTGTAGCCAGCAAATATCTCTGCCCCATCTGCTGCAGCGGGGAAAAAAATACAGTCCCTGCCACCCACATGCCCAGCATCTAAATGCAAGCTTGTCAAAGCTGTTGGCTCTTCAACTTCTTCCTTTCAGCCTGGTGGATTCTGCCCCCTTCCGTGAATTCGCACAATGTGCTGTACCACAATAGCAGGTTCCTAGTCGCTACTACTTTTCACGTAAGGCCGTTCCATCTCTCTACCATCACGTGGAATTGAATGTTCTGGCATTGTTGGGCAAGGCAGTCAGCCATAAAATCCACCTTACTGCTGATACGTGGTCCAGCATGAATGGGCAGGGACGATATATTTCGTTCACAGCACACTGGGTAACGCTGCTTGCAACTCAAAAGGATGCAGAACAGGGCTCGGTGCTGCAGTTTGTTGTGCTCCCACATCTCCATACAGCTGGTGGTGATGATGCCAGACCTGTGAGTTCTACCCCCTCCTCCGCCACCTCCATGCCATCCTCTGCAATTGTCCCAAGTATTCAAAGGGCTATTCCGTGAGTTAGGCTAAAAGGTGCCATGCAGTGCTTCAGCTGGTGTGTTTAGGGGACAGGAACCACACCGAAGCAGAGATTCTTGCAGCTCTGCAGGGACAGGCCCAGAGGTGATTCACACCATGCCAGCTGGAGCTAGGAATGGTGGTGTCCGATAATGACTCAAACCTCCTGTCAGCCCTTAGACAGCCCTTAGACAGGTGCCTAGCACCTGTTCTCAATTTGGTGGTGCAGCATTTCCTAAGTATGTACCCAGGGTTGCAAGATGTACTAAAACAGGCCAGAAGAGTCTGTAGCCATTTCAGGTGGTCATACACAGCTGAATTTCAGCGGGAATTCCACCTGCCAGTAAACCGCCTGATTTGTGACATGCCAACCAGGTGGAACTCGACTTTGGCAATGCTCCAGCAGCTATACATGCACCAGAGGGCCGTCAACGAGTACCTGTGCCAGTACAGTACGCTGATGGGCTCAGGCCACCTCTGCTTTTTTTCCCCAGGCCAATGACTGATCATTAAGGTTGCATGCACTGTATTGTCACCATTTGAGGAGGCCACAAGGATGGTGATCAGTGACAGTGTATGCATCAGTGACACAATCCCTGTTGTGTTTCTGCTGGAGCAGACTCTGCGTGGCATTATGGACAGGGCACTAGAGGCAGAGCAGTAGGAGGAAGAGGAGGACTACCTTTCCCCTCAAGGCCCACTTTATCCAGACACCATCGTTCCTATGTCACAAAACACACAGGAGGAGAGAGGGGAGGGGGATGAGGAGGATTCTGGCACTTTCATAGGCTTCGGAAAAGAGGAAGACATGCGTCAATCTATAAGTGATGGGGCGTGGCCAGCACCTGGGATGTGAGGACGTGCACAGCCTGAGCTCCGTCCGCACCGCACACATCCTGCTAAGGGGCGTGGCCAGCACCTGGGATGTGAGGACGTGCACAGCCTGAGCTCCGTCCGCACCGCACACATCCTGCTAAAATCCTGAGCTCCAGGCCGCCATCCGAGGGTCCTATATACCCCCACAGCACCCGGAGAGCACTGAGACCGTCAGGGGATGGTCAAATACGGCCCACCGATGGAAGAGGCCCCAGGAATCGGGCCGTCGGTACCGCCATGCAGGCCGCAACAAAATGGCGCCGATCAGCATGAGGGAGACACACAGCGGCAGGCAGCCTCCACATCCACATCCTGGAAGCAGCTCATGGGGAAGGGTGAGTCACAAAGATCCCCCCTACCTTAAGCCCAGAAGACCCTCTCTTATTCTCTCCTGTAGAGGGACATGATCCTCAATCCCCCAGAGCAGACAGGGATGATGCAGGCCCTGCAGAGCCATCACTGTCCCAGATTATGGCAGCCATCCAGCACAGCCATGCATCTCTCACCACACAAATGGACACTATCAAAACAGAACTATCCTTTTTGAAACAAGATGTCCACAATATTCGCCATAGAGTGACTAATGCTGAACAACGCATTAGTGATATGGAAGATGAGACACGTCCCTTACAGGGCTCTGTGAGGGAACTGCGGCAGGCCCATGAATACACTACAGACAAGCTCACTGACATGGAAGACCGCCTCAGAAGGAATAATTTGCGCTTTCTGGGGTTCCCAGAGGGTGCTGAGGGCAAAACACCAGAAATATTCATGGAAAGATGGCTGTTGAATGAGTTTGGGGCAAGCACCTTCTCACCAATGTTCGCCATAGAGAGGGCACACAGAATCCCCATGCGCCCTCTACCACCTGGGTCCCCACCACGTGCCATGATCATAAAGCTGCTACACTTCCGTGACAGAGAGGCTATTCTCAGAGTAGCTAGAGAGAGGGGCAAAGTTTCCTTCAATGGCAATAATATCACCATTTTCCCAGATTTTTCTGTAGCCACGCAGAAGCAGAGAGCCACTTTTCTGGCAATTAAACGCAGGCTACGTGAGCTTCACCTTCCGTATGGCATGTTGTATCCTGCACGTCTGCGCATCATCTACCAGGGCAAGGCCTATTTCTTTACGGATCCCAGAGAGGCATCACAATGGGTGGACACTTTAGCACATCCGAATCGCAGGAACCAGGAAAGGAGATCTCCCCCCCGGTAGTGCCTTACTATACATGAAACCCACCTGGAGACCTTCATTACACCCCATTGCAGCTGATATGGGACTTTCTTTCCTACATCCTCAGAAGCAGAAAATACAAATTCATCTATATCTGCATGCAGTCGAGACGGGACTATAAATCCTGCATATCTATGAAGGAGAAGACATATCCCACGATACCCTCCCACTCAGCAACCTATCATCCTCCTTGACTTTTATTTTTCATTTTTCATTTTTCTATTATTCTTAGTATCATTATTATTATTATTATTTTTTATCACCATGATTTTTCAGGACAAGAGACACCACACATTCTTTATTTTGTGCGGACAAACGCGGATGGAGGCTCAGAGTTGTGGGCCTTTCCACGTCTCCTAAGATTAGTTGGCTAGGGGTTTGAGCCATGGCCCTCTTGCCTAATAGGTTTGGTTATGGGAATAAAGCTCTCATATGTTGGGGGATGAGAGCCGGGAGGGTTAGGGAGGGGGGAAAACTTGTTGGGGAATACTTTGAGGGGTTTTGTTACAACGTTATGGTTATCTACAAACAGCACTGGTGTTCGATGGTATATGCATACTTTAAAAGTGATTCTCTGGTTCTACAATCTCTGCAATTTAGGATTGAGAGCCACAGATTGATGAGTAACACAACAGAGATATTTGTGTTCTGGTCTATTTCTCAGGGCTCGCTAGACCTCGCCCAGGGCGGGGCTCTGGCGGGCAATGAGAAATGGACTCGAATAGTCATGATTTGTTTATACACATGTCTAAGCTCCGTGTAGTCTCATGGAATGTTAGGGGGCTTAACTCCAAGGTCAAAAGGTCACTGATGTTTGATTATTTGGCAAGACACAATCCACACGTGATCCTCCTCCAGGAAACCCACCTTCAGGGATCAAGAGTAATGGCTTTAAAGAGAGCTAAAATTGCCTATGCAATACATTCTACTTATTCCACGTATGCCAGAGGCACATCTATCCTAATAGCAAAATCGGCCCCTATCACCATAAAGCATGTTAAAACTGACCCTAATGGATGTTTTGTTATTGTGGTACTTGAAGTATGGGGTAAGCCCTATACGGTCACAAGCTTATATGTCCCACCACCCTTCACTAAGCTATTCTTTGAACGGGTAATGAGTTCCCTCCTAGCAATAGCAGAAGGCCCTCTGCTGATAGCAGGGGACTTCAACACAGTACTCGACAATTCCATAGACAGGTTTAAGTGCTCCACATTGCCCCCCACACCCCTGTGCTCTTTTCTGGCCCAATTTGATCTGGTGGAGACCTGGAGGTGGAAGCACGCAGACGGGAGGGAGTACTCGTGTCAGTCTGAAACGCACGGTACTCTGTCCCGAATAGACCTATGTTTAGTTTCATCTGAACTATTGAATAGGGTGACTGAGGCCAGATATCTCCCAAGGGCGGTGTCTGATCACTCCCCTTTAATGGTGGACCTTGCCCTGGGCCCTCCCACCTCATACCGCATGTGGCGATTGAGCCCTCTGTGGCTAGCGAATCAGGTGGTGGTGGATCAGGGCACAGTGGAAATGAAAGCATACTGGTTACGCAACCGTCTGAGTGCCTCTGTCCCATTGACCTGGGATGCCTTTAAGGCCACCACGCGTGGCATTTTTGCGGCGGCGATTGGACAGGCCCGTAAGGCATCCCAGTCCAAATTAAAGGACGCGGAGAGGGATCTTAGAGCAGCTGAGGCTGCTTACTCTGCCACCCCTTCCCCAGCAACGCATAATACCTGGAAACACAGAGACCTGGATCTAGTCCTTTTAGAGCGTACTCAGAAGAAATTACTATATCAAAATCAGCGAATCTTTGAGTTTGGAGACAAAAATAGCCGATTACTAGCGTATTTATCTAGGCCTGATTATCAACCGTGCAGTATTCCAAGAATTAGGAATATACTGGGTACAGTGGTGGAACAGAGTGGGGAAAAAGTCGATGCTTTTGTGAAATTTTACTCTTCATTATATGCTACCAAAGCCCACTATACTATAGTAGAATTAGACGATTATTTGGCCGGTATCTCGCTACCGAGGCTCCAAGAAGAACAGTATACAAAATAAAAAAATTAAGGGATTTGATTGTGTTGACCCTGGTGTACAGCTGCTTTTCAGTTTTTTGCATATATGCGCTGATTTATTACACCTCCTTTTGCTGTGTTCCAAGAAGAACAGGCCTCACTCCTTGACGATCCTCTGACAGAGGAGGAGATTGGAGAAGCCATACAGTCCTTTGCCAGAAACACAAGGCGTCCGCCTAAGTGAGGCATTTTGGAATTTTTTTAGTCCTCGCTGCCCAGGGCTGTCAGCTTCCACATCCCATCGGCAGCATCTGCATCTCATGGTGGACGATTACTTCGGGGCCAAAACAGAGATGGAGAGCTTTCCAGCTGACGATCCACTGACTTACTGGGTCATGAGAATAGACCACTGGCCAGAACTTTGCCAGTATGCTATTGAGTTGTTGGGCTGCCCTGCATCCAGCGTGCTTTCAGAACGGGCATTCAGTGCTGCAGGAGGTTTCGTTACTGATCATAGAACGCATCTGTCCACAGTCTTCGTAGACCGTTTGACTTTTATAAAAATGAATCAGTCCTGGATTACCAGCTATGAAGCCCCTGATGCTGATGTCATTGATTAAGTCTTTTTGGGATGTGGAATCTCTGCAGGACTACGAGGCTGCCTAGCTTTGAGGGTGTTCAATCATTTCATCTGGAAGAATGTTTTTGGTATAGGTTTCATGGGCACACTTAACACCCAAAGACCAATTTTTCTGCATCTGTTTGACAGGTGCATATCATTGCAATTTTTTACAGCAAGGCCAATTCTTGTTTTCATCAGGAGATCCTCTATAGGGTTACGGTGGGAAGGCACCACCGACACCCAAAGAGCAAAGACCCATTACTTCTATCCAAAGTCAAAGTGACACCAGAATGTATCCAAAAAATTTCTAATCTTGTTCCCAGTGCATTACATTGCTGCCTCATCATTCACACTGGCTCTCCAGCTGTTGCTGAGTAAAATAAAGGCAGCTTGCGGGGAAAATTTCATTTTTTTTGGCTTTATAAATGCAATTATTGCTGCAGCAGATTCTAGACATGTTACAGACATGTTACAGATCTACCCCCCAGGCACCATATTGGAAGGATTTTTTTTATTTTTATGCTTTCACTTTAAAAATAAAAAAAACACTGCTCATTTAAAAATGACTTTTTTTACAAACTTTTTTTTTTATTGATACATGTCCCCCAGGGCAGGACCCGGACCCCTATAACCATTGTATGCCCAATTACTTGCATATAAGCCTTCAAAATGGGCATGATTTTTGAAGTTCAGGTCCCATTGACTTTAATGGGGTTAGTTATTCGGGTCCGAACTTTCGCAGTGTTCAGAAGTTCTGGTGCAAACCGAACAGGGGTTTGTTCGGCCCATCCCTAGTACTGACGGCCTTTCTCATTTCTTGAAGCCCTAACATGTCAAGACAGCACAAATATTCCCCCAATGACCCCTTTTTGGAAAGTAGACAGTCCAAGGTATTTAGTAAGAGGCATGAGTTTTTTTTGAAAAATTAAGATTTTTTTTTTTCACAAAATGTCATATTAACAAGCTATTTCTCACACATGGCATAGGCATACTTGCAACTGCACCCCAAATCACATTCTGCTACTCATCCTAAATGTATAGCGATACCACATTTGTGAGACTTTTTCACAGCCTGGGCACATAGAGAAGCGCAACATCCAAGTAGCAGCTTCAGCCATTATCCTCTTTAAGACCAGGCCTTCTTCTGACACTTTGTTTACAAGTAAAAATCTGTATTTTTGCTAGAAAATGACTTAGAACCCCCAAACACTTTATATTTTTGTACCAGAGGCCCTAGAGCATAAAACGGTGGGTTATGCAAATTTTTATGTTACATGGTATTTGGGCAGCAGTTTTTCAAACGCAATTTGACACGCTAACACATGAATACATTTTAATGAACATCAATGCACACAGTGACAAAATAATACTTGAATTTTGGGTAAAATATAAAATATGGTGTTGCGCCGGGTAAATAGATAACAAACATATGATGCTTTAAAATTGTGAATGCTTGTGAAATGGCATCAAACTTCGGTATTTGAAAATCTCCAAAATCTTTATAAGCCTTTATTGGTTACCATTTTAGAGTTACGCAGGAGTGCTGGTGGTAGAACTATTGCGCTCACTCTGGTGTTCATGGTAATACATCACATGTGTGGTGCTATCACTGTTTACGTATCTGTACGAGACCAACGCGTGCGTTCGCCTTTGCACGCGAGCACGGGGGATGGGGGCGCTTTAAATGTTTTATTTATTTATTGGTGGGACACTGGTACACTGACAGATGTTTATGTGCACTTGTACATTTACAGATGTTGATCGGCCACCAGCGGACACTGACAGATGTTGATGTCACAATGGTACACTATTGCAGATGTTTTGTGCACTGGTACAGATGTGATGGGGACACTGATAGTTGTTTTGTGCACTGGTACAGATGTGATAGAACGCTGCAGAGAGAAGGCTTCTCGTACAACCCCTGCTCAGGAACCACCGAAATTGTAACAGTGGCCTCAAGAGAGTGGCAGTGTTTGGGTGCCTGGTTAAATGGCAGGCATTGGCAGGTCAGTGGATTTCGGACTGGTGGCAGCAGGAAGCAGGGACCAGGCAGGTGCATGCAGAGCAGAGGAGATACAGGATGCGTGGTCAGACAAGCCGGGTTGATATACAGACAATCAGATGCAGACATAGATGACAGGCACAGAATGGTCAGGATGTAGGCAAGGTTTGGCAACAGGATATCAAGCAGCGGAGAGATTGAAGATTGAGTCAACAAGGCAAGCCCGGGTCAGGACAATGGACAGCAAGCATAGTCAGAGGAAGCCGGGTCAAACACAGGAATCAGATAAGGCTCACAGGTTTAGGTATACAGGGTACAAGCTGCAGATCACGCTTCTTGGCGCGTGCGCTTACGCGTTTGCATGTGCGCACATTTGTGTGTCTGACATGGTGGGCACTTTGGGGAATCACATCAGCGCATGCACATTAGTGTCCACCCTTGAGCACCAGCAATGCCATGGCCAGCACATCCCTGACAGTCTGATTGCAGCAAACTTGAACTAGTATTAATGCAGAACCCAGTAATTCACAACAAACCCGGCAGGAAGGCATCTGACCAGGAAGACTCATGGCAATATCATCATATTGTAGCAGAGCAGGTCTCAGATGTGCTGACAGCATCTGTCTTAAGGGGTGGAATGCGGCCTTGCCAATCTGAGCCCAAATGGGGAGGTCTCCAGAAGGATGGTGTCTCCCTATCCTTCCCATATTTCTTCCCCTATTCGTCTGGAACCTCTTCCTGCCACTAATCACTGTCCCTGTCAGACGGGTGACCTGTCTCTAAACTACCCACACATAAATGTGCGCCAAACCCAGGAGCCTTAAATAAGCTCTGTCTGACCCAAGATGGCTACTAGAGCCACATGAAATGGCAGCATCCAATGGGATAGCTTTCCTAGTGACCCTGGAAACCATAGAGGAATCATGTTCCTCTTGACCTCCTCTCCCCTGCAATGCCGCTGCAGTTGAGCGCCACCCGCAGTGGAGAAAGTAGACTGCACCTGCATACAGGGGCAACCCCTTATGTTATCAACATGGGTTAAAGGGCTCTCCAATATATCCATTATAGTATGGGAGAGTTAACCTGGACATAGATGGATTGAAATTTGACTGGTTCAGTAAGGACAGGCTCAATTTTGATTCATGGCTTTTCTCACTCGTCTGTTGGAAAACTTTTTTTTGCAAATACTTTTCCATTTATAAAGTAAATGTGTACAAAACAAAGCCTATTGGGCATAGCTAGGCTTAAGGTACAACAAAAACAAGTTAAACAAAATAAAAAATAAAAATAACAGTGTTGAAAACTGAGATCTTACACTATAAGCACTCAGCTGGACCATAATCAGGGAAACAATCCATATAAAGGAAATATAAAGAAAGCTTCCAGTAAGACTACACTGCTTACTCCCTGTGACCAAATGTTTCCATAAATCCAGACTGGGGGCTGAGGGAGACTTACAATTTAGAATGATAGCCTTACAGGCATAAAACAATACTAAACCTAATAACATTCTCATAGGTCTAATAATGGCCAAAAGATGGACAAGGCCAAGAATAAAGACATCAATAGTTAAAGTAAAAGTATATAAAAGCTGTGCTAATTTGTGACAAACATATAAATAAACATTCAGTGAATAACCACAATTCAATGTGAACTCAATTGTAAATGATTCATAAACATTGAATGAATAGCCATAATTCAATGTGAACTAGATTGTAAATAATACATAATAAAGTCCATCAACTGCAAGTGAATGTGTGTATCTTGAATATTCAGAGTGATTAAACAGCTTCCTAACACCACGACAGACTTGTGAACCTCCACCACATAAAATGCGTGCTTACAAGAGGCAAGCTTAATTGTGCTTGCGGCTATCAGGACGACATCAGCTTATGATGAAATAGGCATCGGGAGGAGTGGCATGCTGATGTCATCGCGTTGTGATCCCGAGAGGACGGGCTTTCGATAGCCGGCAGGCTTTGTTACTATTGATGCAACATTTTCCATGTAAGTGCAACCTTTAATTTTAATAAAACCTGTGTGTTACGATTTACACTATGGCGAGTTCTTTCCTTTTTCGGTGTACCTGCCTGGCTCATGTTTATGACCACTGAATAACCGAGTCGCCCTGGTTTGGACCTGTGGGTGATCTGCCTAATACTTACCAAGATTCCATTGTGTGCTGATAATTCAACAATTCCCCGATAAAGGCCCTGGCTGAGTTAATAGCCGCCAGCACGATTAAGCTTGCATGCATTTTAGGTGGTGGAGATTCACAAGTCTGTTGTGTTGTTTAGAAGCTGTTTAATCAATCTGAATATTCAAGATACACACATTCATTTGCAGTTGATGGACTTTATTATGTATTATTTACAATCTGGTCCATATTGAATTGTGGATATTTATTGAATGTTTATATACTGTATCATTTCCAATTGAGTTCACATTGAATTGTGGTTATTCACTGAATGTTTATTTATATGTTTGTCACAAATTAGTGTGGCTTTTATATATTTTTATTTTTGCTTTGGTGTGTATCTCACTCTGAACCGCAGCTTTTCCTTTCTTTCACTTATTTAAATAATTTTCCTATTAGTGTGGTAATTTCCATATATCTTTATCAATAGTTAAAGGTACTGAAATGGTAGTTATTGAACAAATAAAGCCTGACACCTCTCCCTAAAAGGACTGTATGATGGGATAACTCCAAAAAATTAGTAGAAAAATCCACCCAACAATGCCAACATTTAGAGGGGAACTCAGAAAAGATCCTATATATTTTTTGAGGAGTAAGATATATTCTGTGGAGTATTTTAAATTGAATTAAGCAGTCTCGCTTAGAGAGTTAGAGACAAATTGTGACACACATCCTCCCAGTCCTCATTATCAAGCTCCAGAACTTCCTTGCACGAGCAGGTCAGCAACCTGTCCAGCCATCAAGAATGGACAGTAATAAAGTCTCATAGATAGTAGATAGCAGTTTCACCAGGGAGTCATCTCTCTACAGAGATTCCAGCCCAGAGACAATCAGAGGGTTACTAAATTGATTTTGAAATGCATGACGCAATTGGAGATACTGGAACAAGTATGAGTTGGGGAGGAGGCATTGCCTCTTTAGAGAGTCAAAGGAATTCAGAGTGCCAACTTCACAAATTTGGTTGAGATACCTGATCCTCCTTGAGGCCCAAACTTTGGCATCCAAGAAGGAGGAAAATTCAGGACGGGAAAGATTTAGTAACAGGCGAGTGTGTGGAGACTATCTATGGGAAGACACTGGGAGTTTGATCTGCCAGGCATTACTGAGCACCTTCATGGAAAGTGTAAGTGGAAAAGGAGCAGAAGTTCCTCTATACAACAGATTACATAAGGCCTCATAAGATCCAAGATATGCTGCCTCTAGGACAACCAAGGCATTGGTCTCATCAGCCACCAACCAATGGTGAGCATGGGAAAGGAGTGCTGCAATATAGTAGACAAATAAATCTGTGTGTGTTTTCGGCGGTGCTGTAACAAGGTCCTGCCCCCCTAGACCAGCTCATGTGTTAGTAGATGGAACACTGATTTAATCAGTGTTCGGCCTATCACACGAGCCGGTCTAGGGGGAGCGGGACCTTGTTACAGTCCTGCTGACAACACGCACAGACCCAGCCCTGTGACACACAGCGGGAGATGCCTGTTATGTGTGTGTGATCCAGGACAGGCTATGGTGAGTCTGCATTGATGGGCACAGTGAGGCCACATTGATGGGCACAGTGAGTCTGCATTGATGGGCACAGTGAGGCTGCGATGATAGGCACAGTGAGGCCGCGATGATGAGCACAGTGAGGTCTAATTGATGGGCACAGTGAGGCCACATTGATGGGCACAGTGAGGCTGCGATGATGGGCACAGTGAGACTACACTGATGGGCACAGTGAGGATGCATTTATGGGCACAGTGAGGCCACATTGATGGGCACAGTGAGGCCGCATTGATGGGCACAGTGAGGCTGCAATGGTGGGCACAGTGAGGCTGTGATGATGGGCACAGTGAGGCTGCATTGATGGGCAGAGTGAGGCTGCATTGATGGGCACAGTGAGGCCGCATTGATGGGCACAGTGAGGCCGCATTGATGGGCACAGTGAGGCTGCGATTAAGGGCACAGAGTGACTGCATTCATGGGCGGTGGGGCTGCATTGATGGGCACAGTGAGGCTGCATTCATGGGCACAGTGTGGCTGCATTCATGGGCACAGTGAGGCTGCATTAATGGGCAAAGTGAGGCTTCATTCATGGGCACAGTGAGGCCGCATTGATGGGCATAGTGAGGTCGCATTGATGGGCGGCACAGTGAGACTGCAATTAAGGGCACAGAGTGACTGCATTCATGGGCGGTGAGGCTGCATTAATGGGCACAGTGAGGCCGCATTGATGGGCACAGTGAGGCCGCATTGATGGGCACAGTGAGGCTGCGATTAAGGGCACAGAGTGACTGCATTCATGGGCGGTGGGGCTGCATTGATGGGCACAGTGAGGCCGCATTCATGGGCACAGTGAGGCTGCATTCATGGGCACAGTGAGGCTGCATTAATGGGCAAAGTGAGGCTTCATTCATGGGCACAGTGAGGCCGCATTGATGGGCATAGTGAGGTCGCATTGATGGGCGGCACAGTGAGACTGCGATGATCGGCACAGTGAGGCTGCATTGATGGGCACAGTAAGGCTGCGATGATGGGCACAGTGAGAATGCATTCATGGGCGGTGAGGCTGGATTCATGAGCACAGAATGCATTAATGGGTACAGTGAGGCTCCATTCATAGGCACAGTGAGGCCACATTGATGGGCACAGTGAGGCCGCATTGATGGGAACAGTGAGGCCGCATTGATGGGCCCAGTGAGACTGTGATGATGGGCACAGTGAGGCTGCATTCATGGGAACAGTAAGGCTGTGATGATGGGCACAGTGAGACTGCATTGATGGGTACAGTGAGTCCCCATTGATGGGCACAGTGGGGCGCATTGATGGGCACAGTGAGGCTGCAATGATGGGCACAGTGAGGCTGGGATGATGGGCACAGTGAGTCTGCATTGATGGGCACAGTGACGTTGCATTGATGGGCACAGTGAGGCCACATTGATGGACACAGTGAGGCTGTATTCATGGGCACAGTGAGGCTGCATCAATGGGCACAGTGAGCCCGCATTGATGGGCACAGTGAGGCCTCATCCATGGGCACAGTGAGGCCGCATTGATGAGCACAGTGAGACTGCGATGATGGGGACAGTGAGGCCACATTGATGGGCACAGTGAGGCTGCATTGATGGGCAAAGGGAGGCCACATTGATAGGCACAGTGAGGCTGTATTGATGGGCCAAGTGAGGCCGTATTGATGGCCACAGTGATGCTGCAATGATGGGCACAGTGAGACTGCATTCATGGGCACAGTGAGGCCGCATTCATGGGCACAGTGAGGCAGCATTCATGGGCACAGTGAGGCCGCATTGATGGGCACAGTGAGGCTGTATTCATGGGCACAGTGAGGCCGCATTGATGGGCACAGTGAGACCACATTGATGGGCACAGTGAGACTGTGATGATGGCCACATTGAGGCTGCATTGATGAGCACAGTGCAGCTGCTATGATGGGCACAGTAAGACTGCATTCATGGGCACAGTAAGGCTGTGATGATGGGCACAGCGAGGCTGCATTGATGGGCACAGTGAGGCTGCATTGATGAGCACAGTAAGGCTGCATACATGTGGGGGGGGGGGGCGCTTCTAATTTTGACTGTCCTATCATCCTGGACAACAAACCTTCCTCACTGTGCTGTGTTTTCTGCTACACCATTGTCATGGTTATATCTTCTTAGTCCTCTCCATAAAATTATCAGAAATTTGTGTTTAAAGTAGAACTATAGGCAACACTTTTTTTCTTTCATTTTGGATAGAGTAAGGGAGGGTTATAGCCCCTGTCAGTTTATTTTTTTACCATCCCTGTCCCATTGCAGAGATTTCCCCTCACTTCCTGCCCCCTAGCCAAATAGGAAGTGAGAGGAAATCTATGCAAATTAAGGGAATCCATTGCCCCCCCCCCCAGGCCCTCAGAACTAGTGTCCCCACTCGAAAATTTCAGGGCAGGTCTTAAACAGCAAGGGGTGTGGCCTTGACAGAAAGGGGTGGTTCATATTTAAATTAGGGGTACACGAGTTTAGTCCAGCCTAGGGCAGCACAAAACCTAAATACACGACTGCTGCACGGTACACCTGAGAGAAGGTCAGTGGCCGCCCGGCCAGTCTGAGGGGGGGGGGTCACTGATCTAAGGGGGAGTGAATACAATTATGTAAGGGGGCACTGATATAAAGGTTTCCCCCTTATATTAGTAACCCCCCCTTACCTTAGTGTATCCTTTCTGCGGAAGGTGGTCCCTGGTCACCAGAGCCCCCCCCCCCCAAGTTCCCACAGTTCCTGGGGTGCTTCTTGATGATTGACCACCTTTAACTGGAATTTGCTTTTATATATATATATATATATATATATATATATATATATATGTATATATATATATATATAAAGCCCTATGTACTTTCATATCTGTCTTATCTATATATAATACACTCTTCAAATGTGCTTTAAAATGCATAGTTTTTCCTTTCATGAACAAGAAACTAATGCCATTATGATGTTGGGCTGGTATAATAATGCTATGGGGCTGGTATGACATTTTTTCCAGGGCTGGTTTTTATTCCCAGTCTGGCACTGGCCTGTACTATACCCTGTTATAAAATGACATAGAAAATAATGGAAGCATTGTATCTGCTACAAATCTCTGTTGATGTGGCCCTCTGGACTAAGCTAAAAGAAAGTCACCTTTTATATAAAAAAACAAGGTATTGTAAAACTAGCACAACTTCCCGTTACAGTACATTACTGTTCTTGGAATAATCACTCATTTCTCATATCCATGAATAAGGTTCAGCCAGGTTAAGTTCTCACCTAAAAATCTCATTAACATCACTTTTCTCTCTCCTGCACACAATTGGTTTCATCCAATTTTAGGCTGAAGGACACTTGAGGTGACCTTAATGATATCTGGTACTGGAGGCTACAGTTAGCATATCATGTCCTCTACCTGGACGTTCTGCCTCATTGCTCTATGACAGATCCCATTAGGAGACTAATAAATAACAGATGGACCATCCTAAACATTATTTGATCCAGTATCTCGAGCCAGGTTTAATGGGACCCTGTGAAAGATTCGTATGGAATAAAAAAATATAAATGTAAGTATCATTGAGTTCACCATAATGTAGGACACCCATAATTCAATGTTCTGCTCAGTGACCAGTATCTACCAATAATATATCTTTTAGCTCTAAATGTAGTATGTAGTTCTGAGTCATTGTTTGCATCATATTGCCTTCAAAACTTTGTGACGGGGGGGTATTTTGTGACAGAAGATTTTTGAATGTATACACACGCCGGCCAATGCTCATTGTGCTCATATTATATCACTACAGATAATGGTACTACTGGTGTTATCAATCACTACCAAACAGTAAAGGGAACCTTACTGTAAAAAGGAAGGTCAATTTAATCTATTAGAGCCCCCCTCCATCATAAATAGCAGTGTAGCACCCCCCTAAGTCTACTTGGAGCAAGGAGGTACCTCCAGAGGCAGGGAGTGAGCTAACATTCACCCCAGGGCTGAGTCCATGGCTATAATGGGAAGTTAGAACAGAATTTGGGCACCAGTCACTTTAGATATTTTTCAATGCTTTAATGAGTGATAGGAGAGAGGGTTAGGGGAGGTTTCAAATACTATTTGCAAAATCAATTACAGACTCCTTGAATCCAAAGGTAAAACAACTTTCTTTTTTAGAAGATCTTGAATACCTGGATAGGCCTCTCACACAGACCTAGCAGCCAGTAGAATTTCTGGACAAGCCTCTCTCACAGACTTAGCAGCCAGTAGAACTCCTGGACAAGCCTCTCTCACTGACTTAGCAGCCAGTAGAACTCCTGGATAAGCCTCCCTTGCAGACTTAGCAGCCAGGAGCTAGTTACCATGGTTTAGGTTGTAGAATAGGATTCAGCTTTACAGTGTTAGAACCTTTAAGCCAACCAGCAACACTGTAAGAGCAGCTTAGGCATAGGTGCGTCCTCCAAACTAGTCACCAGGCCCTCCTGAGCAACCAGCCTTCTTTCTGGCTCTCTCCAGCAAGGGTCCTCCCCTGGATCTCCTCAGCTTGGGTTGGCTTCTTCCACGCAGACAAGACAGCCTAAGGACCACCGCAGGATTAGTTGGCCCCAGACAGGCCTCTAGGCCTACTTGCAGCGTTCACAGCAACACATCCTCAGGCCAGGAGGGCCCAAGGTAAGAGAGAGAGAGCATATGGCTCTGCCCAATAAATACCCTCTTCCCAGAATGCACAGCAGCCAGGACCTCAAAAATAAATTATATAATTAGTCTGAGCTGTTTACAGCTCAGCCAAAAACTAAATTTACACTATAGCCCCAATTTTAGGAACAGGAGGCTACAGCAGCTTTAAAATACAAATAAAAACTGCAGGGAAAAGCACATAAACAGTGCATATACTTATATAGGCATGTGCAGTGTTTTTTCTACACTGCAGGTGGCACTTTCCCGCAGTGGCACTTGTTGGAGAGGAAGTTAAGAGAAACAGGGTTCCTCTATGGTTTCCTGGGTTACTGGGGAAGCTATCCCATTGGATGGTGCCACCCCATGTGACTCTAGCAGCCATCTTGGGTCAGGCAGAGTCTTTTTAAGGCTTGGTGTGCACTTGGCAAGTTGGTAGAGTAGGGACAGGTACCCTGGCTGATAGGGATAGAACTAGCGTCAGGGAAAGGTTCCAGATGAGAAGAGAAAGCATAGGGCTCGTAACTTCGCTGGACATCTGACTGCTTAGGGACAAGACTGCCAGGCCACATTCTACTCCTCACTACAGGCTCTGTCAGTTCAGCTGAAACCAGTTCTCTACACGCTGTTGGAACTGTGAGTGTTCCTGGTTGGGCTGCCTTACCACTAGGTTATTTGTGAGCTGTCTTTATTTCAATACAAGTTCTTCATTGCACTGGGATTGAGTGTGTTATTGTCAACATGTCATAGATTTTAAGGATGGGGCAAGGTGCTATTGAAGTTGTGCCTTGGGGATGAGACTGAGCTCCAGTCTAGCAGACCTATAATTGATGATCTTTATGATGAGATGACAATTAAGAACCCCACTAGGGGATGAATAATGAAGCAACAATAAGGCAATATACAACTATATACAACTCTAGTATATACACCTCCTCTCTTCTCTCCAGCACATTACTTGCTTACAGATTATCTCTCCTCAACACCTCCAGCACATCACTTGCTTGCACTTTCTGGACCAGCTAGCACTATATTTTAGGCCTGATGCCCTTGGTGGGCAGGGGCAGGAAGTCCCTTTTGGTGTAGAAAAGTGTGTAGGTAGGCCTAGTGCTAGCTGTCCACATGGCTACTGCTCCCAGCACCACATCTTCAGGCCCTGCCAACCCTCCTGGCTGCAGCTGCTTCTTTCCACTGCCTGTGCCACCACAGTCCACTCCACTGGCTCTGCACCCATCCCAGACTGCACTCTCCCAGTCCTCTCAGGCGTGGCTCCCTAGTCTTTTCTGACTGTGTGTCACTCACCAACCCTCTTGGCTGCAACCTGTTGTTCCTCCCTGGAGACTTGCCCAGCAGTGCTCTCTTCTGCTGTCCTCTCTCTCCTTGCTTCCTACCTCCTGTCCAGGACACTTCCACGTGTTCTTAGAAGGTCCCATCCACACCCGAGCCCAGGCCCATGGTCACCCCACCCCAGACTGGGAAGCTCCCTCAAAGGCCACTACAGCCTAGCACTCTATCTCCAGCTTCCTCATGAACAACTCCTCCCCAGCTGGGCTGACCCTGGGTATTTAGGGAGGCCTGCCCCCTGCAAAAACCAAGTTGGGGATTTGCCAGGGCTCCCCAGAACACCCCAGACAGCTCCACCCACTTCTCCTCCTTCCTTTCCAGAAAACACTAGAACATTCTGGAAAGAAGTGGGAGGTCTTGATGATGCTGCTTGCGAGTCACCCAGCTCTGCTCTGAGTCACTCCCAACCCAGATGAGAACACAAAAAACATAACACTATCCTTCTAGCACACTAGAGGGTGCACTACACTCACCCCCCCCCCCCCCCCCCAACATCCAGCTAGTCCCTTAGTTGGGAATTTACAAAAATAGACTCCTGGACCTAGGAGCAAGGGAATCTCATAAAATATATAGTTTTGGAAGGGGAAAAAGGAATAAACTGGGACAGGGCTATGCACAAATAAATACATGATTTAAAGTGATATACAGTTGTGCTCATAAGTTTACATACCCTGGCAGAATTTATGATTTCTTGGCCATTTTTCAGAGAATATGAATGATAACTGAATGATAACACAAAGACATTTATTTCACTCATGGTTAGGGTTCGGCTGAAGCCATTTATTATCAATCAACTGTGTTTACTCTTTTTAAATCATAATGGCAACAGAAACTACCCAAATGACCCTGATCAAAAGTTTACATACCCTGGTGGTATTTGGCCTGATTACATGCACACAAGTTGACACAAAGGGGTTTGAATGGCTATTAAAGGTAACCATCCTCACCTGTGATCTGTTTGCTTGTAATTAGTGTGTGTGTATAAAAGGCCAATGCGTTTCTGGACTCCTGACAGACCCTTGCATCTTTCATCCAGTGCTGCACTGATGTTTCTAGATTCTGAGTCATGGGGAAAGCAAAAGAATTGTCAAAGGATCTGCGGGAAAAGTTAGTTGAACTGTATAAAACAGGAAAGGGATGTAAAAAGATATCCAAGGAATTGAGAATGCCAATCAGCAGTGTTCAAACTCTAATCAAGAAGTGGAAAATGAGGGGCTCTGTTGAAACCAAACCACGGTCAGGTAGACCAACTAACATTTCAGCCACATATGCCTGGAAAATTGATCAGGATGCAAAGAAAAGGCCACAAATAACTTCAGGTGAAATACAGGACTCTCTAAAAACATGTGGTGTGGCTGTTTCAAGATGAACAATAAGGAGGCACTTGAAGAAAGATGGGCTGCATGGTCGAGTCGCTAGTAGAAAGCCATTACTACGCAAATGCCACAAAGTATCCCGCTTACAATACCCCAAACAGCACAGAGACAAGCCTCAAACCTTCTGACACAAAGTCATTTGGAGTGATGAGACCAAAATTGAGCTTTTTGGCCACAACCATAAATACTGGAGGAACATTTGCATTCATCAGCCAGGAAGCTGCACATGGGGCGTACTTGGACATTCCAACATGATAATGATCCAAAACACAAGGCCAAGTCGACCTGTCCTTGGCTACAGCAGAATTAAGTTAAGGTTCTGGAGTAGCCATCTCAGTCCCCTGACCTCAATATCATTGAGCCACTCTGGGGAGATCTCAAACGTGCAGTTCATGCAAGACAGCCCAAGAATTTACAGGAACTGGAGGCTTTTTGCCAAGAGGAATGGGCAGCTTTACCATCTGAGAAGATAAAGAGCCTCATCCACAAATACCACAAAAGACTTCAAGTTGTCATTGATGTTAAAGGGGGCAACACACGGTATTAAGAACTGGGGTATGTCAACGTTTGATCAGGGTCATTTGGGTAGTTTCTGTTGCCATTATGATTTAAAAAGAGTAAACACAGTTGATTGATAATAAATGGCTTCAGCCAAACGCTAACCATGAGTGAAAGAAAAGTTTTTGTGTTATCATTCATATGCTCTGAAAAATGGCCAAGAAATCATAAATTCTGCCAGGGTATGTAAACTTATGAGCACATATCTTTTTTCAGTATTTTTTCAGTATTTACAGCATATACATTACACTATTCACCTAACTACAGGTCCCTGTAGCTAACAGCAACATAACATAACATCACCTTTTAAGCCAGAGCACTTTCCCCCTCAAGGGAAATACTCTGCCCGCAAGATTTTTACTCCAGCTGGAGATAGATAGACAGGCGTCTTATCCAAAGAGATCCTGTAACGACAAAAAATCAACATCCTGTCCTAACAACTATCTACACATTTACACAACTTTCTGTCAGGTGGGGGGTTAGTATCCTGCCCACAGAAAGAAATTTTCATGACATCAAGCACATCATCATCATCAGTTAAAGGCAGGAGTTAAAGGCAGAACTTTGACCTCACCAGAGACTCTCAGTAAAAACGTCCATCAAACTGGCTCCAACTAGGCTGGCAGGCAGGTCTCAATCCTGCAAAAAAGAGTAAAAAAAGAAGGAACACAGTCTGCTCCAGCAGTCTCTCACGTATAGCAATGCAGGTCAGGCAATCTCTTCCTACAGCCCTCTTTTTCTCTGATGGAGACAGAGTGGCTCCTTGCAGGTCATCCTGCTTTCACGATCATCACTCTGTCTCTGTAAACTGCTCTCTCTGTAAACTGTCTCTGTAAACTTCTCTCCGAATGTCCTCAAAATGGGCCCAGGTGTCCTCACACTCTGGCACCCGTAGTGGCTTGGGGATATGCAGGTACTCCCACACTAGGTCATCCTCCCACTCTCCCTGGGAGTTCTCCATGATGTCCAAGGTCTCAGGAGGGAGATAAGGCTACTCCAGACCCCACTCCAGAGCAACTCTCTGCTGAACCGATGGAACCTGGAAAACCTGGGCAGGCTTTCCTTTTCCTGGCAGGACACAAGCATCATGGGACCTCTTGACCCGCTGCCTGTATGCAGCTGCTCTGGTCCGGGTGGTGGAGGGTCTGTTCATGAAAAGTTGTCTGCTGCTGATGGGGGTTCCGGCAGCTTTTTCAGTTCTCATAGCTGGATCTGGCACATCTCTTCCCTCGGACTGAACCTCCAGGACCTAAGAACCTCCTGTCTCCCATTCCTCCTCCGAGCTGCTGCTGTGAGACGACCACTCCACTAACTCCTCTAGAGACCCAAACTCAGCTTGTAATCTGGGGGAACCCCAATCTATTGCCTTGTCCTCGCATTCCTCTTCTGGCTCACCTGAGGGCTCATCCCCCTCCAACACTGGCTCCTTCCAGATGGGGTTAGCAAGGGACACAAGGGTGGCCGGCATTTCAGGGACTATTCCTGGTTCTTGCTGAGCAGTACTTACAGTGACCAGGTCCCCAACCAGGCCACAGGCCACGACAGACTCCTCTTCCCTTATGTCACTGATTTTAGCAGGGAGGTCACCAGGCTCAGACTCCACTCCATCTTTTGGCAATGATTCTAGGCCCACTTCAGCCTTCCAGGACTTCAGCGGCTGCACACGACACAGTCCTGACTGCAGGTCCACATTGTAGTATCGTGGCTCCTGTTGGCTGAATGCAAGCCAGATGAGCGGTTTGCCACAATGACCGCACCGGATGCAGGCACTGACCACCACAGTCGTATCCGGCACTCTGGACACAGCAGGCACAGTAACTCCGTCCCCTTCATCATCCCGAGGGTGAATCCCCCACATTGCTCCTGCAGCTCAGGCAACCAGGTCAGCACTAGAAACACATGAGCACACTCCGCCATCTTGCTCCTCTGCCTCGTGGTGTCTGCTAGCAAGGATCGCTGGGTCTCCTCTAGGGCATGGCAATGCCCCCTCGCTTCCAGACAGGTTGGCGTCTGCAAAACTGATAGGCAGGTCCCTCCCCCGGTGTGCTGCTGTAACCCTTTGTTAGATGAGCTGTAGTTTGCAGGCACACTGTAACGAGCAGGACTGAGCATGTCGCTCTGCACTGACTGTACCCGAGCAACTGTGAGCAGATGACTGCTCACTTTTCCGACGATTGCCGTTAGCAACAATTAAGTTTGTAGCCCATGCCTCACTTAAGGGAGCACTTTCAACACAGTCCTGCACGCAGGCACCCGTGGGCTTACCCTGATCATCCTGGGCAACAGTAGACATCTCCAGGCACACTCTACTATTCAAAGCAGGAGTTTGGAGCAAAAGTTCAAGATGTCCAGCAATAGCAGATCGCTGAACATATTTGTAATTCATGGGCGCGATAGCCCATCGTGGTTGCCACGGATAACAGCACATGGTAAAAAGTTACTAAATTGCAGATCTAAAGTATAAGTGTTCATCCCAGCCGTGGGTAAGAAGGCAGCAATAATTTGGCAGGCAGCTCCCGCTGGTTGCTATGGGCAATTACACTTGTTACTGTAGTAATGAAAAGCAGGCAGGGCCCTCAATAGTGGTGGAACAAAGTGCAGTTCCCCCGGCTCGGTCAACTTCAGTTTCTAGGGGCAAGGGCTGGCAGGTTACCTGTGTACAGATGTCCCAGATGAGCCCCCAAATGTAGCGGTACAATCTTGAGGGCTGCTGAGTGTCGTAGTCTGTCACCCTGCCAAGCCAGGCACATAGTTCTCATTCACCCTCAGGCAGGAAACCAGTCCTTGTACTTTGTTTTTGTTGTTTTTATTGAGGGGAATAAATTTAGATAGGGATAAGGCATTTATGCAATTCCCAGATGATTAGGAACAATTCAGGGACTTGAGACTATACACAACTCTAGTATATACACCTCCTCTCTTCTCTCCAGCACATCACTTGCTTGCAGATTATCTCTCCTCGACATATCTAGCCAGGCCCGGACTGGGACAAAAAAATAGGCCGAGGCATTCTAAGCTGAGGAGCCCATTTAAAAAAAAAAACAAATTACAAATAATGACAACCGGTTTCTCAATGTATTTTAGTTATATTTAGCCTGCTTCAGTCACTGTAACTTGTCAATCATTTGGAATTATGTAAATAAATGATAGAATGAATGCAATATATAAGGTAAAACATCTTTAATGAACGATTCAATACAATAACAAATAGCAAATTATATTAAATTTTTTGGCATTTTTTTTATATTCAAAATCACAGAACAAAATAACTGCACTAAGGATTCAGCATGTTTCGTAGAAGGTCATTCACTGGTTTCTGCAACTCTGTCAATTACATCATCAGAATCAAGGTTCATTAGTGTATCCTTTTCGATTGCCATCAGCATCAAAGAGCTCAAATGCTCTTGAGATACAGAACTTCTTAGATGGGTTTTAATAAACTTCAACATGGAGAAACTTCTTTCACAGGCGACTTGAGTAAAAGATAGTGTAAGCAAAAATTTGTAGGCTAAACCAATGACATTATAGGCATCGGTGAACAAATTATAGCTCTGCAGAATCTTATAGAAGCAAATAGCACAGTTCTTACATGCCATGCAAGATTTGTTGACCAGTTCTGTTTCTGTTAATTTGTTTTGCTGGTTTTCCATAGATACATCTTCTACAATACTATATTCTTCAAGAGGTGATCATTTCAGCCTGTCCCACTGCATTGCAAAATTTGCCAGTTGGGAACGCAAATTTTCTGATATTGCTCACTCATCAAATCTAACTACCGTATATACTCGAGTATAAGTCGAATTTTTCAGCACATTTTTTTGTGCTGAAAGTGCCCCCCTCGACTTATACTTGAGTCAAGCACTTTTCTGCAGCAAAAAATTTCATTTTCCGAACCGACTTTGGGGCCCCGTATCTCAGGGCTACTTGGTGCTAGGAACCCCAAATTTGGTGTGCAAACCCAGTGGATCTGTTACCACAACATATCCAAAGCTGGAGTTCCTAGCACTAAGTGGCCCCGAGATACGGGGCCCCAAAATCGGTTCAGAAAATGTCATTCTCTGCTGCAGAAAAGTGCTTGACATTTTCCGAACCGATTTTGGGGCCCCCTATCTCAGGGCCACTTGGTGCTAGGAACCCCAAATTTGGTGTGCAAACCCAGTGGATCTGGTACCACAACATATCCAAAGCTGGAGTTCCTAGCACTAAGTGGCCCCGAGATACGGGGCCCCAAAATCGGTTCAGAAAATGTCATTCTCTGCTGCAGTAAAGTGCTTGACATTTTCTGAACCGATTTTTGGGGCCCTGTATCTCAAGGCCACTTAGTGCTAGAAACCCCAGCTTTGGATATTTTATGGAGCTAGTTCCACTGGGTTTGCACACCAAATTTGGGGTTCCTAGCACTAAGTGGCCCCGAGATATGGGGCCCCAAAATCAGTCAACTGTGTCCATCTGCAGCAATGTCATTTCGGGACCCTTTGGGTTTAGAGACCCCAAATTTTGGCTGCAGCTAGGGGGCATCTAGGAACCCTTAACTACCGAGTTTGAAGTTCGGGGGACCTATGGCTGCAAATGGGCACAGTGAGGCTGCAAATGGGCATTGTTGACCCTCTTTTCCTCTTACAGTAGCTGCGCATTTCTCACCCTCGTCTTATACTCGGGTCAATAAGTTTTTCCCATTTTTTTGTGGTAAATTTGGGGCCTCGACTTATACTCGGAACGACTTATACTCGAGTATATACGGTAATCGTTTTCTGAGTTCTTCCATTGCTGGTGCCTGAAGTCCAGATTTTTTTATATCAGAAAAGCTGTTTGGCTCCAAGCAAGCTAAGTCGGCATACAGAGTCCCACAGGAGAGAAAGCAGCAATTCATGCTCTCTGTGACCATATCCAAGATTACATTATGCACACGTACAGTATCTTATAAGCTGAAACAGCATCAGAAGCTGCTACATCGTCAACAGTCTCATCAGCCATTTGTTTTCTTTTTCTTATTCTTTTTTTAGGCAAAGTGGTCTGTACTTCTAGGTGGTAACTTTCTTCTTCTTGAATCTTGTCATTTGCCCTCTTAACAAACTTATCAGCAGTCATTTGTATGGAATCAAAATCTTGTGTAATTGTTTTAAGTTTTCAATAAGTTCCCTGTACCATTTGAATAGCTTTTGAGATATCCGAGTTGTTTGCAGATATTTAGACAATGGTGTTGTCAATTCAAATATTCTCAGAAAAATTTAAGCTGTGAGAATGGTTTCATATTTGAGTAAGGATTCTGCATAAGATTTTACTCTAACACGCACCTTAGGTTTCAATGACACGCTGTCTTCAATTCTGCTCAAAGTGTACAGTAGACTAAGAAACAAAGCAGAATCAGGGTTTGAAAATTCCCCAAACACTTTTCTTAAAGCAGCATCTTTTGACCACCAACGTGTTTTCCCAATTACTGAAATTCTTTGATGGTGAGGGTCCTGGCTAACTTGTTCAATGTTGAGGGTCCTGGCTAACCTGGTATTCATGCGCTGATAAGAATTGTGAATAAAGACAGCAATGTCATTCAACAAACTGAACAGTGATGCACTTTCAACTACCACCTTTCTTGTATCTGCAAGTACCAAATTCAGAATGTGTGCATAGCACCAGATGTGAATTTGCCCTGGTGATTCAGTTGACAGCCAGGAAGAGAAACCATTGTATTGGCCTTGCATATTTGCTGCCTTATCTGTTGAATTGCCAATACAATTTGTAATATTAAGTTTGCATGATTTTAAGACTTCCATTAGCAACTTAAAAAGGTTTTGCCATGTTGAAGATTCACATTCAACAACTGCAAGAAACTTGACTAAGGGATGTGCATATTTACTGAGGCTCTCGTTATCCACCACTAACAACCCCTTGTAAATTATTACTTAATCATTGACCAGACGACACAACCTGTTTTTCTTTGGAGTCGACTGGCCATAGCAGCCTTTTATTATAACAAAATAAAAATACAAAAATTTTTTCGCAAAAAACGTACAACGTAAATGCATATAAATACATTTTTTACATAACCTTAAACCGAACACAAATCAGCTTTAAAACCTGCCTGATCTAGAGGTCTTTGAAGGGCAAAATATTTTCTCAACCAACATAGTTGTATCGGTACACTCCATAAAAGGCCCCCTGCCGTGTATTACGCAAGCTCAAGGGACAAACCAGTTACTTCCTTCACGATACAACCAAAAACGACACACCAATGTTACCTTAGTATTGTTCTTAATGGAAGGGACACCCATCCCTCCGGATGGGCCCAATCCCCCCTAAACCTCCCTTATTTTTTAAGCACCACCTTCAAAGACCCCATAGACCTACCGCTGCTATGACAAGCACGCAACAGTACAATAACGAAAATTCCTAACCAATAAGCTCAAGGAATAAAAAACAAAATTAAAAAATGGGGAGGGAGGGTGGGAAAAAACTTTCTTCTCCTTCTTGACCCGTGCTCCAACTGACCACTGCCAGGTTGCCACCCCCCACAGTTTTTCTTGGTAACACCCCCCAACTCCAGGCCCACCAATCCTAAGCAGATGCCTCTTTTTTATTTTTCTACCCTCATTCTCCACTCCGCCTCACTGCCCACCCCAGTCATGCTGGCCCTCCTCCCAGTTTCACCTCTGCTCCGGGCCATTACTTTTCATTGATACAATCAGTCACATAGCAAACAATTATAGAGCATTATTCTTTGGAAGTGATGTCTTGAGTTGTATCAATCTGAATTGAAAACATGCAGGCTTCCCTTCATAGACGTCTGCAGGTAGGGGCAAGGGGGGGCTAGTGCCCACTCGGAGCAAGGAGTCCGCACATGGACACTCAGGGGTCAGGCTGTTCCTGGGTGGGTGCAGAGCTGGTGCTAGCATAGGGGAGGAAAGGCAGCCACTTTAAGGTAGAGGGAGGGCACTAAAGCTACGGGGTCCCTCAGAGAGGGAGGGCACTAAAGCTAAGGGGTCCCTCAAGAAAAGCTGATGCTGACGCCAGTCCTGCTCACACCTTTACCCAGCTCAACATAGGTCGCACAGCGCGCACCATGACATGCAGCACTGCGCTGAGATTCTGTGAACATCAGCCTCTGCCTCCAGTTTGCACTAGCTTCCATTTACTCCCCAAACCAGGCTGCTACTGCCCCTCCTCTCTCTGAGTCCCGGGTGAAGGGCAGAACAACCTCTTTTCTCTCTCCAGGCTCCAGCTCCGCACTAAACAATTCCCACAGAAATGCCTCCAGTCCAGCACAGAGTCAACAATTGCCACTGAACTGGAGGCGAGAGATGAGGTGGAGGAGTTCAGTGAGACTAGAGGGAGGAGTCATCAAGCACAGGAGCACGGAGTGGAGGGATGAAAGGTAAATCTTGCTGCTTTGCTTTGCATAAGACAGCCCGCTGACATGTACACCATGGGGACCCCCTAGAGATGAGGAATAGATGGGAACATAGGGACAGAGTTCAAGGGAAAAAGAGAAATGGGGACAGAAATGGACATAGGGGCAAGACAGAAGATTACATGGGGACAGAGGGACAGAATCTGCATCCTACCTACTTGCTCAGCTTGGGATCTGTGTTCTGATCCCCTGCTGAGCAGATCCCACACAGCCCACTTTGCTCTGTGGGTGGTGAGGTGTAATCAGACTTGTGCTCTCCATCCCATCTGCCCAATCAGAGGGGAACAGATCCCCTCCGTTTGTTTTTGGCAGATTGGATGTAGGCGGTTGTAAACGGACACAAGTCTGTTTACATCTACCACTCCATATAGAGGACAATTGAGGGTCTGATCGAGTCCGCCTGAAAAGCTGACAGGCAGACCCGATCAGACAAATCGGTGCCAATATGGGGGGGGGGGGGTAAAATCTGATTCCCCAGCCACTTTCTGGAGCTTCAGATTTTTAATGTGCTGCAGGCGTGTTCTTTTAACACACTTCTGGCTGCAATAGCAGAAGTATGTGTACTTTTGTAAATCCAAATGCTGGCTGATCACTTCCACAACCGCTATGATGTGCCACCCCCGCCACCTAGTCACCTATGTGCCATCACATAGGGGCTATTGGTTCTCTATGTGATAACAATAAAGTAATGAAAAAAAAATGAATAAATATATTTTAAAACGTTTTAACTGTTTAAATGGACAAATAAACAATAATCCATTTTTTTAGAGGTCTCCCCCATCCCCCCCCCACACACACATACAAAAACACATGTGCTAGGTTACCTAGGTAGGAAAATGGTGTTTGCCCTACACATATATCACTGCGCACATCAGTATGAGGGCAATAATGATAAAATAAAATGATGACCTACTGGGGTGAGATAGAGAGATGTAGATCCAGCCAGCACGGCACCGCCCACTCAAGCCCCTCCCCTCCATGACATTGACAAAAAGTCAAGAGCAAGGTTATCAAAGATCCTCTTCCTTTTCCTCCAGAAGACAATTTTTTCTTGCTGTTTTCAATACATTTGTTTACATGATCTTTCAGACAAATGTCAAACTTGCTGATGAGAAGAATGAGCTCTAAAAAATGTCCATGGTCTTTTGTTATGTCCTCTAAATTATAGGTAGCCTCATCTTTATCTCGCCTATAACTCAAACCTTGCTTTCCTCTAACTTTTACAATATCTGCAACCCTCTGCAGTACTTGCCGCCTGTTTCTCACTTGTTCTCACAGCATAGGCTGTGACAGTTCTGCCACGTACACACGATCACACAAATGTTGGCCAACAATTACGAACGTAGTGACGTACAAGACGTATGATGAGCCGATGTGATATCTCCATTACGAACACTAGTTTTACGAGACGAGTGCTTCTGGCTCGTACTTGATTCCGAGCATGCGTGAACTTTTGTGCGACAGACTTGTGTACACACATTCGGAAAGTCCGACAACAAAGTTTTGTTGGCGAAAAATTTGAGAACCTGCTAGCCAACATTTGTTGGCGGAAAGTCCAACAACAAATGTTCGATGGAGCATACACACGATCGGAATTTCAGCCAACAAGCACACATCCAACATTTCCCGTTGGAAAATCCGATCGAGTGTACTCGGCATTCCTCTTTATAGAGAGATCTTGAGTCTATTGGACACCAAATCTGTCCTCTGGCCTCCAATGCAGCCAATTAGTCTGATCGGTAAGGGCCAGGTAACCAAAGAGCCGAAACAGGAAGTGACTAAATCCTTGCTTCTTGTTTCTGACGTCACACAGTGAGAGGAACAACATCCTTTCCTCTCTCTGTGTGCCTAGAGCTGGATGCCACCAGTTGCATCCTTACTGGGTTCCCCAATCACACAGGAGAGCCTGGTGAAGGCGGCAGTGGGAGGGGGGGGTATATATAAATATATGCGGCTCCGCAAAGTCATCCCTGCACTGATTCGGACGGTACTATTGCTGGCAATACCCGCCGATTTGGCATGCGATTTGACATGTCAAATCGCATGCCAAATCGTCCCAATGTGAATGTGGGCTCAATGCAGGATACCTTTTGGACACAAGAACTGTCCCTCTCTCACACAATGTCTGACTGATGTCATTATTTTGACCCCTTTCACACACCGAGGCTCTTTTCAGGCGTTTGAGCACTAAAAATAGCGCTGTAAAGTGTCTGAAAAGCGCCTCTCAAGCCTCCCCAGTGTGAAAGCCCAAGTGCTTTCACACTGGGGCGGTGCACATGCGGGACGGGAAAAAAAGTCCTGCTAGCAGCATCTTTGGGGCGGTTTGGGAGTGGTGCATACACTGCTCCCAAAATGCCCTGAAATTAATGGGCAGCACTGCCGAATCGCCTGCAAAGCGATTCAGCACCATCACTTTTAACCCCTTGTTAACCCCTCATTTGGGGTTAAAAGCGCCCTGCTACCGCCCGCAAAGTGTGTGAAAGGGGTCCTTCTACCTTTGTTCAGCATCACTCACATTGTGTAAGACCCCTTTAACACTGAGGCGCTTTACAGGTGTTTTTGCGCTAAAAATAGCACCTGTAAACTGGCTCTTCTGCAGCCCCAGTGTGAAAGCCCGAGTGCTTTCACACTTGGGTGGTGTGCTTGCAGGATGGGAAAAAAAGTCCTGCAAGCAGCATCTTTGGGGCAGTACGGGAGCGGTGTATACACCGCTCCTACACTGCCCCTGCCCTTTGAAATGAATGGACACCGCTTTCAAAGCTCCCTAAAAGCACTTTGAAAGCAACGGTAATCGGGGGCTTTTAACCCCCGTTGAACCCCTTCTGGGGTGTTAAAAGTGCCCTGCTAGTGGCGCCAAAGCACCGTTTTAACAGCAGTAAAGCACCGCTAAAGCTAGTGGTGCTTTACCGCTAACGTCCCCACCTCCCAGTGTGAAAGGGGTCTCTAAGTGAGACTGACGAAAGCATGCTTTCATCATGAATAATTTAAAACATTGGCAGGCAGGATAAAAAAATACATTTGTAGGCAGGATGAAAAAAAAAAAAACCTTCGCAGGCAGAATAAAAAAAAACATTGGCAGGCCTGACACTTTAGGTGAGACACTGACACAGCCAGGCCTAAGGTGAATGCCCTTTGTCGGCAGGGACACCCCCCCAGACTGTGGAGCTCCCTCAAAGGCCATGACAGCCTAGCACTCCATCTCCAGTTTCCTCATGAACAACTCCTCCCCAGCTGGGCTGACCCTGGGTATTTAAATACTTCCCACCCGGCCACTGCACATAAACGGCCAGGTGGGAGCTTCCTCCTTCTGAGTGGACGTTCCCGAACTGCGCACCCACGTGATCCCGATGCGTGCGTATCCCCCGGACACTCCGCATCTCGGAACGGCAGGAGGGCACTGTGATTTGCCCTCCTGATCTGCACGATGACAGTGTCTAATCACAGCCATCGTAATATAAACAAAGGGGGGAGGGGTGACACATGACAGGTGATCGCGTCGCTGCGTGCCTGCACAGCGGAGCGATCTCAAACTGCCTGTGCCCCCCAGAGACAGGAGAGGTGTTCAAGATGGGAGGGCTCTGGGATTGGCCCTCCTGAACACATGACAACTGTGTCCAATCACAGTCGTCATGTAATGTCAATAGGGAGCGATTGTAACTGCTCTCATCTCTTCCTCTCCTCACACAGAGCCTGTCAGTGAGGAGAGGAAGAGAGATCTGTGCTGCAGCCGGGAGGATCAGTGAGTTTTTAGCTGTATGTCTGCTGTTTACCCACTGATCACCCAGCTAGTGTCCCCAAAACAGTGAAAACACCTGTCAGACAGTGAACATCTGCCCGTCAACAGCTGGTACATCTGTCCTCCAACAGCTGGCACATCAGCCTATCAACAACTGGCACATCAGCCCGTCAACAGCTGGCACAGTAGCTGCCCGCCATCATCAGGCACATCTGCCCGCCAACATCAGGCACAGCCACCCACCAACATCAGGCACAGCCACCCGCCAACATCTGGAAATCTGCCGCCCGCCATCTGACACATTTGCCACCCGCCATCTGACACATCTGCCACCAGCCAACATCAGGCACATCTGCCCGCCAACATCAGGCACAGCTGCCCACTAGGGATGAGCCGAACACCCCCCTGTTCGGTTCGCACCAGAACATGCGAACAGGAAAAAAGTTCGCTCGAACACGCGAACACCGTTAAAGTCTATGGGACACGAACATGAATAATCAAAAGTGCTAATTTTAAAGGCTTATATGCAAGTTATTGTCATAAAAAGTGTTTGGGGACCTGGGTCCTGCCCCAGGGGACATGGATCAATGCAAAAAAAAGTTTTAAAAACGGCCGTTTTTTTCAGGAGCAGTGATTTTAATAATGCTTAAAGTCAAACAATAAAAGTGTAATATCCCTTTAAATTTCGTACCTGGGGGGTGTCTATAGTATGCCTGTAAAGGGGCGCATGTTTCCCGTGTTTAGAACAGTCTGACAGCAAAATGACATTTCGAAGGAAAAAACTCATTTAAAACTACCGCGGCTATTAATGAATTGCCGGTCCGACAATACACATAAAAGTTCATTGATAAAAACGGCATGGGAATTCCCCACAGGGAAACCCCGAACCAAAATTTAAAAAAAAAAAAAATGACGTGGGGGGGTTCCCCTAAATTCCATACCAGGCCCTTCAGGTCTGGTATGGATATTAAGGGGAACCCCGGCCAAAATTAAAAAAAAAAAAATGACGTGGGGTTCCCCCTAAATTCCATACCAGACCCTTCAGGTCTGGTATGGATTTTAAGGGGAACCCCGCGCCAAAAAAAAAAAAAAAACGGCGTGGGGTTCCCCCAAGAATCCATACCAGACCCTTATCCGAGCACGCAACCTGGCAGGCCGCAGGAAAAGAGGGGGGGACGAGAGTGCGGCCCCCCCCCCTCCTGAACCGTGCCAGGCCACATGCCCTCAACATTGGGAGGGTGCTTTGGGGTAGCCCCCCAAAACACCTTGTCCCCATGTTGATGAGGACAAGGGCCTCATCCCCACAACCGTGGCCGGTGGTTGTGGGGGTCTGCGGGCGGGGGGCTTATCGGAATCTGGAAGCCCCCTTTAACAAGGGGACCCCCAGATCCCGGCCCCCCCCCTGTGTGAAATGGTAAGGGGGTACTTACCCCTACCATTTCACTAAAAAAGTGTCAAAATAATTAAAAATGACAAGAGACAGATTTTGACAATTCCTTTATTTAAATGCTTCTTCTATCTTCCTTCATCTTCTTCATCTTCTGGTTCTTCTGGCTCTTCTGGTTCTTCCTCCGGCGTTCTCGTCCAGCATCTCCTCCGCGGCGTCTTCTATCTTCTTCTCCTCGGGACGCTCTGCACCCATGGCATGAGGGGAGGCTCCCGCTCTTCTCTTCATCTTCTTCTTCATCCTCTTCTCTTCTTCATCTTCTTCATCTTCTTCATCTTCTTCATCTTCATCTTCTCTTCTTAATTTTCTTCTGCGGGCCGCTCCGCATCCATGCATGGAGGGAGGCTCCCGCTGTGTGACGGCGTCTCCTCATCTGACGGTTCTTAAATAACGGGGGGCGGGGCCACCCGGTGACCCCGCCCCCCTCTGACGCACGGGACATGACGGGACTTCCCTGTGGCATTCCCCGTGACGTCACAGGGAAGTCCCGTCAAGTCACCGTGCGTCAGAGGGGGGCGGGGTCACCGGGTGGCCCCGCCCCCCGTTATTTAAGAACCGTCAGACGAGGAGACGCCGTCACACAGCGGGAGCCTCCCTCCATGCCAGCATGGCTGCGGAGCGGCCCGGAGAAGAAATGAAGAAGGAAGAAGAGATGAAGAAGAAGAAGATGAAGAAGAGAAGAGGATGAAGAAGAAGAAGATGAAGAGAAGAGCGGGAGCCTCCCCTCATGCCATGGGTGCGGAGCGGCCCGAGGAGAAGAAGATAGAAGACGCCGCGGAGGAGATGCTGGACGAGAACGCCGGAGGAAGAACCAGAAGAGCCAGAAGAACCAGAAGATGAAGAAGATGAAGGAAGATAGAAGAAGCATTTAAATAAAGGAATTGTCAAAAACTGTCTCTTGTCATTTTTAACTATTTTGACACTTTTTTAGTGAAATGGTAGGGGTAAGTACCCCCTTACCATTTCACACAGGGGGGGGGCCGGGATCTGGGGGTCCCCTTGTTAAAGGGGGCTTCCAGATTCCGATAAGCCCCCCGCCCGCAGACCCCCACAACCACCGGCCACGGTTGTGGGGATGAGGCCCGTGTCCTCATCAACATGGGGACAAGGTGTTTTGGGGGGCTACCCCAAAGCACCCTCCCAATGTTGAGGGCATGTGGCCTGGTACGGTTCAGGAGGGGGGGGGCCGCACTCTCGTCCCCCCTTCTTTTCCTGCGGCCTGCCAGGTTGCGTGCTCGGATAAGGGTCTGGTATGGATTTTTGGGGGAACCCCACGCCGTTTTTTTTTTTTTTTTTTTGGCGCGGGGTTCCCCTTAAAATCCATACCAGACCTGAAGGGTCTGGTATGGAATTTAGGGGGAACCCCACGTCATTTTTTTTTAAATTTTGGCCGGGGTTCCCCTTAATATCCATACCAGACCTGAAGGGCCTGGTATGGAATTTAGGGGGACCCCCCCACGTCATTTTTTTTTTTTTAATTTTGGTTCGGGGTTCCCCTGTGGGGAATTCCCATGCCGTTTTTATCAATGAACTTTTATGTGTATTGTCGGACCGGCAATTCATTAATAGCCGCGGTAGTTTTAAATGAGTTTTTTCCTTCGAAATGTCATTTTGCTGTCAGACTGTTCTAAACACGGGAAACATGCGCCCCTTTACAGGCATACTATAGACACCCCCCAGGTACGAAATTTAAAGGGATATTACACTTTTTTTGTTTGACTTTAAGCATTATTAACCACTTGCCGACCGCCTACCGCATATATACTGCGGCAGAATGGCACGGGCAGGCAAAATCACGTACCCGTACGTGATCTGCCTCCCGCGGGCGGGGGGTCCGATCGGACCCCCCCCCCGGTGCCATCGGCGGTCAGCATTTGACTGGGAGCGTCGGGAGGCGAGGGGGAGACCATCCGATCGTGGCCCCCCCCTCGCGATCGCTCCCAGCCAATGGGAATCCTCCTCTGCCTGTGTGTCGTTTCACACAGGCAGAGGATGTGATGTCATCTCTCCTCGGTCTGGCAGTTTCTGTTCCAGCGCCGAGGAGAGATGACAAGTGAGTGCACAACACACACACACACACAGTAGAACATGCCAGGCATACCTTACACCCCGATCCCCCCCCCGATCGCCCCCCGATCCCCCCCCAATCACCCCCCCCTGTCACAAACTGACATTAGCAGTATTTTTTTTTTTTTTTTCTGATTACTGCATAGTGTCAGTTTGTGACAGTTAGTATTAGGGCAGTGAGTATTACCCCCCTTTAGGTCTAGGATACCCCCCTAACCCCCCCTAATAAAGTTTTAACCCCTTGATCACCCCCCCTCACCAGTGTCGCTAAGCGATCATTTTTCTGATCGCTGTATTAGTGTCGCTGGTGACGCTAGTTAGGAACGTAAATATTTAGGTTCGCCGTCAGCATTTTATAGCGTCAGGGACCCCCATATACTATCTAATAAATGTTTTAACCCCTTGATTGCCCCCTAGTTAACCCTTTCACCACTGATCACCGTATAACTGTTACGGGTGACGCTGGTTAGTTCGTTTATTTTTTATAGTGTCAGGGCACCCGCCGTTTATTACCGAATAAAGGTTTAGCCCCCTGATCGCCCGGCGGTGATATACGTCGCCCCAGGCAGCGTCAGATTAGCGCCAGTACCGCGAACACCCACGCACGCAGCATATGCCTCCCTTAGTGGTATAGTATCTGTACGGATCAATATCTGATCCGATCAAATCTATACTAGCGTCCCCAGCAGTTTAGGGTTCCCGAAAACGCAGTGTTAGCGGGATCAGCCCAGATACCTGCTAGCACCTGCGTTTTGCCCCTCCGCCCAGCCCAGCCCACCCAAGTGCAGTATCGATCGATCACTGTCACTTACAAAACACTAAACGCATAACTGCAGCGTTCGCAGAGTCAGGCCTGATCCCTGCGATCGCTAACAGTTTTTTTGGTAGCGTTTTGGTGAACTGGCAAGCACCAGCCCCAGGCAGCGTCAGGTTAGCGCCAGTACCGCTAACACCCACGCACGCACCGTACACCTCCCTTAGTGGTATAGTATCTGATCGGATCAATATCTGATCCGATCAGATCTATACTAGCGTCCCCAGCAGTTTAGGGTTCCCAAAAACGCAGTGTTAGCGGGATCAGCCCAGATACCTGCTAGCACCTGCGTTTTGCCCCTCCGCCCGGCCCAGCCCACCCAAGTGCAGTATCGATCGATCACTGTCACTTACAAAACACTAAACGCATAACTGCAGCGTTCGCAGAGTCAGGCCTGATCCCTGCGATCGCTAACAGTTTTTTTGGTAGCATTTTGGTGAACTGGCAAGCACCAGCCCCAGGCAGCGTCAGATTAGCGCCAGTACCGCTAACACCCACGCACGCAGCATACGCCTCCCTTAGTGGTATAGTATCTGATCGGATCAATATCTGATCCGATTAGATCTATACTAGTGTCCCCAGCAGTTTAGGGTTCCCAAAAACGCAGTGTTAGCAGGATCAGCCCAGATACCTGCTAGTACCTGCGTTTTGCCCCTCCGCCCGGCCCGGCCCAGCCCACCCAAGTGCAGTATCGATCGATCACTGTCACTTACAAAACACTAAACGCATAACTGCAGCGTTCGCAGAGTCAGGCCGGATCCCTGTGATCGCTAACAGTTTTTTTTGTAGCGTTTTGGTGAACTGGCAAGCGCCAGCGGCCTAGTACACCCCGGTCGTAGTCAAACCAGCACTGCAGTAACACTTGGTGACGTGGCGAGTCACATAAGTGCAGTTCAAGCTGGTGAGGTGGCAAGCACAAGTAGTGTCCCGCTGCCACCAAAAAGACAAACACAGGCCCGTCGTGCCCATTGTGCCCTTCCTGCTGCATTCGCCAATCCTAATTGGGAACCCACCACTTCTGCAGCGCCTGTACTTCCCCCATTCACATCCCCAACCAAATGCAGTCGGCTGCATGAGAGGCATTTTCTTTATGTCCTCCCGAGTACCCCTACCCAACGAACCCCCCAAAAAAGATGTTGTGTCTGCAGCTAGCGCGGATTTAGACGTGACACCCGCTATTATTGTCCCTCCTGTCCTGACAATCCTGGTCTTTGCATTGGTGAATGTTTTGAACGCTACCATGCACTAGTTGAGTATTAGCGTAGGGTACAGCATTGCACAGACTAGGCACACTTTCACAGGGTCTCCCGAGATGCCATCGCATTTTGAGAGACCCGAACCTGGAACCGGTTACAGTTATAAAAGTTAGTTACAAAAAAAAGTGTAAAAAAAAAAAAAAAAAAAAACACAAACAAAAATATAAAATAAAAATAGTTGTCGTTTTATTGTTCTCTCTCTCTATTCTCTCTCTATTGTTCTGCTCTTTTTTACTGTATTCTATTCTGCAATGTTTTATTGTTATTATGTTTTATCATGTTTGCTTTTCAGGTATGCAATTTTTTATACCTTACCGTTTACTGTGCTTTATTGTTAACCATTTTTTTGTCTTCAGGTATGCCATTCACGACTTTGAGTGGTTATACCAGAATGATGCCTGCAGGTTTAGGTATCATCTTGGTATCATTCTTTTCAGCCAGCGGTCGGCTTTCATGTAAAAGCAATCCTAGTGGCTAATTAGCCTCTAGACTGCTTTTACAAGCAGTGGGAGGGAATGCCCCCCCCCCCCAACATCTTCCGTGTTTTTCTCTGGCTCTCCTGTCTCAACAGGGAACCTGAAAATGCAGCCGGTGATTCAGCCAGCTGACCATAGAGCTGATCAGAGACCAGAGTGGCTCCAAACATCTCTATGACCTAAGAAACCGGAAGCTACGAGCATTTTATGACGTAGATTTCGCCGGATGTAAACAGCGCCATTGGGAAATTGGGAAAGCATTTTATCACACCGATCTTGGTGTGATCAGATGCTTTGAGGGCAGAGGAGAAATCTAGGGTCTAATAGACCCCAATTTTTGCAAAAAAGAGTACCTGTCACTACCTATTGCTATCATAGGGGATATTTACATTCCCTGAGATAACAATAAAAATGATTAAAAAAAAAAAAAATGAAAGGAACAGTTTAAAAATAAGATAAAAAAATAATAATAATAAAGAAAAAAAAAAAAAAAAGCACCCCTGTCCCCCCTGCTCTCGCGCTAAGGTGAACGCAAGCGTTGGTCTGGCGTCAAATGTAAACAGCAATTGCACCATGCATGTGAGGTATCGCCGCGAAGGTCAGATCGAGGGCAGTAAGTTTAGCAGTAGACCTCCTCTGTAAATCTAAAGTGGTAACCTGTAAAGGCTTTTAAAGGCTTTTAAAAATGTATTTAGTTTGTTGCCACTGCACGTTTGTGCGCAATTTTAAAGCATGTCATGTTTGGTATCCATGTACTCGGCCTAAGATCATCTTTTTTATCTCATCAAACATTTGGGCAATATAGTGTGTTTTAGTGCATTAAAATGTAAAAAAGTGTGTTTTTTCCCCAAAAAATGCGTTTGAAAAATCGCTGCGCAAATACTGTGTGAAAAAAAAAAATGAAACACCCACCATTTTAATCTGTAGGGCATTTGCTTTAAAAAAAATATATAATGTTTGGGGGTTCAAAGTAATTTTCTTGCAAAAAAAAATTATTTTTTTATGTAAACAATAAGTGTCAGAAAGGGCTTTGTCTTCAAGTGGTTAGAAGAGTGGGTGATGTGTGACATAAGCTTCTAGATGTTGTGCATAAAATGCCAGGACAGTTCAAACCCCCCCCAAATGACCCCATTTTGGAAAGTAGACACCCCAAGCTATTTGCTGAGAGTCATGTTGAGTCCATGGAATAATTTATATTGTGACACAAGTTGCGGGAAAGAGACAATTTTTTATTTTTTTAATTTTTTTTTGCGCAAAGTTGTCACTAAATGATATATTGCTCAAACATGCCATGGGAATATGTGAAATTACACCCCAAAATACATTCTGTTGCTTCTCCTGAGTACGGGGATACCACATGTGTGGGACTTTTTGGGAGCCTAGCCGCGTACGGGACCCCGAAAACCAAGCACCGCCTTCAGGCTTTCTAAGGCCGTAAATTTTTGATTTCACTCTTCACTGCCTATCACAGTTTCGGAGGCCATGGAATGCCCAGGTGGCACAAAACCCCCCCAAATGACCCCATTTTGGAAAGTAGACACCCCAAGCTATTTGATGAGAGGTATAGTGAGTATTTTGCAGACCTCACTTTTTGGCACAAAGTTTTGAAAATTGAAAAAAGAAAAAAAAAAATTTTTTTTCTCGTCTTTCTTTATTTTCAAAAACAAATGAGAGCTGCAAAATACTCACCATGCCTCTCAGAAAATAGCTTGGGGTGTCTACTTTCCAAAATGGGGTCATTTGGGGGGGGTTTGTGCCACCTGGGCATTCCATGGCCTCCGAAACTGTGATAGGCAGTGAGGAGTAAAATCAAAAATGTACGCCTTTAGAAATCCTGAAGGCGGTGCTTGGTTTTCGGGGTCCCGTACGCGGCTAGGCTCCTAAAAAGTCCCACACATGTGGTATCCCCGTATTTAGGAGAAGCAGCTAAATGTATTTTGGGGTGCAATTCCACATATGCCCATGGCCTGTGTGAGCAATATATCATTTAGTGACAACTTTGTGCAAAAAAAAAAAAAAAATTTGTCACTTTCCCGCAACTTGTGTCAAAATATAAAACATTCCATGGACTCAACATGCCTCAAAGCAAATAGCTTGGGGTGTCTACTTTCCAAAATGGGGTCATTTGGGGGGGTTTTATGCCATCTGGGCATTTTATGGCCTTCAAAACTGTGATAGGTAGTGAGGAGTAAAATCAAAAATGTACGCCCTTAGAAATCCTGAAGGCGGTGCTTGGTTTTCGGGGCCCCGTACGCGGCTAGGCTCCCAAAAAGTCCCACACATGTGGTATCCCCGTACTCAGGAGAAGCAGCTAAATGTATTTTGGGGTGCAATTCCACATATGCCCATGGCCTGTGTGAGCAATATATCATTTAGTGACAACTTTTTGTAATTTTTTTTTTTTTTTTTGTCATTATTCAATCACTTGGGACAAAAAAAATGAATATTCAATGGGCTCAACATGCCTCTCAGCAAATTCCTTGGGGTGTCTACTTTCCAAAATGGGGTCATTTGTGGGGGTTTTGTACTGCCCTGCCATTTTAGCACCTCAAGAAACGACATAGGCAGTCATAAATTAAAGGCTGTGTAAATTCCAGAAAATGTACCCTAGTTTGTAGACGCTATAACTTTTGCGCAAACCAATAAATATACACTTATTGACATTTTTTTTACCAAAGACATGTGGCCGAATACATTTTGGCCTAAATGTATGACTAAAATTGAGTTTATTGGATTTTTTTTAGAACAAAAAGTAGAAAATATCATTTTTTTTCAAAATTTTCGGTCTTTTTCCGCGTATAGCGCAAAAAATAAAAATGGCAGAGGTGATCAAATACCATCAAAAGAAAGCTCTATTTGTGGGAAGAAAAGGACGCAAATTTCGTTTGGGTACAGCATTGCATGACCGCGCAATTAGCAGTTAAAGCGACGCAGTGCCGAATTGTAAAAAGTGCTCTGGTCAGGAAGGGGGTAAAACCTTCCGGGGCTGAAGTGGTTAAAATCACTGCTCCTGAAAAACGTCAGTTTTTAAAACTTTTTTTTGCATTGATACATGTCCCCTGGGGCAGGACCCGGGTCCCCAAACACTTTTTATGACAATAACTTGCATATAAGCCTTTAAAATTAGCACTTTTGATTTCTCCCATAGACTTTTAAAGGGTGTTCCGCGGCATTCGAATTTGCCGCGAACACCCCAAATTGTTCGGTGTTCGGCGAACTTGCGAACAGCCAATGTTCGAGTCGAACATGAGTTCGACTCGAACTCGAAGCTCATCCCTACTGCCCACCAACATCAGGCACAGCCGCCTGCCATCTGGCACATCTGCTGCCCGCCACCAGGCACATTTGCCCGCCAACATCAGGCACATCTGCCCACCAACATCAGGCACATCTAGCCACCCATCATCTGGCACGGCCGCCTGCCATCTGACACATCTGCTGCCTGCCATCTGACATATGTGCAGCCCGCCATCTGGCACATCTGCCCGCCATCTGGCACATCTGCCCACCAACATGACCAAAAGATTGTACAACGCCAAGGAGGCTCTCCAGATACTCCAGAGTATGTCGGACGAGGGTAGCGGGGAACTCTCTCCGTCAAACTCGGATAGCGACTATAAGCCAGTGGAAAGTAGTGGCTCAGAGATGGAAACCGAGGAAGATAGAATCCTAACAAGGAGAATCGGGAGATATGAGCAGGCGCAGACATCCACCAGCAGTGCAGCACTCCAGGGCATCCACCAGCAGGCATCCACCAGCAGCGCAGCACTCCAGGATGATATGCAGGCATCCACCAGCAGTGCAGCACTCCAGGGCATCCACCAGCAGGCATCCACTAGCAGCACAGCACTCCGGGATAGGCAGGCATCCACTAGCAGTTCTGCAACCTTCCTAGAGGATAGGCCAGATGCTAGCAATGGAGCATCCCATCAACGAGGCAGGGCCCATACTAGCCTCCCAGATATTCTACTGTATCCAACATGGCTGCCTGATATGTCAGTAGAACCTGTAATTCCCCTTTTTGCAGCCCAGTCAGGCCCTCAGATACAGTTGGAAAATATAACCCCAATTTATTATTTTCACTTATTTTTTACAGATGATCTCCTAAATTACATTGTGGAGCAATCTAATATATACACCAGCCAACATATAGCCAATAATCCAAATTCTTCATATGCCGTCCTTTTGTTTGGAAACCCCTCACCGTGGAAGAATTTAAAATTTTCCTTGGCCTAACCCTCAACATGGGGCTGACAAAAAAAATGAACTCCATGCCTATTGGACTACCGAACCTATCCACCACATGCCGGTCTATTCGTCATTGATGCCCAGAACCCGTTATGAGATGATTATGAGATTTTTACATTTCAACAGCTGTGCCCAATGCCCCCCTCGAAATCATCCCAGTTATGATGTTATTCAAAATTCGGCCCCTAATCAATTTTTTTTGCACCAGCTTCAATCAGATGTTTACCCCTGATATAAATATTTGTGTAGATGAATCCCTACTACACTTCACCGGAAGACTTGGAATAAAGCAATACCTCCCCAGTAAAAGAGCCAGATGTAGGGTAAAATTGTATAAGGCGTGTGACAGGGCCACGGGTTACACATATGACTTTATCATTTATGAGGGAAAAGACAGACAGCTAAACCCCCCTGGATGCCCTACCTACATGGGAAGAAGTGGCAAAATTGTCTGGCAGCTGATCGAACCATTGCTTGGGAAAGGTTACCACCTTTCTACACGAGTCTCCCACTTTTCTGCCATTTGTACCAAAAGAAGACTGTGGCCTGTGGGACAGCACGGACCAACCGCAAAGGCTTCCCACAGAGATTGGTCGCCAAGATATTGAAGCAGGGGGAAATGGCCAGTATGCGGACTTAAGAGGTACTAGCGCTGAAGTGGAGAGATAAAAAAAGAGATGTCTACATCCTTTCCACAATGCATGATGACACCTTGGTGGAACTGCAGAGAAGAAAAGGCCCCATCCAGAAGCCAAAATGTGTGCATGAGTATAACCTATACATGGGGGGTGGGGGGTGGATAAGAAATGACCAGATGATGCAGCCCTACTTGGCCACCAGGAAATCACTGTTTTGGTACCAGAAAGTTGCCATTAATTTGATGCAACTAGCCCTGTTCAATTCATATATTATTTTTTCTAAGTGCACCCAAAGTTCCCTAACCAATCTAAAATTCCAAGAAGATGTTATCACAGCCTTTCTCTATCCCCATGGCCAAGCCCCTCAACTAATTTTCTCCGATACATTAGCCAGACTCCATGAAAGGCACTTTCCCGAAATCCTCCCTCTTACCAAAAAGAGGTCGCAAACCCCCCAAAAAATGTTGCGTGTGTTTAAGTAGAGGAATTCTCCGTGACACCCGATACTACTGTCCCCAATGTCCCTCCCAGCCAGGCCTCTGTATTGGAGAGTGCTATCGGAGCTATCATACTTCACTACACTATCAGTAAAGTGAAGATGATTTTTTTCCAGCTTCCACTATCTGCCATTTCTGTGAATGACCCGGACTGTTAACGACTATTCCTCTGCCAAACATGTTTCTGCCTTCAACATGAATTGACCTCAGCCTGTTAAAGCGGGGGTCCACCTATCTATCGTTTTTTGTTTTTTTTTGAGTTCACAAACTTTTCTTCTCAGCATTACATACTCACATATTGTGTGTAATATGTCTGCCTGTGTCAGATTTCGTCGGAAAGAATAACTTATATTATTCACTGCAGGCGGTTTCCATCTTCATTGTGGGCATTTGAAGCCCACAAGCATTTATTTCCTGGATGTGGTGAATGCTGTGCTCCCAGCATTCACTGCTCATTCCTGCACATGCTCAGTGGCATCCTGGGAAGACTGAGACTAGCTCCCAGGAGTCTGGGAGAGGCTAGAAACACGCCTACTCCCATGGGAGGAGAACCAGTAAGTGCAAAGAAGAATAGAAAAATAAAAGGTAATTACGGGGATTTCAATTTTTTTAATTTTTTTTAAACGGCATGTCAGCATCTAGGCAAGGAAGAGAATACATACAGATATTGTTCAAAATTTGGGTGGAACCCCGCTTTAAATGACCATGCTTTTTGCCTGCCTCCTGAACTGAACTGTACAGCACAGGGGTCTCACATATGTGAGGGGCTCCAGAAAAGGTTTTCCGAGTGGAGAAAACATTTTTCTCCAGGTTTTTAGTTTTTTCGAATTAGGTTCTGGAGACTCGGAGGCTTCGTAGAGATTTGGGTGGAAAGAAGCCTCTACCCCTGTCCTCAGGTCTTACCTGACCAAAGCCCAATGTTATAGTGCTGCCTGCTGCCACCTGACCTGGTCATGCCTCTGCCTGCCACCTGAACTGGCCATGCTTTTGCCTGTCACCTGAACTGGCCATGCCTTTGCCTGCCACCTGAACTGGCCATGCCTTTAACAGCCACCTGAACTGGCCATGCCTTTGCCTGCCACCTGAACTGGCCATGCCTCTGCCTGCCACCTGAACTGGCCATGCCTCTGCCTGTTACCAGAACTGCCTGCTAAACCTTGGACTGTACTGAACCATATTCGTACTTTTCCATATCTGTCTACTGCCTGGACAATTCCTGGACATTTCCTTTGGCTGTCTGGACAAATGCTTTGACTGCTCTGGAACGGTATTCCTGCCTGCTAAAACCACAGGTGAGCCTTTTTTTTACCCTTTGCTCAGCAGAATGTATTTTGGGTAATTCTTGGTGTGTACATGCTATGTGTTAGAAGCCTGAAGGTGCTACTTGCATGTTGGGCCTATGTATGTGGCCAAGTAGTGGAAAAGTCTCATACATGGGGTATCACTATACTCAGGATGAGTAGCAGAATGTATTTTGGGGTGTCATTTTGGCTATGTACATACTACGTGTTAGAAAGATCTTCTAAATTGACAACTTTGTGAGAAAAAAATACGTTTTCATTTTCTTTCCACATTAACTTTCTTTTCAAAAACTTTTGGAAAGAAATGACACGTTCAAAAGACTCATTATGCCTCATAGAATATACATTGGGGTGTTTTCTTTCCAAAATGGGGTCATTTTTTGGGTAATTCCATTGTCCTGATGCTCCAGGGCCTTCAAAAATGTGATAGGTACTCAGGAAATGAAATGTGTAATTTATGCCTTTAGAGCGCCTGATGGGGCTACATGGATGTTGAGCCTCTGTATGTGGCCAGGCTGTGGAAAAGTCTCATACATGGGGTATCGCCATACTCGGGACAAGTAGCAGAATGTATTTTGGGGTGTCAGTTTAGCTATGAACATGCTATGTGTTAGAAAGATCTTCTAAATTAACAACTTTGTGAGAAAAAAATAAGTTTTAGTTTTCTTTCCACATTTTTCAAAAACTTTTGGAAAGAAATGACGTGTTCAAAAGACTCATTATGCCTCATAGAATATACATTGAGATGTTTTCTTTCCAAAATGGGGTCATTTTGTGGGTAATTCCATTGTCCTGGTGCTCCAGGGCCTTCAAAAATGTGATAAGTACTCAGGAAATGAAATGTGTAATTTATGCCTTTAGAACGCCTGATGGTGCTACATGGATGTTGAGCCTCTGTATGTGGCCAGGCTGTGGAAAAGTCTCACACATGGGGTATCGCCATACTCAGGACTAATAGCAGAATGTATTTTGGGGTGTAATTGCAATTACGCCTGCACCGTCTGTGACAAATACCGTATATACTCGAGTATAAGTCGTTCCGAGTATAAGTCGAGGCCCTAATTTACCACAAGAAAATGGGAAAAACTTATTGACCCGAGTATAAGACGAGGGGGAGAAATGCACAGCTACTGTAAGTGGAAAAGAGGGTCAACAATGCCCATTTGCAGCCTCACTGTGCCCATTTGCATGACTCACTGTGCCCATTTGCAGCCATAGGTCCCCCGAACTTCAAACTTTGTAGTTAAGGGTTCCTAAATGCCCCCTAGCTGCAGCCAAAATTTGGGGTCTCTGAACCCAAAGGGTCCCAAAATGACATTGCTGCAGATGGACACAGTTAACTGACTTTGGGCCCCGTATCTCGGGGCCACATAATGCTAGGAATGCCAAATTTGGTGTGCAAACCCAGTGGAACTAGCACCATAAAATATCCAAAGCTGGACTTGCTAGCACCAAGTAGCCCCGAGATACAGGGCCCCAAAATCGGTTCAGAAAATGTCAAGCACTTTTCTGTAACAGAGAATGACATTTTCCGAACCGATTTTGGGGCCACTTGGTGCTAGGAACTCCAGCTTTAGATATGTTGTGGTACCAGTTCTACTGGGTTTTCACGCAAAATTTGGGGTTCCTAGCACCAAGTGGCCCTGAGATACGGGGCCCCAAAGTCGGTTCAGAAAATGAAATTTTTTGCTGCAGAAAAGTGCTTGACTCGAGTATAAGTCGAGGGGGGCACTTTCAGCACAAAAAAATGTGCTGAAAAACTCAACTTATACTCGAGTATATACGGTAACTTGTAAATATGACAATTTAGTGAAGAAAAAAATATATATATATTTCTTAATTCTCCAAAGAATTGTGGGGAAAAAATTGCAACTTCAAAAAATTCACTATGCCTCTTACTAAATACCTCAGACTGTCTTCTTTCCAAAAAGGGGCCATTTGGGGGGTAGTTTTACTGTCCTGACATTTTAGGGCCTCAATAATTGAGATAGGCCATCAGTGCATTAGGATTGATACATTTTCAATAATGTGTAGCATAGCTTGTAGACTCTATAACTTTCACACAAACCAATGATCATAAACTTATCAGGATTTTTTTCACCAAAGACATGTAGCAGAATACATTTTGGCCTTCGCTTATATCACAAAAAATAAAAAATTAAGTGGTGAATAAATACTCGGGTACTTGGGTACTCAGATGAGCTGTGACAGGTACTCAGGTACTCAGATGAACTGTGACAGGTACTCGGGTACTCAGATGAACTGTGACAGGTACTCAGGTACTCGGGTACTCAGATGGACTGTGACAGGTACTCAGGTAATCAGATATACCGTGACAGATACTCGGGTACTCAGATGAACTGTGACAGGTACTCAGGTACTCAGATGAAATGTGACAGGTACTTAGGTACTCGGGTACTCAGATGAACTGACAGGTACTCAGGTACGCAGGTACTCAGATGAACTGTGACAGGTACTCAGGTACTCAGATGGGCTGTGACAGGTACTTGGGTACTCAGATGGACTGTGACAGGTACTCAGGTACTCGGGTACTCAGATGGGCTGCGACAGGTACTCAGGTACTCGGGTGCTCAGATGGGCTATGATAGGTACTCAGGTACTCAGATAGACTGTGACAGGTACTCAGGTACTCGGGTACTCAGATGAGCTGTGACAGGTACTCGGGTACTCAGATGAGCTGTGACAGGTACTCAGGTACTCGGGTACTCAGATGAACCGTGACAGGATCTCAGGTACTCGGGTACTCAGATGAACTGTGACAGGTACTCGGGTACTCAGATGGACTGTGACAGGTACTCGGGTACTCAGATATACCGTGACAGGTACTCAGGTACTCAGATGAACTGTGACAGGTACTTAGGTACTCGGGTACTCAGATGAACTGTGACAGGTACTCGGGTACTCAAATGAACTGTGACAGGTACTCAGGTACGTGGGTACTCAGATGAACTGTGACAGGTACTCAGGTACTCAGATGGGCTGTGACAGGTACTCGGGTACTCGTGTACTCAGATGAACTGTGACAGTTACTCAGGTACTCAGATGGACTGTGACAGATAATCAAGTACTCAGGTACACAAATGATCTGTGACAGGTACTCAGGTACTCATGTACTCAGATGAGCTGTGACAGGTACTCTGGTACTCAGGTACTCAGATGAACTGTGACAGGTACTCAGGTACTCAGATGAACTGTGACAGGTACACAGGTACTCGGGTACTCAGATGGACTGTGACAGGTACTCAGGTACTCAGATATACCATAACAGGTACTCAGGTACTCGGGTACTCAGATGGACTATGACAGGTACTTAGGTATTCGGGTAGTCAGGTGTACTGTGACAGGTACTCAGGTACTCAGATGAACCGTGACAGGTACTCAGGTACGCGGGTACTCAGATGAACTGTGACAGATACTCAGGTACTCACATGGGCTGTGACAGGTACTTGGGTACTCAGATGGACTGTGACAGGAACTCAGGTACTCGGGTACTCAGATGGGCTGCGACGGGTACTCAGGTACTCGGGTACTCAGATGGGCTGTGACAGGTACTCGGGTGCTTAGATGGGCTGTGACAGGTACTCAGATGAACTGTGACAGGTACTAAGGTAGTCAGATGGGCTGTGACAGGTACTCAGGTACTCGGGTACTCAGATGAACCGTGACAGGAACTCAGGTACTCGGGTACTCAGATGAACTGTGACAGGTACTCGGGTACTCAGATATACCGTGACAGGTACTCAGGTACTCGGGTACTCAGATGAACTGTGACAGGTACTTAGGTACTCGGGTACTCAGATGAAATGTGACAGGCACTCAGGTACTCAGATGGACTGTGACAGGTACTCGGGTACTCGTGTACTCAGATGAGCTGTGACAGTTACTCAGGTACTCAGATGGACTGTAACAGATACTCAGGTACTCGGGTACTCAAATGAGCTGTGACAGGTACTCAGGTACTCATGTACTCAGATGAGCTGTGACAGGTACTCTGGTACTCAGATAAACTGTGACAGGTACTTAGGTACTCGGGTACTCAGATGAACTGTGACAGGTACACAGGTACTCAGGTACTCAGATGGACTGTGACAGGTACTCAGGTACTCAGATATACCATGACAGGTACTCAGGTACTCGGGTACTCAGATGAACTGTGACAGGTACTTAGGTATTTGGGTAGTCAGGTGTACTGTGACAGGTACTCAGGCACTCAGATGAACCGTGACAGGTACTCAGGTACGCGGGTACTCAGATGAACTCTGACAGGTACTCAGATGGGCTGTGACAGGTACTTGGGTACTCAGATGGACTGTGACAGGTACTCAGGTACTTGGGTACTCAGATGGGCTGCGACGGGTACTCAGGTACTCGGGTACTCAGATGGGCTGTGACAGGTACTCAGGTACTCGGGTGCTCAGATGGGCTGTGACAGGTACTCAGGTACTCAGATGAACTGTGACAGGTACTAAGGTAGTCAGATGGGCTGTGACAGGTACTCAGGTACTCGGGTACTCAGATGAACTGCGACAGGTACTTTGGTGGGTGGTGACAGGTACTTTGATGGGTGGTGACAGGTACTTTGATGGACTGTGACAGGTACTTTGATGGCTGGTGACAGGTACTTTGATGGGTGGTGACAGGTCCTCTTTATTGGGGGGGCAATCATTGTGGATGGTGTACACTGTAAGCGGTAATGAGCTGTTACCGCAATCTCCTTCTCACACACGATCGGTGTGTGAGGAGGAGAACCTGGTAACATCTCGTTACCGCGGTTTGTTGACATTCTGTGACCGGCTGTGATTGGACACAGTCAGTCATGTTGTAAAGAGCCAATTTAATTGGCTCTTTACTGCAATAGGGGTTGGCCTTGTCCCCGATCGCCGCTCTGGGCACACCCTAGGGGCGTGCATGAGCGCCATGCACATGGGCAGTAGATGTGACCGGCTGTGATTGGACAAAGCCGATCACGTGGTAAAGAGAGATTTTTTTATTGGCTCTTTACTCGGATCTGGGATGGGATGTGTTTGAGGTACACACCTCTTCTCCGATCGCCGCGCTGCGGGCCCCCGGGGCCAGCAAAATAAAAAAAGTCGAAATTTTTTGAAAAGTTTTTTGTTTGGTTTACGTTGGATGCATTTATATAAATATATGTGAAGCTGCAATGCCACGTCAAGGCCCCTCTGCAAAGTGCGGTCCCTAACACTACAACATTGTTTGAAAATTGTTACATACATAGCAAGAAATACTTTGAGAGCCTAAAACTAGTTAAAAAATGTTGTTAAAAAAAGAGGTTTTGGTTGTATATAGGCGACCCAACACACTATGGGCCTCCAACCTCACAGCGCTCACAGTCGGTCCAATTCACTCCTGCAAAAAAAACTACCGGCCTCCAACCTCTCCCCATAGCTAGTCCAACGCATGCCTTCAAAAAAGACTACCAGCCTCCAACCTACCCTCACAGACGGTCCAACGCACACCTGCCAAAAAAAAAGTACCAGCCTCCAACCTACCCTCACAACCGATTCAACGCATGCCTGCAAAAGAGACAACCAATCTCCAAACCCCCTCACAGCTGATTCAATGCACACCTGCCAAAAAAGTACTGGCCTTCATCCTCCCCTCACAACCGATCCAATGCGTGCCTGCACAAGAGAGTACCGGCCTCCAAGCTCCCCTCACAGTCACTCCAACACACTCCAGCAAAAAAGATTATCAGCCTTTAACCTCCCCTCATAGCCAGTCCAACGCATAGCTGCAAAAAGAAAGTACGGGCCTCAGACTTCCCCTTACAGCCAGTCCAGTGTGCCAACCTACCATCATAGCTGGTCCAAAGCACGTTTGTAGAAAAGGCTACCAGCCCCCAACCCTCCTTCAGAGCAAGTCCATTGCACGTCTGCAAAAGAGACTACCGACCTCCAAACTCCCCTCACTGCCGGTCCAATGCATACCTGCAGAAAAGACTACCAGTCTCCATCCCTCTCTCACAGCTAGTCCAGGATACAACGCCCTTATAGGAAGACGGATGGGTTATCCCCTCTTTCTTCCTCCTCTGCAGTGGATGATGGCGATAGCTGTGAGGAGGCACTACCTAGGATAGCACCCTTGATACAAATCATCTGCCAACCTGAGATAGATCTGCCCACGAAAACCCACCATTGGGACTTTGTATCCATCCTAACAGCTGTAATATTTGCACATTGGTGTAAATTTTGGACTAAGGCTCTTGGGCCACCACAGGGAGTATTATTACTCATAAAACAAGCGATTGTGATGAATTCCTAAATCTGAATATATCTGTATGTCCCTGTAAAGAACATAGCACATATCATGAGGGACTCCATTTTAGTTCTAGGACACCATCTTATGTTTTACAGGAAAATTGAGAAAACTCATATTTGAGTTTTAACTGAAACCCACATTATCTTTAAGCTGTTATCTATAGAAAACCTTCTCAAGGTTACCTATACATTTTAGCTAGAATATGGAGTTTGGCCTAGCTCATGTTTGTTCTTGATAAGATAAGTGTGTCCTTCACCTGTTAAAGAATATTCTAATAGTAGAAATGATGCAAGATTTTGTCTTATAACACCAGCTAATAGGTAACTATTAACTGAACCTATTTTCATTTCAATGACATGTATAAGGTTAGTAAAACTCCTCCCATCCCTCAAATGACATAAATGCTGTATTTCTGAAACTCAAATTAGATGTCATTAAGTGGCTAAGCAAACCTGTCTCCTGTGTCACTTTATTGATATCTCCAGGCCTGGGGGTCTACGGAGGTCTTCCTGCATTACCTGAACCTACCTGGGTGGTCTTAGAAGCCGAAATTGCCTACAGATCTGGGGGCTCGCCGGGAAAAAAAGCCAAATAAAATCATCTGAAGGTAAGTCTTTATTTTGTCTTTATTGACGAAATATTTCTTGCCTCAGCTCTGATTAAAGCTTTTTAGACCCGTAAATTAGTAGGGGATAAGAACCACGCCAGAGGTTAATATTGGAGGGTTTTTGGGAAACCCACAAAGATAAGCAGTACTGCATACACATATATAGAGACATTCCTTTTGGGAAGGGATATGAAGTGGTTAATGAGGAAATAGACTCCGGTGACCCCAAAATCCTTTGCTTTTTCTTATCTATCGCATTAGAAGTTATAAGATAATCTGTCGTGTGTGTGTGGGTCAGAAGACTGGGTGGTAAGAACAGTCGGCTCCCACTGTCAATATGGGTCAGAAACAAGGTAAAGAAGATCCTCCCCCTCTTCCCAATCCAGGAGAAACGTGTAAGGATTTTGTAGCCAGAATTTGTGGTACTAATTATGAATTCATAGTCCCATGGGTTTCAAATTTAGCGGGATGGACCGAAGCCATACACAGTGTAGACCCCTTTCCCCGGGATGGCGCTAATGATAAATTTCACATAGATATGATAAAAGGATTGTGTTTAGGAGATAAGAGAGCTTTCCCTTGGTACCCCAGGGATCCTCAATGGGATATGGATTATATGGAAAAGGGAGGAGAGAACTGGTTAAAATACGCCCCATATTGGTTTCAGAGGGATAATAAGAAACAGAAAAAGCCCACCAAATGTTTAAGTAAGGAAGATTATGACCAGAAACATAGAGAAGAAGCCGATAAAAAGAGATTTGTCCCTGACCCAATAGCCCCACCCCTGCCAATAGTCAGTCATCCTCCACCCGCATATGTACATGTCTATCCAAGTTTAAGAAAGGAAGATATTGATCTTCTGGCTGGACATTATGCAACCAGACAACGGCAGGTCCCCCTCGCTCCACAACCACAACAGCAGATGCCTCCCGCTCCACAACAAGATAGACAGCACCCACAGAGGGCCCGAGTCGAGGTAGGTGAACCAGAAGATGATCAGGGAGCTATAGGAGGGGTAGTTTCACCACCTGGCCAAGAGCAGGAGGAAGAAGACGTTAAAGGGGACAGAATACTTAGTCCCCCTAAAACAAAGAGTGGAACTGTATATAGTAACACTAACCTTCAAGCACCTTTCATGACCATTGGAAATTAATTATTAAAAAGGGTAATAGACATTGAGGACATTGACAGGATAGTAAAACATTGCCCCAAACCCACCGCCTCTGCAGGAGGCACTTTAATTTACTTAAAAAAGGCCTGTAAGGGTAGAAATTACACACAGGAAGACATGCGTCTTATCATTGATGGTATCATAGGACACACCAGTTCCTGGAGCTGGGCAAATGTTCCAAGTATAAACACTATTGACACTGGAAACGCGGGAGCATATGGGTTAAACACAGTACCAGGTAGGAACACCATGTGGACAGAATTAGAGACTGAAATGATGAGAGTATTTAAAAATAAAAGTTCCCTCCCTACTGCCATAGCATGCAAACAAAAGTCAGGAGAAACTGTAGTTGAATTCTGGAAAAGGTTTCATGAAAATTGGACAACAGAAGCTGGATTAGCTACAACTGCTGATGTGGGAGCTTTGTTTATTCAAACTTTTATGAATAATCTAAAACCCCAGTTCGCCTTGGTGGTAAAACAGATGATATCTGAATGGACCACACAGACGATTGACCAATTTCAGGAAACCTTAATACAGAAAGAAGCAGCAGGGTGTTTTGATGTAATAAAAGAGAAAGCAGTGAGTACCCTTTATCAGGGTGGAGTGCAAACTCAGCCTCCCCAAAATAATGGTGGACAATGGGGCAGTGGAAACAAAGGCAGAGGAAGAGGAAGAACAAAAGGGAGAGGGCATGGTTTTTCCAGACCACCCCAGCAGTCCTGCACATGTTGTTTTAACTGTGGACAAGAGGGTCACTGGAGAAATCAATGTCCTTATGAATGGAATAACCCAAATACTCAAGATCAAGATCAAATGCATACACAGGGACCCCAATCTAGCCAACCGAATCAAGTTGCCCCAAAGCAACAGGGTCCCCGATTCCCTATACAGTGGAATCAACAGCAACTAAAATGAAGCTGCCCGGAAGGTAGTATCCCAGCATTTCCTTTGATCTCACACTCTTACAATGAACAACCAATTGTGACCCTATATGTCAAAAATAGGCCTGTTCCGTTTTTAACCGATTCAGGGGCAACTCGGAGCACCCTCAGTGAGGACTACTACAGAGGTGAGACTAAAATTGCTGAACCTTCTATGGGAATTAATGGGATACTTACCAAAACATACAAAACACCACCTTTACCAGTAAGTGATGTTGAAAGGGGAGGTGCAACAGTCTTGCATCATTGTTTCAGGATTATACCAAATTGTCCTGTGAATCTCTTGGGTAGAGATTTGATGGGAAGATTGGGTATAACACTGAAAATGACTACTGAAGGAGGGGTTTTCGTACACTCCAAGGTAATACCAATATATTACACTGAGGATAGTGATCTCCCTCCACCAGATGATCCGGTATGGTCAAAAAGCTCCTTGGATGTAGGTCTTATTTCTTGTACCCCATACAAGGCAGCTTTAAAATCATGGGCACAGCCGGTTTATCACAAACAATACCCCATTTCAAAAGAAAAAGAGGAAGGAGTGGCCCCAATGGTAGAAAGGTTCCTGCAGCAAGGAATTCTTAAAGAGACACTGTCACCCTACAACACCCCCATTAACCCAGTAATGAAGCCAGACGGCTCTTACAGGTTTGTACAAGACCTCAGAGCTATAAACAACCTAGTGATACCCATTGCTCCTATAGTGCCTGATGTGCCATCACTCTTAACCTCCATACAATCCGATGCAGAGTATTTTTCGGTCATTGACCTTTGTAATGCATTTTTTTCAGTTTCTGTTGACGAAGAGACACAGCCTATCTTTGCATTCAATTTCAGAAACCGCCAGATGACGTGGTGTAGATTACCTCAGGGTTATGTAGACTCCCCTGTAGTGTACACAGTGGCCCTCCAGGCAACCCTGCGGTCTTGGACACCCCGCCATGGTTCTGTCCTACTCCAATATGTTGATGATTTGTTGTTGTGTAGTCCAAGCCAGAAAGCATGTAAAAATGATGGTTTAGATCTGTTACATTGGTTAGCAGACAATGGTCACAAGGTTTCTAAGAAAAAGCTACAATGGTGTCAGGAAACTGTTGAATACCTTGGTTTTGTACTCTCCAAAGGAGAAAGAAAAATCAGTCACAAGAGAGCTGCGGCTCTCGTGGGTCTGCCCCGCCCACTTACTAAGAAGGACATGCTATCCTTTCTTGGAATGATTGGTTACTGCCGCCAATGGATACCTGATTGTTCCTACTATGATAATCTCCTGAGGCAAGCCACAGGTACTGACATGCCAGATTGTGTGAAATGGAATGATGAAATGTACAATGCTTTTGTGTATCTTAAAACTGCAATGGTCACATCTCCTGGACTTGGACTACCTGAATATGGTAAAATGTTTCACTTGTTTGCAAGGGACAACTGTAAAACAATGGCAGGGGTCCTGGCTCAGGAGCATGGGGGGAAACTCCGCCCAATTGCGTTTTTTTCAAAAGTTGTGCCGATGCCGGTACAGGGAATGCCGGCGTGTCTCAGAGCTCTGGCATCCTGTGCGATGGTGGTGGAAATGGCTACATCATTCACTCTAGGGCATGCCACCACACTACACACCACTCACAATGTATCCATTCTACTAAAGAACATCCATACCCAGCACATGTCAGCCCAGAGGCTGAGCGGTTATGAAGTAATTTTACTTTCTAACCCAAAACTTGAGATCAAATATGCCTCTCCCACTTCTGGCCCAGCTCCAATCCTGAATGCCTTGCTAGGCTTGAAAGGTGAAGAAGATGAGGTAGTGCCTCAACATGAATGCATGGACCTCATCCACCAAGACACATCCCCGAGACCAGACATGTCTTCAACTGCTCTCCCTGGAGCACAGAATGTCTTTGTGGATGGGTCTTGTTCAAGACCAAATGATAACACATACCATGCAGGGTATGCTGTTGTACAGCTGCCTGATAAAATACTGGAAGCAAACCCTGTCCCATTCCAATCAGCACAAGCTGCAGAACTTATAGCCCTTACTCGAGCTTGTCAGCTTTTTGAAGGGCAGGATGTAAACATTTACACAGACTCCAAGTACGCGTACAGTGTTGCGCATGATTTTGGAGTCATATGGAAAAGGCGGGGCTATATAGCAGCAGACGGTAAATCCATCTCACATTCCACGCTTGTCACAAGTCTGTTAGAAGCTATACAATTACCAAGGTCCATAGCTATACTACACTGTAGGGCACATACAGGGCAACAGGATGACATAGCCAAAGGCAACGCCTTAGCTGACAAAGCAGCAAAAGAAGCAGCATCCACACAGCCTGCAAACATACAAATGCCATTACTCTCACCAGAAATTCCTCTTTTGGATCAAACATTGCGTGATCTCCAAGCATATGCCACAGACCAAGACATCCAGCAATGGAACTCAATAGGTGTGCAGACAAACCCAGAAACTGACCTTGTCTGCCAAGAGGGGAGACCATGTATCCCTGTAGCCAGTGCACCCATTTTTATTTCACAATACCATGGGATAGGTCACAGAGGGTGGAAAGTCACATGTGAACTTTTGGATAAGGATTTTTACATTCCAGGTCTTCCCTCTCTCGTTAAGGCATATGTTTCCAGATGCATCACATGCATTCGGAATAACCCTAGCAACCCTCACAAAGCAAAACACGAACATCTGATATATCCATCTACACCATTCACTCATCTGCAGATAGATTTTACACACATGCCCAAACTAGGTAAAAGACAGGAATATTTGCTAATAATAGTGGACATGTTCTCAAGATGGATAGAATTGTTTGTAACTACAAAGGAAGATGCACAAACAGTAGTGAGGATTCTGATACAAGAAATTATCCCAAGGTGGGGTTGCCCACTACAGATCAACTCTGACAATGGTCCTGCATTTGTGGCCAAAGTTTGTCAAGACCTGGTAAAAACACTGAAAATAGAATGGAAGTTTCATATTCCTTACCACCCCCAGAGTTCAGGTATAGTGGAAAGGATGAACAGAACCATTAAAGATAAGATCAGGAAGGCCACTGGAGGTACGTATGCAAATTGGAAGAAGGTCCTACCAGCTGTACTAGTCGAGGTAAGAATGACACCCTCTAAAAAGACAGGATACTCTCCTTTTGAAGTCTTAATGGGTAGGCCATTCCCCACCCCATGGGCCAGACAGCCACTTATGTTAGAAAGAGGGGACCTAGATCTTATTCAGGAAGAATATGTAAAAAAACTTATTGAAACTTTGGATAAAGTTGAAAGGAATGTTGCTCGCACCTCTCCTTCTTCTTCACAGGAACCTACACACCCTTTCCAGGTGGGTGACACCGTGGTGGTCCAGAGATTGAACCGCACCAAGAAACAAGAGTTTCCCTTCGGACCCCCAACCACAGTGATCGCAGTCACCCGCACAGCTATTTTGGTAGAAGGACAACAGGCCTGGATTCATGCAAGTCGCGTAAAGAAGGTCAACCAGGACCCTAAGAAGCAAGGCAAAGATAAAGCACAGAGAGGTGAAGCAAGTGATATAAATCCTCGAACAATGAGTGAAGCAGGTGGTCAAGACTCTGAACAAGATGACGTCGCTTATTTCACCACGGACTTCTGGGAAGGCCTTGTGCCTCCTATGCTGGGCTGCCCTGATTGTGTTCCTGCCAACTTGGCTGATAACTAACTGTATTTATTATTCTGAAGATTTGGGACTCATAAAGGGTATTTGTGGGGCCTCTAACACTCTACAACAGAATAATACACATGACAGACACAAGAGAAATGAAAACTCAGAAAGTTTTACAGATAAAATGTTATTGTTGAAGTTTAAATATAGCTACGCCCAGAAATCTGGATTTGAAAAATGTTGGATATGTAGTAAACTCCATCTTAGCACTGCTAGAATCCCCTTAATGGCAGTACCTCTAAACTTCACCCCACTCCTTAATGGCACACCTCCTGTCATCCTCACAGAAGTCATAAGAAAATTTACATAACTGTGAAAGATAGTGAGCCATATAAATAATGTCTCAAAGAGGGGATTGTAAAGAACATAGCACATATCATGAGGGACTCCATTTTAGTTCTAGGACACCATCTTATGTTTTACAGGAAAATTGAGAAAACTCATATTTGAGTTTTAACTGAAACCCACATTATCTTTAAGCTGTTATCTATAGAAAACCTTCTCAAGGTTACCTATACATTTTAGCTAGAATATGGAGTTTGGCCTAGCTCATGTTTGTTCTTGATAAGATAAGTGTGTCCTTCACCTGTTAAAGAATATTCTAATAGTAGAAATGATGCAAGATTTTGTCTTATAACACCAGCTAATAGGTAACTATTAACTGAACCTATTTTCATTTCAATGACATGTATAAGGTTAGTAAAACTCCTCCCATCCCTCAAATGACATAAATGCTGTATTTCTGAAACTCAAATTAGATGTCATTAAGTGGCTAAGAAAACCTGTCTCCTGTGTCACTTTATTGATATCTCCAGGCCTGGGGGTCTACGGAGGTCTTCCTGCATTACCTGAACCTACCTGGGTGGTCTTAGAAGCCGAAATTGCCTACAGTCCCCATTTGACAACTGAGCTGCTTTGTGGCCGTATCTGGGCCCCCCAATCAGAATGCATCCGAATGTCCGAAAGATGCAAAATTCGGCCGAATTTCAATTTGTTACGAAATGAATTGCACAAGCCTACTCCTCACACCAGCGCAACAATAACTTGTCAAGGCCATCATGAACAGAGGGTTGAAGAAACTTATATATTAAAGAGAGTGGTTTAGCTAGACTATCCTCCTGTAACGTGCACATCACTTTTAATGGAGGCTCAATGTGGTTGTCACATTCCGGTGGAGTCTCAAAGTGGATAACACATTCAGTGAAGTCTCAATGTACACTTTTTTGATGGCGTCCCTATGTGAAACTCTTATTCTGGTGGAGTCACAATGTGAATGTCACTTTTTGGTGGCGTCTCAATGTGAATGTCACATTTGGGTGGTGTCTGAATGTGAATGTCACATTTGGTAGACTCTCAACGTAGATGCCACTTTCTGGTGGCGTCTAGGGCTGCAAATAATTATTATTTTCATTATTGATTAGTTGGCCGATTATTGTTTTGATTAATCAATTAAAAACCTCAAAACAAGTGTGGTGTATAATTTAATTTAAATGTACAGTTTAAAAAAAATACATTTTATTATCAAATATATCTATAATCTATACGCAGTGGTAAATATAAATAACCAGCTAGATGGTTAAGGAAAAAATATCTAACCCACTCTGAGAATAAAAGACAGAAGAGATGTATATACTATTAGAGGTTGAATCTGTACATATCATCAAACTCAGAGATCAAATTTTATTTAATTTATAACTAAAAAAATTATAAAATAATTTTTATTTAAAATTTTATTACGACATTATTTCACGACACAACCATTGGTCCCTCCACACACACCAGGGTGCTGGGTATAATCCTGGACTCTGACCTCTCCTTCAGCCCCCACATGCAATCACTGGCAAAATCTTGCCACCTTAGACCCCTGTCACACTACCACGACTTGAAAGTCATTAGATTTTGACTTGATTTGATGCAATTTCAGGGAATACCTGTGTAGACTTGAGGTCTATGGACCTCAACTCGCATCAAAGTTGGACCAAAGTAGAACAGGGACTACGTTGAAGTCGGTGCAACTTGAAGTCGCACAGATATGAGTGATACTCATTGGAAATCATGGGGTATGACTTGTCATGTGACTTTTCAGTCCCAAGTCACAGGACAAGTCGCACAAGTGCAAATGTGTGGGGTGAGGGTGTTAAAGCCTGCCCTCTGCGCTGCACACATGCATACTTGAAAAGTGTCTGGGATTTGCTGGGACAGTCACGCTTTTTTGTAAGCTGTCCTGCTATAACTCAGTATTTGGGGCTGCAGCAATTTCCCTGTCCCCATTGATTCAGTGGGGAGCTGTGGCAGAAGTAATCTGCAGCACTGCTGTTTCTTATTATTTAACTAAAGTCCCGTGCTCTTTTGATATCAATCTGCTGGATTGCTCTGGTGGATTTTTATAAAAGAGGCTGGGACTTTTGTTTAAAAAATGGGAACTGATGCACTGCATATTACTATGCCACAATGGAAAGTGAAGAAATAGTCCCCTTTCTACCACTGTCAGTAAAGAGACAGCCCCATATTCAGCAAATAGATAGGCCCATATCCATTAAAAAAATCCCCATATCCAGCAAAGAGATACCCCCATATCCAGCAAAAAACATCCCCATGTCCAGCAAAGAGAGAGGATCAAATCCAGCAAGAGACAGCCCCATATAGGCTCATATCCGTCAAGAGACAGCCCCATGTCCAGCAAGGAGACAGCCCCAAATCGAGCAGAGTTTGGGGGTTAATAATAAGTAATGCAGAGTTCAGAGATCAAAAATAATTAACACAGAGTGCAGAGATAAGTAGTATGCAAGGCTTTTTTTCTCAGAGAAAAGGTGCAGGCACTTACCCTCCCCCCCTAGGCCCCACCTGTCTCTGCCCCCTACTCACCACTAGAACTGCCATTAGGACCACCCCCTGTCTCCACCTCTACACACCTCCTAGCCCCACCCCCTTTACAAAACAGGTAACCAAGCATAATTTGGGGGCTATACAAGTAATTTGTATGGAATTTGTTAATAAATAGCCATGTAGTAAAATGCACAAAACATTAGAAATATCCAGCAATTTCCAAAGTAAGCTCAGAGGCACTTCCAGACAATTTCAGCAGGCCCATATCCAGCAAAGAGACAACACCATATTCAGCAAAGAGACAGCCCTATATTTAAATGTCAAAAATGACATTTAAATCCTGCGAAGCTATTTAAAACACCTGAACATATTCAAAAATATGGGCTTTTGGTTACACCATATGGCCATATAGTGCTAAGCCCACCTCCTTCATTATCTCTTATTGGTGTCCACCTGTGTTATTATTATACAGTATTTACAGGATTTATATAGTGCCAACAGTTTGTGCAGCGCTTTACATGATTGCAGACAGAACACTTACAATACAAATCAATACAGGAGGGATCAGAGGGCCCTGCTCGTTAGAGCTTACAATCTAGAAGGGAGGGTCAAGTGGAAACAAAAGGTAATAACTGTGGGGGGGTGAGCTGATGGAGAAAATGAAAATACAGTTGTTAGGTGTGGGTAGGGTTGGCTTCTCTGAAGAGAAGGGATTTCAGGGATCATCTAAAAGCTAATAGAGTAGGAGATACGTGGACAGATTGGGGTAAGGCATTCCACAGGATTGGAGAGGCTTTGGAAAAGTCCTGGAGTCGATCATTGGAGGAGGTGACGAGGGAGCTAGAGAGCAGGAGGTCTTGAGAGGAATGAAGAGAACGAGTAGGTTGGTATTTAGAGACTAGGCTAGTGATGTAGCTGGGGGCTAAATTGTGAATGGCTTTTTTAAGTAGTTGTTAGTATTTTGAACTTAATTCTTTGGCCAAGCGGAAGCCAGTGGAGGGATTGACAGAGGGGGGTAGCAGACACAGAGTGATTTGTAAGGTGGATGAGTCTGGCAGCAGCATTCATGATGGATTGAAGAGGTGATAGACTATGTAGAGTTAAGCCAATGAGAAGGGAGTTGCAGTAGTTTAGCGAGTGATGACCAGTGAGTGAATTAAGAGCTTTGTTGTGTCATTGGTTAGAAAGGGGCTTATTTTGGAGATGTTGCAGAGGTTGAGGCGGCAGGATTTGGATAGTGATTGGGTGTGGTGCTTAAAGGAGAGTTCAGAGTCCAGGACTACACCTAGAACCTTGGCATGTGGGGATGGGCTTATAGTTGTGCCATTGATTTTGATAGAGAAATCAGGGGAAGGAGCATATGGGGGAGGAAAAATTATAAGTTTGGTTTTGGATAGATTGAGTTTGAGGAAGTGGTGTGACATCCAGACTGATATATCTGATAGTAAATTAATGATATGTAAGAAGACAGAGGGAGTGAGCTCAGGGGTAGAGAAATAGATTTGGGTGTCGTCAGCGTAGAGGTGGTATTGGAAGCCATGGGAGGCTATCAGCTGACCCAGGGAGGAGGTGTAGATTTAAAATAGGAGAGGTCCAAGAACAGAACCTTGGGGTACCCCAACTGAGAAAGGAAGAGGAGAGGAGGAAGTAGAGTTGCAAGAAACGCTAAAGGTGCGGTTTGGATAAATAGGAAGAGAACCAGTGAAGAGTGTGGAGTTTTTTGAGGAGGAGGGGGTGGTCAACCGTATCAAAGGCAGCAAAGAGGTCCAGAGGTAGGAGTACAGAATAATGTCGATTGATTTTGGCCATTAGTAGATCGTTTGTTAGTTTTAGGAGAGCAGTTTCTGTGGAGTGTTGAGGACGAAATCCAGACTGAAGAGGATCAAGAAGGCTATTATCAGCGAGGTGGATGCTCAGTCAGTTGTAGACCAGACGTTCAAGGAGTTTGGATAAGAAGGGGAGCAAGGAGATGGGGCGTAGGTTGTTAAGATTGAATGGGTCCATGTGAGGGCTTTTTAAGTATGGGTCTGACAAGTGCATGTTTTAGAGAGTTGGGGAAGATGCCATAGGAGAGGGAGAGATTGAAGATGTGGGATAGAGAGTGTAGCATAGAGCCAGAGGGTGAACGTAGCATTTGTGAGGGAACAGGATCCAGAGGGCAGGTGGTAAGGTGGACATTAGCAAGTAGTTTAGCAACCTCGTCTATAGTGGTGGTGTTGAAAGAGGGAAGTAATGATTGTACCTGTGGGCATGAAGTGTAAAGCGTGGCGGGAACCGGAACAGTAGAGATATCGCAAATTATATCAATCTTCTGTTTGAAATGATTGGAAGTGATTGGCGATCTCTTGGGCAGTGAGTGAGTTGGCGGGTGGAGGCGGTGGAGGACGAAGCAGAGTTGAAAGTAGAAAAGAGTTGACAGGGACAGGATGATAAGTTGCTAATGAAAGTGATAAAATAGGTCTGCTTGGCAGTGAGGCGGCTGGAATTGTATTTTTGGAATGCAGATTTATATTGGTTAAAATCTCTCTGAGACTGATGCCCCGTACACACGGTCGGACTTTGTTCGGACATTCCGACAACAAAATCCTAGGATTTTTTCCGACGGATGTTGGCTCAAACTTGTTTTGTCTACACATGGTCGCACAAAGTTGTCGGAATTTCCGATCGCCAACCACGTGGTCACTTACACCACGTACGACGAGACTAGAAAAGGCCGGTTCAGAACCAAGCGCGGCACCCTTTGGGCTCCTTTTGCTAATCTTGTGTTAGTAAAAGTTTGGTGAGAGACGATTCGCGCTTTTTCAGACTCGTGGCTTTCAGATCGTTTTCTGCCGTTCAGTTTGTGCTTGTGGGTTTGTATCTGCTCTTCAGTGCGTGCAGCAAGTTCCGTGTGACTTTAATTAGTGATTGTATTCTTGTTCGTTCGTTACTGTTTTTCAGGTCGCTCTTCACAGGCCTTGCTGTTCTTCAGTGCGTTCTGTTACTTCGTTCTGAGTAGCCGACCGTTTTCTAGCCATGTTGCGTATGCGTACTCCTCGTAGAGTTCAAGCTGTGTGGGGGCTTGGTGTTGGGGTCCTGACCTTGACACAAGTCCAGTCCATGAACAGGGTGGGGAGGAGTTCATGGACCAAGAATTGGTTGCTTCAGCGTGACCAGTTCTCTCATATGCCTTTGCTCCGTGAGATCTGTGAGAATAATCCTGATGATTTCAGGAACTTTCTCAGGATGACGGACCCTGTGTTTCACCGTCAGTTGGCTTCGCTGACCCCTTATATTAGCAGGCAGGATACCTGCATGAGGCAAGCCATCACTCCGGAGCAGAGGTTGGTCGCTAAGCTGCGGTATTTGGCGACAGGGAGAAGCCTGCAGGACTTGAAGTTCTCGACAGGCATCTCCCCCCAGGCTCTGGGGATCATTATCCCAGAGACCTGTTCTGCCATCATCCAGGTCCTGCAGAAGGAGTATATGAAGGTAAGATTTTTATCCTTTAATATCACATTTTATTGTATTGAATGTTTGCTAATATATTGTATTTCTTTCCTCATTCCCTAATTACCATGATTGTAATATGCTGTGAATGTCCCCTTTGTCCGCATGCATGCTGGATTTTTATGTAATTATTATTTTAGGTCCTTCATACATTATTGCCCTTCAATAACCTCCCCAGCATGGTGTCTCCTGGCCCTATATTCACCTCATGTAGTCACTTAACAATGTATTTTTTCTGCTCCATAGTAGTGCTTTACCCCAAACACCCCTAAAATGTTTTGAAATGTTATTTTTGCTTTAAATTCAGGCAGAGTGCCAGAGGCTTTTTTTTGGTGGTGTCCCCAAATAATTTTTAATAACTCTCCCTCCCCCAACTGCTAAGTCAGCTGATCCCAATTCTCTATCCTCAATCATCTATCTGCTGACTTTGCCAAACCCATACACACTATACCCATCTCTTTTGTGGTCAGATTTATGGATGGATTCCCCAAAGCATGTAGTGCAAGGGCCTGCCTGTATACTTTCAAATGGTACTGTTTAAAGTTTTTGCATCCTATTATTATCTTGATAGGTAATAGCAGAATGTCCAAATGTCCACAAATGTGTACAATGTGTATTTATATCTTTGTATTATGACACTTCTTACCTGTCCAGTGGGCTGCCAATAGTGTAACTAAGGAGGGGCTGTTCCAAGTAATACCCATTATTTAGGCATTCATCTCTCAATGAAGTGAAGAGGGTTACCTGCCCAAGATTTCCACACACCCCTATAATGTTAGAAATGGCCCATGAGAGGGGGGGAAGGGGGAATATGATAGGTGTACCTTATACTTTGGCGTTGTTAAATTCCCCTTAATAAATGCTATCTGGAGGTTGCCCCAGAATGTTTGTGTCTAATCTGCTTGCCATGTTTCTGATCAAAAATAGTAATGTTTATTGTTTTTTCCTCAACAATTTCCTTCCACGCCACAGGAATGGCAGACTGTGGCCTCCCACTTTGCCGAGCGGTGGGACTTTCCTAACTGCGGAGGGGCAATTGATGGGAAACACGTCCACATCGTCCCACCACCCAACTCGGGGTCGTACTATTTCAACTATAAGGGGTTCAATAGTATAGTGATGTTGGCGGTGGTGTCGGCTAATTACGACTTCCTGTATGTGGACGTGGGGAAGAATGGCCGGATGTCCGATGGTGGATTCATCGCCCAGACGGAGTTTTACAGGCGTCTCCAGAATGGCAGCTTGGACTTGCAAGCTCCAGAGGACAATGTGGAAGGACTCCCATTCGTGTTCGTTGCTGATGAAGCGTTTGCGCTGGTGGCACCTGATGCGGCCATTCCCAATGAGGACCCTCACCCCGGAACAGAGGGTTTTTAATTACCGGCTGGCCAGACCCTGAAGAGTGGTGGAGAACACATTTGGAATCCTGGCCAGCCGGTTCCGCCTATTTCTGACACCCATCCATATGGCGGAGTATAAACTGAACCATATTATACTTGCGTGCTGTGTTCTCCATAACTTTTTAAGGAAACATTCGGCTAACTATGCTGGCTCAGTTGGGCCTGAGGCCGGAATGATACATCAAACCACACTGACGGCGCTTGAAAGCGGCCGTCCTGGCTTGCCCTCCCTGAGTGCCCGTGATGTCCGGTTACGCTACCTGGAGTTCTTTGCGGGTAGGGGGGCCATCAATATGCCAGCAAATATGTGAAGCCTTTTTATAATAAAAAACAAAAATAAATTCTTTGTGGACATTTACTGCTTGTGTTTGTTTTAGCTGACCCTGACAGAAATGTTTTGAGTGCAGAAAATGGCGTGATTGTGTAACCTTATAAAAAGCACTGTTGGCTGTTATTTACTAAATGCAAAAACACATTTCACTACAAGTGCACTTGCAACTGCACTGAACCTGCACTTGTAGTGCAAAGTGGATTTGCCCTTAGGAAATAACCCCCATTTTCGCTGAAAACAGCAATTACATCGCCCCAAAAGTGTTGTAGTGTTGAGACAATAATCCACACATTCTTGATTAACCAACTTTTTTATACCTGCACAATCACATGTGCATTTACCAAAGGTTTTTAAAACAAACAAACATGTTTGTTGTATAACAATTTTTGGGGTGGCATTATCAAAAATAGAAATGTCCATTTACGATAAAACAGGCCTGTGTAAAACCAACAAGAAAGACAAAAAACTTGAACTTACAAAGTTCACATATGGTCAAACCTGAAGGCAATATCAGACAGAGTATTTAGGAACTGTGTTTGATATTGCGTTCAGATGGGGGGAAATCACCCCTGGAAAAGCCAAATTTGGAAGATGCACACCAATTTACGAATGTCAACATGTGCTAGCTGCCATCACAGGGGATCAAGGGACGTGTTTTGGGGGAGCAAGCCCTTCCTCACCGCTACTTTATAATTGAGGAAGGGGTTGCACCCCCAAAACGCGTCTATTGATCTCCCGTGATGGCAGATAGCACATGTTGGCACACTGTGTGCATCCTCCAAATTTGGCTTTTCAAAACATTGCAAAAAGATTTAAAACATTGGACCACAATAAAAAGAGTGATTTTGTGGGGTTTTAAATTCGCCCCAAAACATCAATGATGTTATTATTTTTTTGAATCACATAATTTATTTTTTTCTGGATGTTTTGCAATTCGACATTACACCCCATGATCTCCCCGATCAGGATCTGGGCACTTTCAGATGTGAAAGGATCTCGATCCCTCACATCACGATCACCTAAAAAGAGAGAAACCAAACAAAAACAGGTATCAAAAATCTGCCACCATCCATCTCTTTTACCTGAGTCTGTGGTCGCAGACACTCACCTGTTGTGGTGCCAATTTCCACCACATCTTCTTCTTCCTCCTGCTCTTCTTGGGTTGGGGGTATTTCACCTTCTTCCATAGGTGGGGGGTCTGTGGTCTCCTCGGATGAGGGGTGTCCTCCGAGTCTTTTCTCCCCTATGTAAAACAAAAATGGTATAATTAGCACACAGATATTTGATGGCAGAACTATAAATAGGTAACATTGCTTGGAAGTGGGGTACAATTGTCTATTTTAGCCGAGTTCCAAGATGTATTTTTTTTATTGGCCTTTGTCAAGCTGCAATACTTTACCTGTTTAGTACAAGCTTCACAGATGGAGACCCCCCCATAGTATACACTGGAGCACCTGTGTGGCCCTCTAATAAAAATGGTGTTCTTGTGTCCCACAATAGTGCTCCAGTGTCCAGATGTGAAAACAGCTGCTCAGTGTCCTCTCCTTACACAGAATCTAGTTTGCATTTCATTCTAGTAACAAACCCATCTACACAAACAAATATTTGGCATACAAGTAGGCCCTAAAAAATGTGGGAAAATGCATATGGCCTAAACAATGGGGTTTTAGAGGCCGAAAGAAAAATGTTTGATACGAACGAATAATGGGCCCATGAACATTAAAGTTGCCCTTTTAAACTGTACAATTAAGAAAAGCATATGGAGCAGCACGAACGGAATAAAGACAGAAAGAATAGGAACACAGCACAACTACTTACTTTTTTGTAGCACTCTCCGGATCTTTCGATACTGCTCTGGCTCTCTTAATTTCAGGCCCGACCACCACTTCCTGAGCTGATCTTTCGATCGTCGTACCCCGAAATTCCTGTGAAGACTTTTGACCACTTTCGCCATGATCTTGGCCTTTCTGATATTGGGGTTGGGGTAAGCCCATACTTTCTGTCATAGTCGGCCTTCTTCATGATGTCGACCATCTCCAACATCTCCCCAAAGGACATATTTGTGGCCTTAAAACATCTCCTTCTGGATCAGGATGTGTCCGGATCCGGGCTTTCCTCTTCCTCCTCCTCGTTCCTGTAATTAGCACGCACCTGCTGTGACTCCGCCATGTGCTCTTCCCCCACTGCGCCGAACGAAAAGGGGCGGGGAATAGAATAGAAAGAACGTCAGGGGCGGGCGGAGTTACACGCATGCGCAGTGTATATAAAGCGTAAAAACGCGCGTATTACGTACAATCTGTGAGCGGAGAAAGGAGCATTGGACGCGCCAATCGTAAGAACGAAGGTAAGAGACAAACTTGTGCCTATACTGCTTCTACATTGAGGCCTATATTGTAACAAGATTAGGAGAGTTTTATCTGACATTAGGCTTTGTCTTGTGTTGTGTCTTGCAGTGAACATGGATATGCTAGTGAAAGACAATGACTTCATGTCAGTATTCATAGATATGTTAAGGGAGCTGCCATGTCTGTGGGAGATTAAACACCCCCATTACAAGAACCAAGCAAAGAGGAAGGCAGCACTGGAGCAATTGTGTGAAATTGTGAAGCAGGTGATCCCCACGGCAGACATCACCTATTTGAAGATCTTAATTGGTGGCCTGAGGAGTACATATGTGAGGGAGCGCAAGAAAGTGCTGGATTCACAGAGATCCGGAGCAGCAGATGACATCTATGTCCCCAGGATGTTGTACTACGACGGGCTGCATTTTCTGGCAGGCCAGACTGAACCCAGGCCATCCCTCTCCAGTCTTCCTTCCACGCTTCCTTCCCCCCCGGCTGAGGCTTCTGACGCCCAACCTGGGCCTTCCAGGCCACATGTGGAGGAGCCCAGATTGAGCTAGGTATAGCATTCCTCTAAATATTGCTGGTTGTCCAATCAATGATGTTAACTAGATGTTAGTTGGGAGTACTAATTTAGGATTGTGATTGATGATGCAACAACTAAAACCATGTTCCTTTTTCATACACAGGGAAGTCTCAGCCAGGAGGTGGCCTGGGCCGAGCCGGCTGGCTGATCTGCAGGTCCCTCCACCCCCCCTGGAAAGAGAAAGTGGCAGGAGGAGGAGTGCCCTAGAGGAGGCTGCCAGAGTACTCTTTTGGAGGGCTACAGAGGTCCTGGGAGCACCACACACTGTGGAGGAGGACATTGCTGCCACCATTGCCTATAAAATGCAGAGGATGGAGGAGGGCCAACAAGCCATGTGTGAGTCGCTCATATTGGAGGCTCTCAACAAAGGTATGAGGGGCCAAATTACAGCTCAGACACACCTTTGCGATGGTCCTCCTCCTCCTCCTGCAGGTCCTCCGCCTCCTCCTCCTTCTCCTCCAGGTCCTCCCAGTCCTCCTCCTCCTCCAGGTCCTACTCCTCCTCCTGTCACATCTCCAACAGCACAGCCCGGAAGGAAGCGTGGAAGGAAGACCAGAAAGTGAGGACCCTGGATCCAGTGTGGTCAGCCAAAAAATGCAGCCTCTTGTGGTACCACAGCCTGGGGACACACATGTCATCTGCTGCTTTCCGGATCTCTGCGAATTCTGGACCAGACTGCCCTCCCTTACATATTGACACCTCAGGCCACCAATTTTGATGTTCAAGAATTGATGTCTGCCGTGGGGGTCCCAGGCTTCGCTAATTTCTCCTGTTGATCCAGTGTTGCCTTCCTCTTTGTTTGGTTCTGATCCCTTAATAAAGGATTTTTGTTTTGAATTATACTCTCCTATGTGTTTTACTTCAAAAAGGACAGTTTGTTTGTGAGGATTCAAATATACAATGTGAAATTAACAAGGGACACCAACAACAAACAATCTCCTTGAGATTAAATAATAAAAGATATCAATAGTGTTGGGGTAACTTGACACACAAAACACACACAAAAATATTCTGGAGTAAAAATAAAAATAACATTGAACAAAGATCAGCCTTGGAAAAAATACAAACATTAAATCTAAAAAAAAAAGGCTTAAAATCCCCCAAAAAATTAAATAAAAAAAAAACATTCTGTCAGATGTGACAACTAATAACAATATATTCAGGGAATCCCAATAAAAAAAACAAAAATAAAACTTTGTGAGAAGTGTGTGTGAATATGAGCAGCAAAACTACTTCATTCTTCTCACATTATAAAGAAGAAGAGAGTGCGCTGTATTAAACCATTTTTGACATTGCAGCGTGACGAAAGTGCTGTATCTATTGCGAACGCTAAGTTTACCAGAACGAGCTGTTCTGTGCCGGAATTTCTTCTGAGCATGCGTGGCACTTTGTGCGTCGGAACAGGCCACACACGGTCGGAATTGACGCGATCGGATTTTGTTGTTGGAAAATTTTATCTCCTGCTCTCCAACTTTGTGTGTCGGAAAATCCGATGGAAAATGTCCGATGGAGCCCACACATGGTCGGAATTACAACATGCTCCGATCGGACATTTTCCATCGGAAAATCTGACCGTGTGTACGGGGCATTAGTCGTACGCCACAGGCGCTCATGAGCATGACATGTTTTTTCAGACTTCTAGTATTATCTGTTTGCCAAGTTTGAAGGGGTCGGGAGCCTGATTCTGTGTGTAGTGAGGGGGGGTAGTGAGTCCAGTGAGGCTAGAAGTGAATTGTTGCAGACAGAATTGCTAGGTTGGTGCAGGATAGGGGTGAGATTTTGTTATAGAGGTTATCGATAGCAGAGTAGAGAAGAGAAGGGTTGAGATCACATAGGTTTCTGTGGGTAACTTTTAGGTGGTTGGCAGGAGAGAAGGTGGAGGAGAGGGAGAGAGTGAAACTAATAAGGTGGTAATCAGAGAGAGGGGATGGATAGTTAGAGAGGTTGCATGGAGTGCAAAGGTGAGAGAAAATGAGGTCAAGGGTGTTGCCTTCAGAGTGAGTAGGAGCGTGTATCCACTGCTTCAGGTCAAAGGAGGAGGTTAGGCTGAGAAGTTTGGAAGTGGCAGGAGTGTTAGTATTAATAGGGATGTTAAAGTCCCCAAGAATGATTGTGGGGATTTCAGAAGAAAGAAAGTAGGGTAGCCAGGCAGAAAAGTCTTCACGGCTATCCTTAGAGAAACTGGAGTGAAAAGACAAATGCAGTGTGTTTCGAAAGAGGAGAGCGACAGAGAAGGGAGGTGGTTGAAGTACCTGAAAGGTGCTATGTGGGGCTAGAAGGATTCCGACACCTCCTCCCTTACGTCCACTGGATCTGGGGGAGTGAGTCCGGAGAAGACCACCATGGGATAGGGCAGCAGAAGACGCAGTGTCGGATTCGTGCAGCCAGGTTTCAGTAATGGCGAGTAGGTTAAATAAGTTGGCGATAAAGAGTTCATGGAGAGAGGTGAGTTTGTTACAGACAGAGCGGCAGTTTCAAAGGGCACAAGAGAAAGGGAGTCTGGTCTTGGGAAGAATAGAAATGGGAACTAAATTGTGTTGATTGCGGGTGCTGCCAGAGGGTGCAGGGTGATGGGTGCATGGGGTCCAGTTAAATGATGGAGGCCCAGGGTTGGGGATTTATCTCCAGTGGTTAGGAGAAGCAGGAAGGCGAGGGAGGTAATATGGGAGTGGGATTTATATGAAAGGACATGCCCCAGGGTCCTGGAGATTATGTGAGTGGATTTAGAATTAGCAGGAGTTGGTGGGTGCAGTAATAAGGAGAGGACAGAAGTGAAGGTGATATATATATATATGCTGTGGGGGGGGGTTGAAGGAGAGCTAGTTTAAGGATAGAGGACAGAACTGTCAAAAAGAGTGGTATAGAGTGCATGTTACAAGGAGAAAGAGCCGAAGTGGTAAACAAGGTCACCTGATGTCTGTGCTGTCTTTTTCAAAGTATATTCTTGTGTTCATTTGCTTTGTGCATTCGCTGAAGTGGAGAGTCAGAAGTGCTCCCGCTTATAGAAATAACCCCACTTTGTGAAAGAGCAACAGTTGCAAATCTGCCCCCTTCAAATGCTTCCCCGAAAAGAAGCTTATATTTATACTGATAGGGATGGGGGGTGGGTGCATTTTAATTAACAATCAGGAGGTAATAAATGTTGGCTGATTAACAGGGCAAAATTCTTATTTCAGAAACAGACTAGCAAGAGGGCACTAAAGTTAACCAGCCATAATTTTGGGTAAGACAAGGGGGTCTACAGACGGTTAAGCAAAAATAACATACCAGCAATTATTAAATACACATAAGCAAAGCAGATAGCAGTGTTTCAGCCTTGCAGGATTTAAATGTTATTTCTGGATGTGTGCGCTGTAATCTATTTTGTTCTGATTGCAGTCCTATAGAGGCACCATCTTGAATGTAAACGCATTTTTAGGGTGTGCCCCCCAAGTCTGACAAATACTGCGGTTTATTTCAGTGCAAAAGGTGGAGAAATACCAGAATCATTCATGAAGGGGCAGAATCACGTGTTTTCGTATAACACTGATTAATCTGGTCAGATTAATCACATGAAAGCAGAAAAACAAACAGAGATCTTGCCTAGATGTGATTAATTACCAGGCCTTTATACTCCGTGAAGCCAATTAATCTTATAAAGTTATCGCAGTGCAACGAAACTACTGCATTTTCAACATAAGTATAATTTCAATAAAGGAGAAAAAATTATTGTGTGCAATCCTGAATAGGAAACTACTGAGACTTATTTTAGAACCTGAATGTTCTGCAAGCACACCAATAAAACTTTATTACATAAGTGCTGATTGTTGTAATTTCATGCAATATTTGCTGTTTATTTTACACTTTAACATGTGTGTTAGCCTGGAGAAGACGGGATACAAAATATCACCACTACCACTTTCAAACTGGTCATACACTATGTTAATTTCGGCTGGTTCCTGACAAAATGGACAACATTTGCTCAGTGGGTGGTCCTGTTGCCACCCTCCCATCTGACATTCTTTGATTGAAAGCGGAGCGGGATGGAAAATTGTCAACCAAACAGAGGCAGGCACTGTTCGGGTATTGTGACAGCTGCTTGCGCCAGCTGTCAGAATAATGTACTACAGCTACAGCAGGAGATTTGCCCATCCACACTATAAAGCATGGATGGAGGAATTTTCAGTCTGCAGGCTGAACCTAAAAATCTAACTGTGTATAGCCAGCTTTAGTCTATAGTTTCTCTAACACAAACACCCAAAGGAACCTCTCTGGAATAACACACCGTCAAAGTCCTGTTTGGCTCAAACAACAAACACTCGGTCCACACTGGATTCCATGTCCAAATAAACTGGTAAATATACTATATACTCCTCATAGCAGTCCCTCCACTGTATATATTGTAAAAAGAGCTAAGATATTACTCCTCTAATTCCACTTAGTTCTCATAGGAAAGTTATAAAATAGGAAATGGCAATTGTTTTTTCCAGGAAGTGAGTGCATTTTTGTGGTGGTGCCTGCTCCCATTTCCTCTTTCCATGCCTAGACAAGGATGATGCCACCTCATTTCCCCCACCACCTGCCTGTACTCAGCCTCCTGGTTAATGCCACACATCCCATGAGGCTGCAGGACCATTCTCCCAGCAGGCCGTATCGTGCATGTGCAGTAGGAAGCTGGCTGTGAGTCACCAGGAAGAGACAACCAACTCTCAAAACCAAGATTGTGTTGTGGAGAAACAAGAACCCTAATGCCGCGTACACACAAGCGGACTTTACGGCAGACTTTGCCCAGGGGACTTTTCGACGTACTTTACGACAGACTTTCTGAATGAACGGACTTGCCTACTCACAATCCACCAAAGTCCGTCGAATTCGTACGTGATGACGTACGACCGGACTAAAACAAGGAAGTTCATAGCCAGTAGCCAATAGCTGCCCTAGCGTGGCTTTATGTCCGTCGAACTAGCATACAGACGGCGGACTTTTCGACTGGACTCGATTTCGACGGATTAATTTAAAACATGTTTCAAATCTAAGTCCGTCCAACTTTTGAGAAAACAAAGTCCGCTGGAGCCCACACGCGATCGAAATGTCCGACCAAATCCCGTCCTCCGGGCAAAGTCTGCCGTAAAGTCCGCTCGTGTGTACGCCATCACTTAAAGTATATCTAAACTCAACCTCAAAAAACAAATACATTGCAGCTTACTAGTCCTTGGTGTGGTGGCTGCATTCTTTCTTTTTTTCTAAGCTTCTTTTGCTTTATTTTCACTTGGTAATACTGGAAATAAGCACTTCTTGTCCCTGGGTGGCTATGTCACTCCCTCACTGTATCTGTGGAGGGAGCCATGGCTGTTGTTTTAGGCTACTCTCCTGATATGGACTACAAACTGTATGTCTGTATCTCTTCTTCTCTATTACATACAGTAGGAGTAGGGAAATAGGTAGTTTACAGAAGATAGCTAAGTAAGGAAGATATTCTTTGGTGCAGCTCACAGTAAGAGACAAGGGCACCTCATTTTTTATAGGATCAGCAGGCAATTTCTGTATTTGCCAAAAATGTTCTTAGCTTGAAAAAAAATAAAACAAATGCAGCCACAATATCTAAAGTAAGTGTAAGCTGCAATATATTACACTTATGTTATTGGGTTTAGTTATTATTTAGTAGTGTGTCCGCATTGGAAAATATTCCTGTTCTGGTGACAACTTGAATTTTGGGATTTTCTTCCACTTTCACCCTTGTTGATTGTGTTATAAAGGACAAATAGAGAGCGTGAATCTGCCCGGGGCTCAGGACAGCAATACAAACCTCACAGGTGTTCTAATACCTCTCTACTCCACAAAGTTTTGCCTTTAGTTGAACTTTTAACTCTTCCATATTATATACAGGGTGGCTCTATAAGTAGGCAAATTAGGCGGCCGCCTAAGGCCTCGCACTCCCAGGGGCCTCGCGGCCGCCTAATTTGCCTATTGTGTGTGTGTGTGGTGAGTTGGAGGGAATGTCCCCCGGTCATTGTGTCCCTGTCTTGCGTCCGGCTGCAAATTGTTTTCCCCGCCCAAGGGTGGACTGTCACTGACCACTTGAGCACTGCCTGAGGTCACAGGGTCAGTGGATGGCACCATGTACTCCTCTCCCTGGCTCCTCCGCTCCTGCTGTGCACCGCAGATCACCGGCCATGTGCAGAGCTTGCAGCGGCTGAGCAGCTCCCTGATCTCCTCTGCAGGATGGATGACCATGATCTGTAATGGAGGACCTGCGAGAGCTAGGGCCTGGCGATCAACCAGGAGCCAGCCTGCAACAGCCTCAAAGGTACAGCATGTATGATCCTGCCCGACACTGACACATCCGTGACATCACCTCCTGACCGAGGGCGCCCCGAGAATTACTGCTGCCTTCTGCCCGTGACCTCACACACAGCCCTGAGTGATGATATAAATGCCATCCTACATATGCCACCTACTGACCCCCTGCCATCATCATCCTTCTCATCATCCCCTTGTTCCTTGCATCCTACCTCCTGTAATACTTCCCACTGTCAGCTTCCTTCCAACTTATCCCTGTCATCCTCTCCATCATCATCCCCCTGTTCCTGGCATCCCACCACCCTACCATCATCTCTGCTGTTACGCTGTACCCCAATGCCAGCTGCCTACCACCTTGCCTCCTGTCATCATCATCCCCCCCCCATACCCCACCTCTGACATCCTACCACCTTGCCTCCTGTAATCATCATCCCCCGTACCCCACCTCTGACATCCTACCACCTTGCCTCCTGACATCATCATCCCTCTCATACCCCACCTCTGACATCCTACCACCCTGCCTGCTGTCATCATCATCCCCCGTACCCCACCGCTGACATCCTACCACCCTGCCTCCTGTCATCATCATCTCCCCCCGTACCCCACCTCTGACATCCTGCCTCCCGTCATCATCCCCCCCGTACCCCACCTCTGACACCCTTCCACCCTGCCTCCTGTCATCATCATCCCCCCATACCCCATCTCTGACATCCTATCACCCTGCCTCCTGTCATCATCATCCCCCGTACCCCACCTCTGACATCCTACCACCTTGCCTCCTGTCATCATCATCCCCCCATACCCCACCTCTGACATTCTACCACCCTGGCTCCTGTCATCATTATCCCCATGTACCCTACCTCTAGCATCCACCCCCCTAACCCCGTTATCATCATCCTTATCTTCATTCCCCCTGTACCCCACTGTTAGCTGCCTGACACCTGATGTCATCATCACCCCTCCTGTAACCCACTGTTGTCATCCTACCACTTCACCCATTGTCATCAGCATCCCCTACATGCCTCTCCACCCCACCTCTGGCATGCTACCACCCCACCCCCTGTCATCATCCTCATCCTAATCCCTCCTGGTACTCCACTGCCAGCTTCCTACCACCCCACCCCCTGTCACCATAATCCCTAGTACCCCAACCTGACATCCTACCACCTAGCCTCCTGTCAACATCCCCGTCATCCCCATGTACCCCACCTCTAGCATCCACCACCGTACCCCTGTTATCATTCTTATCTTTATCACCCCCTGTACCCCACTGCCAGCTTCCTACCAACCTACCCCCATCATCATCATCTCCAACCTTATCATAATCCCCCTGTGCCTGGTATGCTACCACCCCAACCCCTATCATCTTCATACCCCCTTACCTCTCTGCCAGCATCCTACCACCTCACCCCCTGTAATCATCATCCCCCGTACCCCACCCCTGACATCCTACCACCTTGCCTCCTGTCATCAGTATCCCCATGTACCCCACCTCTAGCATCCACCACCCTACCCCCGTTATCATTGTCCTTATCTTCATCTCCCTGTACCCCACTGTCAGCTGCCTACAACCCAACGTCATCATCATCCCCCCTGTACTCCACTGCCTAGCTCCGCATCCATAGTCATCAACATCCACACCATCCCTTTCTACCCCACCTCTGGCATCCTACCCCCTGTCATCATCATCTCCCTGTACCCTACCTCTGGCCTCCTACCACCCTATCTCCTGTCATTATCATCCTCATCACTCCTGTACTCCAGCTCTGGCATCCTATCACCCTACCCCCTATCATTATAGGGGAGATATGATCTCAGCCTCTCCCCAATGCTGCCACCATCACCCCAAACTGCATCCTGTCATCTACCCAACAGTTGCATCATACACCATAGTACTGCCCTGCCACCCAGTGAGCAAACAATCAGTGAGTGATAATGATAAGCAGTAACCCATAGTAACCAATCAGTGAGTGGTAATAATGTGCAGTAACCTCTAGCAAACAATCAATTTGTGATAATGATAAGCAGTAACCTATAGCAACCAATCAGTGAGCAGTAATATTGTCCAGTAACCTCTAGAAACCCATCAGTGAGCAGTAATAATGTGCAGTAACCTCTAGCAACCAATGAGTAAGCAGTAATGGTGTGCAGTAACTGCTAGCAACCAGTGGGTGACCGGTAAAGATGTGCAGTAACCTCTAGCAACCAGTGGGTGAGCGGTAATGATCTAAATCCACACAACAGAGAAAACATTTAGGGCCCATTTACATTTTTGTATTTTGGCAATGCGTTCTACTCATTAACATGCATTGTAATAATGCTTGGCAATGCATCTGCTCTATGTGCTGTGCGATGCAGTGCCATTCATTCTAAATGGCGCCCCTGGGGTTGGGTGTTAATAGGCAAATTCTGTTGGGGAATGCAACATCTTTCTTTTTATAAATAGCGAATTTTAAAGAAACCAGATTTAATTCTGAAGAAGACAGGAACCCTTGTTGAAGGCAAATGTCATGCTATAGGTTGAAAATGCTGAGAAATCTAGAGTCTGCAGGGCCCTCAAAGCCAATGTGTTGGCTTCTCCTGCTTCTAGTAGGGTACGGAGAAGTGTATAGAGGGATCATCTGTCTGCACAGTCTGTGAGGGGATCGTCTGTGGCTCTAGTGTTTGGGGCTGCTGAATCAATGTGATGGTACCATGTTAGCCAGGTGAGAGTTTGCTTGTCATTACTATAAGTCCACCTCTTGTATCATGTCTGCACAGTCTCTGACCATCTCTTGTTTCATATCTGCAGTCTCTGACCATCTTTTGTATCATGTCTGCATGTCTGCAGTCTATATATATATATATATATATATATATATATATATATATATATATATATATATATATATATATATTGTGGTAGTGTGGTTACCCACCAGTGTATGGGTCCAGGATTCTCAACCAAGCAGGAGATCCGGTGGGATGAAATCCCCAGTCCTGGTTTTGAGACTCACCGGCACATTGATTGTTCAGCTGTGTGTGGGCCTGATAGTAGAGTCAGGACCATGATTCTGGGCTCCACCCTCCCGAGGAGTCCAGGCTTGCAAGAGAGAACACATAGAGTGCAGGTGTGCACTGGGGTAGCCAGAGAGTGAAGGCTGCATGGTGAAAGCCAGAGACCTGAGTCTGAGGTTGCTGACAGTAGGCAGGAGAGCTCCGTGTGGGAGCCTGAGCAGTGGTGCGCCTGCTGCTGAAGAAGGCCAGGTGGCTCGGTATTTTTGTTTGAAATGCTGCATGTGTAAACCAGGAGGCTGAATATCCTTTTATTTAAAGCTGATGGTGAAAATCCCCTGCGAGGGAACCACTTTTGTTTTAATTTCTGGAACTTTGTTTTTCTTTAATAATATAAGTGAGCCAAAAAGCCCTGAAAAGGAATTATCTGTGTGGACTGTTCTTGCTAGCGGGTGCTACACTTGAGCTAAACAACCCCCAAACGATGCAAGTGTTGCTTGGATGCGGGCAGACCTAGAGATCCCTGGAAAAAAAAAGTAAGTTCATCTGTTTTATGAACTGTGTTTGTGCACATGAGACAGCACAATCTGTGTGTGCAGGTGAGGAAAGCTTCCACGAAGAGAAAAACAATTTGCTTTAAAGTGACAGTGCTCCATTTTGTTGCTGGACTGTGCAATAGTGTGGTGGAGTGACAGCGAAGATGAAGCAAGGGTTTGAGCCTGCCGGCGAGTATTGCAGACTTTTTTGTGTCACCAACTCCAGTTAAAGGGGAAGTGCATGCTGTTGCCCCTGGCAACGCTGGTGCAAGCAGGCTAGCTATCAATGTGCAGAGGCCTAAGTTTAAAAAAAGGATGCAATTGGGGAAGACCTGTTAAGGCTCTGAAGCAAGAGCGCTGTTTACGGTGCAGAGAGTGGGATCATGTTGTCTCCAAGTGCCCATTATCTCAGTCTCCAATACAAGGTGACATGGCCAGACAAAAGTCTGCAACAATGTTTAGGAAGCCTGATTTGAGGGCCAGGAGTGACCAACAGGCTGACCGGAAGTTCGAAAGGTATGTGGTTGCCCATAGCAATGGCGGTGATGTCAAGTCTGCAGCCCATGTGAGAATTGTATTGCCGACAGAGGATCATGGCAAGTTGAAAGCAACGATGCTTCAGGGAGCGCAAAGTCGCTGCATTTGGGAGTGTCAGCAAAGTACAGCTGGAAGAGTGTCATCTCCCTTAGCGACGAGAGATTTAACTGGAAGGAGGAGCTACAGTGGAGAAGTGGAGCAGCGTCCCACTAAAGATATGTGCAGAAATGTACCATGCCTGGCATGTGGTCAGCTGGGGCATCTTTTCTTGTCCCAGGTTGTGGAACATAGCTGCTGATAGTGCTAATGGTCAAAAGTCTTTTTCTGCAAGCCCAGGTTCCTGCAAATGTTTGCAGCCACCCCTGGTAACAGTGAGGAAAGACCTATTGTACCTGCAGGGGGTGCTAAGGAGTCAGAAAAGGCTGCTGCAATTTCATCCCATGGCCTCCAGGGAGAGTTGGCCAGTGAAAGTGCAACAAAGGATAGACAACTTACTCAAATGAACATGGCAACCCCTGTTACAGTGATGGATAAGACTGTTGCTGGAAAATGCATAGAATAGACACAGTATGTGACTGTGCACTTTGGAGTGGAAGTTACCCCAAATGGGAGATTAACTGTCTGTGTGGAAAAAGTCTTGCCTTGCTACAGTGCCCTGTCCAGTGGGGAGGCAAGTGGTAAACTTGAATGTGACAATGTGATGGGTAAAAATGCTAATATTGTGTTGGCTAAAGTGAATGGTCCAGTTGCTAATGGGATAGTGCAGCTCACTAGAGTTAAAAACATTGCTGGGAATGCGGTTAAAGATGTGCTTTAACCTCTAGCAACTGTGACGAAGGCCAAAGAGGTGTCCCCAGAAACCCCCAGAGAGCTCTGCATTTTGGAGCCGGAGGCTGCCTGGGACAGCTATGGTGCCGCTCTGAAGGATAAGAGGGTATCTGAACATGATGATAACAGGATGTTAAATGTTAAAACTGAAATGTTTGAAAACACTGATGCTGGAAATGGGTTAATGCAGTCTGGCAATGACAGGTATGAAAGAGTTCATGCGTTTAATGAAGTGCCACCAGAGCAAGGTGGTGAAGATGTGGTATTGCAGTCTGCTATGGTTAAAATGTAGTGCCACAATCTGATTCGAACCAAGGTGATACGTGCAATGTGTCTGTTGCTGAACCACTCTATCCCTCTGGGTCTCCTTGTGCAGTAGGAGCGGTACTGCGTGGTACCTCTAGGAGCACAGAGATAACAGACTGAGACAGGTAGGCAAAAAGCCTGTTGGCTTTATTGAAAAAGGCCTCTGTTGGTAAAAGTGGAGCAGACATGATTTCTGCGGTGCCACATGAAGGACCCGCGGAGCAACTTATATGCAAGGGTGCATTTGCTACTGCAGATGATGTTGCTCATGAGATGGAAATGCCAAGTAAGGGCGAACGCACAGAAGAGGTCATGTTTGTGATCCACAAAGGGCCTAATGAGGTGGTAATGGACGATGCCGCGCCTAATGAGCTGGTGTTGGTGGAAGTGCCAGGTGGCACAGCAATAAATGAAGTGATTGTAGTCACAGGTCCAAATGTTATTTTATGCGATAATGGTCAGGAGTCAGGACAGTTGTTGGCAGAGGATCTCATGCCAGTGGAGTTGGTGTATAGTGAAGCTGCCATAGACAAACACTCCACTGGTTGCAGTTCCTCTCCAGATACTGCCCTGTTGAACATGGGTGAAATGAAAAATGACAAACGCATTGATATTTCTGACCGTGATAAAAATGGCAGTGCATTGGCAATTTTTGATGGTTTGGTTACCATGGGTGACAACAAAAATGATAGACCTGATGATCTTGGTCAAGTTTATCTGGTTGTAGCAAACCCTGAAAATTTTAATGAGATAGGGAATGGTATGATTGACACAGAAGAGGTAAAAGGTACAGCAGAATTAGGCCCCCTACAGGTTCAGGAGGGTAGTTCTGGGGAAGATTTCCTGAGGTTTGAGAAATTGCTAAGGTCTGAGAAGGATCGTGGTAAACAATGGTCTGAGGGAAATGGCCCAAAGCTCAGCAAGTTATCACATGACTTTAAAACCTCAAAATGGCAAGACAGGATATCATTCAGAGGGAGACTAGGATGAGGCTGCAGTCATATGAGGATGTTAGTGAAGAAACTGGCAAAAGGAAGCATGCAGTGTACAAGAAACAAGTGATGCTATTTTTGGACAGTAAGAGGTTGCCCGTACATAGAGAGGGACTAGTGTCATCCCAATAAAAGAGCCCCCACTTATCACAAAACCTGTGTTTAAAAATGTGGTTCCTTCTAAATTAAGTAAAGAGAAAAGGGGTGGTCTAGTGGAAATTGATGGAGCATTTTATAACCTTAATGGTGTTGGACCCTTAAAACTCAGAAATCGCCCTCATGTGCAAAAAGGTACCAAGATTGGCAAAAGGACTAGTGTAGGCCCAAGAGAAGTGGAAATACATCACTTTTGGAAGTAGACTCGTAAAAAGGCATGGGAGTGTCTTTGTAGAGCCCGAGTAGATGTAGCAGGGGGACATGGAGAAAGTCACCTGATGGGATCAGATTTGGCCCATGTGGTTTGTAGCTTGCATGGTCATGCCAAAGTGAGGAGGTTGTACTGGTGTGTTCCGGCCTCTGGGTTGAAACAGGGGGGATATGTGGTAGTGTGGTTACACACCAGTGTATGGGTCCAGGATTCTCAACCAGGCAGGTTGAGGGGCTCCAGGGTATTTGCCTGTTTGAGAGGAAACTGGCTTTTCAGTTTCCTCATTATTTAGTAAGGTCCACTTTGGGACCTGGAGCCCAGGGATTTCTTAGAGATCCGGGTGGGATGAAATCCCCAGTCCTGGGTGCGAGTTTGGGAGCTCCGTGTGGGAGCCTGAGCAGTGGTGCGCCTGCTGCTGAAGAGAGCCAGGTAGCTCTGTATTTTTGTTTGCAATGCTGCATGTGTAAGCCAGGAGGCTGAATATCCTTTTATTTAAAGCTAAAAGGTAAAAACCCCCTGCGAGGGAAACCATTTTTGTTTTCGTTTCTGGAACTTTGTTTGTTTTTCTTTAATAAAAGTGGGTCAAAAAGCCCTGAAAAGGAATCATCTGTGTGGACTGTTCTCGCTAGCGGGTGCTACACTTGAGCTAAACAACCCCCAAACGTTACTATATATATATATATATATATATATATATATATATATATATATATATATATATATATATATATATATAATATATATATATATATATAATATATATCCTACGTTTAATTATATTTGATTAAAGAGTAATTGGTTAGAGAAAATTCTATGAATTCATAGTTCATAGGATTTAAGGCTCTTAATATATGCAATTTATACAGTTCATTTCTATCGCTTAAAATATTTTTCCCATTACGGGCGTGAGTGGGGCCGCTTATCTAAGATTTGCCTAAGGCCTCACAAAGCCTAGAGCCGCCTCTGCAGGGCTTTTTTTAGAGAATAGGTGCAGGAACTCCTCCCTTCTAAATCACCCTTCGTTTCTACCCCCTACATACCTCTGATCATCATACCTTGGCTCCACCCCTACCCACCTCCCAGTAGTGCCCCTTTTATAGAATACAGAACCAATTATCATTTTCTGCTACTAAGTAATTTGTATGGCATTTGTTAATGAAAACAAGAAAGCCTGTAAAATAGATCTCCCATAGTGAGCAAAAATAGACCCCACCCCAGCAACAATAGACTTCCCCCCCCCAGCAACAATGGACCCCTAGCAGCAACAAAAAATCTCCCAGCAGCCAGCATCAATAGAGCCTCCAACAGCCAGCAACAATAGACCTTTCCGTCAACAGTAGATCCCTCCCAGCAACATAAGACCCCCACCGACAATAGACCTACCCAGCAACAATAGACCCCCCACGCAAAAATAGATCCCCACCAGTGACAATAGATCCATTAACAGCCAGCAACAATAGACCTACCAGCACACCCCAGTACCCCTTTGCCATTACATACATTCAGTGCTGGAGGTGCCGGAACTGTGTTTCCCGCATTCCCGCTGAAAAAAAGCCCTGACTAAAACACTTCAGAAGATTCTAAGACATTTTTATGCATCTTGTTGTAGGCTCCGTTTACATCTTGGCATTCCGGATCGCGGGCAGAATCGCCACGATTCTGTCCATGATCCAGGATGCCAAGATGTGAATGGAGCCTAAATGGATTGTAATGGCATTATTGCATAGCTCACTCAGGTACAGGTACCACAAAGAACCTCCTGACATCCATTCATCATGTCCTCTGCAGTTTTAAATCATTGCAGTGCAAGTAGTTGTCAGGCTTTCTTGCTGCCATCTGCATTATATGCTGATCTTTTTCAGACATTCAGTAAATGTCAGGCAGGAGGAGGAGCGGAGAATGCCTGCAGCTCCAGCAAACAGACAGGGTGAAAGGGAAGGGAAGACAGATGATGCCTAGGACCAAAATGAAAACACAACACACACAAATCAGACCCATGTCCCCCCCCCCCCCTGACTGGTAGTTAGGGATAAAAGATTAAGCAGCATTGTCTTCCACTGAGCAGGAGGATGCCTGAGATTGATCCTATTCTGTATCTATTTAACTGTGCTTATTGTGTTTTTTTTCCTTTGTGTTCTGGAGAAGCTATGGGGTAAGTATATATTGAATGGAATGTGACATGTCATTAAGGAAACTTTCCATCTCAGATTTACTTTAAACTCAAACTGTTGTTTTTTTTTCAGTTTTGGAATATGTCAGAAAGAGTTGGGGCCTATTTACACTTGTCTGTTTTGGTGCAGCATGTAAATGCATTTCAAGTAGAAATCCCAATATTTCCTATGGTTCACATCCATGCGTTGCAGTTTAGTGTGAAAAACAAAGGAAAACACGTTGGACCCATTCATACTTAGGCAGGCCATACACAGTGCAAATTTCTTTCCTGACACCATGGGGTGACAGGGGAATCCCTCCTGCCGAGTAATTGTCTGCTCCCGGCGGGAGAAGACAGTGATTATCGCTAGCAGCTATAGCAGTTGCTAGGGATAATCGCAAGATAATCCGGCATGCTGGTTGTATCCAAGTTGGTCATACATCCTGCCCATTAATGGTTTGCATCTTGATTCGAACTGTGTATGGCTGGCCTTACACATGTGCATTACCATACACACTGCATGCACATGAAAGAGAGTAAATCCAGCCTTAGGGTTCCTTGGACTGTATTGATCTGCATCGAGGTAGGCTCAGCACAAGAGCACACCGTATAGGTGCCCTGAAGGGTGCTGCATTTCTTAATTTTTACACAGCTCAGCATACCTCATTGCATGTCACCGCAGCATGTTGCAACGTGCATATCATTGAATGAAATCTTATTTTGTGACATTTAAAAGTTAAAAAAAAAAAAAAAAAAAAAAAGGAAAGAGGTAAACATTTACAACCTGCACCCGCTATAAAAGAGTGAATAAGCCATGTTCATGTTCCCATCTTTTTTGCTGTCTGATGCTCATGTTCCCATCTTTATTGCTTTCTGTGAACCATTCAGATTATTTCTGTCCTTTGACATCTACATATATACCCATTTTGCAATTTTTCATGGAAGGAAGATGCAACTCCCCCCACCTCCACAATGTAGCGTTTGATGTCTGAGTGGCCACTTGTCAGTCTGTGCACTGCCACATGGGGTTGGGAGAAGTGTGTGCAGCTTGTGTACAATTTGATTAAGTTGCTCTTCACTTAATGCTTATATTATATAGGCTTATATAGGGCTATATTACATGTAATATTTTTCTTCATTAATAATTATTTATATTGCTGGTATTTACAGGTATTTTTTACTTATTCCAATAATGATGCTGTGGTGGATTAGGTAAAATGCATATTTTTTGGCCTTTAGAGAAAAACTTTCCAACCTGTTAGAAACGCGAACACGGGATAGACTGCGATATGTTTCCCATAAATTTTACGAGTTCGGAAATAAAAGCGGTAAACTACTAGCTAGGGCCCTCAAACGACAACGCACATCAGGCAACATCCATAAACTCCAAACCACCTCGGGTTCCCAAACCGTATTGTCCTCCAAAATTGCAGACACCTTTCGGAAATATTATGCCCAACTTTAGCAACTTCCTGCCACACTCGCCGGTCATACGCCCTCACAGAAAATGGAATGTATTTCACAATATCTAGAAGAAGCACTAACTTCTACATATCTAGAAGAGGCACCTTCCTACATATTTGGTGGGAGTGCCCGAGGCTTCGCTCTTCTGGCAGGATATCAGGGCCCAGATAAAATCTTGGATATAGATCTGCAGGATTCCCCATTGGAGTTCTTACTGCACGTGCCATCCACCCCTCTAAGCCTTTACTGTAAATCAATTCTCCCACACCTCTTAAATGCTGCCCGGCACCTGATTCCTATACATTGGAAGTCGGCCCGCGTTCCGGGGCGACCCGATTGGGTGCGATTGCTAAATTCTAGTATGGCAGCGGAGGAATGGATGGCGAAGTGCAGGGACAGGTATGATCAATTCTACGCTATATGGGCCACTTGGATACATTATATGTCTAATATGGCAATGTCACCATCTTCTGCCACCCCCAGGCAGGCAGTTTGAAGAATGATGGCACACAATTATTTTCTTGAAGGATGAGACCCACGCACTTCATAACCCTAGGTTTTCTATCTCAGTTAATGATTTACACTTAATGCTGTCGTGCTGCTTGACTGTTTATCTTGCTCTTGGTTCTTGGGTATGCCCATTCCCCTTCTCCCCTTCCCCCACCTTCTCATTCTGGGTTATATTGGGTGTAGTAAGCGTGATGTTACACCCTAGACATGAGTATGTAATCCTGTTAAAAAACTCACAAGCCCCCCGATGGCGTACGTACAACCGAATCCCCTTCCTTGTCCCCATATATGCCCCTTAAGCACTTATTGTCTTGTCTCCGTCTTGTTTTGTTGCAGTCTGTTTTTCTTTTCTTTTTTTTTCTTTTTCAATGTATGTTATTTTGAAAATATAAAATAAAGATTATACAAAAAAAATGCATATTTCTCTATGTATATAAAATGCCAATTTTCTATTTCTAGCTTTTATACTAACAAAGTCTATATTTTTCTATATATTAAAAGTGCTTTATTAATTCCTTGCTCAAAATGGCCGCTAGCAGCACCCCCTCCCATCAAAAGAAGAATGTGTAACTAAGATGGCGCCTCCGTTCAGGACTACACCCAAAATGATGACATCTAGGTTCTGGAGGAAGTTCACCTTACATGGACATAGCCAATTAGAGACTACTACCCTGTTTCCCCGAAAATAAGACCTAGCGTGATTGTCGGTGATGGCTGCAAAATAAGCCATACCCCCCAAATAAGCCCTAGTTAAAGTCCTTGTAGGTCTTATTTTCAGGGTAGGGCTTATTTTCGGGGAAACAGGGTAGGGCTTATTTGGGGGGTAGGGCTTATATTGCAGTGATCACGACAATCATGCTAGGTCTTATTTTCGGGGAAGCAGGGTAGTATCTAGATAACGCTGTGCTAACAATGTACTCCCACACAGCACAAGTTGCTCATATATATAAAACCCCATGTAACCAGGAAGAATAAAGAATTATCACGTATCTGAACACAGGCTCAGTGTGGTATTTCATTGTGCATGCACTCGGATTAAAATAGACCTAATTAGGACGGGAACAGATACTCACCAGACGATTGGTCTGATCCATTTCAGCTGGCGCCCAAACGTGGGGCCCCCGGGTTGTGAACCAACGGACAGCCGATCGCAAGGACGCCGAGGTGGATCAACGCTGGAGACTGATCACCTCCAGAGTACGGTAAGACATACTTTTCAGTACCTTACCAGTAGGTCATCCATCTCCGTTGTTGGTCTATCTCTGTGTCTGATGTGGCTGCCGGCGTTCACCAAAGACAGGTAATTGCTTGCCCGGGGTCTAATTTGTATCGAACCTGTACTTGAGCATCTGTTGCCCGGTTTGTGTCTGTGTATCTATGTGTCGGTTGTCAGAGAGAGGGAGAGATCGGGAGAGTGGGTTGGTGCACAGAGGGAATAATTGGACACGGTAACTCTCCTGCCAGTGGCAGCGCGGTGTGCGCATTATGGAGGCAGGGTGTCGGTTTGCGTGTCACAGGTGACAGCGCGGTTTGCACGTCACGGGCGGTGGCAGCGCGGTGATTCTGTGAAATCCGCTCCTGAGCATCTCTCTCCTCCTGTGGCACTGATTAGTATGTCGTGTCATGTCATAAATGTGTATGTGGATTAATGTTTGGTATTCATGAGGGTGGCTGAGGTCTGTTGAGAGTAAAAGAATTAGGATATGGCCAGGAACTGTTAGGACTCTACCCTCTGAAACCTGAGGTCTTAGTCTTCCGCCTTAACATCCATTACCCAGTCAAAGAGGGTATAGGAAAGTCGATACAGCAGATAGAAATAGGTGCTGAGCAGGAAGGGCACGGTATCGAGAGGTGCCCCTGTCACCAAGAACAGCCAGAAGAGTGTGAGGGGGCAGAGAAAGACCGGGTAAGAAACCTGGGATTTTTGCTGGGAGGGCCATGGAAGAGGAGAGATGGAACAGGAACTAGTTAAATCAGAGAAGGGGGTTTCAGCTTGTGACCTGGTGGCAGAAAAAGAGGGGGTGGAGCATGTGAAGAAATTGGGAAAATTGGCAAAAGTATGTGGGATGACTGCGAGTGGAGGCCGGCTACAGCCGGAGGAATGGCGGAGAATAATGAAAGAAAAGAGAGGCATTCTGTTGGATAACAATTTACTGAAAACTGCTGAAGCCTGGTATAATGTGGCAAAGGCCATCCACAGAGAACAATGGATAGAGCAGGAGGTGCAGCAGGGAAAACTGACGGTGTATGTGTATCATCAATGCATCGACAAGAATGAACCGTTATGTGTGCTGACTGACAATAACAAGCCACCGCTCTATGATAACTGTAACACCTGTCACTCCACTGAGCCCCGCCTGCCATCACACGGCCCGTTACTGCCCTTACTTCCACCCACAGCCCAACACACCCCCTTCCGGCGGCCATCTTAGTACACCCAGTCAAGATGCCGGAAGACTTCCTATGACTCCTTCCGGCGGCCATCTTAGTCCACCCAATCAACATGCCGGAAGACTCATTGTGACTCCTTCCAGTGGCCATCTTAGTACACCCAGTCAAGATGCCAGAAGACTCCCTATGACTCCTTCCATCTTGGTACACCTGGTCAGAGTACCAGAAGGCCTACAGGCCCTATAACCTCCATCTACCCGGTTATAAGGGCGGACGGTACCTTCTACATGTCTCCCCTACCGACTGGAATTCCTGACATGCCCAACCTAGTAGGACCGTATGCCATCGCTCCAACAGTTGGAGTTCCGGCCTTTCCCCATACAACGGCAAGGCCAGATGTGAGTTTACATTCATACCAACATCCCCCGACGTCCATACCGGGCACTTCCCTATCCTCTTCACAGGATGAGGAGTTGATTACTTGGAACCCCTCTCCACACACCCCAATGCCACGGGCAATGCCAGTAGTTCCTAGGCCAGTGGCCGATGCACCTGTGATGTATGTCACGTTCACTCCATCCCAAGCATCCACCCTGGTGACCACTCTGCCAGATCCAGAAAAATATACCATGCCCTTTTACCGTAGGTTGACCCAGATCCAAAAAACCTACTCGGCAGCATGGAGAGATCTAGTCGGTTTATGTGAAATAAAAGCTGGAGACACTTACTGGCCCATCATGGAGAAAAATCCCCATGATGCAAGGATTGTCGATGACAAATACCTTTACTTCTGGTGTGGAATTCTGTGAGCAGCTGCGCAAGTGGGCAAGGGACAGACTGGCCGACAAAGCCACAAGTATCCAAGATGTTACTCAAGACAAAACTGGGTCAGTAGAAAAGTATTACACCAGACTGTTACAAGTTTTTTCAGATTTGAGATTCACCACCCATAACAAGGCACACAGTCAGATGCTGTCTTCAGCCTTCGTGACAGGCCTCAAGGAGTCAATCCTAAAAGGCCTCACCATGGCCCGACCGGAGCACCGTGTGCTGCCCCTAGACACCCTCCTTTTGGTAGCAAAGGGTCTGGAATCTTCTCAGACCACCAAGAAAACCACACCACTTATGGTTGCGGGGACTACCCCATACACACCGAGGCCACCTCCAACGTGTTTCAACTGTGGAAATCCTGGACATTACAAAAGGGACTGTAAAGCGCCCAGACGCCCTAGGCAATTTCCCCCACCAGGGAACCCAGATGCACAAAATCAATATCCTCAACAACTGTACCAACATCAGCGGCAACAAGATCAAAACCCTGGACGTCCCACTTCGAAACACCTGAATCTCCTATGCTAATAATTGGGCAAGCCTGTGTCACTCACCCCTTTCATGGCAACCTCTTCAAAGAACTCAGAAGGCCCGTTAGCGAGGGTGACCCTACCCATTGAGGGACATCCAACCACTTTCTTAATCGACACAGGTGCAGCCAGAAGCGTGATTAAAAAAGAGGATTTACCTGACCACTCCTACCTTTCCGATATTGACATATCTTGTGTGGGTGTAGATGGAACTCCCAGAACTAACCCATTGACCCGCCCCCTACAAATTGGAAAGTACCCAGACCTTCTGGCTCGATTCATTGTCTCTTCCACCTGGCAACTCAATCTCTTGGGAGCAGATGTACTGTCCAGACTTCAGGCTTCCATTGTCTTCTCTGAAGATGGATCTGTTACTGTCTTTTCTCCACTGGGCATTAAGGACACTTCTGCACTGTGTTCCATCCATCTGCTATAGAAGAATCACCTATTACTGCAATTCCACCGGATGTGATGGACAGAATTCCATATTGTCTATGGTCCACAGGAGCTGAGGATGTAGAACACTTAAAGGTGCCACCAGTCATGGTGCAGTTGAAACCTGAGCTCCCCTGCCCCAGAAACCACAATACCCTCTAAAGTTAGCCCAATCTGCAGCTATTTGAAAGCATGTCAAGGCCCTCATGTCAAATGGAGCCCTGATATCCTGTATATCTCCATGCAACACACCTCTGTTCCCTGTGAAGAAGAGTACCCCTAAGGGAGAACCAGACAAGTACAGAATGGTGCAGGACCTCCGAGCAGTTAATGAAGCTACAGTCTTTGACACACCAATTGTCCCAAACCCTCACACTCCACTTGTGGGGGTGCCTCCAACAGCAACATACTTCACAGTAGTGAACCTTGCAAACGCATTCCTCAGTGTCCCCCTTCACCCCTCCTGCTGGTACCTTTTTGCATTTACTCACAAAAAGCAACTATATACCTGGACAGTTATGCCACAAGGGGCACATAACTCTCCAAGCCAGTTTGCAAAAGCTATGGCTACCATCCTTGGCACATGGCAAAAGGATCACCCGGAAGTAATTCTCCTCCAATATGTTGATGACCTTCTCCTCTGCGCAGATGACTTACCCACTGCTGAAGTCACCTCAGAAAGCCTGCTGTGCTATCTTTCCAACCAGAGTTGCAAAGCCTCAAAACCCAAATTGCAGTGATGCTCAACATCGTCATTTTCCTTGGACACTGTCTGTCCCACGGAACAAGACAACTAACAAGAGACAGAGTGAAAGCAGTCTCAAACATTCCACTGCCACGAGGCCAGAAGCCCCTTCATGCCTTCCTCAGGCTGATCTGCTATTGTAGAGCATGGATTCTGGAAGCCTCCTTATTGTTGCAACCCCTATATAAAGCCTTGAAGTCTGACCCCTTCCAAATGTCCTAAGGGTCAATATCCAACTTCGAGTCCCTCAAACAAGCCATTTCATCAGCTCCGGCTTTAGGGCTCCCAGAATACGACTACGAAAAAATGTTCAAACTCTTTGTATCCAAACGTCTGGGACATGCTGCAGATGTACTCACCCAATCACACGGCAACCGCCTACGCCCCATAGGATATTATTCTTGTCGGCTGGATGTGGTAGCAAGAGGAGGTCCATCGTGTCTGCAAGCTGTCTTTGCTGCACAAGCCCTGCTTGACAAAATCTCGGACATTTCCTCATTCTGCTTGCTCCCCATGACATTGCTGCCATACTCAACCAGATCAAGCCAAAACATCTGTCCACTGCCAGACATTTGAGACTCCAATGCTCCCTCCTTCTACCAGAAAACATTACTCTATTACGTTGTCAAACACTGAACCCTTCCAACCTTCTTTCACTTCCCAAGGGGGGAATAGAGGAGGAGTAGCTGAGTCCTGACTCATCACCCCATGACTGGTTTGAAAAAATGCGGCTGGAAACCACACATCTCCCCACCGTGAATGAAATACCCCTGCAGAATCCAGGCCTAACACTTGATGGCTCCCGATTTGCTGATGAACGAGGAAAATACCACACAGGATATGTGGTCACCACTGAAAACACTGTTCTACAAGCTGAAGCCTTACCACCAGTGATGTCTGCACAGGAGGCAGAGCTGCAAGCACTCAATACAGCATGTAAACTGGCAGAGGGAAAAAGAACCAACATTTATACAGACTCAAGATACGCTTTTGGCGTTGCCCATCACTTTGGTGTTATCTGGAAGGCCAGAGGATTCCTGAGAGCTGCAGGAACACCTGTGAAATACAGTAAAGCTATCAAAGGCCTGATGGACGTCTTACTTCTCCCAACCCAAGTGGCTATTCTGAAAGTAAAAGCACATGGCAAACTGGACTCGAAGGAAGCCAGAGGCAATCACCTAGCCAATTCAACTGCCAAACAGGCAGCCAGCAGTCCACGGGGAGCGGAAAGCAGGGTGGTAGAAGAAGACCACCCTGTGCTTGCCCTACAGACTCTTCCAGTGGACAGAGTTTATCTGAAAGAACTACAGAAAGCAGCAAGTCCAAATGAGAAGGAAAGCTGGAAGCGGAGGGGAGCAACCCTCAGGGATGGACTATTCGAGTGCAACAAGAAACCTTGCTTGCCCAGAAATATGTACCCGGCTGTGGTACAATTATCACATGGAGCTACCCATCTGTCAAAGACTCTTATGAATTCCCTCATCAACAAATACTATGTAGCACCAGGAATCACTCCACTGACTAGCAACTTCTGTAAGTCATGCACCATTTGTGCAAAGTGTAACCCGGGACACACAGAGAAGACGCCACAGAAACACCTGGCAAAGCCCTTGTACCCTTTCCAGCAGATACAAATTGACCACATCCAAATGCCAAAGAATGGACAATTTGAGTTTGCCTTAGTAGTGATAAATATGTTCTCCGGGTGGCCAGAGGTCTACCCTGTAACCAACATGACCGCTAAAACGACTGCTAAGAAACTCCTCACTGAGGTGGTATGTAGGTACGGGGTCCCAGAAGGGATAGAGAGTGACCAAGGACCTGCCTTTACAGCATCAATAACCAAAGAAGTCTGGGCTGCACTGGGAGCTTAGCGTTTCACATACCCTACCACCCCCAGAGTAGTGGGAAGGTAGAAAGAATGAATGGCACCTTGAAAACCCGAATGCTCAAAATGGCCCGCGAGACTGGTATGAGCTGGCCGGACAGTCTGCCCATTGCCCTGTTCAGCATCAGATACACACCAAGGGGAGAACACTCCCTATCCACTTACGAGATTTTGCTTGGTTCAACCCCTAGACTTGGGTGTCATTTTCCACAACAGTTACAACTGCAGTCTGATGTGTTGACTAACTATATAACCACATTATCACGAGAATTAACCCGAATACATGCCCAGGTGTTTTCTTCCATACCAGATCCTGAATTAGATACAGGAACACACCAACTGCTGCCTGGAGATTGGGTGCTGGTAAAGAAATTTGTGAGAAAACCCTCCCTTGAACCAAGATATGATGGTCCGTTCCAAGTTCTGCTGAGCACTGCCACTTCTGTCAAGTTGGTGGGAAAAAAACACTTGGATACACGCTTCTCCCTGCAAGAAGGTTCCAACCCCTGAAGACGAGTCCCAGCCTACACCATGATGACAGTGCTACATATGCTTTTTCTGTTAAGCCTAACAGGGGCTCAGCAAGTAGCCATTACCAAGAAAGGCGACTTGGTTACATTTTGGTATAACTCATCCAACACGCATGTGGCCGCCTTCACATTTGATTACTGTATTATAGTCCCCCAGTTGCTTGGCAGTGTAATTTATACCAAAACACTCCCAATTCCCAATTCTAGATCCACATATATATGTGTCACAGACACTCATTGGGGTCAGAATTGTGACTACTGGGGATCTGTGGGATGGAACACAGGGACAGATTGGGGGGTCACAGAGTGCTCTTAACAAAAAGATAAAAAATGGGAAATCCCTAAGCAGTAGGTAGACTCTGTTGAAAACAGCCACATGCTTAAATAATGGAAGGACAGGACACAACATGAAATTCACCCTAACCATAGAGAACCCCAGTCCCACTGATGCACGGATGTATGTCTTGGGGACATGGGCGGCAGGGGGAACAACAGGAGCAACAGGAAAATTCCAACTTAAAGACATGTATAATTCATCAGACTGGCAACCCCCTCAGCTGGTAGTCAACCCTCTTAGACCCCAAATCCGTACCCTAGATGTCATGGTAGCGATGGCAAATCCCACCTCTAAGGACACCATGGCTGCAGAGACTGGTTTCTCTGACACCAATCTGTGGTTAGAATGGATGAAGTATAGCGCAGACAAACACAAGACCAACCATGGGCATCCGCAGCATAGGGCAAGGGGGGGGCAATTGCCCCCGCTGGAATCGTAAGAGGGTAGAGGTCGACCGATATATCGGAGAAGGGAGGAGGAACGTGGGGTTCCTCCTCCCTTCTCCACACGCTGTTGGCAGAGCAGCGCCGCGATGTGTGAAACTGTATGGAGAGAGAGAGGAGCTGTCAAAATTGAGGTTGGATGTCGGGGGTGGGCGGGACCCAGCTATCCAACACCAGCCAATGGGATCGGATCTGGGTGGGCTGCTATGTGTATTTGGCCCCGCGCCTTTCTTAAACAGCCCAATCATTGCCTGGATAGCTGTTGGGTCTCGACCCACCCCGGGTCCCGCCCACCTCTGACATCTCGCTGAATTTGTCAGCTCCCCTCTCTCTCCATATAGTTTCACACAGTTACACTATCGGCTGTGAAACCTGCCATTGCCATCCAGTGCCACCTGCCAGTGCCATCTGTCAATGCCAACCAGTGCCTGCCAGTGCCATCTGCCAATGCCAACTAGTGCCACATGCCAACCAGTGCCACCTGCCAGTGCCAATCAGTGCCTGCCAGTGCCACCTGCCAGTGCTAATCAGTGCCACCTGCCAGTTCCAACCAGTGCCACCTGTCAGTGCCAACTAGTGCCATCCAGTGCAAATTAGTGCCACCTGCCAGTGCCAATTAGTGCCACCTGCCGATCAGTGCCAACCAGTGCCACTTGCCAGTGCCACCTGTCAGTGCCACCTGCCAGTGCCAATCGGTGCCACCTGTCAGTGCCTGCCAGTGCCAGCTGCCAAAAAAAAAAATCAGCCTAAAATATCGGCCGCAAAATCGGCATCATATATCGGCCAGAGAAAAACCCATATCGGTCGACCTCTATAAGAAGGTGTTGAAGAGTGAAGACAGTTGCCCTGTGTAACGCAATGGCCGCCGTGGCCGCCGTGGACTTTTTTTTCTATGTCTGCTGGCCTGGGGCTGTTCTCAGTCTGTTCCGACTTATCATAGATTGATACAGACATCCGTCCCTTCGGGACGACATCTTGGCTATTCCGGAATGTGATTGGCTGCCTCAGCCTGCCTGTGTAGCGTCTCTATGCCAATCCGGCCGGCTCCTCCCACAGGTGCATGCAGTGGCCGAGAGAGAATACGCTGCCAGTGCTATTGCATCACTGAAGAACCACAGGTAACAGCACTGCAGTGCCACTGTGCCAGTTAGGAGGAGAATATATATATATATATATATATATATATATATATATATATATATATATATATATATTGCTTGGAAAGTTAGACAGCTGAGCTATTGCTGGAAAAATATATTTGTGTTGTATGTTATAATATTTTCTTCACTTTGTATGGAAGTTACTCAGTCTCTCAGGCATACCAGTCCATGATGCCCATATAAATATAGCTTAGAGAATGTACATCTTTCTATATTGCAATGTATTACAATACATCTGTTGTGGCCATATTTTGATCTTGATGACACAACCTATACAGTATAGGCTCTTTTATAAAGATCAAAATATAGCCACAATAGATTTATTGCAATACATTGCAAATAGAAAGATGTACATTCTCTAGGCTATATTTATATGGGCATGGAGTGAGTGTAGCTGAATCATCTGACCGCATTATCGGTAAAGCGCCGCTAGTTTTAGCGGCGCGTTACCATCACTTTAGTGGCGCTATTCAACTGCTATCGGGGTGCTTTTAACCCCCGCTAGTGGTCGAAGAAAGGGTTAAATGCGATTGTGTATCGCTGCTGCCGAAGCGCCCCCCCCCCCCCGAAAAAAGTTCTGCGGACGCCCATGAGACCAACTGCTATGTTTGTGGTAGTTGCTAGGCCACACCTGGATACTTTTCCACTGTTGATCCCTGAAGAAAGTGAGAAGTGCTTCCTTAACCAGTTCACTAATACAACAAAAAACCACTCATCATGTGAAAGGTGGAAAAAGGATTACCCCTTAGTTACCAAAACCCCAAGGCCAAGCGAAGGCATCACCATTTACCCAGGGAACTATTGCTATCACTCAAATTATCAAGTAAAGGGGAGGTTCCTGGGTAATTTCACAGAAGGTTACTGCTCTACCTACAGTAATGTTCCAGGAAGGCAGGTACGGAACCAGGTCCAGTCCTTCAGCGATGTGTACTGGATCTGTGGGGATCTTAAAATTAGGACAAGGCTAGAAGGGAACTGGAACGGAGAGTGTGCCCTGGCAAAGGTTATTATGCCTCTCTACATTCTCCCATATGACCCATCATCCCCACACCCTGAACCGCCACCCAACCGTAGGAGAAAGAGGAGTGCTCCTGAGGGAAGTTTTGACCCACATGTGTATATAGATGCCATAGGGGTCCCAAGGGGGGTCCCGGATAAGTTTAAAGCCCGAGACCAAGTAAAGGCAGGTTTTGAGTCTCTCAGCAGCGGTTTGTGAAATACACCAGAGATGCCCTACAGGGGATTGCTGACCAATTAGCCCCCACATCTTACATGACATTTCAGAATAGGATGGCCTTGGACATGGTTTTAGTGGAGAAGGGGGGTGTTTGTAAAATGATAGAAGGTACAGGGACATTCTGTACATACATCCCTGACAACAGTGGTCCAAATGGTAAGGTCACCCTGGGCATAAAAAAGTTGGAAAGCCTATCAGTAGAACTGAAGAAGAATTCAGGTATCTCAGACCCATGGAACCAATATTTTAGTTGGATGAGCGGTTGGAAAAATATTTTAGCCAAATAAGTATAGCTGTTTTCATCTTGATCATCCTCGCTCTGATGGTTTGTTGCATTTTACCTTGTCTGAAGAAGGTATTGCAGAAAACTGTGGAAAATAGCACCCCAACCTTCTTGAACCAAGAAGGAGGAGATTTTGATGGGGCAGATGAGAAACCCTACACTCCATTGCAGTCCCTCCCTGTGAAGTACAATGCCATTAGGGACAGCATCTGACTTACTTATGTGTAAAGTCTGTGGCAAGGGGGGGTGATGGAAAAGCCATCACCCATCTGACGTGCAGCACAAAAGATTTCCAAGGTACATACGGACAGATGAGTTAGGACGATTAGGGACAGTTGAAAATAGTCATTTTAAGGGGGGACTGTGATGGATTAGGTAAAATGCATATTTCTCTATGTATATAAAATGCCCATTTTCTATTTCTAGCTTTTATACTAACAAAGTCTATATTTTTCTGTATATTAAAAGTGCTTTATTAATTCCTTGCTCAAAATGGCCGCTAGTAGCACTCCCTCCCATCGAAAGAAGAATGTGTAACTAAGATGGCGCCTCCATTCAGGACTACACTCAAAATGATGACATCTAGGTTCTGGAGGAAGTTCACCTTACATGGAAATAGCCAATCAGAGACTACTAGTATCTATAACGCTGTGCTAACTATGTATGCCCACACAGCACAAGTCGCTCACATATATAAAACCCCATGTAACCAGGAAGAATAAAGAATTATCACGTATCTGAACACAGAATCAGTGTGGTATTTCATTGTGCATGCACTCTGATTAAAATAGACGTAATTAGGACGGAGACAGATATTTACCAGATGATTGGTCTGATCCATTTCAATGCAATGGGGTGGAATTACGCAAGAAAAATAAGAAAAACTGCATATTTGCTTGCACATGATCGGATGATGGAAGTTAGCAGAGCTTACCCTCATTTATTAAGGACTGGAGCAACTGCACTTGCAAAGTGCACAGTCTATCTGCCTTTAGTACATCCACCCCAGAAAATAGTAACATTTATATTTTAAAAATTTTGCTTTATTCATTGTTAATTTTGGTTGACTAAAATATTTTCATTGACTAAATTAACACTATTTTAGTCAACTAAAATATGACTAAAACAATTCAGATTACTAAAATACGTCTAATACTAAAATGGCATTTTAGTCAAAAGACCAAAATACGACTAAAACTAATATGGCATTTTAGTCAAAAGACTATGACTAAAAATAAATTGAAATTAAACACTGCTTTTATTGGTGGGTAGTGTGGTCTGAAATGTAAATCGTAAGCTCTTTGAGGCAGAAGCCAGGGTATGAGTCTTGGTTTTAATGATTTTTTTTCAACTGGAAAGTAACACACTATAATGAGGTAACAGAATTCTATTTATCATGCACAAACTTTGAATATCAAAGAAGCATATACCATATATACTCAAGTATAAGTCGAGATTTTCAGCACTTTTTTTTGGGCTGAAAGTGTCCCCCTCGACTTATACTCGAGTCACCGCCGTCTGCCTACATGATCAGCGTGTCAGCGTGTTATATTACCATTCTGCGGCCATTCACTGTTCAAAAGCCACGCCTCCTCCTCGTCTGTGATAGGCAAAAAACTCCATTTCCCAGAAGTCAGTGTACAGCCTATCACGGACATTCTCTCATCCTCGTCCATGGTATGAGGATGATAGAATGTCCATGATAGGCTGACCGCTGACTGCTGGGAAATGGAGTGTTCTGCCTATCACGGACGAGAAGGAGGCGCGGCTTTTGAACAGTAGAATGGCCAAATGGTATTATCACACGCTAATCGGTGCAGAGCGGCACATGGAGGATGGAGATCGCCACACGGAGGCATGCACAGGACACAGGTAGGATGCACACATACACAGGGACACATGCACAGGACACAGGTAGGTGACACATGCACAGGACACATGCACACATACACAGAAACACATGCACAGGACACAGGGAGGTGACACATGCACAGGACACATGCACATATACACAGGACACATGCACAGGACACAGGGAGGTATACAGCTGCAGATGGGCATTGTTGACCCTCTTTTTCCACTTACAGTAGCTGCTGCATTTTCTCACCCTCGTCTTATACTCGGGTGAATACGTTTTTGCCAGCTTTTTGTGGTAAATTAGGGCCTTGACTTATACTCGAAACGACCTATACTCGAGTATATACGGTAACAAAAAAAAGCAACACAGCACAAAAATGTGCATTTATTCGAGCTTTGGTAAAGTGGATTTCAAAGTATGACCAAAGAACTCCAAGCCTGGAGCAGAGCATACCCTTGTGTTGCATTGCATTGCTTCAACACCGTTATACACGAAATCTTAAAGTGTTACTAAACCCACAACAGTAAAATCAGTCTGTATATGCAATAAAGCATGCTTGTTATACTCAATGTGGAACCTAAGGGGTTAGTCCTCTGCACATGTAAAAAGGCTGTTTGATCCTGTCTTTTCTGATTCTACCCTTCTTCCACAGTCCCCAATCCATCTGCTGATAGAACACAGCATTGTGAGCACTCTGCACATGTTCAGGTTGTTGTGTATTGCTAGAGAGTTTTTATTTTCTTGGAAGAGTGCATGTGCTCAGCAGAGGGCCAATTAGCACTGTCCAGACAGAGGATCAGGGGTCCTGCAGCCTCATAGGATAGTTAGAGTAGAATGAAAACTCCTCCTACAAGCTTTAACTAGACACTGATGGAAGTCACAATCTCTATATACTGCTGATGAGAAAAGATATTTAGCAGTTTGTATTTTTTTTAATCAGATAGTTTTTTATTAAATTTTCGATTATACAACAAAAACTCAAAAACACTCAAACCATATCGTCGTTTGTAGAGAAGAATATATACTCCCTATAAGTCCCCGTTTAGAGCGTTTTACATTTACCGCCAAGGTTAAAATTGGTGAAGGATTATATTTTAATAGGAAAGTCCATGCTTGACTCTGCAAAGCAAGCCATAGCTGTAAATATTGAAAAAATATTTTTTTAGGCAAATGGTACCTTTCTAACAATGTATCAAATGGTTGTAAAACCCCATTATTGAAAAGTTGACAAAGAAGATAAATACCAGCCCTCTTCCATAAATCAAAATTTTCAAGCCTCGCCACCTCAGGTAATTGCAGATTATTTCATATCTTATGTATTAAATTAATTGTAGGATAGCTATGTTTACTATAGAAATGATAAGCTACTATTAACTGCACCGGTGGATCTATAGGCAGTTGAGAAAATATAATTTTCTGTATGGGATCCTCACAGTCTACATCATTCCATCCATATAGTTGCCAAAGTTGGGATGCCAGATAATAAAATCTGGCATTAGGAACAGCCAAACCTTCTTCATCTTTAGGCAACTGCAAAATTTCCAGTCTAATCTGGGGATGTTTATCTCCCCAAATAAGATCTCTAAACAGTGTCTATTTGTCTAAAAAATTTCAGAGGAAGCCAAACCAGACAATTATGCAACAAATGTAATAATTGTGGCATCTATATCATCTTTATCACATTAGCTCTACTTATTATCCTCAAAGGCAGTTTACTCTAAATTTTCCCCATTTACTTAAACTGATTAAATAATGGAGTTAAATTCCTCTCCACATATGTATTCACTTATGATGTAACTTGTACACCCAAATATTTAAATGTAGAGACTACAGCAATTTGAGAAGCAGAAATTGGCAGATTGGTCACCAGATTGGTTACCGGGGTCCACAGGTAAAAGAACTGATTTATCCCAAATGATTCTAAAACCTGAGAAAGAGCCATAAGTGTTAATTAAAGACATCACTGCCTTTAGAGAGGATGATGTATCTCCCAAAAATAACAGTGTAACGTCAGCATATAATGCAATCTTATGCTCTCCTAAAGATCTACGAAACCCAACAATATTAGATGATTGATGGATATTAGATATTACGTTCGTCAGTCTAAGCCCGGGATCACACTATACCGGCTGCGGATCGCACAGGAGCGCTGTGCGTCCCTGTTCCTCGTTTCAGGGACGAATCAGGGCCAATTCTCTGCCTGAATTCGGCCCTGAAACTGAGCCAAAGACGCACAGCGTTTTTGTACAGTGCGCTCCGCAGCCGCCCCGGAGATATGTGAACCGGCTCCATAGGGAGCCAGTCACATTCTCCTACTATGCGAATTAGATGTGGGGAAACGCACATCTAATTCGCATAGAGTGAACCCGGGCTAATGGCTAACACTTTTGACAATAACTTCACATCTGATGTTAATAGTGATATTGGGCGATAGGATTCAGGATTATTAGGAGTTTTATCTGGTTTTATCAAAACTATAATAATTGCTTCATTCATAGAATGTGGGAGATGACCACATTCCGATTCTGTATTAACCACTTGCTTACTGGGCACTTAAACCCCTCTCCTATCGAGACCAATTTTCAGCTTTCAGCGCTGACGCACTTTGAATGACAATTGCGCTGTCATACAACACTGTACCCAAATGAAATTTTTATCATTTTTTCTCCACAAATAGAGCTTTCTTTTGGTGGTATTTGATCACCTCTGCAGTTTTTACTTTTTGTTAGAAAAAATTAAAAATTTTTATTTTTTATTTTTTAAAATTTTTATTTTTTTATATTTTGTTATAAAAAATTTAAAACAGGTCATTTTTCTCCTTCCTTGATGTACGCTGATGAGGCGGCAGTGATGGGCACTGATAGGCGGCAGTGATGGGCACTGATGGGTGTCAGTGATGGGCACTGATGGGTGGCAGTGATAGGCAGCACTGCTAGGTGGCACTGATTGGCACTACAGGTGGGCATTGATAGCTGGCACTTGTGGGCATTGATAGGTGGCACTTGTGGGCATTATTAGGTGGCACTGTGGGCACTGTTAGGTGGCACTGTGGACACCGTTAGGAGGCACTATTAGGTGACACTGATGAGGCAGATGTGCCTCTTCCACTTCGGGACCGATGTTCCTCACATCCGAGCCGGTGATCGGCTTTTTTTCCTACTCACGCTGTCAGCGTGAGTAGAAAAAAAAACGATTACCGATCTTTTGTTTACATCATGTGATCAGCTGTCTTTGGCTGACAGCTGATCACATGGTAAGGGGCCGGGACCGGCCCCTTACTTGGATCGGGGATCATTCGAGTCTCAGTGACTCGGTGATCACAGCGCGCTTAGCGCGCGCCCTGCAGGGCGCGTGCACAGGGGAGGCCGTCATATGACGGCCTCCCGGGAATTCAGGTCCGCGCTGTGGCCGTCATTCTGCCATAGCACGGATGTGAAGTGGTTAAATACCTCTAATAATTTAACAACAACAGCAACAAATCAGCTCCATAAACCTTATAGACTTCCTCCGGTAGCCCATCGGCACCTGGGGCTTTATTATTAGGCAAGCTGGCAGAGGCAAATTGGAGTTCCTCCAATGTCAAAGGCCGATCCAACCTCTCTCTGTCAGCCACCGATAATTCTGTTAACGTGATAGAATTAAGAAATAATTGCAGTTCAGTTTCCCTATAGCAGCCCTCAAATCGCAGCCCCGTTGGAAGAGAGCATGGAGAAAGAGGAGAGCCACGGGGTCACTGAGCGGTATAGCACGCTGTTACAGCTTACATGAAATTGCCTCCGCTCTGCTCGCTGTCACACACAGCCCCGCCTCCTCCTAACCCTGTGCCTGTGATAGACAGAATGCGGGTCCAATGCTGGCATGTGTTCTCTATCACAGGCGCAGTATCAGGAGGAGGCGGGGCTGTGTGTGACGGCGAGCAGAGCGGAGGCAATTTCATGTAAGCTGTAACAGCGTGCTATTCGCGCTCTGTGATCCCATGGCTCTCCTCTTCCTCCAGTCATGATCCGGCCACCTTCTCTCTTCCTCCGCCCTGGCGAGGCTGCAATATTGGGCACAGTGAGTCTGCAATGGGGGCACGGTGAGGCTGCAATGTTGGCACAGTGAGGCTGCAAGGGGCATATTGAGGCTGAAATGTTGGGCACAGTGCGGTTGCAATGTTTGGCACAGTGATTCTGCAATGGGGGCACAGTGAGGCTGCAATATTGGGCATAGTGAGGCTGCAATGTTGGGCATGGTAAGGCTGCAATGTTGGGCATGGTGAGGCTGCAATGGGGGCACGGTGAGGCTGCAATATTGGGCACAGTGTGGCTGCAATGCTGGACACCATGAGGCTGCAATGTTGGCACAGTGAGGCTGCAAGGGGCACGGTGAGGCTGCAATGTTGGGCACAGTGAGGCTGAAATGTTGGCACAGTGAGGCTGCAATGTTGGCATAGTGAGGCTGCAAGGGGCACAGTGAGATTGCAATGGGGGCACAGTGAGGCTGCAATGTTGGGCTCTTTGAGGCTGCAATGTTGGGCATGGTGAGGCTGCAATGAGGGCTGGCACGATGAGGCTGCAATGAGGGCACGATGAGGCTGCAATGGGGGCACGGTGAGGCTGCAATGGGGGCATGGTGAGGCTGCAATGGTGGCCACGGTGAGGCTGCAATGATGGGCACGGTGAGGCTACAATGATGGGCATGGTGAGGCTGCAATGATGAGCACAGGTCACGCTGCAATGATGGGCACAGGTCACACTGCATTGATGGGCACAGGTGAGCCAGCATTGATGGGCACTGGTGAGGCTGTGCTGAGGGGAACTAATACAGTTGTTGTTAATATTTATTTTTGTATCTTAAGTCTGCATAAAACATTTAAGTGTAATTTCATGAGATAATTTATGAGGGCGTGATTAGGGGCAGAAATTGGGGCGGGGCAAGGTAGGGGTTGGGCGGGGCAACTGGTGGCGAGTAACCCTTGAGGCCTGGCTAGTAGCTCAGGACTTGAAATTTTGAACCCTGCCTATAGGATACTTTACTACTATACAGGTTTTTATAGAAATCAAAAAACACTGCTGAGATCTCCAAGGTAGTTTGTACAGTTTAGTTGGAGAGATCTGTAATTCTACTACTTGTGTCATTGGTTTCTGAGCTTTTACTATTGCTGCTAAAAGATGGCCCGTGTTTTTCTCATCCTCAAAATAAGATTACTGAAGGAAAAAACCTTTCTGTTCTGCTTTTTTACGAGAGACATCAGCATGGGAGATCAGATATAGTGAATGCAGGGTCCTGGGTTTGGTAACACTTTAAGAACACAGTTAATAGCCCTGCCTGATTCTGCCTATGCTCAATGCAACATTGCCCCACTTGCTTCTTATAGGTTTTAATGAACCCTACAAGCAGCACTTGACTCCTGACCAATTGTGTATCTGTAAAGGATGTGTTCAACTGACATGCTTTGCACTGCGCCCAACAAAACAGCATAGCACAAATGCAAGCTGCAAGACCACTGTTATCAGACCAAAATAACAAGTTCAACCACTTCAGCCCCAGAGGGTTTTACCCCCTTCATGAGCAAGTCATTTTTTGCAATACAGCACTGCGTTACTTTAACTGACAATTGCACGATCGTGCGATACTGTACCCACATAAAATTGATGTCCTTTTTTCCCACAAATAGAGCTTTCTTTTGGTGGTATTTGACCACCTCTGTGGTTTTTAATTTTTGCGCTATAAACAAAGAGTGACAATATTGAAAAAAATATATATTTTTTTTCTTTCTGCTATAAAACATATCAAATGTATTCATCAGTTTAGGCCAATATGTATTTTGCTACATATTTTTGGTGAAAAAAATTCCAATAAGCTTATATTGATTGGTTTGTGGAAAAGTTATAGCGTCTACAAACTATGGGATATTTTTATGGCATTTAGTTATTTATTTTACTAGTAATGGCAGCAATCAACACTTTCTAGCAGGACTGCAACATTGCAGCGGACAAATCGGACACCTAACGGACACTTTTGACACTTTTTTGGGGACCAGTGACAATATTACAGTGATCAGTGCTAAAAAAAAAAATCGCACTGTTATGCTGCGTACACACGGTCGGAATTTCCGACAACAAATTTTCAATGGGAGCCTGTTGTCGGAAATTCCGACCGTGTGTAGGCTCCATCGGACATTTTCCATCAGAATTTCCGACAGACAAAATTTGAGATCTGGATCTCAAATTTTCCGACAACAAAATCTGTTCTCATAAATTTCGATCGTGTGTACACAATTCCGACGCACAAAGTTCCACGCATGCTCTGAATCAATTACGAGACGGAAGCGCTCTGTCTGGTAAAACTAGCGTTCGTAATAGAGATAGCATATTCGTCACGCTGCAAATTTTTTAATCTTTGAATGCAGCGCATTCTCTTCTTATTTCTAATGCTAGAATAATGAAGTTGTTTTGCTGCTGATATTCACACAGTTCTGAAAAGAACGTATTCTTTATTATTTCTCGTGATCTCCTCAATATTTTGTTTTTGTTTTTCGTCAGATCGCCATAATAATTTTTTTAAATTTTTGTTTATAGTGGGGTTTTTTTTATCAAGATCTCCTGCTTTTTTTTGTTTTCTAGTGCTCTCCATAAAATTGTTTTTCGTTTTGTGTGTCAAGTTATTGCAAAACCATTATTATCTTGTATTTTTTTAACCTCAAGGAAGTTGGTTGGTGTTGGTGTCCCTTGTTAATTTGACATGGCATTTAGGAAATGTACCTGCCTACTTATAAACAAACTGTCCTTTTTTAAGTAAAACACATAGGCAAGTATTTGTGAACCCAAAATAGCCATTTATTATGGGTCATAATAAAATAAAGAGGAAGGCAACTCTGGAGAAACTGGTGAAATTGGCGAAGCCTTTGTACCCCAGGGCACACAGCAACTATTTTACAGCCAAAATTGGTAGCATGAGGAGTCCATATAATAGTGAGCCCAATCCCGTCCAGGACTCCAAGAGATCAGGAACAGCAGCAGATGGCATATATGTCCCCAGGCTGTGTTTATACAACAGCCTGCGTCTTTTATCAGACCAGACTGAACCCAGGCCAGCACACTCTTGTCTTCCTTCCACTCTTCCTTCCAGGCTTGCTTCCAGGCTGTGGTTTTGGAGTTGTGGCAGGAGGTGGAGGAGGAGGAGGATGGTCGTACTCACACAGGTGGGTTTTGTTTGTGAGTTGGCCCCTTAACCCCTTATTTAGCGTCAGATACATAATTTCCTCACAGATGAGGCGTTGACCCTCCTCCATTTCCTGCATTTTGCATGCAGCCATGGAGGCAAAGGCCTCTTGAAGAGTGGGGGTGGGTCTGAGGGCAGCATTTGCCTCCAAAATCAGCCCAAGTGCTGCCTACTCCACGTTAATACCCTTCCTGGGCCTTTTGGTTGGAAGGTGGAGGGGAGGGACCTGGGATTCGGTGAGGCTACTGGGCCAGGCCACCTCCTGGCTGCCACATTCCACAGACTCCTCCTGTCTGCCACATTCCACGCCCTCCTCCTGGCTGAGGCTTTCTTGTGTATGAAAAAGGGACATAGTTTTAGTTTTTTATTCATAAATCACTCACAATTTTCAATTAATGACTGTTGCAAATTGAATGTTAACAAATAAAAAAGACTATGATTCTGACCTCAGCATTTTTCATTCTTGTCCAAAACATTTTTGGCCACTACTGTCTATTGATATGTAAAACACTTTATTAAATCAACCATTAGTGATCAATAATAACAGCTAGTTAACATCATTAATTTTACGACAAGAAATTTGTAGAACAATGCTATACCTGGCTCAAGCTGGACTCCTCCACTTTTTCCTGGCTTTAAGGCCCAAGTTGAATTTACAGAAGCCTCAGCTGGGGTGGAAGGAAGCGTGGAAGGAAGAGTGGAAGGAAGGGTTGAGAGTGATTGCCTGACTTCAGTCTGGTCTGACAGAAAACGCAGTCTGTCATAGTACCACAGCCTGGGGACATAAATGGCATCTGCTGCTACTCCTGATCTCATGGAATCCTGGACCTTATTGCGCTCCCTATTATAAGTGCTCCTCAGCCCACCAATTTTTGCCTTCAAATATGGGATGGTTGCCATGGGGATCTGCAGCTTCACCAACTCCTGCAGTTTCTCCAGTGTTGCTTGCCTCTTTTGTTTATAATTATAATGTGGATGTTTCACCTGCCACAGACAGGGCAGCTCCCTGTACTTGTCTATGAATACGGTGAGGAAGTTGTGATCATTGAAGCCATCCATTTTCTCTGCAAGACACAACAAAAGACAAACCCTAATGTCAGGCTAAACTCTACTAATCTTGTCCCAATATAGGCCTCAATCTAGAAGTACTATAGGCAAATGATGCACCAAGTTAAACTTGTACCTACGTTAGAATGCTCTGCGCTTCCGCTACTCCTTCCTCCGCTAACAGATTGTACGTACAATGCATGCGTGTTACGCTTTATATACACTGCGCATGCCTGAAACTCCACCTGCCCCTGACGTTCTTTTAGTCTATTCCCCGCCCCTTGTCTTTCGGCGCAGTGGTAGAGCACATGGCGGAGAAAGAGCAAGTGCATTCAGACAGCAGCAGCGACGAAAGCCTGGAGCCACGAACGTCCAGATCCCGGAGGAGATTTAGGCCTCAAATATGTCCTTTATAGGGATGGTGGAGATGGTGGACATCTTGAAGAGGGTCGACTATGATGGGAAGCATAGACCTTACCCAAACCCAAATGTCAGAAAGGCCAAGATCATGGCTAAAGTTGTGAGAAGTCTGCACAGGAATTTTGGGGTACGGCGATCCAAGGATTAATTGAGGAAACCCTGGACCTTAAATTGAGGGAGCAGGATCAGTATGTTCATGTGTTCCTATTATTATTATTACATGCATGCTGCTCCATGTGCTTTTCTTTACTGTTGTACAGTTTAAAATGGCAACCTTCAGGTTCGTGGGCACAGTAATCATTCGTAGTAAACATTGTTCGTTCGCCCACTAATACAATGTTTTGGGCAGATCCAGGTTAACTACATTTGTTCAGGCCTATTTGTATTAAAAGAAGTTTATGACATTGTTGTCTATATGGGTTTGTAGTAGAATGAAATGCAAACTTGATTCAGTGTAAGGAGAGGACACTCAGCAGCTGTTTACACATCTGGACGCAGATGTGGGACACCAGAACAAACCTTTTAGCGTGTCCCACACAGGTGCTCCAGAGGATATTAGGGGTGTCTCCATGTGTGAAAATTGTTCAAAATAGGTAAGTATTCCAGCTTTATAAAGGGAAAAAAATAATGTCTTCAGCTTGGAACTACCAAAAATTGTACGACACTTCCAAGCAATGTTTCATATTACTATTTCTCGCCTAAAATATCTGTGTGCTAAGTATACCTTTTTTTTTATTCACATAGGGGAGAAAAGACTCAGGACATCTGAGGACACTAGGGACCCCCCACCTCCTAAAGAAAAGCAAATCCCCCACACCACAACCAGAAGATGTGGAGGAAGGAGAGGTTTATGAAGTGGGCAAAATAGTGACCACAACAGGTGAGTGTTTAAGACCACAGCTTCAGGTAATAGATGTTTGCCTGCATATTTCTAATATATGGTGTGTTTTTTTTTATTATAGGTGATGTGGTGATGTTGTGGAAGAAGAATCTCATTTCACAAGTGCAAGTGCACACGTCCCCATCGGGACGATCGTGTTGTGCAATCGTGATTTACAGAAGATCAAGGAAGACATCAATGATGTGGAAAAAGACTCAAAAACATCATTGATGTTTTAGGCAGAATCTAAAACACTCCAAAATTCTTCCAGTTTGTTTGTAATTTTATTATTTTAACACATTCTAAATATTTTTTAGAAAGCCAAACTTTGAAGATGCACACAGTGCATCAACGTGTGCTATCTGCCATCACGGGATATCTAGGTACACGTTTTGGGGGTGCAACCCCTTCCTCGCAAATAAAGTAGATGAGAGGAAGGGGCTGCACCCCCGAAACATGTCCATTGATCCCCCATGGTGGGAGCTAGCACATGTTGACATTAGGCATGGGATCAGGAGGGAAATCCCCATTTTGACTCTCAATTTGTGTACATCTTCAAAATTTGGCGTTCACAGGGGTGACATCACCCCTGTGAAAGGTGCAACATTGCACCTCTTTGTGTTGTGATCATGCAATAAACTAAACCGTCTGGACGCCACCCTGTGCTGATCCTGGGTGTGCTGGCAAGTATCTACATTGTGACTTGAACCAGTATCCAGCTGGTTGTTGCTGCAGCACCCAACCTTTAGAGCTTATATCAGGAAAGTTTGCGATGGGAATATTAAACATTACTTGTGATTGGATTCTACATCTGCACCCATGACAGCTCCCCCACCCTGGGGTTTTTCTCGTCTAATCGTGCCCATACATAGCGGGACACGACATCTACCAATCTTCTCTATCGATCATCCTCCCAGGAACACAGATGGAATCCGATGAAGCTACTTCTCAATCTGACAGGAAGATTGGCAACATATACAGTCAGGAAGAGATCGACACAATCCTCTTTCCCAGAGACGAGGGTAAAGCCTTTGGAATCGACACAGCCACCGATCTTTTTTGTGAAATCAAACGATTAAGGAAGAGACAGGTTGACCTTGAACTGCACGGCCAGATGCTTTCCAAGTATTACAGAACAAAAAAGATACCACGTGGTTTCCGCATTAAAAATCAGCCCACGATTGGCCGCCATAAACATGAGTTCTGTGAACGCTGGTGTGAAGTGGCCACCCAGAACTCACTTAACTTCATGCTGATTGTCATCGAAGAAGTTAAAATTCAGTTGTGTCAGGTCAACAGAGAGCTAACCACATTAGTACTATCAATCCAGGACAAAGACAAACAACCTGATACATTACAAAAAATTGACAGTGAAATCGCAACATATACAGCACGACAAAAAGAAGCCAAATGTAACAAGTTCAAATTGATCAACCAGGACTATCAGGAGGGAAGGGTATATCCCTGGCTCATGGGTTTCAGTCACCCAAGGCGCAGACTCTACACACGGCCCCCCGGTAGACCATTCAGGAAGGACCATGGTGCGACATCTGACAGCGATCGCCCCAGAGAATCCGTCGTCTGATAGCGACTCCGGCAAAACAGGAGGTGCCGAAGCCCCAGCAAGTGGATCTCAGATCCCCATTTTTCGGTTCCAAGAGAAGACAACGATCCAGGAGGGGCATCAAGGGGCCGTGGCATCCTGCCACCACGCACTACCCGTCGGAGCACGAGGCGTGCCCAGTGATTAATCTGTCGTCCAGATCTTTGGTGAACGGTGAGTTGCGACTTTTATCAAAAGGCCTTTCTTTCTGCCCTACTGCTAGATTCCAGAACTTTGACTTTGAGGTTGATATGTTTAAGTTTGAAAGAATGCTCAAAATTAAACATTTCCACACAGTACCAAAGCAATTTTCACAAGATCCGTTACACCATTCAAATTAAAAAGTACATTTTTTCCACAGGGACATTTCCGCTCTATTGACAGCTTTATACAAACGATCAAACAAGATGTGTGTAAAAATGTTTCCAATAAGACATACACCAACCTGAGCCCTGATGAGTTTATTGCACTTAGGACACTTAAAGAAGACAAAAGTATCATCATTAAACCCGATAATAAAGGTGGGACCATAGTGGTCGTGGACTACACTGACTACAGGGAAGGTATGACTGCCATGTCGACAGAAACAACAAGTTATGTTGCCCTTCACCAGAATCCCGTACCCAGTATTAGAAATGCATTAAACTCCCTGATTAACCTTGGGAAACTGAACAGCTGGTTATCTGACAATACCGCTGAATTTCTATACAATGAACACCCCCACTGTCCAGTCATTTATGGCCTACCAAAAATTCACAAAGGAACAAATCCTCTGAAATTTAGACCTATTGTGTCTGGTACAGGGTCAATCACCCAACCTCTGGCTCAGCTACTTGACCATCTTCTACAACCTTTGGTAAGAAAGCTACCAGCCTACATTAGGGATACAAATGACTTCCTAGAGAAACTTAGTGCATTCACGCACTTTGGTGATGGATGGAAACTTACAACCATGGATATTGAATCCTTGTACACATGTAGACCCAATGATGCTGGACTACAGGCCATCAGACATTTTTTGACCGATATGGAACCAACACCCATACCCAAAGAGTTTCTCATTGAATGTCTGAATTTTGTGCTTACAAACAACTACTTTTCATTCGAGGGCACCAAGTATGCACAGATCCGGGGCACAGCCATGGGGAGCTCAGCGGCCCCATGTTTTGCCAATCTCTTTGTAGGCCTACTTGAGGAACGTTACATTTATCCATCTGATGCCTTTACCAACCATATTAAATGTTGATTTAGGTACATCAATTACATTTTCCTAATTTGGGCCGGCGAGGACGCTCGGTTCTTTGATTTCGTTGATTTTTTGAACAGTATCTTTACAGGGGTTGTGTTCACACCTGAAATCTCACCATGCAGCATTTCTTTCCTAGATGTAATGATCACTAACTCTTAGGTTACATCTCTCTTCACAAAACCCACTGACAGGAATACTCTCCTGCACTAACAAAGTGCACATCCCAAACATCTTCTCAATAGTCTGCCAATATCTCAGTTTATGAGAGTAGAACGCATTTGCTCTGATGAAGATGACAAACTACGGCAACTTAACAAGATGTACGAGAAGTTTTGGGAAAGAGGGTACCCTGTACAAGTCCTTGACCATGCACTAACCAAGATTAGGACCACCCGCACTAAGTCCTCAGGGCCTTTAGATCGACCACTGTTCGTCCACACGTTCAACCGTGAATCTGACAACATCAGACAAGCCATTAGGAAAATACTACGTATTCTACAAGCCGACAACACAATGGCATATGAACATAAAACGGGGCCCCTAATTGCACATAGATGGAACAAGACACTTCGTGATGTTCTCGTACAAGCTGACCCTAGGCATAAATACTTTAAGACTATATCTAAAATTTCACAGAAGACTGGCTGCTACAAGTGCCACAATTGCAATGTGTGTAATTCCATCATATGTGGTGAACACTTCACGCAACCACATAGGGGTAACCGCTATCGCATAAAAGAGTACCTGAACTGCAACACTGACTACTGTGTTTACATTGCCCAAGCACACTTACTTATGTCGGCAAAACAACCGGCCCTTTCAAAAGGAGGTTTCAAAAACACAGAAGTGATATTAGATTTGCTCTATCAAAAACAGAATAGGACAAGCAGATCGATCTGAACAAACCAGTGGCAGTGCATTTTGTCAAACACAGACATCAAACACACAAACTAAGGGGTATGATTATTGAACATGTCCAACAACCCATTAGAGGAGGTGACCATGACCGTTAACTGCTACAATGCGAAGCCTATTGGATCCATACCCTGGGCACGGTCCATCCTAGAGGACTTAATGCCAACCTATCATTTACATGCTTTCTGAATGAGAGATAGCTGACCTGTGTCCTTGATTTGAGCGATGATCGAACTAATTTCCTTTGACCTTGGAGTTTCTTTCTTTGCTTATTCCCCTTTTCCTTTCCTAAATGTTTACTCATTCCTGGGCGATGGCCCCATGTCAATGCAATATAGGACTATTTTTGATCCATTGAGACTTTTTCTCACTGGTATCTTTCCCTGCATATAATGAACCTTCTGATTCAATTTTTGAACATAGATAGCTAGGCCTTTTACAACCAGGCTCTGAGTGTTCCCTCTTCCCCTTCTTCCTCCACCCCCCCTTTTCCCGTCTTCCCTTTGCCCCACTTTTTTCTTTTTTTTTTCTTTTTTCTTTTTTCTCCTTACCCCCATTATCATTATTTTTTTAGATTCTATCTTTCATTTCTTCTTTATCATTATTTTTATTTTTTATTTGTATTTGCATTTCTATATTCATTATTATTATTTTTTTATTTTAATTTGTATTTTTATTATTATTTATTTTTATTATTTTTTCATTATTTATTTTTATTTTTATAATTATATTCATTTTTATTGTTATATTTATTTTTATTTATTTTTACAATTATTTTTATTTCTAAATTTCACCACTTTTGTTTCCCCCTGCTCCTTTTCCCCTCCTCCTTTTTCTCTCTTTTCTTCGATTACTTACAATCTTTTTTTATCTGCTTTCTTATCTATCTTCAACTCCTTGGTCCCGATCTCTCCCCCTCTTTCGCTTCCTTCACGTTCTGCACTTCTCCTCTCACATCACTCACACTGCCCACATCCTCCCCACCTCCCCTAATTCAATGTAGCCCAGTGTTTCTCAACTCCAGTCCTCAAGGCGCACCAACAGGTCATGTTTTCAGGATTTCCCTCAGATGAAAAGGCTGTGGTAATTACTAAGGCAGTGAAACTGATCAAATCACCTGTGCAAAATAGTGGAAATCCTGAAAACATGACCTGTTGGTGCGCCTTGAGGACTGGAGTTGAGAAACACTGATGTAGCCTGTCTTTATGGGCGGGGCCAGCCGGCGTAATTCGTTTCTATGACATGGGCGGCCCCAGTGTTCTGCCGAGAAAGTTCCCCTCGGCGGATAAGGACCCCTTCTACTGCGCAGGCGCTGCGCTTGCGCAGTAGGAGCCGGCAGAAATAGCCGAAGCCAAATAGAATAGAAATCAGCTGTACACGGCGCCTGTAAGAGGGCCCCTCGCAGGCTCGCTTCGATCGCCACGCTTCGGGCACGGCCTTGCTTTGCTCTGCACTTTTTTATTCTCCCTCTAGGTCCACTTGGATGGTGGGGCTTGAACCTGGACCCAGGGCGCAGGCGCCGTGTACAGCTGATTGAAGTTTTTCAGCTTCGGGTATTTTCGGCGGCTCCTAGTCATTCGTACTGCACAAGCGCTGCACCTGCGCAGTACAGGGGAGTCCTTATCCGCCGGGGGAACTTTCTCGGCAAGACACCGGCAATGCAGCGTCTCCCGTTGCCCAGTTACCGCCCGCGCATTACGCATGCGCGGCTGGCGATCTCTGCCTAGTCCAAAGCAATTACCCCCACACGGGCGCGATCTGATGCTGTTCTACAGCATCAGCGGCCCCCGGCAATACAGCGTCCCTGTTGCCTGGTTACCACCGCCACATCGCGCATGAGCGATTGGTGATTTCCGGCTTAATAGAATGTATGCTTCCCTGCACTAGTGCCAATTGATTTCTCAATCATGCTATCATCAATTATGTTCCCTAGCAACGGGCTCTCCCCTTTAGTGGCTCAGGATCCACTATTTTACGTGACAAATACAGGAAATGTCAGTAGCTTTTTAACCCCTAATTTACATATGTTTGGTGATCTGTTTTAAACATGCTATTCTTTTAATATGCAAATTTTTGAGTCTTTTCTGGCGGGATTTTGACGTCATACCTCTCTTGGGGGGAGGAGTTTTGTTTTTTCTTGATTTTCTTCTTGATTTTTGATTGGTTGATGGTTACTTAAATTCTCTCCACTGTTATTTTCACATTTATCACATGCCTGACGAAGAGGTCCTGCGTGATTCCTAAATGTTGCACCTCTTTGTGTTGTGATCATGCAATAAACTAAACCGTTTGGACACCACCCTGTGCTGATCCTTGGTGTGCTGGCAAGTATCTACATTATCACAGCTCCAAGTCCCTTTGGATAAGTCTCTATGAGCTTGCCACATCTTACCACTGGGAGTTTTGCCCATTCCTCTATTCCAAACCTGCTCCAGCTCCTTCAAGTTGGATGGTCTGCGCCTGTGAACAGCAATCTTTACGTATGACCACTGATTTTCTATTGGATTGAGGTCTGGGCTTTGACTAGGCCATTCCAACTCATTTACATGTTTCCCCTTAAACCACTCAAGTGTTGCTTTAGCAGTGTGTTTGGGGTCATTGTCCTGCTGGAAGGTGAACCTCCTTCCTAGCCTCAAATCACACACAGAGTGGTACAGATTTTGTTCAAGAATATTCCTGTATTTAGCACCATCCATCTTTCCCTCAACACTGACCAGTTTCCCAGTCCAGACTGCTGAATAACATCCCCACAGCATGATGCTGCCACTACCATGTTTCACTGTGGGGATGGTGTTCTTTGGGTGATGTGATGTGTTGGGTTTGCGCCAGACATAGCGTTTTCTTTGATGGCCAAAAAGTTAAATTTTAGTCTCTTCAGACCAGAGCTCCTTCCTCCATTGCAAACTCAAAACATGCCATTTTGTTTTTTGCTTAAAGTAATGGCTGTCTTCTGGCTACTCTGCCATAAAGCCCAACTCTATGGAGCGTATGGCTTATTGTCATCCTATGTACAGATACTCCAGTCTCTGCCGTGGAACTCTGCAGCTCCTCCAGGGTTACCTTAGGACTCTGTGCTGCCTATCTGATTAATGCCCTCCTTGCCCGGTCCGTGAGTTTTGGTGTGCAGACGTCTCTTGGCAGGTTTGCTGTGCCATGTTCTTTCCATTTGGTTATGATAGATTTGATGGTGCTCCTAGGGATCATCAAAGATTTGGATATTTTTTTTATGACCTAACCCCGACTTTTACTTCTCAACAACATTGTCCCTTACTTGCTTGGAGAGTTCCTTGGTCTTCATGGTAGTGTTTGGTTAGTGGTGCCTCTTGCTTAGGTGTTGCAGCCTCTGGGGCCTTTCAAAAAGGTGTGTATATGTAATGACAGATCATGTGACACTTAGATTGCACACATGTGGACATCATTTCACTAATTATGTGATATCTGAAGGTAATTGGTTGCACCAGAGCTTTTTATGGGCTTCATAACAAAGGGGGTGAATACATACGCACATGCCAATTATCAGTTTTTTATTTCTGAAAAATTGTTTTATGTATGTATTTTGCTAATTTTACTTCACAAACTTAGACTATTGTGTTGTGATCCAGCACATATAAAACAGATTAAAAAAACATTGAACTAAAGGCCGTAATGTAAAAAAATAGGTAAAAAGCCAAGGGGGTGAATACTTTTGCAAGGCACTGTGTTAGCTTAACCCCTCCTGTAGCTTCAATCGTCTATCAATGGCAGACTGGTGGCCCTTTATTTACCCAGTACCGTTTATGAACAGCACTGGATAATAAGCTGCTGGATGGCCGATTTTCCATGTGATCGCTGTGTACATCATTAGACAGCTGGGTACACAGAGACACTGTACCCAGCTGATCTCAGGGACTAGGCACCATGCAATCATGGTGATTGGTCATCACAGTGATCGTATGGTACTATTTCCTGTGCTGATCCCTCCCCATCCCCTTACAACAGCGGAAGGAAAGAGATTGTGTAATTATCAATAAAGATAGAATGAAGAGATCAGCAGCTGCAGATTCATTTATTCTGTTTCTGTGGCAAACAATTAGATAATAATTGATAATAATATGCATAATTGTCATTTTTAGGGTTTTCATACTATTCTGCCATTTTTATTTTAACAGAAAATTTTTGGTCTTTTTTCCTTTTTTTAGAAAACAATAAAAATCCCAGCGATTATTAAATATCATCAAAGAAATAGTCACAGCACTGAAAACTAAAAAAATAGACTGGCAATGAAGGGGTATTACAGGCTAGTATACAAGTGGTTAATTTTGGGTTGTCACCAGAATAGGAATAGAGGGGAAATCTTCCAATGGAGACAGTAGTTCTGGAGACCCTGGTGACAACCAGGAATTCTCTGACTTCGGAAGGAGGTTTCCTCTTATTTCCTTTCTTCGGCTATGGGACAGGAAGCAAAGGGAAATATCCCCAATAGAACACAGATAGCAAAAAAATTGACAGGGGTTATAACCCTCCTTATCCAAAGTGAAAAAGTGTCACCTTTAGTTTTACTTGAATGCTTTTTCTGCAGTACTGTTTACCCTAAATAAAGTGGAGCTACACCCAAAAGGGGAAGTGACGCTTTAAGACATCCTCCCCTCTTTCTCTGCCTAACTTGGCATGTCAGTTTTGAGGTGGGGGGGCAGGTACCTAGTTTTGACAGGTACCCGCTCTCACTTCCGCTAGGATCGCCTAGGCGGTCCAAGTAGAAGTTCTCCTTTCCCCCTCCCTGCAGTCTTCTGGGACACGTCACAGGTCCCAGAAGACTGCGGGCCCATTCACAAAGTGCATCCCGGCTCGTGCATGCACAGGAGGCAGCTGGCTGTAAAGCTGAAAGCCACACAGCCGGCTGCCCACAGTTAGGATACCGGCACCAGGAACCCAGAGGCTAGTGAAGAACTAGCCTGGATGAGGACAGTGCTGGATCCTTGGGCAGGTAAGTGTCCATTTATTAAAAGTCTGTAACTATAGGATTTGTATATGCTGACTTTTACAGTTTTTTTTTTACAGACTGAACCTCCTCATTAAGCGCATTTTAAGCTATTAGCCCACTTCCAACCGGTTGTGTCAAAGTTTACTCTAACAGCTGTTGACAGTGTAGAAAACGCATTTTCTTTTCCATGAAAAAACAAATCTTCATTCAACCTTGGCCCACTAACAAGATTCTCCCTGAGAAGTTGGATCTCATCAGAGGTTCCAGACCTTGGTGATTGACTTCTACCAATGGCTGCCTTCTATATGATAAAATAAATAATGATATTTTGGTATAATGCTTTAAACAATCTAAGAGGAAACCTGTAAGCATGGGAATATGAAAGCCAAATAATTATGTACTTTACAAGATTATTTTACAAATCTGAAATTTGCTGCAGATATACAGTGTATGCATTTAGAGGTACCTGCACATACCTGCGATACTTATAAAAGGCCTTTGGACACAGCAGAGTGCTAGTCTGTTTTGACAGGTAAAGTTTCAACACTAGTTTATATAGTACCAAACAGAGAATCATGGAGAAAGAAGATCACAAATTAGGGAAGAGATTTCAATCATAAGCAGATATTGAAGAATGAATTAGAGTAAATTGTATACCAAATGTGAACACCTTTTAATTCTTGCTTTGGCATTTAAAGGGTTTTAATAAAAGTCACATTAATTTAGAAATTACTTTTTTTCCTTAAGAATCTATTCTGAGAATATATCTAGGAACCTTTCCTGGATTTTATAAGCTTGCTTGTTAGCAGCAATTTGCCCTGAAAAATACTTTTTTCCGTCTCCTTATTAAACACGTGACTTGTATCTCCGTAAGTTCATCCATCTCCAGACAATTTTGTAGATTCCCTGCGGAGCGTGGTTTTGAAATGTTGCGCTGTGGGGTCTTAACGTTATTAATGGCAGTGAATTAATTGTGTTAGCAGCATGTTATTTGGAATTGGTATTTATGGTGGTATAAAAAGGAAGCTTTTGTGCCGCAATCGGTGACAGGGAGGGTATGTCTGATTGATATGGTTAATAACAGCTACTTTACATAGAGCAGAACTCCTTTCTGGTCTGAATGATATAGAATATTTGTGTTCCCTTAAACTCTGCTAGCAAGTTTATTGTCGATAATAATACCTTATTTTTAGAATGCAGAAAAGTAAAACAAATGTAAACAATAATCTCCATCTTGTATGTGCTGTTTTGATGCATTTCTATATAATATAATTTCAAAAGGAAATTAGTAACGTGGTTCACACTTATCTTTTAGGAAAATAGAGGTTGGTTCGCATAGCATAGGATCAGTTTAGTAAAGAGATATTTTTGCTTTGGTTTATGGAGTGAGTAGTATATTAGTATTGCTACAGATACAGTATGTAGCCCACCACCATAAGAACCACTGGATAGGACAGGTTCTTTGTTCTTTGCCTCAACCTTCTCAAGAACCTTAACCTCTCTGACACACCAGGTTGACTGTACAGGCAGTCCCCGAGTTTTGAACATTCAAGTTACAAATTATTTGTACTTACGAACAAAGGTAGAAACAGGAAGTGAGAGGAAATCTACCACTAGGAAGGGAAATTCACTCCTGTAAGAGTTATCATCGGAAAAAGGTGTCTCCACTGAAGCTTTATCACCAATCCTTGTTTCCACAACAACCCAAAATGTTCAAAATCCAATTGTCACAGGGACAGAAAGTGAGGTGAAATCTTCTGAACAGGGGCACAGACAGCAAAACAAACATTGCAGGGGTGTTAACCCTTTCTATATTCTATCCAAAAATGTAAAAAAAAATTGGGCTGGAGTTACACTTAGAAAAATATGCCTGTTCTAACGTACATACAAATTCAACTTAAGAACAGATCTACAGACCCTATCTTGTTCGTAACCTGGGGACTGCCTGTACAAACATACAATATCACAGGAAGTCACTGAAAGTAACACTTATTACCCAATAGTAGTGATATATCAAAGAAAACAGGCACCAAAGCAGGTATTAAAAAACAAACTTAATACATTGTCACCCAATATTGCTGGTAACTAGGCAAGCATAAAAAATATATCAATAATGATAATAACACAATTTAGCATACAGAGTGATTAAAAGTAGAGACAAGGCATAACATGATATTTGGTGACCAGATCAGCATAAACAGTAGTAAGGCCACCTCAAGTGCAGCAACGAGCAGTAGTACAGTTTAAACCACCAAGTGCTAATACTATACTGCCAAAGCACATTTGGGGTGGTGCTGCTAGTCCTAGACCTACTGGATATACACTGTCCAAAAGAAAGAGAGGATGGTAGCTGAGGGGTGTTCTGTCTCAAGGAGCAGAAAGCTAAACCTTCTCATCCCAATAGCTGTAGATACCATATTTCTTTGATCTCAGTTTTATTAGAACAAGCCAGATGAAACTACAAAATAACAGAAATAGACTTCAATAAGTACAATATTGCATACAATACAGCATGCATTGCATAAACAACGATATACAGTAAAAGAAGAGATAATAAACACGTTCTTTTTAAGTTCTCTAAGGGGTGATGGCGATAGATAAATACATGACTTGCTTCTTGCAATGTGTTGAAAAGAATGGTGGATGGTTGACTTCCTGTCTACCCAGAATTCCCTGCTTGCTGACAACTTCCTATTTACACACACAACAATTAACAGAACTGCAGCAATACCAAAAAGGAACGCTAGATGGAGCCTGCACACCAAATATGATTGTCTTAAGTAAATTACACATTTGCATGTAAATTTAACAACACAGGTACAAATAACCAGTATAAAACATCAGCAAGACATCTGGTGAACAGAACAAGGGCCAGGGGAACAAAGGGGGCTTGCAGAATAATTAATATGGGAAGAGCAATCTTTTGAGATGTTCTTCTGCTGGTTCTGCTTTAACAGTATCAGTGCACTTAATGACAGCCCCAGTTAACCTGCATGTAGAATAGGTACAGTATAGGTATCATATAGTCTCGGCACAGGTTCAAGATAGATGTAATTCAGATGCAGTAAAGGTTCAGTATAATTCAGTATAGGGCTGGTATAGGTGCAGCCTAGGTTTGGAATAAGTGTGTAATACAGTAGAGTGCAGTATGGGTGCGGTATGGATTAGTTACACTTGATATCCTGCTCTCAGTGGCTTAGTCACACTGAGAGCAGGATAAAGTACCTTTCCCCGTACTATTCAAAACTAAGCCCTGGTTCATACCAGTGCGGCTTTAAAATGGTGCTACTTCAGCGCAATTTCAGAGCCGCAGATCAGTGCGATTTAGATCTTCCATTTCATTGCAATTTGTGACTTCATTTACAGAAGTCAATGAAAGCTGCAAAGAAATCTCAGATAAGTAGTGCAGGAACCTTGCAGTCACAACCTTGAACCTTGAGTCACAACGATTTGAAAGTTTCCATTGCCAAAAATAGGGTACGACTTGTCGTGTGCGATTTTGAACTGTCACATCGCATGACAAATTGCATTGGTGTGAACGAGAAAAAAAAGGTTATGTATAGGTATACTTTAACTACTTTACTATCAATTATAAAAACAGCAAGTAGTTAGACTCAATTTTCTGGAGCGCTGTTTATTAATGATGCAGCAGAAAACAGGCACAGGAGGCCAGTGCACCCCCTGAATATCTGTGATTGAGTTGTCATTAAACAGTGCTGATCACAGGCAAAATATACAGAGCCAATCAGATTGGCTTTGTACCTTGTGATCACTGTGAACTAATCACAGCTATTACAAGTGTAAACACAGACTGTGTTTACAAATATACAGCCCTCCCCTTCCTTTCACAATGGAGGAGAGTAAGAAAGGAGGATTACAAGCAGGAAGAGATTGGCATCAGCAGGTTTAACCTCTAGACATCCGCGCTATAGCCAAATGACGGCCACAGCGCGGACCTACATTCCCGGGAGGCTGTCATATGACGGCCTCCCCTGTGCACGCTCCCTGCGCGCGCCCTGGAGGGCGCGCGCCAGGCGCGCGCCGGGCGCGTTGTGATCACCGAGTCACTGAGACTCGGCTGATCACCGATCTGTGTAAGGGGCCGGTCCCGGCCCCTTACCATGTGATCAGCTGTCAGCCAATGACAGCTGATCACATGATGTAAACAAAAGATCGGTAATCGTTTTTTTTTTTACTCACGCTGACAGCGCGAGTAGAAAAAAAAGCCGATCACCGGATCGGATGTGAGGGACATCGGTCCCCAAGTGGAAGAGGCACATCTGCCTCATCAGTGCCCACTAAAAGTGCCACCTAATAGTGCCCACAGTGCCACCTAATAGTGCCCACAGTGCCACCTAACAGTGCCCACAGTGCCACCTAACAGTGCCCACAAGTGCCACCTATCAATGCCCACAAGTACCACCTATCAATGCCCACCTGTACTGCCAATCAGTGCCACCTGCCAGTGCTGCCCATCACTGCCACCCATCAGTGCCCATCACTGCCACCCATCAGTGCCCATCACTGCCGCCTATCAGTGCCCATTACTGCCGCCTCATCAGCGTACACCAGTGAAGGAGAAAAATTACCAATTTAAAATTTTTTATAACAAAATATAAAAAAATAAACTTTTTTTTTTTTTTAAATTCATTTTTTTACATTTTTTTAATAAAAAGTAAAAACCGCAGAGGTGAAGGAATACCACCAAAAGAAAGCTCTATTTGTGGTGAAAAAAATGATAAAAATTTCATTTGGGTACAGTGTTGTATGACCGCGCAATTGTCAATTATAAGTGCGTCAGCGCTGAAAGCTGGAAATTGGTCTGGATAGGAGGGGGGTTTAAGTGCCCTGTAAGCAAGTGGTTAAAGTGGGAGGTTTTAAAGTGAAGGGGCTTTAGAGTGCCACTGACCAAAAGTAATTAAGTGTGTGTGTGTGCGTGGGGGGGAGTTTAAAATGCCACTGACCACCAATAACTGGGGGAAGGGAGAATTTTATTGCTACTACTTGGCTTTAGTGGGTACATTTTTTTTAACCCTTTTACTTTTTTTATTCATTTAAAAAAAAAAAAATTAAACCTAAAGCTTTATTTCACAACCAAACGATACATTTGCTGAATAACAAAAACACTGGAAAGTAAAATGGTGGTAAATACAATTTTTTTATGTCACATGATTTTAGAAGCACCAATTTATCAAGTGCAATTTTTCAGTAAAAATACACTACAGTTCCCTACACTACACATTTTAGGCTTTTTTCCCCCTCTTTCTCTTAATTTTTTCTGATCTCACCTTTCCGCATACTTGAGGTAATCAATCTCTCATACTGTTGGGATCCATATTCCCCAAGTTTTCTTTTTTTTCCTTCACATATGGGGGAATGGAGGGCATTTGTGAGTTAAAAAAAAAAAATCCACGTTTTGCTGCCCTGGTAGTGGTTACTTCTTTTTCTTTAGGCCTAAGAAGAGCATTAGGCGCCCGCACTGAATCTAGTACCTGTCAAGATGACTCAGGTTTTGCTTTCTACATCATAATAATGATTTCCCTGAATACAGGTTATGCTGAGTACTATTGCTGTTCATTTTACTCTGCTTTCTCAGGGGACATTTTTCATTTATAAGACCACATGCTTTGAGCTGTATCTGTAAATTTATGCTGACGCCCTGTAGCTTGTTTCTCCATCTTGGAACTGGCTATGTATGTGTATGATGTCTTAAATACACTAAAGCTGATTTTTATGTGCACATAAACAACTAGGGGTCGATTTACTAAAGGAAGATAGATTGTGTACTTTGCTTAGTAAATGAGCAGAAGCTCTGCTGACTTTCATCATCCAATCATGTGCAAAAATGCATTCTTTTTTAATTTCCTTGCACGTAATTGGGTATTCTTTGCAAATTTATCAAGCTCTGGAGCAACTGCACTTGCAGGGTGCAATTGCAAAGTGCACAGTCTATTTGCCTTTAGTAAATCAACCCCAATATATTAACCAATGTTTTGTTAAAGTATAAAAAATGAGGCTGTACTGAATAAACAGATACCCAACATATCAAACCTTATGTCCCTCTAGTGCTGGGCTCCAGTGACTGACATCATATCTTTGCGTCAAACAGGGAGGATTGTGGGACTAGTAGTCTCTTGAGTAGCTATTATGACGTTGTGATATTACCCCTGGACTACACATCCCAGAGGTCCCTCTGCGACACGAACAGACCTCTGGGAGGAACTATGAAAGGGCCAGTGGACCCGCCCTGCGTCCCTTCTTCCGGGGCCTGATCGAATGAGCACTTCTCAGCTGCTAGGCAAGAGGGCTGTGGCCTACTACGCGGTGATTGAGTGACTCCAGCCCGGCCCCAAAAGGCCCAACTATGCTTGCTGTTTGCAAGACATCCACGCGGCACCACCTCATCAGACTGATCCAACGACCGCCTGTGTCCAGCAGCTGGTGGGTCACCTCTGTTAGTCTAAAAGAAGGACATCTAATCCAGGACCACTGTTCAGGAGGTTCCTATTTGGCTCTGCAGTTGGTGAGAGGGCAGTCGCCCATCGTTCACAATCCTTAACTGGTTATCTTGCTTGAACACTGTGTACAGACAACTTGCCCATGGAAACACTTTATTGCATTACATAAGACACTGTACATAAACATCCATATCCCGAACTACTCTAAGGAATATCACTAGCCAGTTTAGGCTGTTCTGCCTACCATCACATCACTGTGACATATTTTGGATATAATTCAATGAGCTCCAACTGCCGATGAGGACTACTGAAGGCCTGCACTCTGGACATTGCTGTTGCTATTGGTTAAAGGGCCCTTATCCTATTCCTATTCTATCTGGTCTCTCATTCAAATTTAAAGGTTGAATAGGCCGGTCTGGGATTCCCCTTTAGCGTGGTATCATATTGCATTAACTAGTGAATTCTTTACAACCCCTCCAGTCTATTCTCTAGTTGGTATTTCACTATATATAGAGATAGATATAAATTGCTCCTTGTGCTATTGAACTGTATTTAAAGCGGAGTTCCACACAAATATGGAACTTCCGCTTTTTGGAACCCTCCCCCCCTCCGGTGTCACATTTGGCACCTTTCAGGGGGGAGGGGGTAGCAGATACCTGTCTAAGACAGGTATTTGCACCCACTTCCGGCATAGACTCCCATGGGAGTCTATGCCTCTTCCTGTCTCCTGGGAAACACACAGCTCATAGGAGATAGCGGGGACCAGTTACGATGCACAGCGTGACTCGCGCATGCGCAGTAGGAAACCGGGAAGTGAAGCCGCAACGCTTCACTTCCTGATTCCCTCACCCAGGATGGCGGCGGCAGCTGCCGAGAACCGAGCGGGTTCTCGGCATCGGACAGGTAAGTGGCCATGTATTAAAAGTCAGCAGCTGCAGTATTTGTAGCTGCTGACTTTTAATATTTTTTTTTTTTTAGGTTGATGTAGGTGGACCCCCGCTTTAAGTTGTTTCAAGGGAATTCCTCACCTGAGTTTCAGCAGTTATCCAGGACTCAGTTGATCAACAACCCCTTTTTGTACACATATCCTTAGTCCAGTAAAACCTAATAGAATATCTATTTGACTTGTGTTGGAGAGTCATTTAAAGGTGCTTGCAAGAAGATGTCTGAACCCAGAGTGTCAGGTGGGTTGGAGCGTTCACAGGGTCAAGGCAGTACAGATGAACAGGTAAATCAAAGCAGCCCTCAAGGGGGCAGTGCTACACTTAAAATTGTGTGTGCCCATGAAAGAGTGGCAAACTTTGGTACCCAAAATGTTTCATAGGCATAAGCCCTTACAGGGCATCATTTAGAGTTACCAGAGTTACCTGTGAATAATGGATCTAGAATTATTGCTCTCACTTTTCAAAAATATTGGTATTTTTTATCCTAATATATATATTCTTTATATAGTTAAAAATAAAGAAAGTTCTATCTTTTTCAAAACAATTATAAATTATATCTAATTGTCCAAGGTGCACTACTGATACAGGTAAACTTATACATATGCTATGGCGATGCTCCAAACTGCTTCGCTACTGGGAGTGCATATTTGACACTTTAAACGCATTACTAGGGTCGCTGGTTCGAATCCCAACCACAACACTACCTGCCTGGAGTTTGCATGTTCTCCCTGTGCCTGCCTGGGTTTCCTTCGGGTATCCTGTCTAAATTGTCCCTAGTATGTATGAATGTGAGTTAGGGACCTTAGATTGTAAGCTCCTTGAGGGTAGGGACTGATGTGAATGTTCAATGTATATGTAAAGCGCTGCGTAATTTGACGGCGCTATATAAGTACCTGAAATAAATTTTAAAAAATAAAAATTACTAGTGATTATACCAGAAGATACCCTCCCAGCTGAAATGCATGTGATGTGGTTGAAGACTATGTATATGGCACAAAAACATATATTACAAAAATGGATATCAAAATACCCGCCTACAATAGATCAATCGATTAAAGCGATTAATCTCAATCTAAGACAAGACGAACCAACATTTAAACATAGGAGGAGTCCTAAAAAAAATTGTGAAAATTTGGCATCAGTGGCTATCCTCCAATTCGTTTGAACAATCAGTTGAGCAAACTAATGATAATAAGGGAAACCAACAATGATATAGAGGGGGGATAATTATGTATAAAGGAGTGATAGAGTGAAGGATGGACTTGAGAAAAGATTGAAGCATGGACTGGTGAGTGCAAAAATGGGAATGGTGTGCTTTTTTTTTTTTTCCTCCTTTAGGTTGGGGGAGGTGTATTTGAGTGGGGGTATGTTTGGGAAATGTATTGTGGGTTTTTGAATTTTTGTTGTATTTTGAAAAAATCTAATAAAAAAAATATTTGATTAAAAAAAGTGTGACAGCGCTGAAAGCTAAAAATTGGCCTGGGCAGGAAGGGGGTAAAAGTGTCCGGTATTGAAGCAATGTCAAGAAATATTTAAAAATTGGATATATACTACATGTGTTGCAATCTTTATGGATTATCTTTAGCGGTTTCTCTAGATCTGTGTATCTTACAGAAAGTGCTGAATGGTCTTTATAGCTATAAAAAAAATCTGTCTGTATGTCAGTTATGTAGCTAAAACAAACCAATGTTTGGTATCAGCTTCAAAAGTAAGTAACAAGATCCACAAGGAAACTGGGGAAAGAAACAAAGGGACTTTGCGATACCAAGAGAATGTAGGACAAATATATCAAGCATAAAATCAAATATTTGTTTGGAAAATATTAAAAATAGCCCCTATAGAATACATTCTGGGGGGGGAGGGGTGTAAAATTTTCAAACACATTAAATATACAAGAAAATATCATAAAGCATAATTCATTGATCCTGATTGTATGCTTACAGAGCCCCAACGCGTTTCAACCCATGCGGTCTTCCTCAGGGGGATGGCGTTTGATTAGCAGATCAGAAAGCTTTATGATTGATATTTACATAGAAAACATTTTGCATGAAGGAAGCAGGAGGAGTGCACCTCGCACCTAGTATGCGTGTCCAAAACACAATGGATAAAAAAGACCAGTCCAATGGCCTAGGGGTTCCTCAAAATTTGATGTATGTTGCTAAGTACATATCTGGCTATGTATGTACCAGCAGTGGTGGTAAGCAGTGGTGATCTGTACATACCTTTCTGGGCCCCACAATCTATGAAATTCTAGGTTGCACTCTGACCCTGGTGGTGGGCACATGCCTGGCCCCCTCCAATTCTTGAGGGTGTGTGTAACCCTTTTTTTCTCTGTGAGGTCCAATCCATCCATTTGGGAGCTACGTACATCAAATTTCGAGAAACTCCTAGGCCATTGGCTGGTCTTTTTTATCCCTTGTGTTTTGGAAACACATACTAGGTACGAGGCGCACTCCTCCTGCTTCTTCCTTTCCTCTGTGGACCTCCAGCATCATGCAAAATGTTTTCTATGTAAATACTAATCATAAAGCTTTCTGATCTGCTAATCAAATGCCATTTCCCTGAGGAAGACGGCAAGGGTCGAAATGCATCAGGGCTCTGGAAGCATACAATCAGGATCAATGAATTATGCTTTATGAATTTTTCTTGCATATTTAAAGTGTTTGATACTTTTACACCTCCCCTAGACTGTATTCTATAGGGACTATTTTTAATATTTTACAAACAAATATTTGATGTTATACTTGATATATTTGTCCTACATTTTCTTGGTATCGCAAAGTCCCTTTGTTTCTTTCCCCAGTTCCCTTGTGGATTTTGTTAGTTATAAAAGTCAGTTTCTGAGCCCATTCGAAATAAATAGTACATAACTGATTGTAAGGGAAAAATAACAGGATTGTACAAATGCTTGGATTTGCTGTTTATTTGAGATGTTGGGTTTCTGGCCTTGATTGCTACATCTCTGAAACTTTAGCTACCATTAATATACATTCATGCAGTGACTACCAATAATGCATATCCCTTGTTATCTTGTTGAATATACTGCTAGAGTTGACAGACATCCTAGATTCTAAACATTTTTTAGATTTCAGCCTATATATTTTTAAATTGTTTGGGCGGCATCTTTAATTCTTTTGAGATGTGGTTTTGGATTAGCCTCGGAAAACCAGATAAAATCATTTTGATGAAGTTAAATATATTACCCAGACAAGAAAAGGTTACACATGTAAGATCCACTTCCCATTATCTAAACTGATAGGGCTGACCTAATCCTGTCTGGGCTTTTCATATCACACATGTAGCAAAGTGTCAGGTGGAGAGTGAAATCCTTGAGAAGAATTAGAAAGTCTTTTACAGTGAGCAGACTACATTGGGAGGAGGGAGATGGTGTGAATTTCATGAAATACGTATCATTGATTTACTATGACAAACCACTCATAGATAAACATCTGGAAACTCACAAAATAATAGCTTCAGGTGCAAAACACATAGCATACCTGTTGTTATTTACAAGATCACTACTAATGTGTTACTTTTAAAATGGTGTGGAATGGCTTCTGAAAGAAGTTGGTGAGTAACATTACACAGTAGTCTGCACCAAGCTTCTAGATACTGTACATGAATTTGTACATTTGCATCTGACTGTTTGAATCTACACCTTAAAGACCAATGCAGGTGCAACAGGCATCCCCAAACACCTCAGTACTTTGACCCATTCATTCATTTTCAGGTTGTTCAACAACCCAAACACGTATTACCGTATATACTCGAGTATAAGTCGTTCCGAGTATAAGTCGAGGCCCTAATTTACCACAAAAAAAATTGAAAAACGTATTGACCCGAGTATAAGACGAGAGTGAGAAATGCACAGCTACTGTAAGTGGAAAAGAGGGTCAACAATGCCCATTTGCAGCATCACTGTGCCCATTTGCATGCCTCACTGTGCCCATTTGCAGCCATAGGTCCCCTGAACTTCAAACTTGGTAGTTAAGGGTTCCTAGATGCCCCCTAGCTGCAGCCAAAATTTGGGGTCTCTGAACCCAAAGGGTCCCGAAATGACATTGCTGCAGATGGACACAGTTGACCGAATTTGGGGCCCCGTATCTCGAGGCCACTTAGTGCTAGGAACCCCAAATTTGGTGTGCAAACCCAGTGGAACTAGCACCATAAAATTTCCAAAGCTGGGGTTTCTAGCACCAAGTGACCCCGAGATACAGGGCCACAAAATCAGTTCAGAAAATGTCAAGCACTTTTCTGCAGCAGAGAATGACATTTTCCGAACCGGTTTTGGGGCCCCGTATCTCAGGGCTAGGAACTTCAGCTTTGGATATGTTATGGTACCAGTTCCACTGGGTTTGCACACCACATTTGGGGTTCCTAGCATAAAGTGGCCCTGAGATACGGGGCCTCAAAATCGGTTCAGAAAATGAAATTTTTTGCTGCAGAAAAGTGCTTGACTCGAGTATAAGTCGAGGGGGGCACTTTCAGCACAAAAAAATGTGCAGAAAAATTCGACTTATACTCGAGTATATACGGTATATAAAAATAATGGAATCAATACATCTTTAAATAATAGTAATATGAATAATAATATTCTGGTGAATACTGTCGACCCTTCCTCCTGGTATCAGCTGCTGCCATTTTGGATGTTAAATGCAGAATTTTTAGTCATTTTTTTGCTGAATTTTTCCACTCTTTTCCTTATGGATTTACTCTCTGACTTTCTATCAGAGTCTGAGGTGGGTGTATTCAATGGCTCTTCAAGAGTGTTTGAGGTGGGGAAGTACGCTTAGTATAAGAACACAAAATGTACATATATCCTTCCCAGAAGGAGGAGGGTGGAAGATCACAGTGTTACAATGAAAAGTATGCTGGTAAATGAGGACAGTAACAACACACAGCTGACCATCCAATCCTGTGTAATATTGGCTCACCATCAGCCACCTTACCTTCAAAACTAAAGACTGGCATGAAGCAATACAAAGGGCTCAAATGATTCATTGACCCCAAGGATCTTTCATCATTTATCAATGACCTATTGACCATGGGCATCAATATTGACCATTGTGGGTTCCTCTGATGTACATACTTTTTGTTTTTAAAATGGAAAATCTCTGCTTAAGAAGGTTCAAAAAACAAAGAGACAGAAGGAAAAAACACTGTCTGCTTTCCTTTTAGTTATCTGTATATACCAATTGCACATTGCTTGTTAATTAGGGTTACAATCCACCTACTAACATATTTTTCTTCCTCATTGATGGCTGATCTATCTAGCACAAGCAAAGATGAAGCCTCTAGGGAAGCCCAGAGTTTCCATTCTCCCGACATGTTTTTTTTAACTGCCATGCAGGCAACAGGGACTTTGACGCAAACTTGACATAGAAACACTTCAGAAGAGGTATTTTTGGTAATACACTGTAGCATTCTCCTAGCGTAGGATGCTAGGTAAATTTCGTTTTTGGCTCCTTCTGTAATCAAGGGAGCAGGTATTGTTTGTCCTGGTTTGTTCAGGGTTTCACATGCTGGGAGTTTGATTACTTCTGGCCTTTGGAAGAAGCTTCCAGAGCTTAGAGAGGGAGATGCAAAAAAACAGCCTGAATATTTATCATGCTCCAGCCAATCCCTGGAGAGGAGTGTCTGGTAGAAGCTGGAAGGTGGCAGCTGCCCTGGGAACTTGTGAGTAAAGTCCTTAAATTGATCCCTGTGACTGTTCTGGAGATCGCACTGGGTACCAGCAGTTGTGCATTGGTGCAAAGTAATCAGATGCCAAATAGACTTGCCATATGGTCTTCAGCTGTGAGGCCTTAGACTGCTAAGAACCCTGCCTCATGGTCCCCAGCTGTGAGGCATTAGACTGTCCAACACCCTCAAATGCTTACGGAGAAGACTGTCCTCTAATTGCTAAGTACTAAGTATCCCATGCTTTAACCCCTCTTCTGTTAACATTTCTTTAAGCAATAAATCTTAAAAAGACATCCCCTAGACTGTGTTATTGGAGCCAGCGTGAATGGACTGGTGCTTGCAGTGACAGGCAGCCACTGTACTTTTATGGAAGATCCAGTCAATACCCTTGGCCCCTCTGGGGTAGCCCTACAACACTCATAATCCAGTAGTGAATCTCCTGATATAAAGCATTTGCCCCAAGAGAGAAATTACTTGGTATCATTAACAAAGGGTGTGACAATTAGACAGTCTCTCAATGTCCAAAGATGTAGATAGTGTCTGTTTCAAAAGGGAAAGGGTCCTTGAACAGGTAAAACCGAGTGGAGACAGGTGGGTATTTGCCCACAAAAAAGTATTCTTAACTCAGATCAGGTATTCTCATTTGCAGAGCATGTGTTCAGGCATGTCTTGCCTACACAGAGAGGCTGCCAAGCCACACTAACACCTGAGAGTTGGAGGGCCACTTCACACCAGAACGTGGTGCAGGAAACCCGGGTGTTTACCACACAAGTTCAAAACGCACTGCAGTTGGGATCTGCAGGCGGTGTCAATATTAAGTTAATGACACCCCAAATGAAGGTCGCAAATGCAGTGTGTTTGACTGCACCGGGTTGCATGGTACAGAAGTATCATGCGATGCGGTTGCAGTGAGTTTCCAAAGTAGTGCATGTACTTTTTTTGGTGCAGTGCAATTCCAGCCCATTCAAAATGAACTGCATGTGAATCATAGTTAAATACATATTTACATAGTTAATCAGGTTGAAAAAAAGACACAAGTACATCTAGTTCAACCAACAAAAGGGGAGAAAAAAATCATGCAATCCCATATAAACTATTCTATACCCACAGTTGATCCAAGGAAAGGCAAAAAACTACAGCAAAGCATGATCAAATTTGCTCCAGCAGGGGGAAAATATTCCTTCCTGATCCCTTGAGAGACAATTGGATATTCCCTGGATCAACTTTCCCTGTAAATGTTAGTATCCGGTTGCATTCCTGTGCAATTCATAGTGTGAACCGGCCTGGAGATTGTGAAGATACAGAGGTAGTCCCCATCTGAACTGATCGGTGTGTCTGAGCTAAGCAAGTAACAGTTCGTATGTGGGCAGACAACAGGTCCAGTCTGGTGACTGGTGAAGCCAGAGAAGCTGAGACGAGACAACTTTGCCATCAGGAGAAAAAGACAGAGTTGACCAACAAGGCTGAAAAACATTTGTGTTTTTTGTAAAACGTGGGGAGAACACTGTGTTAAGCTAGCCATACACTGATCAAAATTTAGCCAGTTCAGCAGGGCCCAGATGAATTTCAGTCAGTATGTGGCCATGCCCACTTGACAGATGTCAATTGTTTGAACTAATTCTGTCAAAAGGACATGCTGGAAAGCTTTCCTCAATCAGCAGATGCAGCCACTGATCAGTGTATTCTGATAGCAGCAGGTATTGCTGTCAGAATACAGTGTCCCGGAGAGAGGATTTCTGACTCCACCTGCACTCTGTATGGCTAGTTCTGCTTTGGATGTGCAGATAAATAAAAGTGGATAAAAAACCTAGACCTGAGTCCTTGGAAAACCGTTCATTTGAAGCTAAATTTCACAAGGGTGAACTTTCAGATTTCATATTACAAGGCATACCAAGGCAGCAATTGATTGCTGTTGTCAAATCCTCGTTATTATAGCTCTAGAGACCTGCCAAAAATGAATTCATGGGCTAGTATAATCCTGACAGGGTTATTATGATTTGTATGCTGAGAGTTTACCAGAGAAAATGCACAACAGAAGATATTGACTCTGCTTGGGAAATATAAGATATTAAGGGTATGTTCACACCAACGCCACAAACCAATGCGTGCATCATACTGTTTCCTTTTTTTTTAACAAACTTTGAATTGGTGGCTTTGTGGTGCAAGGCGGTGGTTTGCCTCGTACTGTGCTGCACTGGAAAAAAGTACTGCATGCGGTACTTATTTCAGCACACATCACCCGCACACCACCGCAACACATTGGTGTGAATTGGGCACATAAACAGACAAGACATTTTGCCTTCTCATGCACTGGAATAGTGGCCAAACGCAGTCCCAGCGAATCTGGTGTGAATGGGCCCTAATACAGCTACACATATGGATTATCTCCATTGCAATGCCCCCAAAATTTGGATTTCAGACTTGGAGTCAGAAAGGCCCTGTCATGTGTGGAGATTAAGCCAAATGGGGGGCTTCTTTTGCACCTCTTGTCAACACCCCTGGTAGTGATGACAAGAGGTGTGATTACACACACTGACATAAGGGTCGATGTTGCAGGCAGGGCCAGCTGATTGCTCTGAGGACAAATGATTGTAGGTAGACCGTATAAGGACCAGAGGCAGAAGCATGGTAGCACCCGATCAGTAGATAGGAATGAAGCTAGGACACAACACAAAGGTTATCAACAAAGAAGTACTAAATAAAATGTCAGGGACAGCTACAGGATACAGGCCAAGGTCAGCAACAGCTGGTTAGCAAGGTACAAGAACAAAAGGCAGAGGCAGTGTCAGGCCAAGGTCTGTTAGTTGCCAGACAGCGAGGTACAGAATAAGAAGGCAGGATGCAGAGACCAAAACAGGGGCTGAGGTCACAACAGGCAGACAAGAATCTAGAGACAGGTCAAAAGCAAGCCGAGTTGGCTGTAGGTGGGAAGGCAAAAGTAGCAGGTAAGGTCACAGAAAAAACAGAAAGTAGGTAAATATCACTCAGCAATCCATGTCACATTTCAGCTTAAATAGTGCCAATACCCTTGCTAAGTTATTTTGCAGAGAGCGGGAAGACAAACACTAAGGGGTTGATTTACTAAAGGCAAATAGACTGTTGACTTTGCAAAGGAAGTTGCATGTTGCAAGTGAATTTTTCCCAGAGCTTAGTGAGTGTGGTGAATACCCAATCATGTGCAAGGAAATTAAAAAAAAGGAATTTGACTTGCACATGATTGGATGATGGAAGTCAGCAGAGCTCTCATTCACTAAGCTAAGGAAAATGTCTCTTGCAAAGTGAAAATTCCCTTTCAAAGCAAACTGTCTATTTGCCTTTAGTAAATCAACCTTTAAGTTGTAGTCAAATATTGATTAAAAGCATGTGGCTACTCCACCGGAAGTATCACAGAGTTCTAACTTTGGATAGTTGGGCAGAAACCCTCTCGTATGTAAAAAGATAGAAAAACACATACATACAGTAAATTCCATTTACATTAAACATCTACATTGAAAAATCTACACCACAGAAAACAATCATGGAGTTTCTTCTAGAGATCACACTGACAAGCCCACTACTTGTCCAAACGAAATTTGAAATACCTTTCAGAACTTTGTTCTCTTTATCCAAATGTTAATGCCAGAGTTTACATAAAAGAAAAAAAATACAAAATAGGAACAAGGGACATTGCTTACCTTCAGTCTTCTAGTTCAGTAGTAATCTTTCTCCTCAGATGCCCTCCTCCACCCATGCCGCCATAATCTTCCAGTGTGGTGGGGGTTAATACAACCGAATACTTGTTACAGGCTCTCATCAAAAGTGCCCGACTACGCTTACCCTTTCCGCTCAGCTCTTTCATTCATAGAGCTACAGCCTCTATAAATAACACAACGATCTATGAATGGAGGATGGGTGAATGACTGAAAGGTCCATTCCCAGATCGTGTTTCATGCACAGAAGCTGTAGTAGCTGATTCTATGAATGGAGGAGCTGGGGGAAAAGGGCGGGCATAGTAGGCCACTCTTGATGAATGTCTATGACAGCTCCTCAGTTCTATAAAACTCACCTCACCAGAAGATTACGGCTGCGGGGGGTAACGGAGGAGGATTACTACTGAACTGGAAGACAGAAGCACAAGGGACACATCACACTGAAGGTAAGTCATGTCCCTTGTGCTTATTTAATATATTTTGTAGTAAGTTTAGGCTTTAAGTTGTAAATAGTTGTCTTCCAGTTCAATAGTAATCCTCCTCCGATACCCCCCGCAGCCGTAATCTTCTGGTGAGGTGAGTTTTATAGAACCGAGGAGCTGTCATAGACACTCATGAAGAGTGGCCTACTATGCCCGCCCTTTTCCCCCAGCTGCTCCATTCAGAGAATCAGCTACTACAGCTTCTGTGCATGACCCAGAATCCATTACTTCTACATGTCAAGAGACATCAACAAATCAGCAAGGGGAAGTTCAAATGTATTTGTAGTACAAGGCGAATGTTTAAAATTGTATTTAATTAAGTTATAATGATCTTTTCCTCTATTATGGTCCAAGGCTGATGTTTGTAGCTTCATACCTCTTACATCTGGCCAAAAAACCTGAAGAGCAGACTGCAGCATTTGTAGTAATTCTTTCCACTGACAAATATGACTTGAGAAAGTGCAGTTTATTACTCTATATCTGGCAGAAAAGCCTCTCTCCTTTCAGCTGCTCCAGGCTAGCCTCAAAGCATCCTATGCTTTCTGCTTTGCTGCTAAGATGCACAATGTAGTTGTTGACAGCTCCGCAATGCTTATAGAAGCAGTTAAACATCTGCAGGGTGGAATTCCAATGTACAGGAACATTGCAGATCAACGCAGGAACGGAAAATGCATTCTGTTTTTGTAAGGATAGGAAAGCATTTTTTCCTATTTTTAATGAGGCTGGAAAAACCAAGTCTGGGTAATTAGGAATGGGGAAAGACTGGTCTGTCACTGTTAACAGTAATTTTGCTATGGTCATCTGGTTCCCGAAAGTTATAGGTTGCTTGTGTAGCGCTACAAAAAATCAAAAAAAGAAATTGCGCTAGGTGCATAAAAATTGTGATTGAGTAAAAAAGGTCCTGCTGCTATGCACTATAACCCCGATATAAGGGTACAAAAAAACTAGATATAATATAGAATGTGCAGCGCTGGACATATGAAGTGAATGGTGAAATATTACTAAACCATGTGATAAAATTTGATCAACAACAATATATACAAATAGTGACCTATAAATATAGGTAGTGAATTACTTATGACCGTGAACATATAAATATAAGTAGTGAATTACTTATGACCGTAAGCATATGGAATTACAGAAAAAAATTCCTGGAGATAAAACTTTTAAAGGTGCATAAAAGTCCAAAGCAATAATTTTTCGTGCAATGTGAGTGAGCATATGGAATTACAGAAAAAAAATTCCTGGAGATAAAACTTTTAAAGGTGCATAAAAGTCCAAAACAATAATTTTTCGTGCAATGTGAGTTTCAGGGGTACATCTTCGATAATCGGTGTTGCCCACCACCGGATAGGTGAATGAATAAAAGGCTTACCAGAAAGCCTGTGACCGCCCTTATGCAGGGGGGTCAAAACAGGCTTAGCAGATATGGGGGGACCACCACACGGATACTCCGTTTGATAGATGGATCAATGGGTCAAGACTCCTTGCCAGGTAATTCTCCAGCCAACAGCCACTGTGGATATTCTCCCGACTCCTGTCCTCTCATGGGGCAGACTTGAAGCTTCCACAGATTCAGTGCAGGAAGATGTAATATAAAGTTGCCAAAAAAAGGGGATAAAGAAAAAATGCTCCGCTGGTGCAGATAACTTTAGGTTTCCTTTAATGGTATATTACGATCTCAAGCATTAAAAAACGGAATAAAAACAAACAAAATAAAAAACGACACTACCGCCGTTTGTTTAAAGATCGCGCATGCGCGGTGCGTGCAATGTTGTGACCCTACGGCCGTTTCGTCACAACTGACGTCATCAGGGATACGCACCGACGCACGCGCATGCGCATTAAATACACAAGCGTCAAGACGGAGGACGCTATGATTGGTTCATGCTAGGCTGTGCTTCATATGGGAAATCAGCTGCAGGGAAATTTAACATAGACATAAACCTACCTAATCCATTAAGCAAAGGGAACGTCAAGCTGTTAGGTTACGCCCTATCAAAGCAACAGCATGTAAACACTCAACCGATGCCATCTAGTGTTTTTTTTTTGAAAATTACACCAAAAATTCAACAGCGGCATATAACCAAGCTACATTATAAAAATAATGAAGTTGATTAGTTAATTAATTAAAAGTAACATAAAAAATGGAAAATATAAAAAACTTATATAAATATATACAAAGCTATTGATACATTTATTGTTATAATGTCCGCAGACGTCTATAATGTTATGCGGCTAAATTAATTCAAAAATGATCCAAACAAAAACCTAATATAGTAGAAGCAACAACAAATGACGTCACCTCCAGTGCCATCTAATAGGGTATTAGAAAATTATTGTACCCCAATTAATGTCAGCCCTAATCTTCACAATTAATTGAAATCAGGTAACATTAAACCCCTATATAAGGGGTAAGTTTGTATAATATATTAGGGGAAAAAAAACAAGGGAATAAAACTGAAGCCTGTTAATGCCCATTATGAAAACAATAACATAGCCTACTCCTTACAATAATTGTAAAACAATGATACATGAAAATACCACCCCTATTGAAAATTCTTTAAATTCCCTTCACCATCAGGGGGCATATATCTGGTATTCAGCTTTTATCATTAGAAGTACATTGGATAGACAGAACATTGTTAAACTTAAAAAGCCCTCTGGGCTTTCACACTAGAGTGCATTGAGCGGCTCTTTCAGGGCGCTTTGCAGGCGCTATTTTTAGCACTTTAGCGCCTGCAAAGCGCCTCAGTCATAGTTGCCAACAGTCCCGATTTTCCCGGGACAATCCCGATTTTGGGACCCTTGTCCCGGGTGTTTTCCCGAATTTTTGGGGTTTGTCCCGAGAAAATCGTGAGTGTTTTTGTAAAAAACAGCAACGGCTCCACAAAAATGGCCGCCGTTGCCTCCACGAGTCAGTCACAAAGTTCCCCTTGTGTTCAGTGCAGGGGAGAGGGGCAGCCAATCCGCTTCTCTCTTCAGTGTACAAATAGAAAATTCTATTGTACACTGAAGCCTATTGGCTGGAGGGATTGGCAACCCCTCCCCGCTCTACACTGCACACAAGGAAGACGTGATCAGCCTCCACTGCCATCACCCTCCGCCCCCGTGTGTCCAACGGAGCTCAGGGAATAGTGGGAGTGACGGGAGGGAAGAAAGGAGGCTTTCATCTGGCTGTTCAGGAGTTGTCTGACCTGTGAGTAGTGGCCTGTCAGTGTAGTGGGGGAGAAGAGAGATAGGGGGAGGGGGTGTACTCAGTGTATGGGAGGCTTGGAGCTTTCCCTGCAGTACACTTCTCAAAGGCTGAGGTCCAGCATGGATGGACTGGGGCTCCGCTGGCTGGGGACATTGATGGTCCTGGCTCCCCTCTTGCACACCATGTCACCACCATACCTGCACCCCCCTCCCCCCATGTTACCACCATACCTGATTCTCCCTCTCCCCCCGTGTCACCACCATACCTGATTCCCCCTCTCCCCCCTGTGTCACCACCATACCTGATTCCCCCCTCCCCCCTGTGTCACCAACATACCTGCACCCCCTCTCCCCCCCGTGTCACCACCATACCGGATTCCCCCCTCCCCCTGTGTCGCCAACATACCTGCACCCCCCTCTCCCCCCCTGTGTCACCACCATACCTGATTCCCCCCTCCCCCCTGTGTCACCAACATACCTGCACCCCCTCTCCCCCCGTGTCACCACCATACCGGATTCCCCCCTCCCCCTGTGTCACCACCATACCTGCACCCCCCTCTCCCCCCCTGTGTCACCACCATACCTGCACCCCCCTCTCCCCCCCTGTGTCACCACCATACCTGCACCCCCCTCTCCCCCCCTGTGTCACCACCATACCTGCACCCCCTTCTCCCCCCTCTGCTGGGGGCACCTTATGTAAGGACAGACTCTGCTGGGGGAACCTGATCGCATCTGGTGGCAGGCGACGTGGCTAGTGACACGCTCAGGGGTCCCACTGATTCTGCATTATGGTGAGTTGAATGATTTCATTATTTATATTACAATGTAATAATAGTAATAATGCGCTTCAATCATCCTGACATTATAACAACCATGGTGCCGGGATGATTGAAGTGCTAACACCAGGTGTTTGGAGTATCTTTATCTGCTGATTGTTAAACTCTGGAATACACATTGCTATTATGGTGTAGGATCTGGGTCTGCTGTCCCTCCATCCCTCTACCCCCCTTTCCCTCTGCATCCCTCATTCATCTCAGACTCTAACCACACCCCATTTAGCCACGCCCATGTAAGCCACGCCCACTATTTCACGTAAACCACGCCCATTTTTTTGCGCGGCGCGCTCCGCGCACCGCATTTTTCCTTTTTTCTATGCCACGCCTACTAACGCATGCCCCGCCCCCTAATTATAGGCTGACTCCGCCTACAGCCAAAAAAAGCATCCCGAATTTTTTTTTCCCAATGTTGGCAACTATGCTCAGTGTGAAAGGAGCCTTAAAGCTAGCATTAGTAGTTGATTAGCAATAGCATGATACCACCAAAAAGAGTTAAAACACTGCTGATGTGCTGAAGGTAATTATGGAACAAAGCAAGCATTGTGAATGGAACTGCTGCTGCTGCTGCAATATATTGCAATAGATTGACAGGGGATAATTGATGATGGTGATCAGAATGAAAAAAGGTTATAAAAGAGCAGCAGGAAAGGGTAAAAAAAGCACAGTAGATGCTGGGAGGGCTGCAAGGCCCCCAAAATGAAAATTTAGCAAAAGTAGTGAAAACCGCTGTGCAGACCACCAAAGGTTTGTAATTTCAAATTGATTTGGTCTTCTTAAATGATTGGAACCTCTATGCATGCTTAGCTTAAAGTGAATTTTATGTAAAGATGTCTCCGATGGGCTTCGCCGCTCCGTGGATGCCTGATCCCCGCCGCCTAGATGGGGAAAGTGCTGGTGGACCGACTGTTTGACAGTGGGGGGGGTGTGGGGTGGTAATTGGGGGTCTGAGTTGCCGCAGGGGGGGTTCTGTTGTTTGCCGCCCCCCCAAACAAAAAACCACCAGCCACCACTGGATGCTAATATGATATACTGAAGTATAATTACAAGCATTTCACAGGTGTCAAAGGCTTTTATGGACAAATACACAAAGTTTATGCAAAGAGTCAATATTTGCAGTGTTGACCCTTCTTTTTCAAGACCTCTGCAATTCGCCCTGGCATGCTGTCAACTTCTGGGCCACATCCTGACTAGGGATGAGTCGAACACCCCCTGGTTTGGTTCGCACCAGAACACCTCGAACAGGCAAAAAGTTCTAGCAAACATGTGAACCCTATTAAAGTCTATGGTATGCAAGTTATTGCCATAAAAAGTGTATGGAGACCCGGTTACTGCCCTAGGGGACATGTATCCATGCAAAAAAATCGTTTTTAAAGGAGCAGTGATTTTAATGATACTTAAAGTAAAACCATAAAAAGGAAAAGGGGGGGACAAGCGAGCGCCCCCCATCCTGAACCATACTAGGCCACTTGCCCTCAACATGGGGAGGGTGTTTTGGGGTGCACCCCAAAGCACCTTGCCCCCATGTTAATGGGGACAAGGGCCAGGTATGGATTTTGGCGAGGGGGCCAAAAATCCATACTCTGGTATGGATTTTGGCGAGGGGGCCCACGCCATTTTTTTTGCTTAATTTTGGCGGGGAGTTCCCCTTAAAACCTATGCCAGACCCAAAGGGCCTGGGGGGATGGGTGGAGACCTCACTCTGTTTTTTTTTTTTAATTCTGTCATAGGGTAACGCCGGGCAACAAAGGAGTCGCTTCGTAAGAAGCATTTCAAGGTCCTGGAGTGGCCTAGTCAGTCTCCAGATCTCAACCCCATAGAAAATATTTGGAGGGAGTTGAAAGTTTGTGTTGCCCAGCGACAGCCCCAAAACATCACTGCTCTAGAGGAGATCTGCATGGAGGAACGGGCCAACATACCAGCAACAGTGTGTGACAACCTTGTCAAGACTTACAGAAAATGTTTGACCTCTGTGATTGCCAACAAAGGATACATAAAGTATTGAGATGAACTTTTGATATTGACCAAATACTTATTTTCCACCATAATTTGCAAATAAATTCTTTCAAAAATCAGACAATGATTGTCTGGATTTGTTTCCGCATTTTGTCTCTCATAGTTGAGGTATACCTATGATGACAATTACAGGCCTCTCTCATCTTTTTAAGTGGGAGAACTTGCACAATTGGTGGCTGACTAAATACTTTTTTACCCCACTGTAAGTAATTTTTGTTCATAAATTTGTGCCAAAATTTATACTGCTACATATCTTTGGTAAAAATTACCCAAATTTGTAGATATTATTTAGTCTGTGTGAAAGTTATAGAGTCAACAAGCTATGGTGAAAATCATAAAAAGTTGATCACTCCGGATATACCGATGGCCTAATTCCTACCTATTACACTTTTGAAGGTCCAGGACAGTGGAATTACCCACAAAATGACCCCATTTTGGAAAGAAAACACCCTAATGTATATTCTATGAGGCATGGGTTGCAGATAGGTACTTGGGCACTCTGAGAGGGCTGCAGGAGGGAGGGGTGTTCCTGCTGGCGTCATTTTACAATGCACCAGAAGGGAAGTGGTTAAAATCCATATCAGACCCAAAGGGTCCCCCATGCTGTTTTTCCCCCCAAATTACATTCTTTTTTGTACAATATTATTTTAAAAATTTAGCTCTCAGCGAGGAAGTCTTAACAACCTATTGACTGTGCACTCGGTGGGCAAACATCCCACTAAGCCCAGAAAGTTTGGGTTTTAGGTGAGTACCTGAATGGGCGATGTTCAGTGCCCTGTCCATGATTCCACAAAGAGTATGCTCCGGCAGGAAGACTAGAGGGACAGTGTCACTGATGCATGCATTGTCACGGCTCACCATCCTTGTGGCATCTTCAAATGGTGACATTTGGCGTGTATCCTTTATCAGTAGAGATTAGCATGGCAAAAAGAAGCCAAGCTCCTCTGAGCCTGCCCTTGTGCCATACTCACACAGGTACTCATTAATGGCCTTGTGCTGCGTGTGCAGCTTCTGCAACATTACCAATGTTGAGTTCCACCTGGTGGGCATGTCACAAATGAGGCGGTTGGTGGGCAGGTTGAATACCCGTTGAATGTCAGCCAGCTGAGCACTGAAATAGACTTTTCTGGCCTTCCTCAGAAGATCTTGTAAGCCTGGGTACCTGTTCAAGAAAGCAGCACCACCAAATTCAGGACGTGTGCCAAGCATGGAATATGTGTCAAGTGTCCCTGTCGGAGGGCGGAGAGAAGATGGTGCCATTGTTGTATACAACCGATCCTGGCTCAAGCTGCCTTGGTGTCAACCACCTCTGAGCCTTCCCCTGCAGAGCTGACAGAATCTCTGCCCCAATGTGGCACCTGTCCTCTAGACAAACCAACTGAAGTACCGCATGGCATCTTTTAGCCTGACTGCATGCGTAGCCCCTTGAACGCTTAGGAAGCACTGCTGGTTCAAGAGGCCATAGAGGAAGAAAAATAGGAGGGGTGGAGCAGACAGATGTGGCAGAACCACCACCAGCTTTTTGGAGGCATGGTGACTGAACAAGCTCCAGGACTGAACCCTGTCCTGCATCCTTTCCAGCTGCCAGAAGAGTTACCCAGTGCGCCGTGAAGGAAATGTAACGTCCCTGACCATGCCTGCTGGACCATGGGTCAGCAGTAACGTGAGCCTTGCTGCTGACCGCCCTGTCCAACGAGGCCAAAACATTGCCTTCCACATGACAGTACAGAGCTGGAAGGGCCTTGCGTGAAAATAAATTTCTTTTTGGAACCTGCGACTGTAGTACAGCACATTCCACAAATTCATGAAAGGGGGCAGAGTCTACCAGATGAAAAGGCAATAGTTGTAGTGCTAGCAAATTGGCCAAGCTAGCATTTAAACGCTGAGCATTTTTTTTATGGTTCAGCAACTGGGGCAGCGAAATTTGCCTGGTGAAATCAAGAGGTGGTGTACTGCTAGCAGATTGGGTGCAAGTACTTGTAACACCCATTGCTATACCATCATTCCTCTCAGTGCAGGTTTTTCAGAAGACTTAAGGTATAGTAAGGGTAGAGATCCCAGATGAGGAGCAAGGAGAAGTCTGCATTTTTTTATGATGTGGGTCTTTCAGGTGCTGTTGCCAACGGACTGCATGGCAGGTTGTCATATGTCTAGTCAAGCATGTGGTGCCCAAGCAGCTGGTGTTCTTGCCACACTTGATCCACGTCAGACAGAGATTGCAAACAGCAACGCTGCAGTCTGCTGCACATGTGTTGAAAAAAGCCCACACCAATAAACTTTTGGAAGTCAGCGGGGAATCGGCAGTGCCCTGCACCTGTGGAGCTCTGTGGTGTGATGCAATAGGGTGGCTGCCCCTAGAGGACATCCTGCCTCATTGGATCTGTACCTCCGCCTCCTCCTTGTCCTCTTCCTCCTCCTCACTTTCCTTCTCTGTTCTCTTAGGCACCCAAGTACAGTCAGTGACCTCATCATCCCATCCCTTCACGTCACTGGAGCAAACTTGGCAGTATGCTGCAGCTGGGGAAATATGACTGCTAGTTTCTTGTCCTTCTGTGGCACCCCCTCTCTCTAGGCTCATGTTACTCCCTTCCTCAACCTGGGAACCAACGTCAGACCTCCAGCAGCATGTAACAAACACTATGATCAAATAATTCTGTTGACTCCTCCGTGCATGATGGTGGGGCTACGAAAGACGTAGCTGTGAACAAAGAGCCGGTGGATTAGGCCACCTTGGCAGCTGCCGTGGAAGGCAAACTAGTATGAGCCTGGGTGACAGAGGATGAGAATGGCTTAGTTATCCACTCCACCAACTCTTCTGCATGTTGTTACTCAATAATACGGACAGCAGTGGAAAAAAACAAGCGCGCCCCGCCTACAGAGGATGTCCCCGACTATGACACAGAGGCTGCTTGCCCTCTTTTAGTGACCTGTGAGCGTCTGCCTCTGCTTGTTGGCCTTCCGAACATGATGGGGATTTTTTTGGGGGGGATTTTTTTATTTGCTTGGTGCACTATAAACTGTTTTATTATTGTTTTTTTTTCTTTTTTGGGGGGGATTTTTTAACTTTTTATTATAGAGTGTGGGAAAGGAATATGGTGCTTGGGTGCAATACTTTGTGCTTGGTGCACTATAAACTGTTTTATTATAGTTTTTTTTTAATAAAGAAAATAAGGATGCAGCAATTGTGGAGAACGTTTGTTTTTTCACTGCCGCTGCAAAAAAAAATAAAAATAAAATAAATGTAAAAATAAATAAGAAAGGTAAAAAAAAACAGTGATGACACAGAAGGAAGACCACCTGTGACTCAGAAGAGGGAACAGCAATTATGGAAAAATTAATTTTTGCTGCTGCTGGAATTTTTTTTTTTAAAAAGCCCCCCCCAAAAAAAAGGGAACCACTGCTGACACAGAAAATGAAACACCTGTGACGCAGAAGGGGGGACAGCAATTATGCCCCAAATATTCTTAGTACTGCTGCGCCAACTAAAAAAATCAATCAAAATCATACCACTGCTGTGCTGACGCAGAAGGAATAACACCTGTGACACAGAGGCGGGAGTACTAATAATGCAGCAACAGAACCTGATACTGCAAAAAAAAATTATGAAAAAAATATGGGATCAGTGGTGACACACCGACACTTCAACACTGTATTATTCACACTACACTGCACTGTGTTATATACAGTGCACTACAGTGTGTTATTCACACTGCACTACACTGTATTATATACTCTGCACTGCATTATGTACTTTGGACTGCACTGTACTCAGGGCCGGATTTACCACAAGGCCACCGAGGCCAGGCCTCGGGGCGGCAGTGGTGTAGGGGCGGCGCCGCTCCTGCAGCGACTTCGCGGCCGCCCCCCCCCCTTTCGTGCTGGCCATTAATGTCTATTATGGGCACCAGTGCCCATAGAAAAGATGGCCGCGAGCCGACCACGCAACTGCGCATGCGCCGTTCCGAAGCCGGCCGGGCTCGGGAAAACTCGTAAGCGCTCGGCCGGGCGGCGAATGCGCAGTAGCGTGATTGCGCCGCTCGGCGCCATTTTTAAAAAATTTGAGAGTTCCGCCCTCCTCCTTCTGATGGCAGGCAGCATGACAAGGGACATCCCAATCTGGTGGCAAGTGACATCCCCATGTGGTGGCAGGCATGGTGGCAAGGGACATCCCCATGTGGTGGCAGGCATGGTGGCAAGTGACATCCCCATCTGGTGGCAAGTGACATCCCCATCTGGTGGCAGGCAGCGTGGCAAGTGACATCCCCATCTGGTGGCAGGCAGCATGGCAAGTGACATCCCCATCTGGTGGCAGGCAGCGTGGCAAGTGACATCCCCATCTGGTGGCAGGCAGCGTGGCAAGTGACATCCCCATCTGGTGGCAGGCAGCGTGGCAAGTGACATCCCCATCTGGTGGCAGGCAGCGTGGCAAGTGACATCCCCATCTGGTGGCAGGCAGCGTGGCAAGTGACATCCCCATCTGGTGGCAGGCATGGTGGCAAGTGACATCCCCATCTGGTGGCAGGCAGCGTGGCAAGTGACATCCCCATCTGGTGGCAGGCAGTGTGGCAAGTGACATCCCCATCTGGTGGCAAGGGACATCCCCATGTGGTGGCAGGCATGGTGGCAAGGGACATCCCCATGTGGTGGCAGGCATGGTGGCAAGTGACATCCCCATCTGGTGGCAAGTGACATCCCCATCTGGTGGCAGGCAGCGTGGCAAGTGACATCCCCATCTGGTGGCAGGCAGCGTGGCAAGTGACATCCCCATCTGGTGGCAGGCAGCGTGGCAAGTGACATCCCCATCTGGTGGCAGGCATGGTGGCAAGTGACATCCCCATCTGGTGGCAGGCAGCGTGGCAAGTGACATCCCCATCTGGTGGCAGGCCATGTGGCAAGTGACATCCCCATCTGGTGGCAAGGGACATCCCCATGTGGTGGCAGGCAGCGTGGCAAGTGACATCCCCATCTGGTGGCAGGCAGCGTGGCAAGGGACATCCTCATCTGGTGGCAGGCAGCGTGGCACGTGACATCCCCATCTGGTGGCAGGCAGCGTGGCCAGGGATATCCTCATCTGGTGGCAGGCAGCGTGGCAAGTGACATCCCCATCTGGTGGCAGGCATGGTGGCAAGTGACATCCCCATCTGGTGGCAGGCAGCGTGGCAAGTGACATCCCCATCTGGTGGCAGGCAGCGTGGCAAGTGACATCCCCATCTGGTGGCAGGCATGGTGGCAAGTGACTTTCCCATCTGGTGGCAGGCAGCGTGGCAAGTGACAAGAGATGGTGGCAAGTGACACGCTCAGGGCTCCCAATGATTCTGCATTATGGTGAGTTGAACTATTTCAGTTTATATTACAATGTAATGATAGAAATAATGTGTTTCAATCATCCTGACACCATAACAACCATGGTGCCGGGGATGATTGAAGCACTAACACCAGCCATTGCCTTGAAAATTTGCCTGCGAAAAATCCTTACCCCTCGCGCGCTTACCCTGAAGTATTTTTAGTCTGTACAATTAAAGCCAGTTATTTTCAGTGTTCTCGTGTATGGAGTTTTTAATTGATCTATTGTAGAAGTCATCGATAAAGGACGTGGTGTGTGTGTGTGTGTGTGTGTGTGTGGGGGGGGGGGGCGGCATTGAAGGACCCGGCCTTGGGGCGGCAAAGAGAGTAAATCCGGGCCTGACTGTACTATATACTCTGCACTTCACTATATACTCTGCACTGTAATATATACTCTGCACTGCACTATATACTTGTCAGGGCTGGCTCAGCCCTTCCTTCTCTGAGTTGGCCGCTCAGCTGTCGGTTAATTGCCAGCTCTTATCTCTCTCCACATTTAACCAGCTGTTGTGGATCTGCTCATCAGTCCCGCCTACTTAAAGATCTCCAGCTCACTTCATTCCTGCCTTCGCCTTGGTCACATCACAAGAAACCGTCTCCTGCATTCCTGTTTAAAGACTGGCTTTGCTGACATCCCTTCTGGCTCCTTAACCAAGAGTACAAAAACTAATGCGCAAAGCCACAACCTCATTAATGAAATAACCAACCTAAGCATTACAGAATGGTACCAGATAAGAAGCTGCCAACATAGATGGGTGCACTCCCACACCCCAATAAATATGTAAATGAAATCAGATAAAGTATGTGGCGCTACTCTATCCTTCGGTACAGAATTGCAAAAAACCAAGATCACCAATGCTGTACCAATCAGTATATGTGCAGTCCTCCTATTATACATAAAAAATAGAAAATAGGTAAACTGGCTTTGCTGACATCCCTTCTGGCTCCTTATCCTGCTTGCTGTTCCTCTACTTGGATCCCTGACTTCTGGCCTGGCTGATTACCCGATCTGACTACTGAACTCTGGCTTGGCTGATTACCCGATCCGGTTACTGGACTCTGGCTATTTGGGGGCAATCCAGTTCAATGCAGAGGGTTTCTTAACCAGGTTGAGATATACTTTGAGATGCTGCCCCAGGCGTTTCCCACGGACAGAAGCAAAGTAGGTTTTGTGATATCTTTGCTTTCTAACCTTTCTTGGCCTGGACAAACCCTCTATGGGAGACACAAAAACCTGTTTTTTTGAGTTACCCTGAGTTTGTGGCTTCCTTTAAAAGGGTATTTGACGTTCCTGCACGCTACGCTTCTGCTGCCAAGTGCCTCATCAGAGTATGAGAACTGTTGCAGATTACACCACTAAATTCCATACTCTGGCAGCAGAGGATGCTTGGAACAACGAGGCCCTCGTGGCTGCTTTTTCTCATGGTCTCTCGGATACCATCAAGGATGAGATAGCAGCCCGAGATATACCCACTGAGCTGGAGAAGTTGATCATGTTTGTCATCCTCATTGACTCCAGACTCAGAAAAAAGACTCTCTTTTAAGGAGTGCTTGTGGAAGCCTCCTGTACATTTGTCTCGACTCGAAAATTGGGCCTATCCCTAATCCTGGCTGATGGCAGCCAATTCTTGCATAATCAATGCTTTGAGTTTGTCAGAATTTTTGGGGTCTTTTTGTTCACTTGCCACTTGAGGATTGACCACAAGTTCTCAATAGCATTAAGGTCTGAGGAGTTTCCTGGCAATGGACCCATAATTTCAATGTTTTGTTCCCCAAGCCACTTAGATATCACTTTTTCCTTATGGCAAGGTACTCCATCATGCTGGAAAAGGCATTGTTCCTCACCAAACTGTTCTTGGAAGGTTGGAAGAAGTTGCTCTTGGAAGATGTTTTTGTACCATTCTCTCTTCATGGCTGTGTTCTTAGGCAAAATTGTGAGTGAGCCCTTGGCTGAGAAGCAACCCCACACATGAATGGTCTCAGGATGCTTTACTGTTGGTATGACACAGGACTGATGTTAGCGCTCACCTTTTCCTCTCCGGACAAGGTTTTTTTGTACCTTTTGCAGAATATCAGTCTGTCCCTGATGTTTTTCCTGGAGAGAAGTAGCTTCTTTGCTGCCCTTCTTGACACCAGGCCATCCTCCAAAAGTCTTCGCCTCACTGTGCATGCAGATGCACTCCTGCCTGCTGCCATTCCTGAGCAAGCTCTACACTGGTGGTGCCCCAATCTGCTGAATCACCTGTAGGAGATGGTCCTGGCGCTTGCTGGACTTTCTTGTGTACCCTGAAGCCTTATTCACAAATGAAGTGGAAATTTTTTTATGGGATTAAGTTCATTTCCATTGAAGAGGGACTTTGCAATTAATTGCAATTCATCTGATCATTTTTCATAACATTCTGGGGTATGTGCAAATTGCCATCATAAAAACTGAGGCCGCAGACTTTGTGAAAATTAATATTAGTGTAATTCTCAAAACCTTTGGCCATGGCTGTATGCACACCCATGTATTCATGAAAAAACATTTCATCTTTATTTGTACAATTACTATATTAAAAACTATATTAAATTAGTTTTAATTAAAACCATACAATATATTAACTCTGACCAATGCAGGACTGGAGGACGCTGAGCACATCTTTGTACAGAGGGGACATTTGCCACTTTATTTTGCCATAGTTGAAATACTATTTCATGAGAAAATATCTTCTGGGTAAAGTCTCCTTATTTCTATTCTAGTCAATTGTCTGCACCATCATTCATAAACAGTGCTTGAACATCAGTTGATGCATGATTTTTTTTTTTTTTTCCTGGGGGACTCTTTCTTTAAATGTATGCCACAACATACAGTACATAACACACAGATCCTGTTGGTGTATTACATTCTACCAACTATGGGACATTGTCGTGCTCACTGTGCCCCACTGATTGTACCTGCTGCCTGTGTGTTGCATTGCCCTCCTTTGCATTCCCTATCTGGACCCTGTCTTATGTCTCTGAAATTCTTGGATGCATGACAGTTTTTATAACCTTCCAGGGTCCTGAGGAAGCAGAAATATGAAATCCAGTAAACACATTGAGCTTCACAACAGCTTTACTGCAATAAAGAAGCAAAAAGTTGTTATGTATGGGGTTAGCCATTATGTATTAATGTAAATTTGCTCCAAGCAGGTGATAAAGTACTGTATGTTGTTCAGGGTCAGAGTTAATATATTGTGCTGTTTTAATTAAAACTGTTTTAATCTAGTAATTGTATGAATAAAGGTCAAACTTTTCTGGATACATGGGTGTGCATACAGTTCCTCAAAAGTCCTACCATCTTCTATATGTGTTAGATTTCTCTTTGAACAATAGGACATGGCATGTTCTTTGAGCTAAGCACTAGTAAGAGTTAATTTTACTCTCTGTAAAAAATTGGTGTGCTGAAAGACACATGATAAAAAAATTACAATGTAATTGCTACGCACAGCTTCCCACAAGGGCCAACTTCACAGAGTAGGAGAGTACAAGTTAGGAGTTGGGCAGGCCATGTACAAACAGTTCTCTTTTGTATGCCAGCGGGCTTAATGAAAAAAACCCTAAATGATTCTTTCATCCACATAATCAAGTTTGATGAAGGATACCCCCTCCCCCCATTCCTTCCTGGCAGGGGCCATACCCATCGCTGTCCAAATACAGTGATCAGTTTCTGCAGCTGATTGTCTGCAGCCACTGATCATAGGAAAGTATTCCATCATGCCCCTTCAACAGAAGTCAAATAAATGATTGACTTATGTTGAGTAGAGGAGGCCACACACCAGTGGCAGCTGGTGCACAAAATTTTTTGGAGGGCACAAACAAACAAAAAAGTTCTGAAAAAAAAAGAAAAAAAACCCATCAATTGCAGCCTCACTGTGCTATCAATTGCAGCCACTGTGCCCATCATATGCAGCCACTGTGCCCATCATATACAGCCTCTGTGCACATCATATGCAACTTCTGTGCCCATCATATGCAGCCTGTGTGCCCATCATATGCAGCCTCTGTGCCCATCATATGCAGCCACTGTGCCTATCATATGCAACCACTGTGCACACCATAGGCAGCTTCTGTGCCCATCATATGCAGCCATTGCACTCATCATATGCAGCCTCTGTGCTCATCATATGCAGCCACTGTGCCCATCATATGCAGCCACTGTGCCCATCATATGCAACCTCTGTGCCCATCATATGCAGCCTGTGCGCCCATCATATGCAGCCTCTGCGCCCCTTAATATGCAGCCTCTGTTCCCACCATATGCAGCCTCTGGGCCCACCATATGCAGCTTCTGTGCCCACCATATGCAGCTTCTGTGCCCATCATATGCAGCTTCTGTGCCCATCATATGCAGCTTCTGGGCCCACCACATGTAGCCTCTGTGCCCATCATATGCAGCCATTGTGCCCATCATATGCAGCATCCGTGCAAGTGCTTTTTTTTGTCTGCCTACAAGGTGCAGTCTGCCCATAATTAAAGAATCAACCGGCTGGTAAAGAAAAACATAGTCATTTCCAGTTTCGGCTGACAAAGACCCGACCGCGTGGTTCGCGTCGCAGGACAGAGAAAGCCCCCCCTGCCCATCAGTAAAGCATCTACCTGATCCAGGGCTGAGGCTGGGGCGGTGGTCTCCTCTCCTCCTCTCGTCAGGTGCAGGCAGTGGCTCCGGTGTCTGCTCCTCCCACGTCTACTCTCTAACCTCCAAAACGCTAGGCACCCAATAGGATAGCCTGGCGCTTTGGCCAATCGGGAAACAGGTCTCACAGACCGGCCTCCTGATTGGCGGGGAGGAACGTTAATGTGAAAATAGTGAAAATTAATTCACTATCGTCACACAACAGGGTGGGATCGGGACGCAGTGCTCTGCACCATGATCCCACCCTATTTTGAAGCCTATTAGAGCTTCTGACTCCAATCACATGCTTCAAAATACACCCCCCCCCCCGCCTATCCCCACCATAGTAATTTATGTATCCGGTGTCCTGAAAGGGGTCGGGCACATGGATAGGGAGGGCGGCGGAGGAGTTAGGGGTGGTGGCACCCGTGCGCCCACGATGCACGGGTCGCCACTGCCACACACCAACCAAAATTTAGTCAAACCCTGCTGGACCAGTTGAATTTTGATCAGTACGTGGCCATCTTAAGACATCCTAGAAGACAAACACAACCAAGTGGCTTGTTCATGGTAGGGACAGTTTTCTATGGGTTAAAGAAAATAAACTTTACAAAGCGCAGGGCTGTATTTTCTTTTTTCTTGGAGCGGGTTCAGCCTGGGACACCAATTGTGGGCATGGCAAAATTTTTCTATATGAGGGAGGGATTTAAAAGTTAAGCCTACTCAGAGTGTACAAGGTAACATTGTTGGCAGAAGACAGGTCCAATGGGCACAGCTGCTACTGTCACTGGAAATGTGGGCAGGCAACTAGTGGGAAGCACTGCCACTGTTGCTGCTTAGGGCATATTTGCCAGCTGAGCTTTTGGGGCTTTCTTGCCTAGATGGTATGCGTTCGACTAAGGGAAAGGGTTGCCCCTCCCCGCAAATCCCCCTTTATCTATGGCTCTGACAAAGAGAGCTGCAATGCTGCAGTGAAAGGTAGGTGTTGTCTTAAATGACATTTTGTTTGTAACATACCTTTCCACATATACAGTATATGCTTAAAAGGGGGAGTGCAAGGGGTGAATTGTAAAGTACATTGAGCTGAATAAAATGACTGCTGGTCTATGAAAATCACATGGACTCGCCTAATTAAATACCATGTCATCATCACACACAATCCTTATCATTCAGCTTCCTGAAAATGTATTGCACTGTTGTCCATTCCAGCACTGTCTTTCTTTGCAACTCTTTGCATTTGAAGTCAGAACACCAAAGGAAGGCAGTGATGGAAGACTTCACGCTGTCAAGTGATGTGACTATAAATGTGAACACAGAGCAGATATCTACACTATATTGTCAAAAGTATTGGGACACCTGCCTTTACATGCACATGAACTTTAATGGCATCCCAGTATTAGTCTGTAGTATTCAATATCGAGTCCCCCCCCCCTTTGCAGCTACATCAGCTTCAACTCTTCTGGGAAGGCTGTCTACAAGGTTTAGGAGTGTTTCTATGGGAATATTATGGGAATATTTGACCATTCCTCCAGAAGCACATTTTTGAGGTCAGCCACTGATGTTGAATGAGAAGGCCTAGCTTGCAATCTTCACTCTAATTCATCCCAAAGTTGTTCTATTGGGTTGAGATCAGGACTCCGTGAAGGCCAGTCAACTTCCTCCACCCCAAACTCTCTCATCCATGTCTTTATGGACCTTGCTTTGTGCACTGGTGCGCAGTCATGTTGGAACAGGAAGGGGCCATCCCCAAACTGTTCCCACAACGTTGGGAGCATGAAATTGTCCAAAATGTCCTGATATGCTGATGCCTTAAGAGTTCTCTTCACCTTTACAGAGGGGCCAAGCCCAATCCCTAAAAAACAACCCCACACCATATCCCCCCCCCCCTCTCCACCAAATGATTTGGAGGGGTGGCCAAATACTTTTGGCAATATAGTATGGATGAGCGAGTTTGGGGTAGAGGAACTTGACTGGCCTGCAAAGAGTCCGAACCTCAACCCAATAGAATACCTTCGGGATGAATTAGAGTGGAGACTGCAGGCCAGGCCTTCTCGTCCAACATCAGTGCCTGACCTCACAAATGCACTTCTGGAAGAATGGTCAAATATTCTCACACTCCTAAACATTGTGGACAGCCAGCCCAGAAGAGTTGAAGCTGTTATAGCTGCAAAGAGTGGGCCAAATCAATAATGAACCCTATGGACTAACCAGGGCCGTTTTTAAGGCAGGGCAAAAGGGGCAGCTGCCCTGGGCCCTGTCATTGTTGTGGGGCCCAAAGCAGCTGCCTCATACTTGCCAACTATCCTGGTTTAAATTCCCTCGTCCCTTGAGGTTTTAGTCCTGTGTTGTGTCACAATATCTCAGTGTGACGTGCTGCTACTAATGCTGCCCAGCTCTGCCCTATGGTTGTGTACAGATAACTCACATGCAGAGCCTGTGTTTAGATGTAAATTACCAGCATTCATATGTAAATAGCATCAGCATTCATATGTAAATAGGGGCGGCCGGCAGCATTGATATGTATATCATGCCCCTCTGAGGTCATATCCACAGTAATCTCTAGCAACCAATCAACAAGCAGAAATCATGTGCTGTAACCTCTAGCAACTAATCAGTGAGCCGTAATGTGTGCTGTAACCTCTAGCAACCAGTCGGTGAGCGGTAATGATGCACTGTAACCTCTGGCAACCAATCGCAATGCCTGAACTGATTCAGTAAACTGATTTTGAGTCTAGCTCCTATTTATTGTATGTCTCAGAGCAGGTGAAGAGCAAAACTGCATGGGGGGCCCAAGAAAAGTTTTGCCCAGGGTCCAATCAATATTAAAGACGGCCCTGGGACTAACACTGGGATGCCATTAAAGTTCATGTGTGTGTAAAGGCAGATGTCCCAATACTTTTGACAATATAGTGCATATAATGCCCAGGAACTGTCACTGACTGCAGATCCCACTGTAATTAAGGTCTACATGGAAATTAATCTCCACACAGGGCCACCATCCCAGCATGTATTATTTGTATTTTTGGGGCACATTCTCCCCTACCTCCCAGCCCATTCCTCTCCTGATGACATCAGTGATTGTTGAGTGGATAACCATCCCAAATGTAATATAAAAAACTACCTTGTGTGTCATCTGTGCAAAATGTTGGTAGCTGCCTTATCTGTGTGTGCTGACATACATAGGCAGCCATCATAACCTGTATAATATTATATGTTCTATCATTTTCTATTTGGTGATGTTTCTGTTGCATTTTTCATAATATAACATTAAAGGGGTTGTAATGGTAAGTGTTTTTTCACTTTAATGCATCCTATGCATTAAGGTGAAAAAACACCTGTCAGTGACCGGTCCCCCAGCCCCCCCGTTTTACTTACCTGAACCCTTTGAACTTGTCCCACGGGGACGAGCCTTCTCTCTGCTAAGAGGTTCTCGGCTGTTGATTGGATAGATTGATAGCAGCGCAGCCATTGGCTCCCGCTGCTGTCAATCAAATCCAATGACGCGGCCGCCGGGGGGCAGGGCCGAGTCCTGCATTCGGTGTCTATGGACGCCAAATACTGGACTCTGGAGCGCGCCCGCAAGGTAACCCCCCGGAGAGCGCTTCTCCCAGGGGATTCTAATGCGGGGAGGAGCCAATACAGCCGCCGAGGGACCCCAGAAGACCAGGATCGGGGCCACTGTGTGCAAAACGAGCTGCACAGTGGAGGAAAGTATGACATATTTGTAATTAAAAAAAAAAAATACCTTTAGTGTCACTTTAAAGTCAAAAGGCCTAGGAACTTAAGATCAATGATCTCACTGATCACTGATGGGTTCCCTGAGAGACATATAAAGTTCTCAGTGGATTTAATAGCTCAGTTTCTAAAAACAGAAAAATCTATTTTGGGTGGACTGACCCCTTACCAATGACACATTACTATATTACTCTGTATAATAAAGTTGAACTCCAGGCAAAAAGCTAAATACACATTTAAAATACATCTATGTTTACTGATTTACATGCAAAAGGAAGTATCATTTTGTTCAGCCAGTCTTGTGATTTACACATTTATGACACATTTATTTATTTCCTTGTTCATCTAACAAACAGATCTGAATTTGTGAACCAGGAAATTAGTGCCTAATCTGAATCTAGGTGGCTGTGCACTTGCCCTTCCTTCTCTGAGCTGGCTGTTGGCTAATTGCCAGCTCCTATCTCTCCACAGTGACTCACCTGTTGATGATATCCTGCTCGTCAGTCCTGCTTACTTAAGCCGTCCAGCCCAGATGATCTCTGCCTTCGCCTTGGTCAACATCACAGAGACCATCTCCTGTTCCTGTTAAAGACTTGCTTGGCTGACATTCCTTCTGGCTCCAGATCCTGCTTGCTGTTCCACCATGCTGTTCCCTGGCTTCCTGACTTTCTGGCTTGTATGACTATCCGTTCCGGTTACCGAACTTTGGCTATGTTTTGACTACGTTTGTTCTATTTACTTTTATTATTAACCAAGTGTGATTTATCTGTACTTCTGTCTAGGTCTGATTCATGGTTTATGACAGCACTGCAAAGATCAAGACCGGCTGTACAGCATGAAACTATTCTCTAGCACATAAAACAGTAACATGTACAGTATGTATTTCAACTCTGTATTTACCAGTGTGCTTGGAGTTCCACTTTAGGTAGGGTGATCTTTTTTTATTAATGTCTTGATCAAGGGTCATGCTTGGAGGCCAGTGGCTATAGCAGTGGAATGGCTGGCACAGAAATCAGCAGGATAAATACATGAGCAAATTTCCCTAGCAGATGACAAGGTCTCATCCGGGGAGTGGGGTCTAAGCACTTACCGGTCTTCACCAGAACGCAACTGAATGCAACTTTTACTTAAACACCACTGTACCATATGCTCTATCTATAGAATGCTACTCTGTACCAAGGAATTACCATTTCTTGTATACTTCCAGTTTTATTGATAATTCAGTTTCAATAAACAAAATTTATACTTTTTTCTGTTTGATAAAGGTAAGAAACATAGTGTAAAAACCAAATAAAAACATTAAATCCATTGTGATTCAATGTCTGTTTGATAGACGATAACATATTAAACCTGAAAACTTCTAAGGGCGTTAAAACATATTATTGGCACAGTGTGTACGCTACAATCAGCAACTGTCTAATCTAGTATGACCACTAGGTGGCGAATGTTATACAGGAATACTCATTCAAGTTGACTAATGTATGGATAATAAATGCTGAACCTAAAGGAAAGTCTGCTTAACAAGTTTCTCTGAAGCAGATTTACGGATTTTATGCTAAAGAGTGCTGTTTGCATCAACCTAGACTTCAGCAACAGTAAAAAAAATAAATGAATTGACATTTGTCAAACACTTGCATGAGCAGAACAAAGCTGGCACTTCATATTGGCATTTTTAAGGTAACCTGTAATGAGAACAGTCCTGAGCCAAATTAACTAAAATGTTAGTTTTTTAGCTGTCCAATGACTTTGTTTTTTTTTTTTCTGAGCCACTTTGACATATCTGTCATAGGGCAGGCTCTGGTGTTTGTTTGCTACATGCAAATTGACTGTTCACTTTGCAAATGAAGCTGCACTTTGCAGGGGAATTGTCTCCAGAGCTTAGTGAATCATAGTGCTGTGCAAACAAAAATGAATTTTTTTTTCTTTGCACATGATTGGGTATTCTTTGCAAAGTGAATTTTCACCATTTTCACTAAGTTTTAGAGAAAAAAACCCTTGCAAAGTGCAATTTCCTTTGCAAAATGATCATCCTGCTTGCCTTTAGAAAATCAACTCCACTGCTTCTAATTACTGTAGATGTGTGATTGCCCTGTCATTCCCATTTAGTGAAGCTCTGTACCTTTTTTTCCCCCAGTTTTTTCAGTGCAGTGCTTTGTGTTGGCAGTGTGACTCATCCTTTGTATGCAGCAGAAATTAGAATGTTTCGGCTTCTTTGTTGTCATTTTATGCAAACACTGTAGTTCTTTTGGTGACATAAGTTGCTGTCATAGTAGCAGCATATTCCTATGCAGCATTGTTGCTGGCTGGTCCTTTTCCTAGACACTGTCTCATGCTTCTAGCTACATTCCTGCAAGCCTCCTGCGTTTTGGTTTATTTAGGCCCATGCACACAACCATCAAAATACATGCGTTCAGAGAGGTCATTTTTAAATGCATCTGGAAGCATGTAAAACTCTGCTGTGATGTCACACCTAGACATTTACCTAAATCTAGGTGTATATAGTCTTGCAGCATTTACACAAGCAAGAATTTTGCATGCCTGGGACATTTTGGCTTGTTTTGCTGCAGGTAAATGCATATAAACACAAGTACATCAAGGTCTCATGCATACAGCTTGAGAAAAAAAAAAAACGCTTTTAGAGGAATTTTTCTTTTCTTTTTTTTATACTTCTAGATGAAGTTCTATTTCAGCCAATGTGTCCATGCACATTGTACCATTCTGCGGGCTTCTGATTATAACTAGAGACTTAGAGCCTGAAAGCTTGATCACTGTGCTGGGAGCTCGCTAACAGCACAGAAAACTCGGCTGTCCATGGACACATATGTGTGGTGTGTGGGCAATAAAGATACCGTCTTTGCTGCCACTCATATATATTATGTGGGTGGCAAGAGGTTAAATCCTCCTCCATTTAAATGTACTTGCATTTATAAGCATTTAGATGCATTCAGAATATCAAATCTGCCTCTGAACACACAGAATTTTATTTCCCCTAAACACTGCACCTAAACGCAGTAACTCAGTGTGAATTATACCATTTAAAAACATTACATCATTTATATACACATGTATGTCATTGCCAGTGTGAATGAGACCTATTTTTTCCCCCTGAAATATAGATAATATCCACAGAGTGTGAACCGGCTCCTACTCTCATGCTAATATACAGAAGATATCAGTAATGTGTACACAAACAATATAATATATAAGTGAATGACATTCAAATAAAAAAAAGACAGTTTATGTCAAAAGTGACAGTTCTTCTGAAGGTAGTGTGAAATTCATATAGCAAGGTTGATACATAAATAAACAATTCCAAAAAGTTTTCGTGACCACTTCCCGTCACTACTGTGCTCCCAGTGCTGTCATCTTAAAGATATGTTCCAACACATGTGCAATCATATCCGACGTGTGATCTCCTAATGTTGCTTAGTACTGAGCGTCCTGCAGTGTGGCCTCCCTCTCAAGGGTGCTCGTCTCCTGTTGGTGTACTTCCTGGATGACCAGTGTATACTGGTCACTTTAAGAACACTGTATCTGCAGTAATAGTTACTCCTGTACCATGTAGGAATGAAGAGGATGCTCCCAACAGTGTAAAATCATCAATGTTATTATTATTTAAGGTACTTATATAGCGCTGTCAACTTACACAGAGCTTTACATATATATTGTACATTCACATCGGTCCCTACCCTCAAGGAGCTTACAATCTAAGGTCCCTAACTCACATTTATATACTATGGCCAATTTAGACAGAAGCCAATTAACCTACCAGCATGTCTTTGGAGGGTGGGAGAAAACCGGAGTACCTGGAGAAAACCCATGCAGGCACAGGAAGAACATGCAAACTCCAGGCAGGTAGTGTCAGTCATGGTTGGGCTTAAAACCAGCGACCCTTTTTACTGCTAGGCGAGAGTGCTACCCACTACACAACTGTGCCTCCCAACAACATATTTATTTGTATAAAAAAGGCTTACATCTCAGTTAAAATTCACCAGCATTGATAATAAACCTTCCTGGTGTGACGTCACTTCCAGTCCGCAATCCATCAGGCTCTGCCCAAGCGGATTGTAGACTGGAAGTGCTGTGGCAGCCCGGCTCCAGCATAAGTAACATGTTGGCAAAAGAATATATTGTATATTATTTGCAGAGGGAGAGCCTGGAGTGTGGTGCAGGAAAACCTGGGGACTATACAAGAGAAAAGGTAAAAGTAAAGGCCCATACACACGATAGGACTTTTTGACAACAAACATGCAAATTAGCTGTTCTAAGGCAACATCCTACCGTGTGTATGCTCCATCGGACAAAGTTTTTCGATTTTCATCGGACAAATGTTGGCTGTGCAAACAGACAAGCTTTCCGGCAACAAAAGTTCTATGGTGCAAAATCCTATCGTGTGTACACAAGTCCATAGGACTTTAATCCAAAGTACAAACACGCATGCTCAAAACCAATGCAAAAGATCAGACAACAATACAGAGGTTGACCAAAGGGTGGCGGTAAAGAGCTGAAAAACCACGTGATTTGGTGAAAGTTGGCTGAAAAAGTCCCGCGTATGCTTAATTAGTTTACGGCCAATGCCCTTTGTACAAAAATCCACGGGAAAGTTTGTGCAAAGTCCGATCGTGTGTATGAGGCTTAAGAACACTAAAGGGGGATCTATTCTATGGAGGACCTGCCCTGTCCTACTTTAAAGGGGGGTCTATGGAGACCCTGCTCTAAAGTTGGATCTATGGGGACCCTGGCCAGCAGGGGACCCTGCTTTTGATGGTTTTAATTTTGGAATGTACCTTGGTGTCCTTCACTAAGGTCTGTACTTTGGAAAATGTCTGCCACAACATTGGTCCGTGCCTATCCCTGATGACAATGCTGCTCCTCCATAGATACAGTACAGTGAGTAAGTGTTGGCAACCTAAGGACAGAAAGCGTTGGCACCCTGAGAACAGAAAGCGTGTAACTGGGTGGGATAAGAAAAAAAATTCATGCAGCCACTACGTCTGAGATCTTTAAGCTGCAATTTATATGCTTTTTTTTGTTCTTTGCTTTAGATTTGTTTTAAATAGTACTTTCATTTATAAACCGAGTGTTTATTCATACAGAATGATTTGGGTCCAAAGAAGGGACGGTACATTCAAAACAATGGATTAACCAATTTTAAATAAAAAATATCTAAACTATATGTACATAGTATCAGTGATGGGAGTAAGTCACACATGTGCATGTCAGGAGACTAGTAGACCAGACTGTGTGGACTGCACAGAGGAGACCAGAAACACATGTAAGTGAAATGGTGTTTATTAACAAGTGATAAGTGACAGGAACAAACAGTGCAAAAACCCACACAACAACCCACTACAAACAACAATGTATATATATATAAGTAAAGGGAGATACCGTAATCGTAAACAAGCCAAGCCAAGGTCATACACAGGGAAGTCAGCAGAAGGGTAAGGACGGGAACCTGAACAGGACAAGGAGAGGATGGATGGATGGGGTTCAGGGCAGGGATCCAAGGGAGCCAGGAACAGAAGGGACAGGACTAGGAAGGCCTCAGGATAGGGATTGGATCAGATCAGGACAAGGCAGATAGCAGGCTCAAGGTCAAACAGGCAGCAAGGTCAGAACGCAGGGAGAGGGAGAGAGATACCAAGGCAAGCCTATGAGGGCTTGCCGGGTATTTGTAAGGCTGTGGTAATTGACCTCACGTTACAGCTGAGCGCAGTGTGAGCTGTTTGCTCCACACTGCCAGAGTGCACCCGCTGGTTGACGCTGGTACTACGGCCCGAGGATGCAACAGTGCCACCAGCAGGAAAGACCTCTTACTGCAGGTCCTAGGTGTTGGAAGACACCTGCTGATGGACACTGGTACTGCGATCCAAGAGACCGATAGCGCCACCAACGGGTAGACCTTCTCATGACAGTACCCCCCCCCTAAAGGAGCGGCCTCCGGACGCTCCAACAAGGTGTATCTGTTCAAAGTTCATGGCCTTCAACTGGACAGATGAGGGCACATCAGGCCGGGCATCGGGTACATCAACCTGGACAGTGGGTACTGCTGGCATGTCAGAGTCATTAAGCTGGGCAGCAGACGACAGGAACCACTTGAGCTGGGCAGCAGACGACAGGAACCACTTGAGCTGGGCAGCAAACGACAGGAACCACTTGAGCTGGGCAGCAAACGACAGGAACCACTTGAGCTGGGCAGCAAACGACAGGAACCACTTGAGCTGGGCAGCAAACGACAGGAACCACTTGAGCTGGGCAGCAAACGACAGGAACCACTTGAGCTGGGCAGCAAACGACAGGAACCACTTGAGCTGGGCAGCAGACGACAGGAACCACTTGAGCTGGGCAGCAGACGACAGGAACCACTTGAGCTGGGCAGCAGACGACAGGAACCACTTGAGCTGGGCAGCAGACGACAGGAACCACTTGAGCTGGGCAGCAGACGACAGGAACCACTTGAGCTGGGCAGCAGACGACAGGAACCACTTGAGCTGGGCAGCAGACGACAGGAACCACTTGAGCTGGGCAGCAGACGACAGGAACCACTTGAGCTGGGCAGCAGACGACAGGAACCACTTGAGCTGGGCAGCAGACGACAGGAACCACTTGAGCTGGGCAGCAGACGACAGGAACCACTTGAGCTGGGCAGCAGACGACAGGAAACACTTGAGCTGGGCAGCAGACGACAGGAAACACTTGAGCTGGGCAGCAGACGACAGGAACCACTTGAGCTGGAGGGCAGACACCCGAACATCAGGCTGGAGGGCTGGAACATCAGACTGGAAAGCTGGAACATCCGACTTGGAAGCTGGCACATCAGACTGAGAAGCTGGCACATCAGACTGAGAAGCAATCTTCGAGGCATCAGGCTGAAAGGCAAGCTGCAAGACATCAGGCTGGGAAGCTGGGACAGCAAACTGGGAAGCTGGCACATCAATCTGGGAAGCTGGCACATCAATCTGGGAAGCTGGCACATCAATCTGGGAAGCTGGCACATCAATCTGGGAAGCTGGCACATCAGACTGGGAAGCTGGCACATCAGACTGGGAAGCTGGCACATCAGACTGGCAGGTAGGCATCAAGACATCGGGCTGGAAGACAAGCTGCAAGGCATCAGGCTGGGAAGCTGGCACATCAATCTGGGAAGCTGGCACATCAATCTGGGAAGCTGGCACATCAATCTGGGAAGCTGGCACATCAATCTGGGAAGCTGGCACATCAGACTGGGAAGCTGGCACATCAGACTGGGAAGCTGGCACATCAGACTGGTAGGTGGGCATCAAGACATCAGGCTGGAAGACAAGCTGCAAGGCATCAGGCTGGGAAGCTGGTACAGCAAACTGGGAAGTTGGCACATCAATCTGGGAAGCTGGCACATCAATCTGGGAAGCTGGCACATCAATCTGGGAAGCTGGCACATCAATCTGGGAAGCTGGCACATCAGACTGGGAAGCTGGCACATCAGACTGGCAGGTAGGCATCAAGACATCGGGCTGGAAGACAAGCTGCAAGGCATCAGGCTGGGAAGCTGGCACATCAATCTGGGAAGCTGGCACATCAGACTGGGAAGCTGGCACATCAGACTGGGAAGCTGGCACATCAGACTGGTAGGTGGGCATCAAGCCATCAGGCTGGAAGACAAGCTGCAAGGCATCAGGCTGGGAAGCTGGTACAGCAAACTGGGAAGTTGGCACATCAATCTGGGAAGCTGGCACATCAATCTGGGAAGCTGGCACATCAATCTGGGAAGCTGGCACATCAATCTGGGAAGCTGGCACATCAATCTGGGAGGCTGGCACATCAATCTGGGAGGCTGGCACATCAATCTGGAAAGCTGGCACATCAATCTGGAAAGCTGGCACATCAATCTGGAAAGCTGGCACATCAGACTGGTAGGTAGGCATCAAGACATCAGGCTGGAAGGCAAGCTGCAAGACATCCGGCTGGAAGGCAGGGACATCAGACTGTAAAGCTGGAACATCAGACTGCAAAGCTGGAACATCAGACTGGAAGGCTGGAACAGCAGACTGGAAGGCTGGAACAGCAGACTGGAAGGCTGGGACATCAGACTGGAAGGCTGGGACATCAGACTGGAAGGCTGGGACATCAGACTGCAAAGCTTGAACTTCAGACTGCAAAGCTGGAACATCAGACTGCAAAGCTGGAACATCAGACTGCAAAGCTGGAACATCAGACTGCAAAGCTGGAACATCAGACTGCAAAGCTGGAACATCAGACTGGAAGGCTGGAACATCAGACTGCAAAGCTGGAACGTCAGACTGCAAAGCTGGAACATCAGACTGCAAAGCTGGAACATCAGACTGCAAAGCTGGAACATCAGACTGCAAAGCTGGAACATCAGACTGCAAAGCTGGAACATCAGACTGGAAGGCTGGAACAGCAGACTGGAAGGCTGGAACAGCAGACTGCAAAGCTGGAACAGCAGACTGCAAAGCTGGAACAGCAGACTGGAAGGCTGGAACTGCAGACTGGAAGGCTGGAACTGCAGACTGCAAAGCTGGAACAGCAGACTGGAAGGCTGGAACATCAGACTGGAAGGCTGGGACATCAGACTGGAAGGCTGGGACATCAGACTGCAAAGCTGGAACATCAGACTGCAAAGCTGGAACATCAGACTGCAAAGCTGGAACATCAGACTGCAAAGCTGGAACATCAGACTGCAAAGCTGGAACATCAGACTGCAAAGCTGGAACATCAGACTGGAAGGCTGGAACATCAGACTGGAAGGCTGGAACATCAGACTGGCGAGCTGGAACGTCAGACTGCAAAGCTGGAACAGGTTGGGTTACTGGCAAGATGGTGTGGGTCGGGAAGAATTTTTGCTTCTTCTTTGGTTTAGCCCGTGCAGTTTTGTATGTAGGTGCAGGGCTGTAAGCAAAGAAAGTAGCTGGATCGAAGGAAGACCAAGGAACTGTAGCTAGAGAGGGGTTTTGTGGGACTGTTACAGGTGGAGGAAAAGAGACAGGTGAATTGAAAGCAGGATAGGTGCGACACTTGGAGACTGGGTGATAGTATTTGGTAGGGAACTGATTAAACTGGGTTGTAGCTGAGGTTGCCATAGGTGACGGGGAGATAGATCTTTTGGAAGGCAGATGATTAATGGCAGGGCTGGAATGTTGTGGCTTAGCTAAAGACAGGAGAAAGAAAATTCCCAGCTCAACTCGCCAGCCAGCCTGCTACCAACTGAATTAACAGTTTACGTTAAAAACAGGTTTTATGCAAACATGTGTTGCCCTTCCATGTGCTCCTTCCTGCGAAGGTCAGTTATAGGTGGGGGGCATTTTTTTGTAATAATAGAAGATTAAAGTCTGATCTGGGCTGGGAGATCAGTGAAATAGTTGTTGAAGACTGTTCAAGCTCAAGTTCGACTGCCTTTATCTTCAATTTCTACACAGGGTTTCAAGGAAAATAAAGTAACTTTGTAGTACCTTCTGTAAACCTTAATATGCTTATGTAATTTGACGTGTTTTTGTAGCCAGTTTATAAAGCATCAGCAGATCTCCATAACCTTTCATTTTTTGAGGGAGCTTAATTTCTAAGTTATTTGTAAATAAATGAAAAGTCATTGAAATGCCTCAAGAGAAAGTGGATTAAAGTTGCATTCTAAAAAAGCTGTGAATTTGTTTCATTGCCTTTTCTAGAAATCCCAGTTCTACGCAAATGACAACAATGGATTACATGACGCTTGAGTGAAGAAACATTTCTGACCATTATTTCATCAAATACAAATGTTCGGAGGACAGTGAAGAATATCAGAGCATAGGAATTTTATTTATTTTATTGCAAAAGTGAATTTGTGTAATGAAAAAAACATTTATTAAGTTTGTTTTTTTGTTCTACAGGGATTAGGTAAGGGTTGATGATTGTGCTGGCGCAGCAGCTTGTTTAACCACCTCAATACCGGGCACTTTCACCCCCTTCCTGCCCAAGCCATTTTTCAGTTTTCAGCGCTGTCGCACTTTGAATGACAATTGCGCGGTCATGTTACACTGTACCCTAATGAAATTTTTATCATTTTTTCCCCACAAATAGAGCTTTCTTTTGGTGGTATTTGATTACCTCTGTGGTTTTTATTTATTGCGCTATAAAAAAAAGAAGAGTAACAATTTTGAAAAAAAAACACAATATTTTTTACTTTTTGCGATAATAAATATCCAATTTTTTTTTTTTTTAACAAATTTTTTCCTCAGTTTAGGTCGATACGTATTCTTCTACATATTTTTGGTAAAAAAAAAATTGCGATAAGCGTATATTGATTGGTTTGCGCAAAAGTTATAGCGTCTACAAAATAGGGGATAGATTTATAGCATTTTTATTTATTTATTTATTTTTTACTAGTAATGGCGGCGATTTGCGGTTTTTATTGTGACTGCGATATTGCAGCGGACATATCGGACACTTTTGACACATTTTTGGGACCATTCACATTTATACAGCGATCCGTGCAATAAAAATGCATTGATTACTGTGTAAATGTGACTGGCAGGGAAGGGGTTAACACTAGGGGGCGATCGAGGGGTTAATGTATGACCTAGGGAGGTGATTCTAACTGTGGTAAGAGGGGACTCACTAGGGGAGGAGACCGATCGGTGTCCCTATGTACAAGGGACACACCATCGGTCTCCTCTCCTCTGACAGGACGTGGATGTGTGTGTTTACACACACACATCCACGGTCCAGCTCTGTTACCCGGCAATCGCGGGTGCCCGGCGGACATCGCAGCACCCGATTGCGGGCAATCGCGCGCCCCCTAGTGGCTCCGGAGGGCGATCACGTCATATGACGTCCGCCCAGAACAACAGAAGCCTCGTCCCGCCATCATATGACGGTGGGCGGTAGCTTAGTGGTTAATATTTATGTTTCCTGGTGCCTCCCATGGCAGCATACCCATGGTTGGTTGCTCCGCCCCCTACCAACCCACAGGACCATTTTAACTCTATAAAAAAAGAGTTCCTCCCCTCAGTCAGTATTCTTTACTTTATCCTCATGCCAGCAGGATCATTATCTGCCTTACCTCACCGCTTTATGGTGTAACCGTTGCAGGTTCATGCTCTCCTGCAGTATGGAGTCCCATCGCTTGGGCTGCTAAAGGCGCCAGATAAGTATGGTAGGCCGTTTTTTTCTGTGGATCTTTTTTTGGGCCATATTGGAAGATTAACAGGAGCTTAGCCTCTCCTCTATGCTCTTCCCTGAAGGTATGTTATCCATATGTGAGCAGGCTGTTACTTCCCTTGCAGCGTTCCTCCATGGATTATGTCCCCCCCCTCCTCCTGTAGCAGTGTGCGGTGCTTCGCGCGCGCCGATCTGCTCTGTTTTACTCGGCGGGGGGCGGAGTCACGGCGTGACATGTGACAGTACAGCGCATGCGCAGAATCCAAAGAGCATATCAGGCTAGTGGTCTCCCAGTTCCAGATGCGGTCAATGCGCACTCAACGCGTGGAATAGCCTCCTCCTGGGCAGCTTTGGCACGGGTCTCCCCTGAGACAATTTGTCGAGTGGCCAGCTGGTCGTCCTTCAGCACGTTCATGTCCCACTATAGTGTGGACCCAGCAGTCCTTACTTCCCGAGAGTTTGGGGAGAGGACTTTTCAGTCATCTGTACTGTAGCTTTTTTTGTTTAATTAAATTGCTTTATTGCAGTACCCTCCCTGTAAGCGAGTTATTTACCATGGGTATGCTGCCATGGGAGGCACCAGGAAAACGGAAGATTGAATACTTACCTTTCCGCAATTTTCCTTTCCTGGTGCCTGCCCATGGCAGCATACACCCTCCCTTCAATGATCCTTATGCCCCATACACACGGTCGGATTTTCCGGTGGAAAATGTGTGATAGGACCTTGTTGTCGGAAATTCCGACCGTGTGTAGGCTCCATCACACATTTTCCATCGGATTTTCCAACACACAAAGTTTGAGAGCAGGCTATAAAATTTTCCGACAACAAAATCCGTTGTCGGAAATTCCGATCGTGTGTACACAAATCCGACGGACAATGTGCCACGCATGCTCAGAATAAATAAAAAGATGAAAGCTATTGGCCACTGCCCCGTTTATAGTCCCGACGTACGTGTTTTACGTCACCGCGTTTAGAACGATCGGATTTTCCGACAACTTTGTGTGACCGTGTGTATGCAAGACAAGTTTGAGCCAACATCCGTCTGAAAAAATCCTAGGATTTTGTTGTCGGAATGTCCGAACAAAGTCCGACCGTGTGTACGGGGCATTAGCGTTATGAGGCCTAGTTACAAGAATACTGACTGAGGGGAGGAACTCTTTTTTTATAGAGTTAAAATGGTCCTGTGGCTTGGTAGGGGGCGGAGCAACCAACCATGGGTATGCTGCCATGGGCAGGCACCAGGAAAGGAAAATTACGGAAAGGTAAGTATTCAATTTTCCGTTTTTGTCTCCTTGGTATGTTCTCTTGTTTTCCCCCCTCCTGTTTTACACTAGTGGTGCAGCCATTAGTTGCACACTCACAGCCCTACTATGTTTCCGGTTACTTTTGTTTTGCCCCATTTAGTAAAATGTCTTTTAGAGAGTCACAAGGCTTGTAATCCAAAATACTTTATCACCTGCAAAAATGTCCCAGAAAGCATTGTCTATCATGTGCAAGCCTGGCATAAACTACATTAAATTAACCACTTCAGCCCCGGAAGATTTGGCTGCTGAATGACCGGGCCATTTTTTGCGATTCGGCACTGAGCCGCTTTAACTGACGGTCGTGGGGGCGTTGCACCCAAACAAAATTGACGTCCTTTTTTTTCCACAAATAAAACTTTCTTTTGGTGGTATTTGATCGCCTTTGCGGTTTTTATTTTTTTGCGCAATAAACAAAAAAAGAGTGACAATTTTGAACACAATAAACACAATATTTTGTACTTTTTGCTGTAATAAATATCCCCATTTTTTTTTAAAAAAAAAGCTAATTTTTCCTCAGTTTAGGCCAATATGTATTCTTCTACAAATTTTTGGTTAAAAAATATCGCAATAAGCATATATTGATTGGTTTGCGCAAAAGTTTTGGCGTCTACAAAATAGGGGATAGATTTATAGCATTTTTATTATTTATTTTTTTTACTAGTAATGGCGGCGATATGCAATTTTTATCGCGACTGCGACATTATGGCGGACACATCGGACAATTTTGACACATTTTTGGACCATTGGCATTTATAAAGCGATCAGTGCTGTGCGATTTACTGTAAAAATGTCAGTGAAGGGGTTAACAGTAGGGGGTGATCAAGGGGTTAACTGTGTTCCCTTTGAGGTGCTTCTAACTGAAGGGGGGGGACTGACTACAGGAAGTGACGGATCGTGATTCCTAGCTAATAGGAACACACGATCTGTCACTCCTCGCAGAGCAGAACAGGGAAGTGTGTGTTTACACACAGTCGTCCCTGTTCTGTGTCTCCTGCTCACAATCGCTCATGACCGGCGGTCATCGCGAGCATCAGCCCACGAGCATCGGCACCCCCTGCTGTCCGTGGTCACCTGTTATCCCGATCCTGCGAGCCAACGTATAGCTACGACGGTTCGCGGGATCGTGCCGACCTGCCACAGTAAAATGACGGTGGCTGGTCGGCAAGCGGTTAAACCCTCCCCTCTGTTCTTGCTACTACCCCTGTTTGGGCTGGAAGTCAGAGTGTTATTATGACTTTTGGGACATGGACTAACATTGTGTCCTTCTCTTTCTTTTTCCTTTAGTAACTTTTTGTGGTGCTGGGTGCCTGGGTGTATACACTCAGTCCAATATCAAACATGAGTGCAGTATTCTTATGTCCGATTTCTTACTTTGTTTTTTTCTTTCTTATTACTTGTTTACCAGCACACAGAGTACACACAAACTCTGCTTAGGCACATATTTAAACCTTTGATCACCCTAGATCAGTGGTTCTCAACCCTTCTAGTGCCGTGACCCCTTGATAACACTTCCCAAGTTGTGGGGACCCCTAACAGTAAAATTATTTTCGTAGCGTGGGTTGTCGGCACCCAAGGCAAGACAAGTAATTTGCACCTCTAACCCATGGACATTTAGGCGCTCCTTGAGTCCCTTCCACTCGTACAGTATTAAAACCCCTTATGGTACATTTTAGGATGTACCACTGTTTCTCTTTGTTCTCCTTTCTTTCCCTTTTATCTCTCTCAATCCTAATTCCTCATGTTTTTTTCACCACCCCTCTCTCTAGCTGTCTGTCTTGTTCTTTCTCTCCCTTTTTCTTTGCCCCCCCCCCCCTCTTTTCCTCTCCCTTCCATGTATTCTCTAATTTTATGCCTACTCTTTCTCCTTGGTGGGGGGAATGGGATAAGTGGCATTGGTGGTGGTGGGTGGGATCAGTGACAGTGCTGGGGGGGAGTTCTGATCAGCCAACTTAGGTGCTCCTTGATGAAGGTCTTCTGCTGATCTGAGAACTATACTGGGGACTTTTAATGGCAACTATAATCGCAGGTAGTGTTACTCACTGTGTCTCCAGCTTCACTGTGTCTCCGACTTTGTGGTGTCTTGCAGCAGTGACGTCTACGCCGAAATCAGGAGATAGTCTCCTCAAGCCCCCCCACTTCACATTCCTCACCAGTCAGCTGACCTCTAGTGTCTGCCCCCCAGCCATGCCGTGAACTGACTGGGCGGCTGTGAGGAGGCTGAGTGGGCGGCCGTGGGCTACAGGAACAACCCAGCTGAGCGGCCACAGGCTCCAGGGGAGAAGGCTGGGAGAATGGTGCGGGATTCAGGAACAGCCCAGGATTTGGTGACCCCTGGTAAATCGCCATTTGACCCCCGAGTTGAGAACCACTGCCCTAGATGTTAAAGGTTAATTTTTTTGCCATAACAAACATGTTATGCCGCATACACACGGCAGAAAAAGTCAAACGGAACGAATGCGTCGGACATTCCGATTGTGTGTGGGCTTCATCGGACCTTTTCTGTCGAAAAATCTGACGGACCTTAGAAATAGAACACGTTTCAAATCTTTCCAACGGACTTGATTCCTATAGAAAAAAACGTTTGTTTGTAAACTAGTCCGACGGACCAAAAACGACGCAAGGGCAGCTATTGGCTACTGGCTATTGAACTTCCTTTTCTAGTCCGGTCGTACGTCATCACGTTCAAAACAATCGAACTTTGCTGGGATCGTGTGTAGGCAATTCCGTTTTGTCGGAACTCCGTCAAAGTCCTTCAGAGTTCAGTCAAACGAGAAGTCCGCTCTTGTGTACGCGGAATTATACCTACCTGCTCTGTGCAAGGGTTTTGCATTGGGCAGCCCCGAACCTCCTCTTTTTAGGGTTCTGGCTCTTCCTCTTCATCAGATGCCCCCACGGAGAGCCACTTTCCATGGGGGAGGCACGCGTGCGGGTGCGCTCACGGCTCCTGCTGCTATGTCCATTGACAGAGACAGCAGGACCTGGCCCCGTCCCCCGCTCTCAGGTCACCGGATTTGATTGACAGCCATTGGCTCCTGCTGCTATCAATCTATCCAATGAGGACAGAGACAGCAGCTGGAGCCGCTGGGCTCGTGCTCGTCGCTGGAACGAACAGGTTCAGGTACAGTGACAGTGCATATTTTTAGCACTGATCCCTGTATTAGTGTCACTGGTTCCCACAAAGTGTCAAAAGCGTCAGTAAGTGCCAGATTGCCAATATTGCAGTCCTGCTATAAGTTGCTGATCACCGCCATTACTGGTATAAAAAAAAAATCCTGTATATAGCCCATAGTTTGTAGACGCTAAAACTTTTGCGCAAACCAATCAATATATACTTATTGGGCTTTTTTTACCAAAAATATGTAACAGAATATATACTGACCTAAATTTATGAAGAAATTAGATTCTTACATTTTTTGATTGGATATGTTTGATAGCAGAAAGTAAAAATATAGGGTTTATTTTTTTCAAAATTGTTGGTCTTTTTTTCTTCATAGCGCAAAAAAAAAAAACGCAGTAGTGATCAAATACCACCAAAAGAAAGCTCTATTTGTGGGAAAAAAGGACATACCTTTTATTTGGGTACAGCGTTGCATAACCACGCAATTTTCAGTTAAAGTAACGTAGTGCCGCATAGCAAAAAAATGGCCTGGTCATGAAGATGGCAAATCTTCTGGAGGTCAAGTGGTCTATGTAAGTTTTTTCTTCCTGTTTGATTTTTCTGATGTATGTACTGTACATGGATGTACCTATTTGTTGCTTTGGCATTTATATGCTTTGATACTCCAGTTCCCTTTGTATACACTGTTTGTTGGATAGTACTTTGCCACTGTATTGGCTTGACAAGTATAATTTGTATGTGCATTTTTTTTCAATAAACTAAGTTTAATAAAAAAATAAACTATATTAGATTCATTCTGTCTTCTCGGTGAGTTGACATTGCCTGAGGACCATTTGAGTCAACTACCTACCATACTCTCTACACAGACTGGGTCTCAGGAGATATAGCTTTTTCATAAAGTGGTATTTGAAACAGAATAATGATTTCCAATAATCCTATAATTTTTTGAACATAGAATAGAAGTAGTCTGTATCTCTACTTTGGTATTTATCTTGGACTGTATCATTCAATATGCCATGGTAAGTAAATATATATTTTGTCACGTTTTGGGGGTTGTGTTCGATAGGTGCAAAGAGAGATCACACAAATTCTTAAAAGTATAACATTATTAAAAGTAATGACAGATAATGACAAGAATACTTAAAGTGTTAATAAACCCAGAACCTGCATTCACTTTATCTGGTCTCCCACAGTACACAGAACATGGAAAACTGAAAATTTATTATCAAATGCTTACCGTAATTTTCCTTTCCTGATGCACTCCATGGCAGTCTACGTGTGGGTTAACAACGCCTCCTCACCAATGCTATAGGACCCCATTTCCATAAATTTGAGCTCTCCACTAGATGCTGCGTTCCATAACTAGCCAACTCTTGACCAATGGGTGGGAACTCCATCTGCCATGGAGTCCATCAGGAAAGGAAAATGATGGTAAGTATTTGATAATAAATTTTCCTTTTTCCTGACAGACTCCATGCTTATGTGTGGGAAATAACTAGCCAAACCACACGGGTGGGTATGCTAATCAAAAGAAATTTAATTTGGCCCGTCAATTGACAGGATTCTTAAACCAAAGTTCACAGAAGCTAGAGAAGCAGGTTCTATGCAGTAATGTGACATAAAGGTATTCATGGAGGCCCATGAGGCCGCTTTGCAGATGATGTCTGGAGCCACATGCCAGGCTGCTGCCCACGCGTGCCTCCCCCATGGAAAGTGGCTCTCCAAGGGGGCATCTGATGAAGAGGCCCACGCCATACCCCTGGTGGAATGTGCTGTCACCGCCTCTGGAGGAGCCAAGCCCTTGGCCCTATAAGCCTGCTGGATGCACTGGATGATCCAGGCCGCAATCGTTCTAGTTGAAGCTTGCTTCCCTCTGTTATTGCCGGGGTGCAAGATAAACAGGTAGTCAGAGCGTCTAAAGGAGGAAGTAACTTGTAGGTATTCCTTCAGTATTTTGCCTACATCCAGAGGGTGAACTTCAGTGGACCCCGGGGCCCTGAATGTAGGTAGGACAATTTCTTGGTTCTCATGGAACACTGAAGTAACTTTCGGGTTTGAGCCGAGCATAGGGATGAGGACCACTCGGTCCGGGAAGAAAGTCAGGAATAGTTCTACATAACCTAAGGACCTGATCTCAGAAACCCCTTTGGCCGAATGATGGCAACTAGGAAGGCGACTTTTGCAGAAAAGTCTTTGATAGAAATCGGAGTGGATCCCACGGTACTGAGTCCAGTCAGTGAGTCTAGAACAAGGGGAAGATCCCATCTGGGGAATCTTTGTCTTCTTTGGGTCCTGAGTCTTATCGCCCCACGGAAGAACTGCCAAATTAGAGCGTGAATGGTCCATGATGTTCCGGAGAAGGCCAACAAGGCTGAGACTTGGACCCTGAGAGAGCTGATGGATAGAGACAGATCTAGGCTGGATTGAAGGAAGCTGAGGATATCCTGGTTTTCCTGGAACGATCTGCCCATAGAGGATGAGAATTGAACAAACTTGGCCCATATTCTGCCATAGACCTTTTTTGTGCTTGCTTTTCTCAAGCTCATGAGGGTGGAAATCACTCTTGACACGCACCCGAGAGTTTCCAGCCTCTTCCTCTCAAGAACCAGACCATTAGTCTCAGTAATGTCGGACAAGGGTGCAGGACTGCCCCCTGAGAAAGAAGGTCTGGCCTGAGAGGAAGAGGCACCGGGTCCCAGAAGCTGAGCTGGGTCAGGAGGGGAAACCATGGCCTGTTCGGCCAGTAAGGTGCTATCAAAACCACCTCGACCGCTTCCGCTTGATGTAAAAACCTGAGGATAATCGGGAGCGGGGGAAAGGCATATGCCCTGCTAAAGCTCCACCGATCTGTCAGGGCATCTATTCTGAATGCCTGGCTGCAATGGCCCGAGTGTAATACTTCTTGATCTTGAAGTTGCAGGGGGATGCAAATAGATCTGCTTCGGGATTGACTCCCAAGGACAGGATCCATTCCAATGTCTGCACATGAAGAGACCACTTGTTATTGTCTAACTGTGTACGAGATAGAAAGTTCGCTTGGACATTCTGGACCCCGGGGACGAAGACCGCTGAAATATTGGCCAGATTTTTCTGAGCCCAGGACATGATGGGCTCGACTTCCTGGAGTAAGGTGGAGCTCCGAGTGCCCCCTTGCCTCTTCACATAGGAGGCCGCTGTGGTGTTGTCTATCCTCAATAAAACTGATTCCCCTTAGTTCCAGGAGTCTTGAGCCCGGGTTGTGAAATCGGGCATCCCACTTGCCTTGGGCGAGTTCTGACCTGCAAAGGGCTCCCCAACCAGCACCGCTGGCATTGGTCGTGACCGTGACCCATGAGACGGGGCAATGGAGTGGCAGGTGAGCAGATTTCTGCACTGGAGCCACCAGAAAAGGCTGTTCCTCATCACTGTAGTTATGTGAATGGACTGATTGTCGTCCCCTGAATTCCGTTATTGAAGAAACCCTGTCTGAAAAGGGCGTAACCTCCACAGAGACCATTTGACCATAGGAGTCGTAGAGACCATCGTGCCGATAATTCTTAGGCACTGCGGGGCCTTTAGGTGTGAAGAGCTTAGAGCTTGTGAAAATCTCTCTCGAATGCCTGGGAGAGAGATGGTGCTTTCCACCTTGTCGAACTGGGCCCCTAAGTATATCAGGCGCTGTACTGGTTCCAGATAGCTTTTCTCCAGGTTTAGGAGCCACCCGAATTTGATCAGTGTGCAGATAACCTGCTCCCTGTGGACTAACAGCTGCTCCTTGTCTTGGGACAGTAACAGGAGGTCTTCAAGATAGTGGTACAAGTGTATCCCTTTTTTTCTGATAAGGGTCACCACAGCAAGAAGAACTTTCGAAAAGACTCAGGGTGAGGTTGTCATCCCGAAAAGGGAGGCAGGTGAACTGTAGATGTTCTTGCCCAACTCTGAACCGGCGGTATTTGCAGAATTCCTCTGCCACAGGCATGTGGAGATAGGCATCTTTTAAGTCGATTGAGATTAGCCAATCGCCTGGCTGCAAGGTCTGTTGGATGGTAGACAGAGTTTCCATTTTGAATCTTTTGTATTTTATGAACTTGTTTAGGTAGGTTAGGTCTATCACAGGGAGCCATGCACCGTTTTTCTTCTGCACTAAGAAGAGTGGGGAGCATACCCCCTGGAACTCTTCACCTTACGGGACAGGCACCGCAGCTCCCTGTGCGAATCCACGTAGGACAGTAACACCTGCTTCTTTTCTTCTGACCGTGGTAGCAGGGTGGAAATAAATCTGGGGGGAGGAGTACTAGTGAAGGACCATTGGTGGCATGTGGAGACTGTCTTGATGGTCCAGTAGTCTGAGATTGAGGCCACCCAGACGTGCCAAAAGAGTATCAGACGTGCCCCCACCTGACCCACCTGGGCGGGCCCAATCTCAAAACGACTGAGAGGCTGACGTCCACCGGATGCCTGGGTTTTAGCGGACTTTTGGAAGGATGTCTGGCCTCTGCTCCAATTCCTTCTGAAGTCCCGGCCGGGCCTGTAGGAGCATGCTTCTCTTAAACGCTCAGTACTGTGTCTTCTGCGCTGCTGCCTCTTCCAATTGAACAGACGCCTATCCTGGGGCAGGAAGCCCGACTTCCCACCCATGGCCCGGGCTATGGCGATATCTAGCCTGTTGCCAGACAATGAGGACCCCTCAAAGGGCATCCTACACCAGGTTGGTTTGGATGCTGGATCAGCGAGCCAAGGAGGTAACCATAAGGCCTGCTTAGCTGTGACCGTGGATAGCATAGTCCAGGCCAGCAGGTGGATAAGGTCGATAGAAGCCTCCCCCAGGAAGGCCGCTGCCAGTTTCAATCCCTGGACCGCCGAGTCCCTGGCCAGTTCTTCTGAAATGCCCCTGAGTACAGAGTGCATGTTCTCTATCCAGGCTTCCATAGCCTTGGACATTGCAGTGAGGGCCAAGGCGGGCTTGCAAGCCATACCAGCTAGCCCTTAAATTCTCTTGAGGTCTTGGTCTATTGGTCATGGTCTATTCACCTCTCAAGCATCCTCTAAGGGAAAAGTGACGTGTTTGGCCAGTCGCATCAATGCTGCGTCTACGAGGGGAGCATTTTCCAGATGTTTCACTTCCTCTTCCTTGAAGGGGTATAATCTGGAGGTTTTGCTTGACATAGAAGTCTTCTTATCTACCTTGCTCCACTCCTCATCAATGATATCTTTCAATTCAGAAAGGAGCTGGAAATTGGAACGTTCTTTTCCCAGGTGTTTAAAAAACTTCCTTTGCTTAGCCAGAGGAGTGGAAGGATCTTCCGACTTAATGGCCTCTTTGACTGCTTTAACTAGTGGAGAAACAAGAGCAAAGCCGAAGCCTCCAACAAACTCGTCTCCCTCCAACTCGTGTCAGAAGACCCAGGAGAAACATCGTAAGGCTAGGATGGGTCTCCTGGCCCTCGTCAGCCAGGGAGCCAGATAGAGTGGTGGACTGGCTCTGCGTACGGGTTGTACCCCACTCCTTTAGGGATTGCTGCACCACACGCTTAACAAGAGACTCCATCTGTTGGTTTTCCATCTCTTTCTCCCTGACCGCCTGGGCATAACATAGATTACGCAATGATTTGCCCTCCGGGACTCGTGTCCCACATCCGCAGCAGGCTCTGCGATCAGAGTGGCTGTCATGGCGGTGGGTGCAGTGTCTGGAGGAGAAATGGGAACATATCCTCTGCTGGTGGGTCCTGGATGGAGATTCACGTCTGGACCTGGATGATGAGTGGTGATACTGCAGCCTGGCAAGGTCTCTGTCGTCTCGGACCACGGTTTGGCAGTCTGATCTGGAAGGGCTTGGGGGAAAAAAGAGAGGGATGGGGGGAAGAAAGGTGAAATCTGGTGTTAACGTATTCTTATTTAAATATGAAGAATCTCGGTCCCTCCCCCTCATCTGCACATACCTTGTGCATGAGGGCTGGCCACACGAAGGCGGTGACCTGTCCATGACACCTTGGATGGAACGTCAATCCTGAAGAAAGGAATCACAAAGTCTTGAGCATACCTATATAACCTAGGATAAGCCAGGGAGACAAGCAAGAAAAAATGCATTTTTTTTTAAACTTGTACCTTTCCCCTTTAAGAAGAAAGTAGGAACCCGACTGAGGCTTACTCTATCCTGTGCGCTCCTGGGCTCGGGGAAGCTGCCGCTCACTGCCCGCAGGAATTCCCAACCTGCCAGGGGCTGACAGCTATTTGGATCCCCGCCCAGATGACGTCACCGCCTCCCCCCACCTCGTGCCTGCAACTTAGAGAGCAGCCGGCGCTTGTGTGGCCGCTGGGTGCTCCACCGATCTGCGCATGCGTGAACCAAGCCTTAATGTCACCGAGGCCTCACAAATACGCAGACGCAGCCGCAACTTGGAAATACTGAGGCATCCTATAACGCAGGAGCGTTCCAGGCGCCATGAGAGGCCGAAAGGCTAAAAAGGGGAGCACAAATGGTTCAGACACATGCCAGAGGACAAAAAAAAAGATAACATAACATAAACGGCTGCCATGTAAAGGAGAAATAGCAGACCTTGCCAACCGGTCGTAATTGCCAGACGTCTATCTCGGACATACATAGGCAGCCTCCTTTCCACCACTGGGGTATCCTGTGCCTGAAAGCCACCTGCCTGCCCATGGCTGGGCCCTGGGCTTGCACTAAATGATTGTTATGACAGACCCAGGAGTCATCCAGACTGGATGCCGTACAGGAACAAATGTGAGTACACTCCATGTAGGTCCATGAAGGAGGACAAAAAAGGAACGCAGTCTCTAGCAGTGAGCTCAAATTTATGGGAATGAGGTCCTGTAGCATTGGAGAGGAGGCAGGGTTAACCCACACGTAGACTGTCATGGAGTCTGTCAGGAAATGCAATTACTTTAGTAAATATAAACTGATAAATACCTATTCTCATCAGCAGTATATAGCAGCCTTGTGACTTCTATCAGTTCCTAGTAAAGCTTGTAGGAGGAGTTTTCATTCTCCCCTAATCCTCTGTCTGGACAGTGCTGATTGACCCTGTGCTGATCACATGCACCCTCCCAAGAAAAAAAAAACTCTCTGGCTAATCATACCAAACTGAGCATGTGCAGCCCGTCCCCCTTTAGTAACACTTTAACTAAAGATGCTGTTTCGCCATGGAGTCCCCCTGCTTTTACGCAGCATGGCCGACCAGATTCGGGCACATGCATAATGCAAGCTCTGGTGTGAGACTAACCTATTCCAGTTTGGCCTGCGGTATTTAGACTTGTGTATAAGGAATAGACAACCCCCAAGCCAACTCCCTTTGTAATATGACCCCTCAAGGACTTGGTCAGTTTAGAATCACACATTCCTTTGGTGTAAGGTAAAGCTATGCTTATGTCCTTATATGTCTCCTCAACAAAGATTTGGAGGCTTAGAATTCATTAGTGAGCCACATTATTAATAAAGAAATATAAAATATACAGTTTCCCCAACAACATATAAATACAAATCTAGGAGTCTAGGATCCCATCGCAAGTAAACATATAAATAAATGTAAATCCAGACATAAATAACTGTAAATTAAGACCAGAAACATGTCCAAAGAGTTCCATTTATAGTGAAAAAAGCTACCTTCCGCTTTATAACTTTTATAACTTTTCTCTCTGGATACCTCTATATATGGTGGAGAGAGTGTAATACATCCTGTGTACTGAGTTGAGCATGACCTTAGTACTTTCTGTGTCCTAAACCTTAAAGTGTCCAGCAAGTGAAGTCAGAACTTCTAATCAGCATCCTTTTTCTGGTTAGTGACTCAGAAAACAATGATGGCATAGAATCACTTTGACAGCCAGTGGACAAGTATTTTCAAAAGGAGATTAGCAATGGCAGCCCTCATTTTCTTTTCATGATAGGTTTCCTTGAACATGTAGATAATGCAGCCATGCTTGCCTTGTGCTCATTATAAATACATGTTAAAAATTGGCAACAATCTCTGAGTCTTCTATGGTATGACAGCAAACCCCAGCATTTTCCTATAACATCAGCAGTCTGTAACATGAGAGCTATTTGTGACATACTGTAAATATTTCACATGACACACATAACTATAAAAGACTTGTTTATAAATTGCAACTCAGTTTTTTTAATATGACATCTCTTCTTTTCAAAATTACAGTGTTTCTAATGCCGCGTACACATGAGCGGACTTCTTGTCCGACTGAACTCCGAAGGACTTTTCAACGGAGTTCCAACGAAACGGACTTGCCTACACACGAGCCCACCAAAGTCCGATGGTTTCGAATGTGATGACGTACGACTGGACTATAAAAGGATGTCCAATAGCCAGTAGCCAATAGCTGCCCTTGCGTCATTTTTCTGTCCGTCGGACTGGCATACAGACGAATGTTTTTTTCGATAGGAATCGAGTCCGTCGCAAAGATTTGAAACATGTTCTATTCCTAAGGTCCATCAGATTTTTTGTTAGCGGTGCTTTACCAGCGCTTTACCGTCGGTATATAGCTATGAGTAAGCACTCAAACTAGAGTGCGAAACGCGTCAGCTGTGTCTGTACCATCTGCCTGATTGTCCTGTATTTTTGATGATCCTATTTTTACAATAAAGAAGAATTTTCAACTTTATCCAGTGTGCGGCATCCAGATTCTCTTGTTTCAAACCTAGATACTGCTAAGAGCAGCTGAAAAATGTCCAGTGTGCATGTTTTTTGTTTTTTTTACTAACTGTGTAAAATTTGTGTTTCACAAATATTCAAACGTGACAAAGGATTCCAAGAGCACTGTAGGATAACTAAATGGGCAGAAAGGCAAACACTATCTACTTTGTGGCTCAGCTTGATTGCGTAAAACTTCAGACTGATACAAAATTACCAAATGTTTTTGTTTAACCACTCGCCGACCACCCCATTGCAGATCTACTGCTACAGGGCAGCCGCGCTGTGCAAAACCATGTATATATACGTGATTCTGCACTTCCAGGTTTTTGGGCATGAGTGTGTGCCACCGGCAACTTGTAATGTGATTTTACACAGTGGGAGCTGATCAGCGGGTCTCGGCAGACCCGATGTCCACCGGCACCCACTAATCATTCAGTACACTGACAGAATGGCAGTCTGCCTATGTAAACAATGCAGGTTGTCATTCTGTCAGTACAAAAGACATTAATCCTGTGTTTCTGTAAAGCAGAAACACTGATCCATGTCTTCTACTAGTCAAAGCACCTCCGACACTACACTGAAACATTAGTTAGGCACACAGTTAACCCTCTGATCGCCCCTGATGTTAACCCCTTCTATGCCAGTGTCAATAGTACAGTGACAGTGCATATTTTTAGTACTGATCACTGTAATAATGTCACTGGTCCTAAAAAAGTGTCAAAAGTGTCAGTTAGGTTTCCGCAATATCGCAGTCCCACTATAAGTCACTGATCACCACCATTACTAGTAAAAAAAAGATAATAAATAAAAATATCCCATAGTTTGGAGACACTATGGGGTTGATTTACTAAAGGGAAAAATACTGTTGCCCTCTGCAAGAGCAGTTGCTCCAGAGCTTAGTAAATGAGCAGAAGCTCTGCTGACTTCCATCATCCAATCATGTGCAAGCAAAAATGCTGTTTTTTAAATTTTTCTTGCACAGGATTGGGTACTCTTTGCAAAGTCAAGCCTTACCTCATTTACTAAGCTCTGGAGCAATTGCACTCACAGAGGGCAACTGCACTCTGCAAAGTGCACAGTCTATTTCCCTTTAGTAAATCAACCCCTATAACTTTTGCGCAAACCAATCAATATACGCTTATTGGGATTTTTTTTATCAAAAATTTGTAGCAGAATACATATTGGCCTAAATTGATGAAGAGATTAGATTTTTTTTATTTATTTATTGGATGTGTTTTAGAGCAGAAAGTAAAAAATATTGTTTTTTTTTTTTTTTTTTTTCAAAATTGTCGGTCGTTTTTTGTTTCTAGTGCAAAAAGTAAAAAACACAGAGGTGATCAAATACCATCAAAGAAAGCTCTATTTGTGGGAAAAAAAGAGACATAATTTTTATCTGGGTACAGTGTCACATGACCACGCAATTGTCAGTTAAGTTAATGCAGTGCTGTATCGCAAACAATGGCCTCGGCAGGAAGGGGGGTAATCCTTCTGAAGGTGAAGTGGTTAAAATAAAACCGCAGTAATACTTTGTGCACAGAAAGGTCCCTTTCCTCCTCTTCTGGCAGTCCCCTGCTATTGCTGTTAGTTTCTCCCTCCTGTGGGTTCCTCCTTAGCAAGCCAGGTGTTAAGGAGGCACATCGTGCATGTGGGCTCCCAAGAATCCATAGACAGCGCTTGAGCAGTGACAGGAGCTAGGTAAGTGTTTAGGGATTGGGATGGGTAGGACAGGTTGACAAAGCATTAGGTTACAAACCTTTACATTTTAGATTCTTTTTAATAAAGGATGAGTAACCAATAAGACCCTCAACTCCAAGCAGCTTCCTCCCACTGCCACTCAAACCCTGGTTGCTAGAGGAAAATTGAGCCATCCACGCTCACTAACCAGAACAAAAACAAAAGCCTCTGCACTCTGGGTATATCACAAACATCCTTATTTATTGTATGAGTCATCCATGATCATGGCAATGATAGTGCCCATCGTAGCTCCCTCCGACGTGTTTCACCCAATCAGGGCTTAGTCATAGAGATGACTAAGCCCTGATAGGGTGGAATGCATCAGGGGGGCAGTCCTAGGGTGGGGGACTGTCATTGCCATATTAATGGATGGTTTATAAAACATATGAGAACTTTTCTGATATACCCAGAATGCAGCAGCTTTTCTTCTTGTTCTGGGATGAGTCATTCATTTGTATGTGTAAACATCAGCTAATAACAAATTTCTTAAATCAAAGAAGCACACAGAAAGCCTGGAAAAACATGAAAACAAATCAAGTGCAGTCTGCTGGCTCAAAAAGAGATTGCAAAATGTAAACATGCAATATAAAGTCTAGGTTTATAATTTTTTTTTAATAGTCCTGACAATATTAAAGAAATTAAAGTGGTTGTAAACCTTCAATTTTTTTAAAATAAAAATAACAAACAAACCTCTGTGTAATGGTTTTGCAGAAAGCACCCCCGATCCTCCTCTTCTGGGGTCCCCCGCCAGCTCTCCTGGCTCCTCCTGTCACATACCTGGGGGAGATTGAGCTGCAGAGGGGGCTTCTCTTGCACCTCCTGTCCATCACCCCGATATAAACAACAGGGAGTGTAGGACAAAGAATGGCACGAGGGCCGGTATAGCAAGTGACACCAGTTGGGGCTGGGGAGGGTGCTTCCTGTGACACATTACAGGAAACACCCTCATGGCTAACAGAGGACAGAATTAGAAATAGACTTGGAAAACTTAACATTAATAAGTCACCGGGACCAGATGGCTTGCACCCGAGGGTCCTTAGGGAACTCAGGCAAGTAATTGCCAGACCATTGTTCCTAATTTTTACTGATAGTCTACTGACTGCAATGGTACCAGCTGATTGGAGAAAAGCCAATGTAGAATCAATATTTAAAAAAAGGGCCAAAATACATCCCTGGGAATTACAGACCAGTTAGCCTAACATCAATAATATGTAAACTCTTGGAGGGGATGATAAAGGGATATATACAAGATTTTAGTAATGAAAATGGTATCATTAGTAGTAATCAGCATGGATTCATGAAGAATCGTTCTTGCCAAACTAATCTATTAACATGTTATGAGGAGGTGAGCCGCCATCTAGATAAAGGAAGGCCCGTAGACATGGTGTATCTGGATTTTGCAAAAGCATTTGACACAGTTACCCGTAAACGTTTACTGTACAAAGTAAGGTCCGTTGGCATGGACCATAGGGTGAGTACATGGATTGAAAACTGGCTACAAGGGAGAGTTCAGAGGGTGGTGATAAATGGGGAGTACTCGGAATGGTCAGGGGAGGAAAGTGGGGCCCCCAGAGTTCTGTGCTGGGACCAATCCTATTTAATTTGTTCATAAACGACCTGGAGGATGGGGTAAACAGTTCAATCTCTGTATTTGCAGATGATACTAAGCTAAGCAAGGCAATAACTTCCCTGCAAGATGTGGAAACCTTGCAAGAAGATCTGAACAAATTAATGGGGTGGGCAACTCCATGGCAAATCAGGTTTAATGTGGAAAAATGTAAAATAATGCATTTGGGTGACAAAAATATGAATGCAATCTACTCGCTGGGGGGAGAACCTCTGGGGGAATCAAGGATGGAAAAGGACCTGGGGGTCCTAGTAGATGATAGGCTCAGCAATGGCATGCAATGCCAAGCTGCTGCTAACAAAGCAAACAGAATATTGGCATGCATTAAAAAGGGGATTAACTCCAGAGATAAAGCAATAATTCTCCCACTCTACAAGACTCTGGTCCGACCTCACCTGGGGTATGCTGTCCAGTTCTGGGCACCAGTCCTCAGGAAGAGGTACTGGAAATGGAGCGAGTACAAAGAAGGGCAACAAAGCTAATAAAGGGACTGGAGGATATTAGTATGAGGAAAGGTTATGGACACTGAACTTATCTTCTCTGGAGAAGAGATACTTGGGGATATGATTTCAATTTACAAATACTATACTTGTGACTAGGGAGAAGCCGAACACCCTCACACACCCCCTCCCCCGGTTCGGTTCGCACCAGAAAACCGCGGACACGCAAACATTTTTTGCGAACACTGTTAAAGTCTATGGGACACAAACATGAAAAATCAAAAGTGCTAATTTTAAAGGCATATATGCATGTTATTGCCATAAAAAGTGTTTGGGGAGTAGGGTCCTGCCCCAGGGGACATGTATCAATGCAAAAAAAAGTTTTAAAAACGGACGTTTTTTTAGGAGCAGTGATTTGAAAAATGCTTAAAGTGAAACAATAAAAATGAAATATTCCTTTAAATATCATGCCTGGGGGGTGTCCTTGGTCTGCCTGTAAAGTAGCGCATCTTTCCCATCTTTATAACAGTACCACAGTAAAATGACATTTCTAAAGGAAAAATGTCATTTAAAACTGCTCGCGGCTGTAATGTATTGTCGGATCCCGGCAATATAGATAAAAATTGTTGAAAAAAATAACATGGGTTCCCTCTTTCAGTCCATTACCAGGCCCTTTGGGTCTGGTATGAATATTAAGAGAAACCCTGCATCAAAATTTAAAAACAAAATTGCATGGGGGTCCCCCCCCAAAATCCATACCAGGCCCTTCAGGTCTGGTATGGATAGTAAGAGGAACCCTGCACCAATTTTTTTTTTAATGGCGTGGGGGTCCCCCCAAAATCCATACCAGGCCCTTCAGGTCTGGTATGGATTTTAAGGGGAACCCCCGAGCCAACATTTACAAAAAAAATGGAATGGGGTGCCCCCCAAAATCCATACCAGACCCTTATCTGAGCATGCAACCTGGCAGGCCGCAGGAAGAAAAGGAGGGCGCTCTCTCATCTCCTGAACAACCCCCCCCAAAACACCTTGTCCCCATGGGGACAAAGGCCTCTTCCCCACAGGTATGAATGCATTAAGATGAAAAACCCTAATGCAGCGTACACACGACCGGACTTTCTGGGAAACTAGGTCCGACGGTCTTCCCGATGGACTTCCGGCGGACTTCCGACGGACTTTCTGCATGGACGGACTTGCCTACACACGACCGGACTTTCCGGCAGACTAGGTCCGCCGGTCTTTCCCGACGGACTTCCAACGGAGTTACGGCGGACTTTCCGAATGAACGGACTTGCCCACACACGGACAAGTCCGTTCATTTTGAACGTCACTCGGGTACGACGGGACTAGAAAAGGTAGTCAATCTCGCAGCTTTTATCGGCAAGATTGACACCTTGCGAGCCCCGTCGAGGGGCATACCAGGCCCTTAGGTCTGGTCTGGATTTTAAGGGGAACCCCCTACGCCGAAAAAACAGCGTGGGGTCCCCCCCAAAATTCATACCAGACCCCAATCCGAGCACACAGCCCGGCCGGTCAGGAAAGGGAGTGGGGACGAGCGAGCGCCCCCCTCCTGAACCGTACCAGGCTGCATGCCCTCAACATGGGGGGGTGCTTTGGGGGAGGGGGGTGCCCTGTGGCCCCCACCCCATCCCAAAGCACCTTGTCCCCATGTTGATGAGGACAAGGGCCTCTTCCCGACAACCGGATTCGGTCCGTCGGACCAGTCCAGTCGGAAAGTCCGCCCGTGTGTACGCGACATAAGGCTTTAAGTACAAACCATTTTGCACTGTTTTTTAACTTGGCAGTAGTAAAAATCTTTCTAGTAGGGTTTTTTTTGCATGATAGGGGTTGGATGCTGTCCCTCTGGTCTCCGTTTCTCTAATACTCTATACTCGTAAACTAAACTACATTTTTTCTTCACACTCCTACACTCAGCTGTTCTCCCACATTATCCATCTATTTCCACTACTAAAGACAGTGAGAAACATTTACCATTTGGATTACTTTCTGTATGTTTAAGAAAAATAAGTGCAGGAAAATACAACAGTTGGATTTTTTTTTTTTCGAAGGTGTAATCTTAATCTGGTCGGCAGCTGCCCTATTTATCATACTGGTGAGATAACATTGTAGATCAGGGAAATAGAGGAATTATTTGCTTTATAAACAAGATTTAGATTGTTGGTACAGAAAGTAATTTCCTCTTGCTTTCGTGATATATATTTTGGCATTTTATTTTTCATTTGTTTGCAAATGTAGTCTTACAAAGCATGGCATGTGCTTGTGATTTCCTAGAAACTTTTTAGATATAAAGCAGAACTATAAGCAAAATAAAAAAATGACATCAACACAGCAGTTCCCCCTCCATAGCTTGTTTTTATCATCTGTTGATTCTGCCAGTAGGTCTGTTATTTTTCACCTTCCTTTAAAGAGGTGTTCCACCCCCATGAAAAATTAAGGCAGCACCTACAAATACTGTAGCTGCTGCGACTTTAAATATTAGGGCACTTACCTGTCCAGGGTTGCCGCGATATCGGCACCCCAGCTGATGTCGGGTGCTGCCGCCACTATTCCTGGTAAGGGAAACCGGCAGTGAAGCCTTTCGGCTTGCGCTTTCTAATTGGCCAGTCAGCAGAGGAACAGTTACCAGCTCCCCCCTCCCCCCCTCAAATGTGATACTGGAGTGGGGGAAGAGACAGATAAGCAGTGGTTCCACTTTTGGGTGGAACTCCGATTTAAGACAGCATGATTGGTAGGGGGGGCAGACACAGAGGAGGAGGAGTGGACAGTGCTAGTGGGGAACCCCAGAAGAGGAGGTTACAGGCCTCTCTGTGCAAAACTATTGCACAGAGCAGTTAGGTACACTATGTTTGTTATTTTAATTAAAAAAAAACTTTTACAACCATGATAACTTTGAAAAGGGTGTACGCATAAGGCTCAATACAATTTGTTTTGGTTGGGAGCAAATTCAATTATTAAAAAAACATATAATTTCATTTGATACAACAAAAATGTTCTTGATTGTCATTTAATTATTCTTTTTTAACAATTGTAGAATTGTTCCCCTTTAACTCTTAGAAAATTGATGTTTTTCAGAGTGTTCATTCAGTTATCCAACTAAATTCTACAGGTTTAACCCCTTGGTGCCGAGAGGCCGCATATTTGCGTGCATTAGCGTGAATACAGCTGTGTGCGCTCCCGTAACAGTTACCGGCGGTAACGGAAGATCAAGAGCTTTCTGATCATGTGACTGCCATGACAGCCAATCACGATGGTCACATGATCATAAACCCCACCTACCGGCATCCTAAACCCCTTAAAGGGCCGGGAGGCACTGACTCCAAGGGGTTAAAGCCTTCTTAATTCTACTAGTCCATTTAACACTACCCGCTTGACAGCGATGCCATCCAAGGGTGGCCATGTTGCTCCGCCATAGATACAGTGGAGGAGTGAGTATAGCAACCCTGACACAGGAAATGTGTTACTGGCTAGATTGGCAGGTGAAACTAAAACTAAAAAGCCCCAAAAAATTATTGTGATCACCTTATTTAAGGATTGATAAGATGCAGTATGTTTTTTTTTTTGTTTTTAAGTTTAGATACGCTTTAAATGATGCATCTGAGAGTATGAAGCAGACCTTGCAACTGTAGACCCTTGTGTGATTCTTCCCGTTATCCTTTGCTTGTTGGCTGATCTCCCCTTACCACCTTTAAGACTGTATGGCATTAGTTTATCTCTGCTCCATTTTTTGGGGCCCGTTTATAAAATAGTCATGAAAAGAATCCTCTTTTCAACTTTTCAACTGAGCTCTTAACCTTTTTTTTCCAGGGATTTTCTCCTGATTTATAAAACTGTGAGACATAAATAGCATGAAAAGAGATTTAATAAAAAGGTCTTTGACATTTTCAGAATTAACATGCATTTTTTTAAAAAAAAGGGGAAAAAGATTCTCACATTTTCAGTGTCCTGAAAGGCATCAGTTTTCTTTAAAAGCATGCTTTTCAATCATTTTTATCATTCAATAAAGTAGCAACCGTGTGTCTTTGCACGCACCACATCTCATATACAAAATATATCCCCTACTACTGACAACAGAGCAGCCAGCAACATCCATCACCACAAAACATCAATGGTTCAAATAGCTCCAGTCTTCTTCAGAGCCCACAGGTGTGTGGCCTGACTGATGTGTGGTTTTGTCTTGATGGGCCAAATAGAGAAACAAACCCCTATAGGCGTTTAAGTACACATCTTTTCTCTAAGGACATGTGTAGCATCATAAGACCAGTCAGCTCAGTCAAAAGCACTCGAGCTGTCCATATCGGCATAGGCCACGGCTGATGAAGAAGGTCTCTGGCTGAGGTCAGTAATGGAGGTTATCTATGACCTGGGAAAGACAAGGGTGGCGGTTGGCCCCAACTTTTTGGAAACTGGGGCTGTCCTTTAAAGCAAATTTGTGCTTCACCCTCCACAGCAGCAGTTATTCCCTTTTCCTTCACCCCCTGCCTCCCAGTTGAGCTGTCAGGAGTGAAGAAAATAACTAAATAAATGGTGCTTTCAGGAATGGAGAAGCATGTGACTTAGTCCATGTGACTCCAGCTGGCATCACTGAAATCACATAGGGAAACTTCTGAGTAAGCTATGATATGGATGAATTGTAGCTAACATAGGGAGACTTACCCTGCTCCTGAATTGCATTGTTCACTGCCTATTAAATACAGAGAAATGGAAAAACTGCAAAAAATTCACAAAAATAAAGATGTAATTTGAAAGAAGAAAAAAAAAGACATAAGTCAAGAAAACTTATGCCAAAAATAGCTTTTTTCTATTTGAGCAGAATCCCCACAATGGCAATGCCTGTTTCTTATTGCAAACATTTTTGCCCCTTTCGCCCTACAATTTTAAAATTATTGCAACTGAATTGTCCATGCATTATAGCTATTCCTTCAGTTGCATGACCACTTTACAGGTACACTCCATCCAAAATTAAATATTAATTACTGCAGTGCACCAGAACTCCCCTGTCATATAAATTCACTTTCTTGCCAGGAATCTTGAGTTTAGGGAATATGCTGCTCAAGTATCCCCATTCCAACACATTGTATCTGCCTTGGAAATTTTATACAGTAGATAGGCAATTCCTATCCTAATATTGACCAATGGTTCCAAATTAATAATAACTACTGCAGTAGGGAACAGACACAAAAAGATACACTCAGCATCTTTCCAAATACCTGTTCTGTTTGACGTGTGAGGTTTTTTTTTTTTGTAAACATGCTTACATACCGCTATGTATGTACATTATGTATCACGTTAAACTGTTTCTAAAGGCTCAAGGTTTTTTACCTTCATGTATTCTTGCAATCCTCCCGACACCTCTGACACCCTGGGTTTGGACATATTTTAAATTGATAACACAAATTTACATAGACACCAGACTGTAGCAAAGTAAACAAGTATTATACTTAAGGTAGAGCTACAGGCAAAACCTTTTTTTTTAATTTTAGATCGAGCAAGGGAGGGTTATAATCCCTGTCAGATCTTTTTTTCGCTGTATGTGTCCCATTGCAGAGATTTCCCATCACTTCCTGTCCCATAGCCAAAACTGAAAGTGATAGGAAATTCCTATAAATTAAGAGAATTCCTTGGGGAAGATTTCCCGCTATTACCTTTTCTGGGGACAACCTAAAATTTGGGATTTTCTTTTACTTTCACTTTCAATGATAATGGTAAACAGGACAAATCAAGAGGGTGTATCTCCTAAATGGGGGCACAGACAGCAATAAAAACTGACAAGCATTTTAATCCCTTTCCACTATGTCCAAAACAAAACAAAATGTTTTGCCTTTAATTATACTTTAAGATTTTTGACACAGATAAGAGCAAGAATAACTAAGGCAGACATCTGCCAGTGTTAAACTGTCCATACTGAAAAGTGTTAAGCTGGCCATACATGAGTAGAAGATTTGTCTAACAACTGTGTGTTAACAGCATCATTGAATCGACTTGTTTTCCACATACTATCAATCGTTATCGACATAAATGTTACATTTTTTGTCGATCAGTGATCAGTGCACATGATCTCTAAGTTTTTTTCGAACTATTTACGATCGATTTCCCTATTAATGTTTAGAAAATCATTCGATTACGCAACACATTTCCGACGGATGTTTCTTTTGGCATAAAACTTTGCGTTTCAAGAATTGAAATGTGCCCACTAACATTTCTAAAGTCAAACGATCGTGCTTATCAAACGCTTTTTCAAACGATTTTCTATCCATGTATGGTCAGCTTTACTCTTGGTAAATATGCCAAGGGCATGCAATGCAAAGAAAATCACCATAAGTCTGACAGTAGTAACCAGTAGGTCCTGAAAAAACCTATGTCCCCGGGTATAAAAGGGAAGAAAATTACTTTTTTTGTCAGACTGCTCCCTTCACATCCTGATGCCACAGGCCCAACAAACTTTGTGGCACAATTATAAAACAACACGTTAAAAGACATGCAATACTTAATCTCTGTGTAGAGTTAGCTTTAAAGTGGGGAGAGAAGAGTGGAGGAGTCCTTGTGATGTAGATGTTCAGTGTCTTCAGCTAGCTCAACAAGGGCCCAGAAGGGTTGCTGTGCAATGGTGAAAAGCAACAGAAACAGCATGTGCAAAGTGCTTCCTTTTTGAGGCTTTACTGTAAAAAGATGGGTGGCTGTATGCCATATCTTTGTGGGGTGTACACAGAGTGGTCTTCTACCCGCTCACCAATCCTGATGATACCAAGGCTCAAGGGATAAGGACATCCCCGAACAGGCTCTTGGAGAATTTGCAACCAGTAAAGGGTGCCTGGCCATGCACATAGCGATACTGGGATTCAGCTGGGCCTGTACTGGTGAGAATGAGAGTGACCCCCGATAGTCACTCAGCTAACAGGGAGCTGGCAATGGTGGATCTGCTCTCTCTCACGTTGTAGACTCTCCACGTTGCCTAGTCTGTGGCGCCTGCCCACATTCCCCAGAGTGGCCTGATCCCTGCTCTCAGCTGAAGACTGTGGTCCCAAGAGACAAACTCCTCTCCGGACCAAGCTATATGTCCTCATCCAGCCTTCTTCTCTCTCTCCCCAAAAAAAGAAAACAATACCGCGCTAAGAGCAGAAAGTAATAGGTGAAAATGTGCAGCTGAAACAAAAACCACAAATATCAGTGTAGTAAACATAAAAAATATATATAAAAAGTGCGCTTGCAATAAAATTACTATCCTATATAGTTAAATCATATGTGAACAAAATTATCAAAAAACAATTGTGAAAGTTCATATAATGCTTGGAAAATAAAGTCCATTCATAGAGAAAGTTCAGTGAAGGAAGACAGGTGAGTCCGATAGACGGGGATTCCACATCTAAAATTCAACCACCTCAGCCCGCATGAGAGGGAAGGGGAAGAGCAGGATGTGAAGGAAACGTCCAAACTCCAGGTGCATCCAGGTAACAAAATTGTGCGCTTACCAGAACTGATGGACCTCCTCTATGGCAAGGTCATACACACAAGCAGATATAGCCCTCTGCAGAGACCAACGAACTCCACCGTCAGGATCCCAGGGTATCTTGTAATGTACCTAAGGCAGGCAGGTCAATCTGAAAAAACCTCACTGGTCCGAGGGGCCGTGAGTGCAGAAAAAACTCCAATGGTGTAGTATGGATAAATAAACCTTTTATTGCACAGACATGCGGAGAACACTCATCCGCCATAAAAATGTATCAAAAAGCCGGCAAGGAAAAAACAGTAACGAACACCCGTGTGCAATACAAACATGGGGTGTACGACGTGATGGCGTGTAGTGCGTAGCCACGCCCTACATGTTTCGTCATAAGTGACGTCTTCAAAGGGGCATGGGCGACGCACTGAGCCATCACCTTTATACTAATGAACGGCAACCAGACCTCGTTTTCGCCTGGATGTCGTAACTTGCTCAACACTAGTGGAGCGCAGGAGAACACCAAGCCTCGATATGATGTATGCTGCACTGGGATAATTGGCCAAAAAAGGGCAGGAAGGGGAGGAGAGAATAGATGACAGGATGAAGTGAGCAAGCACGGATGGTATATATAGACTGACGCTGTTCAGCAAACATCCGGCATACATAAATTCCACCCAGGGGACACCAGAAGGGCCAAGTAAAGAATCTAAGACTCAAAAATACTTCTGTCAAGAATATAAAAAACACTTTTGCTAGTGCAGTGTGCAGACGCAAAAGAAACTAAAAACTGAAAAATATTAAATAAAAATGTTATATAAAAGTTAACACCATAAATACTCTAAAAAATTAATTAGTTTATTGAATGACATCATATCATTCTGGTGTTCCCCTCGCATCGCAAAGTGGTTAAAGAATCAAACATTAAATAGAGGGACAAAAAGGAAAAAAAAAAATGATCTTAGATTAGGCATTATCAATAAACGCATTAACCTCAATGTCCACATTTATCCCGAGGGGTCTGAGGCATCTGATCTTGTAGATCCACTCCATTTCTAGCTTGGACATGGCGCGTCGTTTGGGCCCCCCTCTCCATGGTAGTTTTAATCTATCAATGCCAACAAGTGAGGTTCCCCTCAGGTCTTTTCTGTGTACATCTAAGTAATGTTTGGAGACCTGATGGCCCTTATAGCCCCTCCAAATATTTCCAATATGCTCATTAAGCCTGACCTGCAAGGGTCGTACAGTACGTCCCACGTACTGCAACCCACAGGGGCAGGTCAGGAGGTACACAACGTTGGGGGTGGAGCAAGTAATAAAAGATTTTATTGGAAAGTCATGGGAAGTGCTATTGGAATGAAAGTGACTAACCTTTCTTTCTTTAATGACGTTAATGGAACACACCGCACAGTTCCTACATCTATAGTAACCAACTAGATTTTGAAAGAACATAGGTTTACTAGAGGGGGGATCACAGACACTAGGGGCCACAAATTATTTAATTGCGGGGACTCACCTAAAGACCACCTGAGGTCTCTCAGGGAGTACCGGTCCCAATACAGTGTCATTTTTTATAATATGCCAATGTTTATATAGCAATCTCTGGATTGAGAAGTGTTGGTGGGAGTATCCAGTAATAAAGGGGCATATAAACTGATCACCCTTGTCCTTCCCCTCAGTCTCACTTTTATCCATTAATAACTGTTCCCGATTGAGTTGTTCCACCTCATCTAATTTGTCTTTGAGGAAATTGGCCTTATAACCTTTCTCTATAAATCTATCAGTCAACACTTTCGATTGGGCCTTGAAATCTGCTATTGTAGAACAGTTACGCCTCATTCTTATATATTGACTTTTAGGGACCGAGTCGAGCCAGGCCTTATGATGACAGCTATCACGGGGTATAAATGAATTACGGTCCATCGTCTTAAAGAAGGTAGAAGTAAATAAAACATCACCTTCCCCCCAAATGTTAAGGTCTAAAAAGTTGACAGTGTGTTGACTAGCCTCAAATTAAAATTTTATCCCCCCGTCATTATTGTTTAGACCCTCCATAAATAAACAAAGGGAATCGTGGGAGCCGTTCCATAGGAGGAGGACGTCATCTATATATCTAGCCCACAGGACCAATTCTGGTCTTGACTGGGCATAGACGACGTCCTCCTCCCATTTGCCCATAAATAAGTTCGCCAGGCTGGGGGCGAACTTAGCCCCCATGGCCACGCCCTTCGTTTGAAGAAAAAACTGGTGATCACGCCAGAAAAAGTTATGCGTGGTGGCATATTCTAGGAGGTCTATTATGAAGCGCTTTTGTCTCTTTGGTAGTGAAAGGTCTTTTTTTTAAAAATACCTGACGGAAGAGATACCCCAATCATGGGGGATTATGGTAAACAGGGAGGTGACATCGGCGGTAACAAGCCAATGTCCCTCCCTGGATCCACAATTTTTCAACAGACTGATGGTATGTCTGCTATCTTTAATATAAGCTGGCAATAGTTTGACTAAAGGTTGAAGGAAATCTATTCCACTAATAATCGGACGACCAGGAGGGTGGATCGGATCCTTGTGGATAGTGTTGTTCCGATACCACTTTTTTAGGACCGAGTACAAGTACCGATACTTTTTTTTCAAGTACTCGCCGATACCGATTACCGATACTTTTTTTTAATGTCACGTGACAGTGTTTTTTTACTTACAATTTTTATTTTTTACAATAATATTTTTTTTATTCTTTATTGCAATATGTGTTTTTTTTTTTTTTAATCAGCCCTGTTGGGGGGCTTTGGTGAGATATCAGGGGTCTTAACAGACCTCTGGTATCTCCCCCTTGAGACAGAGAAAGAGACAGAGGAGAGATTCCCCAGTCCCTTTCTCTGCAGCCTCAGCTGCACTGAAAATGAATGGAGAGAAGACAGCGGCTCCTCTCCATTCATAAACTGACACATCGTAATCACAGGAGATTACAATGTTTTAGTTATGTGAATGGACAGAGTCAGCTGACTCTGTCCATTCACAAAGGAATGAGGAGGAGGACGGCAGAACGGAGGGGGAGAACAGAGGGGGACAGAGAAGGAGAGGGGAACGGAGGGGACAGCGGAGAGGCACAGCAGAACGGAGGGGACAGAAAAGGAGAGGGGAGCGGAGGGGACAGCAGAGAGGGACAGAAAAGGAGAGAGGAGCGGAGGGGACAGCAGAGAGGGACAGAAAAGGAGAGAGGAGCGGAGGGGACAGCAGAGAGAGACAGAAAAGGAGAGAGGAGCGGAGGGGACAGCAGAGAGGGACAGAAAAGGAGAGAGGAACGGAGGGGACAGCGGAGGGGGACAGAAGAACGGAGGGGGCATGGAGGAGGATGCAGTGACAGTCAGCGGTGAGCGATCACCGCTGTATGTCACTAAAGCCGCTGAGGGAGAATCTTGTAACTCCCCCGTGCGCCGATCACAGCTGACTTCCAGGTATCGGGGGAAGCATCGGGAGCATTTGCCCGAGTACAAGTACTTGGGCAAATGCTCGGTATCGGTGCCGATACCGATACTAGTATCGGTATCGGGACAACCCTACTTGTGGATCTTGGGCAGGTAGTACATGATAGGTATCCTCGAGGATACTGGTATCATAAAGATTTTTCCTTTTTATTAATAATACCTGACATGAAACCATAATCAACAATTTTTTCCAATTCTTTTTTATATTTCACTCATGGGTTGGATTTAAGAGGGGTATAGGTATCGCGGTCCCCGACTATATTGCCAAGTTCTTTAAGATCACGGGGTCCTTCTGTTTACAAAGCAGGTCCAATCCTGTCTGTAAGTCTTTAGACATTTTAGTATGTTTAATTTTTAAGCAATCAAGGTCCCTAAGGAGAACATCCCTGAAGACCTTGATAGAGGCGGGTAGACCTCCTGGTGGGTTGAACAAGGAGGCGTTTGCAAGGCCTGAATACCTAATATTAGTAGAATTCTTATCTTGAGAGCTGATCGGATTGGACAACATATACCTTTTAATATTTAACTTCCTTGTATACTTGTGAATGTCCATATAAGTTTGAAACTTATTAAGTGATTTAGGGGGTGCAAAATTGAGACCTTTATCAAGGATGGTGGTCTCAGCCTGAGTCAAAGGAATTTTACTCAGGTTAAAAATACCCTGTGCTTTTATTCCCGCTTTCTTTTGGCTCTTTGATCTCCTTCCCCCTCTGACTCCTCTCTTTTTTCTACCGGTCTTTGAGGGTTTTGGTCTCCCTGGGGAAAACCCCAATGTTGTGATTGGGAGTATTCATCCCACTGGGGTTGATTGGGGGTACATCGACCACCTTGTTCACCTCGTTGAAACGGGGGTGGTTGGTACCAGGGTGGTCTATCATTATGCATCCCTCTCTTAGGAGTCCGGTACTCGGAATGATAATCACCCCTACCGTCATGTCCATAATCCTCATAATGATATTCCGAACTCCTCAGAGGTAGGAATCGGTTTTGAGTAGGGACAGGATATTTAAAGTATTGATCCTCCTCATAGGTTCTTCTAGGGGAATCATAATGAGGAGGGGGATGGTCACCCCGAGATACCCTAGTTGGTCCCTGATAACCCCTAGTCGGTTGATGGAAATTATCATTATATTAAATCTGACTATTCGACTTCCGGTTCTTAGGTCTCTTTTTAAGGGACTTAGAATCACCCCCTGATACATATGTCGGAGGGCGTTAGGATGGAGGATGAGGAGCGTCTCTCTCTCCCAGCCTGCTGGAACTTGTAGTTTGCAACAGTCTGGCTCCAGTGCAAATCCCACTCCTCGGACCACATATCCCATGATTCTTCGCTCATAGCTGTGGTCTCTTCTTGCTCTGCATTCAGGAGATGATGACACAGTGTCCAGACTAGGACTAGAGGGAAACAGGTGTTACAGAATGTCCCATGATGACACAATCAAAGTTAGCCAGTACCTGGCTACATCTGCATGAAGGTAAAAAAACCTTCTTTGTTCAGCAGCCCCCCTAAAACTTACTTGCGCCTCATTACAATGTGCACAAGAGTCTCGGCGGCTGGTAATCACAGCCAGTGAGCCAATGAGGAGAGAGGGGGGCAGGGCTGAGTCACGGCTCTGAGTGTGAACGGACATACAGAGCCACGGCTCTGGAGTGGGCCTGCTTGGGGCCTCAATGCAAGCTGCTTGCTCTGGAGGCACTGGGCAGGTGGGAGGTGCCAGGAGTGCCGGTGAGGGACCCGAGAAGAGGAGGAGCTGGGCTGCCCTGTGCAAAACTGCTGCAAGTATGTCATGTTTGTGTGGAGTTTTTTCTTGTTTTTTTTTTTTTAAAGCCTTCAATATCAGTTTAATATTGCAAATGTACTGAAGCAGTACATAGGCAGGATAGTTTCTTATCCAGATCCTAGGAATGTGAATATTGGGCAGAAGAGTTTGTATAATGCCAGGGATGTTGGCTGAGATGGACGAAACATACACGATGTAATACATGTATATACAGTTTAAAATTTCTTTCGCAAATCCTTATTGTTGAATCACATGCAGATGGAAGAAATTGGCACAGAATTTTTTTTTAAAAAAGTAGCAAAAACATGCACCCAAAATCATGTAAAGTATGCAAAAATCTGATACACTAATAGGTTGCCTTTTATTAAATACATGACCTCAAACTCCTAATTACAAGCATGCATTTACCAAGGTTACTGATAGATTTTTCAAATCAAACTGAGTACAATTGTATTAACAGCACACTTTTCTTGCAGCAAGACATATTTGCAAACAGGTAATTTCTTGCCACACAGTCATTTATTCAGGCAACATCAATCCTTTCACAAGATCATACTCTGTTGTTTTATGTTGTTCATCTTTTTATTGAAAGACTAGACTATCCTCTAGTGGTCAAAGCATCCTTGTAAAAAGATATCATGCACTCAGCAAGAGATTACTTTCTTTTAAATGTTCCCTGAACATTAATTTGGGACACTTAGCATCATCATTTTCTAGAAGTATCATTGCAAATACTTGTAATATATTACAAATTTAGCTGTAACTTTTTTTTTAAAGAAATGCTACCTTGTATCACTAATACTTGGGTAAAAAATGTGCAATGCAGTATTGTGCTTATGTGTTTTTTATGCTAAAATGATTTTCTACGGTTTCAGTGAACACAGCTGAAATAAATTACTTTCTAATGTTAAACAAGTTACAGCATTTGTCTGATGTGCTCTGCCTGATTCAGTACAGTATATTCTTATTAATGTTATATGCATATTTGCTACATGTTATTATTTTGGTGATTCTCAATGTCTGTACCCATGAATAGGTGCACTCACTAACTCTATGCTGGACCTATTTATTTATTATTAGTTTTGTGTAGTAGTTATGTGAAATCTCACGTAAGTGTTATAATATTATATATTATTATATTATAATTATGATATTAAATATATAATATTAATACAATTTAAAGCAGTAAAAAAAAATGAATACAGTACAGCTTGACAAATATTACATTTGGTGGCTTTATTAGTGTAGTACCCTCTAGCTAGTATGCTAGTGTAAATAGGTTAGTTGTTAGTGTAGGTAAATTAGTTTGTCTGAGAGCCAGGCCTAGGCTGAATCTGGGTCAGGGTTTAGTGACTCAGGGAGGCTGGATGACTCATCTGACAGCTCTTCTGGTGCCTCCCCCTCTTTTTCTGGAACATTGAAGAAGGTCTAGGTGTAGTGGGTGGGGCTAGGAGGGTCTGTCATGCATATTTATGAGCCTCCTGGCCAATCCCCAGCAAAAAGCATCTGGAAGGGGACAGCTAAGCTTATTAATAGGCATGAGTCATGCCAGCAGGGGCAGTTTGGTGGAAGATGGGAATGGTGTGCTGAGGAGGCTATTGGAGGCCCTTGAGGCTGCTTCTTAGTCCTGGGGGGGGGGGGGGGCTAGGGGTGACGTCGGGCCTGGGGCTCGAGTGCTGGAAGATTCCCCCTACAACACACTGAGGAAACACTTGCTGGAGGCACAGGAGCAAGTGAGAGGATAGCAGGAACAGAACAGCACATCCAGATCTCCTGAGAGTCAGCCAGGTGCGCTGGTGAGTGTCAGTCTGGAGGACTGTGGAGAGAGTGGAGGACTGGGGAGATGTTAGTCTGGAGAGCTAGTGAAAGGGGCAGCTGCAGCCAGGCGGGTTGGCAGTGCCTGAAGAGGTGGTGCTGGGATCAGTGACCACAGAGAGGAAGTGCTGTGAATTTGTTAGCTGTGTCACCCTATCTTCAAGTATAGGGCTGCGAGTCCCTGCTTCTAATGGGCTTTTGCTACCAAATTGTAACAAGGTGACACAGCTGGGTTTCTGCAAGAAAGTGAGTATAGTATATAGAACTGTATATAGGAAGAGTTGTCCCTGAAGCTGTTTTGCAGTCAAGTGGGCATCCCATAATCTCCAATCCCCCAAGTTTATGTCAATCAGCACTTGACTACACCTAGTCCTGCCCACTTCTTTATTGATTGACAGCACTGCGTTTGTTGCTGAAACCCTCCCACTGTGTACTGCAGTATCTGTGAGGAGTAGTGTGTGAGACACAAATGAAGGAGGATTTGGCACAAACAGAGAAAGTAATACCTGGATTTGACACTTGTTTAAATTGTCATACAGGGACCCTTATTTGTACTTTAAACTTTTAAACAAAATCGTTTTTATTTTTATTTTGGTAGCTCTTATGTCATTGTAAAAACTTGCTTCTTAGCCATCTTTAGCGGCATCAGTCATCATATCCGCCAGTCATAATTAAAGTGGTTGTAAACCTCTGAAATGAAAACTTTTGTCAGTCTGTGTCAAGACAAGAAAATCCTGGGAGATGGCCTCAACCCCCGTCCAGCAAACAGCAGATGATTGACAGCCTCAGCAATGCATGTTTCCTTATGAGACTGTGTAGAGGGGAGTGTGTCTATTCCCTTCATTCAAAGAAAAGATCTACATGTGCTCAAATACAGGGCCGGATTTCCCACAAGGCCACCGAGGCCAGGCCTCGGGCGGCAGTGGTACAGGGGCGGCGCCGCCTCCCACACTAACATCAGCATGCAGTGCACCCGGGCGCCAGAGAGGTGGGGGCGCTGAAGCGCTAGAGTGCTCCTCTCCCTCCTCCTCCTCTCTGTGTCCAGACTGAGGCGGCTCCCTCCGCAGGTCACCGCCGCCACCGCTGTCTTTTTTGCTGCTCAAGCCCGTCCCCCCTCCCTCCTCCTGTCAGAGAAGGAGAGCAGCCGCCGAAGATCGGAGCGGCTGGTCTCTGTGCGGCGGGGGGGGCGTGTTCTCCTCTGTCTCTCACTCCCGAGTCCCGCCCAAGCCTGTGCCTGTCTCCATCTGTTCTATCTATTGTACACACTTGGAGGGGAGGATGTCCTGGGGGGTTGTACTAATGGAGGGGGGGTTGTACTAATGGAGGGGGGGGGTTGTCCTGGGATGTCTGTACTAGTGAAGGGGGGGTTTGTCCTGGGGGGGTTGTACTAATGGAGGGGGGTTGTCCTGGGATGTCTGTACTAGTGAAGGGGGGGTTTGTCCTGGTGGGGGTCTGTACTAATGGAGGGGGGGGTTGTCCTGGGATGTCTGTACTAGTGAAGGGGGGGTTTGTCCTGGGGGGTTTGTACTAATGAAGGGAGGGGCGGTTTGTCCTTGGGGGGTCTGTGCTAATGGAGGGGGTGGGGGTTGACCTGGGGGGGTTGTACTAATGGAGAGGGGGTTTTCCTGGGGGAGTTTGTACTAATTGAGGGGGTTTGTCCTGGGGGGGTTTGTACTAATGGAGGGGGGTAGACCTGGGGGGGTTTGTACTAATGGAGGGGGGGTTGTCCTGGGATGTCTGTACTAGTGAAGGGGGGGTTTGTCCTGGGGGGTTTGTACTAATGAAGGGGGGGTTTTGTCCTGGGGGGTTTGTACTAATGAAGGGGGGGTTTTGTCCTGGGGGGTTTGTACTAATGAAGGGGGGGGGTTTGTCCTGGGGGGTTCGTACTAATGAAGGGGGGTTTTGTCCTGGGGGTCTGTACTAATGAAGGGGGGGCGGTTTGTCCTTGGGGGGTCTGTGCTAATGGAGGGGGTGGGTGTTGACCTAATGGAGAGGGGGTTTTCCTGGGGGGGGGGGGTTGTACTAATGGAGGGGGGTAGACCTGGGGGGGTTTGTGCTAATGGAGGGGGGTTGTCCTGGGGGGGTTGTACTAATAGAGGGGCGTTTGTCCTGGGGGGTCTGTACTAATGAAGGGAGGTGGGTTTGTCCTGGGGGGGTCTGTAGTAATGAAGGGAGGTGGGTTTGTCCTGGGGGGGTCTATACTAAGGGAGGGGGTGGGTTTGTCCTGGGGGGTCTGTACTAAGGGAGGGGGGTTTGTCCTGGGGGGGTCTGTACTAATGAAGGGAGGGGGGGTTTGTCCTGGTGGGTCTGTACTAATGGTGGGGGGTTTGTCCTGGGGGGGTCTGTACTAATGGAAGGGGGTAGTTTGTCCTGGGGGGGTCTACACCCAGGAAAGTACACCCAGGGCTCCAGAGGGAGAGGGCAGTGCTGAGGGAACACCATCAGAGAGAGAAACCCGCTGCCCTGCGCCACCAGAGGGAAAGCCACACAGCCTGGCGCCATCCCTGGTGGAGAAAGGAATGGAGTCATTGCAGGAATACAGATCTGGGTGCTACCCAACGGAGTCGCCACGGGCAATTCAGAGTGAGCTGACTCCTGATCAGGGGAAGCATTGCTGTGTCGCTGGGTCAGGTGAGAGGGCCGATCGGCCATTATCTACTAATGTCCATAGGAACTGCAGTCTCTGACCATCTCCTGTATCATGTCTGCAGTCTCTGACCATCTCCTGTACTATGATTGCAGTCTCTGACCATCTCTTGTATCATGTCTGCAGTCTTTGACCGTATTATGTCTGGGGGCTCTTTCTGGTGGTGTGTGTGTGGGGGGGGGGGCTAGGGGTGACGTCGGGCCTGGGGCTCGAGTGCTGGAAGATTCCCCCTACAACACACTGAGGAAACACTTGCTGGAGGCACAGGAGCAAGTGAGAGGATAGCAGGAACAGAACAGCACATCCAGATCTCCTGAGAGTCAGCCAGGTGCGCTGGTGAGTGTCAGTCTGGAGGACTGTGGAGAGAGTGGAGGACTGGGGAGATGTTAGTCTGGAGAGCTAGTGAAAGGGGCAGCTGCAGCCAGGCGGGTTGGCAGTGCCTGAAGAGGTGGTGCTGGGATCAGTGACCACAGAGAGGAAGTGCTGTGAATTTGTTAGCTGTGTCACCCTATCTTCAAGTATAGGGCTGCGAGTCCCTGCTTCTAATGGGCTTTTGCTACCAAATTGTAACAAGGTGACACAGCTGGGTTTCTGCAAGAAAGTGAGTATAGTATATAGAACTGTATATAGGAAGAGTTGTCCCTGAAGCTGTTTTGCAGTCAAGTGGGCATCCCATAATCTCCAATCCCCCAAGTTTATGTCAATCAGCACTTGACTACACCTAGTCCTGCCCACTTCTTTATTGATTGACAGCACTGCGTTTGTTGCTGAAACCCTCCCACTGTGTACTGCAGTATCTGTGAGGAGTAGTGTGTGAGACACAAATGAAGGAGGATTTGGCACAAACAGAGAAAGTAATACCTGGATTTGACACTTGTTTAAATTGTCATACAGGGACCCTTATTTGTACTTTAAACTTTTAAACAAAATCGTTTTTATTTTTATTTTGGTAGCTCTTATGTCATTGTAAAAACTTGCTTCTTAGCCATCTTTAGCGGCATCAGTCATCATATCCGCCAGTCATAATTAAAGTGGTTGTAAACCTCTGAAATGAAAACTTTTGTCAGTCTGTGTCAAGACAAGAAAATCCTGGGAGATGGCCTCAACCCCCGTCCAGCAAACAGCAGATGATTGACAGCCTCAGCAATGCATGTTTCCTTATGAGACTGTGTAGAGGGGAGTGTGTCTATTCCCTTCATTCAAAGAAAAGATCTACATGTGCTCAAATACAGGGCCGGATTTCCCACAAGGCCACCGAGGCCAGGCCTCGGGCGGCAGTGGTACAGGGGCGGCGCCGCCTCCCACACTAACATCAGCATGCAGTGCACCCGGGCGCCAGAGAGGTGGGGGCGCTGAAGCGCTAGAGTGCTCCTCTCCCTCCTCCTCCTCTCTGTGTCCAGACTGAGGCGGCTCCCTCCGCAGGTCACCGCCGCCACCGCTGTCTTTTTTGCTGCTCAAGCCCGTCCCCCCTCCCTCCTCCTGTCAGAGAAGGAGAGCAGCCGCCGAAGATCGGAGCGGCTGGTCTCTGTGCGGCGGGGGGGGCGTGTTCTCCTCTGTCTCTCACTCCCGAGTCCCGCCCAAGCCTGTGCCTGTCTCCATCTGTTCTATCTATTGTACACACTTGGAGGGGAGGATGTCCTGGGGGGTTGTACTAATGGAGGGGGGGTTGTACTAATGGAGGGGGGGGGTTGTCCTGGGATGTCTGTACTAGTGAAGGGGGGGTTTGTCCTGGGGGGGTTGTACTAATGGAGGGGGGTTGTCCTGGGATGTCTGTACTAGTGAAGGGGGGGTTTGTCCTGGTGGGGGTCTGTACTAATGGAGGGGGGGGGTTGTCCTGGGATGTCTGTACTAGTGAAGGGGGGGTTTGTCCTGGGGGGTTTGTACTAATGAAGGGAGGGGCGGTTTGTCCTTGGGGGGTCTGTGCTAATGGAGGGGGTGGGGGTTGACCTGGGGGGGGTTGTACTAATGGAGAGGGGGTTTTCCTGGGGGAGTTTGTACTAATTGAGGGGGTTTGTCCTGGGGGGGTTTGTACTAATGGAGGGGGGTAGACCTGGGGGGGTTTGTACTAATGGAGGGGGGGTTGTCCTGGGATGTCTGTACTAGTGAAGGGGGGGTTTGTCCTGGGGGGTTTGTACTAATGAAGGGGGGGTTTTGTCCTGGGGGGTTTGTACTAATGAAGGGGGGGTTTTGTCCTGGGGGGTTTGTACTAATGAAGGGGGGGGGTTTGTCCTGGGGGGTTCGTACTAATGAAGGGGGGTTTTGTCCTGGGGGTCTGTACTAATGAAGGGGGGGCGGTTTGTCCTTGGGGGGTCTGTGCTAATGGAGGGGGTGGGGGTTGACCTAATGGAGAGGGGGTTTTCCTGGGGGGGGGGGGGGTTGTACTAATGGAGGGGGGTAGACCTGAGGGGGTTTGTGCTAATGGAGGGGGGTTGTCCTGGGGGGGTTGTACTAATAGAGGGGCGTTTGTCCTGGGGGGTCTGTACTAATGAAGGGAGGTGGGTTTGTCCTGGGGGGGTCTGTAGTAATGAAGGGAGGTGGGTTTGTCCTGGGGGGGTCTATACTAAGGGAGGGGGTGGGTTTGTCCTGGGGGGTCTGTACTAAGGGAGGGGGGTTTGTCCTGGGGGGGTCTGTACTAATGAAGGGAGGGGGGGTTTGTCCTGGTGGGTCTGTACTAATGGTGGGGGGTTTGTCCTGGGGGGGTCTGTACTAATGGAAGGGGGTAGTTTGTCCTGGGGGGGTCTACACCCAGGAAAGTACACCCAGGGCTCCAGAGGGAGAGGGCAGTGCTGAGGGAACACCATCAGAGAGAGAAACCCGCTGCCCTGCGCCACCAGAGGGAAAGCCACACAGCCTGGCGCCATCCCTGGTGGAGAAAGGAATGGAGTCATTGCAGGAATACAGATCTGGGTGCTACCCAACGGAGTCGCCACGGGCAATTCAGAGTGAGCTGACTCCTGATCAGGGGAAGCATTGCTGTGTCGCTGGGTCAGGTGAGAGGGCCGATCGGCCATTATCTACTAATGTCCATAGGAACTGCAGTCTCTGACCATCTCCTGTATCATGTCTGCAGTCTCTGACCATCTCCTGTACTATGATTGCAGTCTCTGACCATCTCTTGTATCATGTCTGCAGTCTTTGACCGTATTATGTCTGGGGGCTCTTTCTGGTGGTGTGTGTGTGGGGGGGGGGGGGGGGGGGCGGCATTGAAGGGCCCGGCCTTGGGGCGGCAAAGGGAGTAAATCCAGGCCTGCTCAAATCCCAATAGCTTGTACATGTATTTGAACTATCAGGTGCTAAAGGGGTGTGACCACATGTTAACACTACAAATACTGAATGAACCCTCTGCACACTGCTGCACCCTTCCCAGCAAACTATGCAATGAAAAACAGGGATATTTAGTTCACATATATTGCAATACATGTTTAAGCTGACCAACTCAGTCAAAGTAATTCCCTTCATTCAGGTCTTTGCTCTATGGTGTGCAGCGTGTGACATCAGGTCCCCGTCCCCTGCTACAGGGGCTGAGAAATAATGTGTAAACTCTGTACTTTGAAGGGCTGTAGAGAAGAGAGTGCTGCAGATAAACAGGTAAAATTTATGTGGAAGGCTTCGCTTTATTTCTGTGTATCACCTGAGGCTAGTCACTTCAGTTGGTATATGTAAGGGTTTACAACCACTTTAAAGGAGCATCTTAAAAGGAAAGACAGTTCTGTCTGTTATACAGAATGTAAATGTTTCAGATAAAGAGTTGTGCAGCTCTAATACTTCCTTATATTCTTTTCATTATAAAGTGACAGGTTCTGTATATGGTCTGATACCTAGTCATACAACGGAAGGATATATAAGAATTTGGTAGTAGGACTACCATTTTCTTAACACAAAATCTTCAAAGAGTACAGACAGCCCTCAAAATCAGGTAGACAAATATTTAGTTCTTCTTTCTTTCTCAGACAAATCATTTCCTTTTGTTATGTGATTTCATGCAAATGCATTTCTCACACTGTGGATCAAGGCATGTCTTCATCAATCAAGAGTCATAACATGTAAAAGAATTTGCAAGAGAGAACTTCTTGAAAAGCTATAGAGAGGTCTATAACATCTATATGTTCTGCAAAAATATCTCCAGAACCTCCAGAATTTGAGAGGTTCAAGTCTCCGCCTCCACAATAACCCCTCATTTGTTCTTCATTCTCCCTTAAGACCTAAAGAATGCAGTTACAAAGTGTTTTTTTTTTTTTACTTACTGCTATTGCTGCCATAGAGCAAGGAACCCCCATATTGCATACCTTGAGTTGGCCAGATGTTCTGTTGGCTAGTAACTGGAGATGTAGGATGTAACATAGCGCCTTCTTTCCCCCACTTTTTATTTGGTGTCTGCATGTTATACTGCATGGCTAGAAGGATGTCATTCGGCTTTCACAACAAAGTTGGAAGGCCCTTGCAGCTGTTGGTCATATATACAGTATCTCACAAAAGTGAGTACACCCCTCACGTTTTTTTAAATATTTTATTATATCTTTTCATGTGACAACACTGAAGAAATGACACTTTGCTACAATGTAAAGTAGTGACTGTACAGACTTGTCTTTGTACTCCTCACCTGGTTGCCGCCACACATGCTTGTCACCATCTGAACCAAATAAGTTAATCTTGGTCTCATCAGACCACAGGACATGGTTCCAGTAATCCATGTCCTTAGTCTGCTTGTCTTCAGCAAACTGTTTGCTTTTTTTCTTGTGCATCATCTTTAGAAGAAGCTTCCTTCTGGGAAGACAGCCATGCAGACCAATTTGATGCAGTGTGCAGTGTATGGTCTGAGCACTGACAGGCTGACCCCACAACTCTTCAACCTCTGCAGCAATGCTGGCAGCACTCATATGTCTATTTCCCAAAGACAACCTCTGGATATGAGGCTGAGCACGTGCACTCAACTTCTTTGGTCGACCATGGCGAGGCCTCTTCTGAGTGGAACCCGTCCTGGTAAACCGCTGTGTGGTCTTGGCCACCATGCTGCAGCTTAGTTTCAGGGTCTTGGCAATCTTCTTATAGCCTAGGCCATATTTATGTAGAGCAACAATTATTTTTTTTCAGATCCTCAGAGAGTTCTTTGTCATGAGGTGCCAAGTTGGACTTCCAGTGACCAGTATGAGAAAGTGAGAGCGATAACACATAATTTAACATACTTCTGGAACATTTTGTCCCAGAAGTAAACCTCTTCTAAAGATGATGCACAAGAAAGCCCGCAAACTGTTTTCTGAAGACAAGCAGACTAAGGACATGGATTACTGGAACCATGTCCAGTGATGAGACCAAAATAAACTTATCTGGTTCAGATGGTGTCAAGCGTGTGTGGCGGCAACCAGGTGAGGAGTACAAAGACAAGTGTGTCTTGCATACAGTCAAGTATAGTGGTGGGAGCGTCATGGTCTGGGGTTGCATGAGTGCTGCCGGCACTGGGGAGTTACAGTTCATTGAGGGAACCCTGAATGCCAACATGTACTGTGGTATACTGAAGCAGAGCATGATCCCCTCTCTTCGGAGACTGGGGCGCAGGGCAGTATTCCAAAATGAGAAGGGCCCCAAACACACCCCCAAGACGACCACTGCCTTGCTAAAGAAGCTAAGGGTAAAGGTGATGGACTGGCCAAGCATGTCTCCAGACCTAAACCCTTTTGAGCATCTGTGGGGCATCCTCAAACGGAAGTCTCTAACATCCACCAGTTCCGTGATGTCTTAACGGAGGAGTGGAAGAGGACTCCAGTGGCAACCTGTGAAGCTCTGGTGAACTCCATGCCCAAGGGGGTTAAGGCAGTGCTGGAAAATAATGGTGGCCACACAAAATATTGATACTTTGGGCCCAAATTGGACATTTTCACTTAGGGGTGTACTCGCTTTTGTTGCCAGCAGTATAGACATTAATGGCTGTGTGTTGCGTTATTTTGAGGGGAAAGCACATGAAAGCACACTGTTATACAAGCTGTACACTCACTACTTTTTATTGTAGCAAATTGTCCTTTCTTCAGAGTTGTCACATGCAAAGATATAAAAAAATATTTACAAAAATGTGAGGGGTGTACTCACTTGTGTGAGATACTGTATATATATAAAAACACAAGGGCCTTAAGCTCTCAGAGGGGCAGATCATAAATTATTTTAGTAACTCTGAGAGGTGGCCAACTCAAATCTGTTTTTTCAGTATCTTGGACCCTTGAATTTTTTTCTTTTAGTGACAGTTTTGCAAAACATCTTTGTAAAACTTCTGAAGTAAAGTTATCTAAAGAGTTAGCGCATCACAAGCATGACATATCTAGGACTTAAGCCCAGTCTTCTGATACACCTTTTGTCACCAAAACTTCCCCCCTCCAAACCCTTCACAAAAGACTTGACCAGGCTTTGGAGTAAATGGCCTTGACGGCCTTTTATTAACCAATTATAACATTAAATAACCTTTTTCATAAACAACCATTAAACTTTAACATATACTTGTTTAGTGTCATAGAGGGAAAACAACATAAATTGGTCACTGCGAACAACTTCTTTTAAACTTTAGGCCTCCAGTCGGAAACCCCTGACTCGGAGGCGGTACCCAACATTCACAGTGACCTACCCCCATCCTTTCATGGATGGGTACCATAAACGACCCCCATCCTTTCATGAATGGGTACCAGAAACAACCCCCATCCTTTCATGGATGGGTACCAGAAACAACCCCCATCCTTTCATGGATGGGTACCAGAAACAACCCCCATCCTTTCATGGATGGGTACCAGAAGCAACCCCCATCCTTTCATGGATGGGTACCAGAAACAACCCCCATCCTTTCATGGATGGGTACCAGAAACAACCCCCATCCTTTCAGGGATGGGTACCAGAAACAACCCCCATCCTTTCATGGATGGGTACCAGAAACAACCCCCATCCTTTCATGGATGGGTACCAGAAACAACCCCCATCCTTTCATGGATGGGTACCAGAAACCACCCCATCCCATGGATGGGTACAACATGTTCCATACATGTAACCTCTATCTTCTCCTTCTCCATCGACCCAAAAACTGCCGATTATCCTGACCTGTCCTTTTACCTACTTTCTGACCATCTCAGGGCGGGTGGGTGGGAATCGCTTCCTCCTCCGCTCTACGATTGATGTCACTTCCCCTTCTCCCTTCCTCTCACCAGCTCTGAGCGCCGCCCTCATCAAGCCCCCTCCCCTTTCTAAAAGGGGAAACCCTGTTCTTAAAGCGGCCACTGTGCTGTCCAGCAATGTCATGTTGTCCCTCCACCAATTTCTCTCCTTTCCATGGCTCCGGGACTCTCTTTATCTATATAGGATTTATCTGAGGAGAAAGGTGGTCTCAAGCTGGATACAAGATGGACACCCTTCTGCTACAGGTTGTTTTTTAAAAGTTGAAGTCTAGGTGTGGCTGTTTTGCATGGTTACATTGGTCCAGCTTGGACCAATGTAAGTATGCATGTGTCATAGCTGGCCAATCCCCCTGTAAGCTGGAAATCACTGTAGTAGGCACTGCTACTACAGTGATTGCTGTTAGCTTCCAGGTTTGGTGTTAAGCACCTAACCTGCTGCTTAGTGAACAAAGGAGGTCACTCACTTAGCATGGACACCATCCAGAAAACACTTTACATTTTCTCGATGAATGCAAACCATTTATTGAGAAAATGAACACAAGAAATTGTATGGTATATTGTGATTTTGGGAATTTTACCCACTTGCTACTTCACAGCTGGAGCGGGAGACCCTGAGATCCCAAAAACATCATATCGCTGCCTGATACTATATGCCTACTACCCCTGCAGAGGTGCAGGGAGCTGGTGAGTGGGGATCTTTGAGGGGGAGCACCGCAAGTCACTGGATCTGAGCAGCTGTCTTCACGAAAGTCACATACCACAAATGTTTTGTTTCTTATCTTTTGTTTTTTGCTGGACTCTGATACACCCAATTTCTTCACCATTTTTTCACTAATCTTTAGGGGCGTTTTTTACATCTTTTTTACATCTTTTTTATATTGTATGTCTAAGTTGGGATACCTATGATACATATATTTATATTTATATTTACTAGTTTTTTCACCCTATGTAATTTTTTGGACTCACTTGTGGATTAACATAGGATTTAGATATCCTGATTAATGCCATTTTTAGTGGATCGCACACTGCTTTTTAGAAGGGGGATTCCTTTGGACTGATTCCTCTCCATGGCACAGACTGTGGTGTTTTAATTTTAATTTTACTGCCATTTTTTGCTGTCATTTATTATTTTCTACAAATTGTTACTCATTAATTTGTGATGGTCAGCCACATGGTGTACACTTTTATGCAGGTTATGAGACTGACACGATAGCACAGTCCACTCCTTATAGTGTTGGGCACTCACATTCACTGTCCATTGAATCTGAGTGATTAAGGGCTTGCACTAAGCACATATATTTTATTTTATTTTATCTACATTTATCTTTGGGGTTCATATATATATTAATTAAGGTACCCTGGTAAGGTAACGCCACTCACCCCTAATTAACATTACTTCTACCTTTCAACTTACCCCTTCGGGGGTAAGTCTAAGGGGAGGCTGCAAGCCTTCAGGTCCGTGAGCGCGGAAACTCCGTCCCTCAAATACCCCATAATGACAACGTGAAATAAGTTTGTTTGAAATCTTTGCAAATTTATTTTAAAAAAAAATCACATGTACATAAGTATGCACAGCCTTTGCCATGACACTCAAAATCGAGCTCAGGTACATCCTGTTTCCACCGATCATCCTTGAGATGTTTCTACAACTTGATTGGAGTTCTGTGGTAAATTCAGTTGATTGGACATGATTTGGAAAGGCTCACATCTGTCTACATAAGCTCCCACAGTTAACAGTGCATGTCAGAGCACAAACCAAGCCATGAAGTCCAAGATGAAGTCTAAGGAATTGTCTGTAGACCTTAGAGACAGGATTTTATAGAGGCACAGATCTGGGAAGGGTCTAGAAAATTTCTGCAGCATTGAAAGTCCCAAGGATCACAGTGGCCTCCATCATCTGTAAATGGAGGAAGTTTGGAACCACCAGGACTCTTTCTAGGGCGGGCCGTCTGGCCAAACTGAGTGATCGGGGGAGAAGGGCTTTAGTTAGAGAGGTGACCAAGAACCAATGGTCACTCTGACAGAGATCCAGCATTTCTCTGTGGAGAGAGGAGAACCTTCCAGAAGAACAACCATCTCTGCAGCACTCCACCAATCATGCCTGTATGGTTGAGTGGCCAGACGGAAGCAACTCCTCAGTTAAAGGCACATGACAGCCCGCCTGGAGTTTGCCAAAAGGCACCCAAAGGACTCTCAGACCATGAGAAACAAAATTCTCTGGTCTGATGAAACAAAGATTGAACTCTTTGGCCTGAATGGCAAGCGTCATGTCTGGAGGAAACCAGGCACCGCTCATCACCTGGCCAATACCATCCCTACAGTGAAGCATGGTGGTGGCAGCATCATGCTGTGGGGATTTTTTTCAGCGGCAGGAACTGGGAGACTGGTCAGGATCTAGGAAAAGATGAATGCAGCAATGTACAGAGACATCCTTGATAAAAACTTTCTCCAAAGCGCTCTGGACCTCAGACTGGGGCGGAGGTTCATCTTCCAACAGGACAAGACCCTAAGCACACAGCCAAGATAACAAAGGAGTGGCTATGGGACAAATCTGTGAATGTCCTTGAGTGGTCCAGCCAGAGCCCAGACTTGAACATCTCTAGAGAGATCTTAAAATGGCTGTGCACCGACGCTCCCCATCCAACCTGATGAAGCTTGAGAGGTCCTGCAAAGAAGAATGGGAGAAACTGCCCAAAAGTAGGTGTGCCAAGCTTGTAGCATCATACTCAAAAAGACTTGAGGCTGTAATTGGTGTTAAAGGTGCTTCAACAAAGTATTGCGCAAAGGCTGTGAATACTTATGTACATGTGATTTTTTTTTTTTTTTAATAAATTTGAAAAGATTTCAAACAAACTTCTTTCATGTTGTCATTATGGGGTATTGTTTGTAGAATTTTGAGGAAAATAATAAATGTTAGGATGTTTATATGATAAGTGTTTATTTTGGAATAAGGCTGTAACATAACAAAATGTGGAAAAAGTGAAGCGCTCTGAATACTTTCCGGATGCACTGTGTGTATATATATATATATATATATATATATATATATACAGTTGTGCACATACGTTTACATACCCTGGCAGAATTTATGATATCTTGGCCATTTTTCAGAGAATATGAATGATAACACATAAACTTTACTTTCATTCATGGTTAGTGTTTGGCTGAAGCCATTTATTATCAATCAACTGTTTTTACTCTTTTTAAATCATAATCACAACAGAAACTACCCAGATGACCCTGATCAAAAGTTTACATACCCTGGTGATTTTGGCCTGATAACATGCACACAAGTTGACACAAAGGTTTGATTGACTATTAAAGGTAATCATCCTCACCTGTGATCTGTTTTCTTGTAATTAGTGTGTGTGTATAAAAGGTCAATGAGTTTCTGGACTCCTGACAGACCCTTGCATCTTTTACCCAGTGCTGCACCAATGTTTCTGGATTGGGAGTCATGGGGAAAGCAAAAGAATTGTCAAAGGATCTGCAGGAAAAGGTAGTTGGACTGTACAAAATGGGAAAGGTATATAAAAAGATATCCAAGGAATCGAGAATTCTAATCAGCAGTGTTCAAACTCTAATCAAGAAGTGGAAAATGAGGGGTTCTGTTGAAACCAAATCACGGTCAGGTAGACCAAGTAGAATTTCAGCCACAACTGCTAGGAAAATTGTTCGGGATGCAAAGAAAAAAAAAAAGTTTGTGTGTTATCATTCATATTCATTCTCTGAAAAATGGCCAAGTATTCATAAATTCTGCCAGGGTATGTAAACTTATGAGCACAACTATATATATGTGTATATATATATATATATATATATATATATATATATATATATATATATAAAAGAAGTAACAGTACAGAGTAGTGAAAGAGTGACAGAACAAGTGTCAACCTGAGTTATACATTTTCTAGAAGTGGTGTTTACAAAGGATGTACTAATGTATATTGACTGTCAGAATCTAGGGAAGAGCACTCTTAGGCCTCTTTCACACGGGGCAGATCAGTCATGATCCGCCCCGTGAACATCCGCTTGCTCAGCGGGGATAGCTCCGCCGATCCCCGCTGAGCAGGAAGATGACAGGTGCATCGCTGCACGCTGTGCAGCGACGGACCTGTCAGAGCGCCGTTCTCCCCTATGGGGGGATCGGATGATGACGGTCCGTAGTGTCCGTCGTCATCCGATCCGATCCGAAAACGGATGGAAAAGTAGGTTTTTCCTCCGTTACACTTTTCGGATCGGAGCGGGTCGGATGTCAGCGGACATGTCACCGCTGACATCCGACGCTCCATAGGGATGAATGTATGTCCGTTTTTCATCCGAAAACGGAAGGATGAAAAACGGACATACGGATCATCCGTGTGAAAGAGGCCTTAAGCCTTATACACACGATTGGATTTTCGTCCAGGAATTGTGTGATGACAGACTGTTTGCCTAAAATCCGACCGTTAGTATGATCCATCAGACAATTGTTGGCCGACTTTCCGCCAACAAATGTTGGATAGCAGGCTAATAAATTTTCGGTAATAACCGTCTGTTGTCAGATTTTCCTATTGTGTGTACACAAGTCCATCACACAAAAGTCCAAAGTACAAACACGCATGCTCGGAAGCAAGGACGAGCCAGAAGCGGACGGTCTTTGTATATAAAGAACTTAAACAAAAAGTGCATTCTATGCATACAAAACTATATAAAATATAACAGAGAAAATCATTATTCAACAAAACCATAAAACAAAATTAGTAAAGGGGGTAGGGGTGCAAATTCCCAGACAAGTGGCCTTGTTGGGGGTCTTGTGGCTGTTATTGCCACTGACCGCCATGCTGCTGTGGTGGGTGGGGTTGCTGTGGTGTGGGGGGTGGCTGTGGAGTGGTGGATGTGCACAGGTGTGTGTTTTCAGCCCCTCACCCCCTTGTTGAGGAGCTGCAGGATTATTTCCTCACACCTGCTGCTTTGCTCACTGTCCATGTGCCTTAAGGGCGACACAGTGGTATAGTGGATAGCACTTTCGCCTAGCAGTAAGAAGGGTCGCTGGTTAAAATCAACCACGACACTACCTGCCTGGAGTTTGCATGGGTTTCCTCTGGGTACTCCAGTTTCCTCCCACACTCCAAAGTCATGCTGGTAGGCTAATTGTATCCTGTCTAAATTGTCCCTAGTATGTATGAATGTGAGTTAGGGACCTTAGATTGTAAGCTCCTTAAGGGTAGGGACTGATGTGAATGTGCAATGTAAATGTAAAGCGCTGCATAGATTGACAGCGCTATATAAGTACCTTAAATAAATGAATACATTTATTGGCAGTCAGCACAGCAAAATCCCTCAACCTCATCTGGGTCTGTCCTGAGGGCGGTAGTGGCCTGGCTGAGGTAGGCAGCTGTGGCCTCGTCCAGATTCCTGCTCTTCCTGGCCCTTTTAGCAGGAGGGCGTAGGGGAGGGATCTGGGACTCCGTCTGGCCGCTGGCTCCTCCTGACTGACACTTTCCTGTGTATGAAAATGGGACATAATTAGAATCTTTTTTAGGGTTTGGTCATCAATCACACACAATTTTGATCTCCTCACTGTTGAAAATTGAATGTGGACAAATAGAAAAGACTATCATTCTGACCCCAGCATTTTTTATTCTTGTAGAAATCATTTTTGCTCACTACTGTCTATTGATATTGAAACAACTTCCTTAAGGCAGAAATATTTTAACAATAACGTCTAGTTATCATCATTGTATTTTTGTATACAAATATGTTCTACAATGCTATACCTGGGTCAAGCTGGGCTCCTCCACATCTTCATCCTGTGCAGCAGGACCTGGGTTGACCTCTGGAGCTGTGGCCTCAGCAGACGTCAAAGGTAGTGTAGACAGCGATGGCCTGGGTTCTGTCTGGTCAGACAAAAACCACAGGCTGTGGTAATACCACAGCTTGGGGACATATATGTCATATATATGTCTGTTGATGCTCCAGATCTCTGTGAGTCCATCACCTTGTTGTGCTCCCTTTTAAATGTACTCCTCAGGTTTGAGATTTTTGTCTTCACATAGTTGATGTCTGCCCTGGGGTACACTGGCTTCACCAAATCTCCAACGCTGCCTTCCTCAAAATTTTATTCAAGTATTCTCGACTCTTGACCTCCCAGAGACAGGGCAGCTCCCGGTACAGGTCAATGAATTGTGGCAAAAAATCTGGCGAGGTAAATGTATCCGTCATGATAAATGATATGATGCCTGCAAGACAGAACACAAGACAAAACATCATGTCTGGCTTAACTCATAAGCTGCTCCCAATCTAGGCCCAAAATATAAGCAGTGTAGGCCACTAACCACCTATGCCCAAATTCTCAATTGTCCCTTCGTTTTCTGTCTCCTTTCACGTGTTGGTGATGGCAATCGTTCCTCCTCCACTCCAAGATCGTTCCCACGGCTGTTCCATCAACCATGCGTTATGGCTTTATATACACTGCGAATGCGAGAAACTCCGCTCTCAGTGCATCATGATGCTGGGGCGTGACCATCTCTCTTCTGCATGCGACACACACGGTGGAACATTCGGGAGGGACAACATGGCAGATTTAGCGGATTCCAGGCAGCTCCACAGTGGTGTAGCTCATAGGAGGCACCAAGCAACCCTTATGAGAAAGAATGAGATGGTGGAGATGATGCGCATCCTCGAGAAGTACGACTAGGACTACAAGCTGCGCGATTACGAAAGACCCAACAGCCGAAAGGACGGCATTTTGGAGAAGGTCATCACCATTTTGCAGTGGGATTTTTCGGTGCAACGAACAAAGGACTAAATCATAAAATGTTCTCAAACATCGTGAGCAAGCCCAGATGGAGTCCATACATAAGATCATCAAAAAAAGTAAGCAAGATTTGTATCTAACCAATATGGATATGTGTAAATTAGCTGTCTGTATATGTGCTTTCTACAAGTAGCTTGAGATAATTATATATAATGTTTTCTATAATCTTTGTCTGAATTGTTATTTTACAGATTAAGTAAAATAGAAAGCAGATATGAACATTCTTATTTGGTTATTGTGACGGGAGGGCCCGTGGAACTCAGAATCCCTTGGAAAGTAGGGGATATCCTTCTTTCAGCTCCTCATCCACCTCTTATGTGTAAGTGACCCTGTGCTATCCTGGCACAGGGTGACAGAGAAAATATATCTTGGACTACTTAAAATGGGACAGTAATATTTGTCCACAATATCTCCCAGGATGTATGTAGAGACTATTATTGGTTTGGCTGATTCTGAACTCAACCTGTTAACTGAGTGAGCTGATCACATTAGCCTCCAGGACTGGCAGGGAGACAAACTGTTGATGAATAGGTTGAGGAGGGGGGAGATTGTTGTTTGTATTGTTAATTGTAATTAGCTCCAGCTATTGTGTTTATACTACTGTGTGAAGCTCGGTGCCCACAAGTCTGTCATCTGGTCTGGGTAAATTTTGTAGTAAATTAGCTCATGTTAATTAGGTTAGCTTTGAGTCAGCTTGCTGTATAAATGTGTGTGAGATCTCAAATAAAGAGTTAGTTCTGATGTACTCCAAGACTGATGTTGTCTAGTTCTTGGGGGTTCCTATAGCCAGATCCATTGGACTCGTGTTCCAGAACTTAGGAAGTGGTATACTGATGGAATCACTGACGGAAGTGTGGGACGTTCCGTGACATTGGTGGTAGCAGTGGGATAGCTTCCTGCAGTCTGGGACATCCAAACCTCCAACTGGATCCAAGATCAGCATAGCAGACTTCAGTCACCCCAGCGGAGATATGGACCTGGCATCAGAATTCCCGGGGCTGCTGCGGATCATCCTTTCAACATACACCAGGACTGTGTCTAAGGATGAATACCTGGAGCTCAGGCAGCAGATTCAGATGGGGCTCTGGATCGGAGCCCTCCAGCTCGCTGGTATAAAATAGGGCAAGTGCTTTCCAACCCAAGAGCAACGGGCCAGTGACCAACGGGCATTGCGGATGGCATTCCTGGGAGAGCGACCCCAGGAGCAATGGGTGACTGAGTTGGACAGGCTGGTCCAGCAGGAGATAGAGCTGGACAATCGTTATCGGGCTCTGCAATGGCATGCAGAGGAGGGATATTTAGGGGAGACAACAGAATGCTCTCCGGAGGGATATGACTTTGGCGGCCCTGGATTTCTGTGGGAGAGCCTTACAGATCATTTTATGTTTGGCGATAAAGGGGAACCTGACCTTGAGGACCTGAGAGAACATATAGAGGCTATGCTCGGTCTTGCTGGGGTCTCAGAGCTCAAACCTGATCTGGACCATTTGCTAAGGAAGGAACAGCATCTGGAAAGGGCATACAGGAAACTGCTAGAACAAGTTCAGCAGCATGCCAGAGAATCGGCAGTGGAAAATCCGGAGATTGCCGTCCCCAAACCTGAAGTGCTGACAACAGGGCAGAGCTCTGCTAACCTTTGCCCAGAAATGATAGCATCTTCTGGGTTCCATGGACAGGAGATGGTGAACCTATATCCCCAGACATCAGTTGCAGAGACATGTGATTTGATAGACTTTTCTGCTGAGGAAGAACAACCTGATGAGCCTCCAGCAGAAGAGCTGCTATCAGGGCCAAAGTTCACTGTGTTCTGCCCAGCACCAACAGTGGCTTCGGCCTTCTTGAGAGAAGAGGTAGTCGGCCTTTCTCCCACAACACTGACAGGGACATGTGATTTTCTGCCAGCAGCATTTATGGAGTTACAACAAACTTCTCCAGCTGAAGATCTGGTAACTGAACAGAGGGTCCAAGACCTTTGTCCCGCACTTTTAGCAATTCCAGAGACTGAGGATTTGATAGACGTTTCTGTAGAGGAGGAACCACCTAGCAAATCCCCAGCAGAAGTGCTGGCAACAGGACAGAGGGTCCAAGACCTCTGCCCCACACCTGCAGCAATTGTGGAGGCCCAAGTTGAGGAGGTGGCAGTCTATCGCGAGCTGCAGATCAGGATCCAAGGAGAGAATGCAGTCATCACCTCACAACTGTAGCTTGATCTGGTGTCAGTGGATGGGGCTTCAGTCCCCACCTGTATACCCCAGGGATGCTGGGTAGTCGGCCCAGATCCCCAACAGCAGGATGGAGTGAGCTCAGTCCCCCTGTCTTCTCTCCAGTGGCAGAAAGGACTCCAGGGAGAAGGGCCAGTCCAGGCCTCTCCCCAGCGGCAGAGATGTTCTCTCAGAGAGGCAGAGGTTGGCTGGGTGAGTAATGCTTTGTTTGGAACAATTTATTTGGGGTACTGTGTGGGTACAGGCATTAGAGGACTGGAACTACTTACTAACTTCGGAGTCAACCCGTCTGGGGTCTCCTCCTGTGTTAGTCTTCTGCCGAAAGGGGAGAGATGTGACGGGAGGGCCTGTGGAACTCAGAATCCCTTGGAAAGTAGGGGATGTCCTTCTTTCAGCTCCTCATCCACCTGTTAAGTGTAAGTCACCCTGTGCTATCCTGGCACAGGGTGAGTGAGAAAATATATCTTGGACTACTTAAAATGGGACAGTAATATTTGTCCACAATATTTCCCAGGATGTATGTAGAGACTATTATTGGTTTGGCTGATTCTGAACTCAACCTGTTAACTGAGTGAGCTGATCACATTAGCCTCCAGGACTGGCTGGAAGACGAACTGTTGATGAATAGGCTAAGGAGGGGGGAGATTGTTGTTTGTATTGTTAATTGTAATTAGCTATTATGTTTATACTACCGTGTGAAGCTCGGTGCCCACAAGTCTGTCATCTGGTCTGGGTAAATTTTGTAGTAAATTAGCTCATGTTAATTAGGTTAGCTTTGAGTCAGCTTGCTGTATAAATGTGTGTGAGATCTCAAATAAAGAGTTAGTTCTGATGTACTCCAAGACTGGTGTTGTCTAGTTCTTGGGGGTTCCTATAGCCAGATTCATTGGACTCGTGTTCCAGAACTTAGGAAGTGGTATACTGACGGAAGCACTCAAGCGGAGTGTGGGACGTTCCGTGACAGTTATGGTTTTAGAGATCTCTTTATTTTTGTACCTATTTTTTTTTTCTTTTCTTTCAACAGGGAGGCACCAAAAAATGAGGCAACAGGCAAGCCACCAGAAGGGGCGAAGGGAGGCTACCCTCACTTGGGCCCCAGCAGGGGAAATAACAAAAACGTAAGTGACAACTTCAAACACACTCATTTAACCTCCCTGATTGTAATCCCAAGTGTGGCTCGGGGTTAAAATTCAGTCCCATTAGCGGTAACCCCGAGCCACACTCGGGATTACATTGCAGGATCCTGGTGCGGCGTTACTTACCTTGTCCCCAGGATCCTGCGATGTCCCCTGTGCTGTCTGCGGGCTCTGTCTCCTCCGAAGCCTCTCCGTGCCAGGCTCCGTTCCCTGTGAGCGTCGCGACGCACAGGGGCGGAGCCTGGCGGAAAATTCAAAAAATTGTAAAAATCATAACACATACAGTACTGTAATCTTACAGATTACAGTACTGTATGAAATTATTTCACATCCCTTTTGTCCCCAGTGCTTTGCCCAGTGCCCTGCATGCAGTTTTAGATTTGATATACTGTTTTTTCTGCCTGGAAACTGGAAATTGTCCATAGCAACCAAAAAGTGTCCCTTTATGTCAAAAGTGGCTTTAGACCAGCTAGAAAACAGCGATAGTAAATTAGAACACTTGCAGAATTGAGCGATAGTGAATCGTGGGGAAATTTATTTTATTATTATTATATTATTATTTTTTTTTAATTATTTATATTTATTTATTATATTATAATTTATGTTTTTGTGTTTCAAACTTTATCATACCCGGGATATCTACTAGACTCTTGTTTGGACAGAAACTTAAGGCTGTTAGGCCTAGAGAAGGAGGGGGAGGGGAAGGATCTTCCCCAGGGACTTTTAAGGTGCTATTTAATAGACAGTATATTCAAAAGATTCTGTACGATCATACATAGTAAAATTAATATTTATTGAATCACATTAAAATATTCATGTCATACTTCAAGAGTGAGACATGTAGATAAAAACATTATAACATAAACATTGTCACCCAAAGGAGTTTCTTGATTATATCACAATTGGATCATATAACAAAAAGCAACTACTCAAAAGATGCCAAAACAATCTGCCGTTCTCGACATGTTTCGCTCCAGATGTGAGCTTCTTCAGGAGTTTAAAGGCAGTAATTGTAACGGACTCAGGCTGTAGCACATTAATCTCGTATAAATGTTTCAATGGATCGGTAGTGTTACTGCTAGTTTCGAACCGGAAAGTTCTCATATATGAGGGATATCAATGCCATACTGTGACCACAGGGGAACATAAAGTGTTTAGAAAGCGGCCCTGATACATAAAAGTATATCGGCAAATAATGTCATATAAAAGGAAGAGGCATCATGAATGAGTAAAAAACGGTGAAAGAATTCCACTGATAGCTGCAGGGATAAACGATCACCAGCAGAAATATTTTTTTACAGGTGATGGTCCGGCATACAGACTGAGGAAAGCATCCCGCTACCTCTGTAGGGTTGCACGCCAAATTGCCATGCAAAATAATTGTACCGCTTTCAGCACCGAAAATCCGAAATAATCATACCGCCAGGGAGGTTAGCCACCAACAGGGGTGATTCTAGGTGGGCCAAAGACCATGGGCTTAGGGCAGAACTTAAGGGGTAAAGAACACTTTCTGGTTGGTGCCTGGCTCATCAGTGCTCATTAATGCAGCCAGTGCTTGCCAGTGTAGACATGGCTAAAGGAGAGGCCCCGGGGAACACAGTCACACAGAGTCACGCCTGCTAGAATGATCATCATATATCCCTTATCCTATAGGAGACAAGAGGGGTGAGGGGCAACTGCAGGACTTTTTCAAGGTTGGCACTTGTCCAGTGTTTGCCCTCTGTAAAATGACATCACCTTCCCTTTTCTATGCATTTTTCACTGTTAAAAAACCACAGTGCGGCATGGTGGAGTCCACTAGTCAGGAGCCTGACAATTGAACTTCCAACTTTATCGGCTCGTAGTACATCTAGTATGTCACTACATTCGTGTTTGTTGTCCGACAATTGTGTACTGTTTGTATGCAAGACAAAATCCAGGCACACTCCCTTTGGACAAAAGTCTGACACTTTGCAGAAAATCTGATTGTGTGTACGAGGCTTTAGGGTAAACAGGGCATTAACTCTAAGCAAGTATTACAGACATGGAAACATTCATTGTGCCCTGTCCCCCCTTATCTGAAATGGTTATATTTTAAAATTTTGAGCATTTAAATTGGGATCAGTTTGCCTTACACCCTGGGGGTCTGAAGGTTAGAGTACAGTTTCCTTTAAACAAATGAGAAAACCTGTCCTTTAATACACATATTTGTTTGAAACACACTGGATCGAAAGGTATGTCAATTTGATTCACAAGTAAAAAGTGCTTAATTTTGAAACTGAAGCTATTTATTTTAAAAGATGTTGCAATATGTCAGGACTTCATATTATTTCTTTCATGTAGATATCATAATGGTATTCAATGTTTAATCCCTCATCAGGAACAATTATATTTAAAAATGTGGCAGTGCTTTATTTTGTCTTTCAAGCAATCGTTTACAATGGAGAACTGATCAGAAAGTTAATGCTATTGAAGAACGTTGCCAAAAATGACTTAAAGTGATACGTCTCTTTCTTTTTTTTCTTTTTAAAGCGGTTGTATAGTAAATTTTTTAACTTTTACCTACAGGTAAGCCTGTACAGTTTAGGAGATATTCCCCTTGCTATGAGCCACTGACTGCAGCGTTGCATGCACATAGGGGATCCTCGGCTGAAGGCCCAGCAGATGCCGGACCTTGCCGGAAAGAAATCTCCCACGCGCGCGGGAGTGGCGACATCGCGGCTCCAGCCACTCACAGCGCTGGAGCCGCGATACCCGGAAGACACGCCGAGGCAACATGTCAGCTACCTCGGCGTGGACCAGGTAAGATACCGACACCTCGTTCTAAGGTAAGTATTTCATAATGAGCTAGTATGCGGTGCATACTAGCTCATTATGCCTTTTGCCTTACAGTGGTATATAAAAAAAAAAGTGTCAGCGGGTATACAACCGCTTTAACCACTTGCTTACCGGGCACTTAAACCCCCCTCCTATCCAGACCAATTTTCAGCTTTCAGCGCTGACGCACTTTGAATGACAATTGCGCGGTCATACAACACTGTACACAAATGAAATTTTTATCATTTTTTCACCACAAATAGAGCTTTCTTTTGGTGGTATTTGATTACCTCTGCAGTTTTTACTTTTTATTAAAAAAATGTAAAAAACTGAATTTTTAAAAAAAAAATGTTTATTTTTTTATATTTTGTTATAAAAAATTTTAAACGGGTAATTTTTCTCCTTCATTGATGTACGCTGATGAGGCGGCAGTGATGGGCACTGATAGGCGGCAGTGATGGGCACTGATGGGTGGCAGTGATGGGCACTGATGGGTGGCAGTGATGGGCAGCACTGGCAGGTGGCACTGATTGGCACTACAGGTGGGCATTAATAGGTGGTACTTGTGGGCATTGATAGGTGGCACTTGTGGGCACTGTTAGGTGGCACTGTGGGCACTGTTAGGTGGCACTGTGGGAACTGTTAGGTGGCACTGTGGGCACTATTAGGTGGCACTGTGGGCACTATTAGGTGGCAATTTTAGTGGGCACTGATGAGGCAGATGTGCCTCTTCCACTTGGGGACCGATGTCCCTCACATCCGATCCGGTGATCGGCTTTTTTTTCTACTCGCGCTGTCAGCGTGAGTAAAAAAAAAAACTGATTACCGATCTTTTGTTTACATCATGTGATCAGCTGTCATTGGCTGACAGCTGATCACATGGTAAGGGGCCGGGACCGGCCCCTTACACAGATCGGTGATCAGCCGAGTCTCAGTGACTCGGTAATCACAACGCGCCCGGCGCGCGCCCTTCAGGGCGCGCGCAGGGAGCGTGCACAGGGGAGGCCGTCATATGACGGCCTCCCGGGAATGTAGGTCCGCGCTGTGGCCGTCATTCGGCCATAGCGCGGATGTCTAGTGGTTAACTATAACAAACATGTTATACTTACCTGCTCCATGCTCTGGTTTTGCACAGAGGAGCCCAGGCCAGATCCTCCTCTTCTCAGGTCTCTCTGTGGAAGCTCCTAGCCCCTCCCTCCTGTAGAGTGCCCCCACAGCAAGCAGCTTGCTATGGGGGCACCTGAGCCAAGCCGCAGCTCTGTGTGTCCATTCAGACAGAACTCTCTCCCATCATTGGCTAACTTACTCTAATTAACAGCAGCAGGAGCCAATGGCGCCCCTGCTGGGTGTCTTAGCCAATCAGAAGGGAGAGTCCCGGATGGCCGAGGCACTTGTGCATATCGCTGGATCAAGATGGGGCTCAGGTAAGTATTAGTGGGGCTGAGGGGGACTGCTGCACACAGAAAGTTTTTTTATCTTATCCCCTTAGCACCGACCGTAGCAAATTTGTGTTCATGGCTTAAAGTGGTTAAACCTGGGTACCGTTTTTTAGAGCCAGCGGTTGGCTTTTTTAGTGATAACAACTGATGCAGCTAAAAGCTGCTCGGCTGTTATCCTAAAGGAGCGGGAGGGGGCGTCCCCCCCTCCCACCGCCTTCCGCCGCTCTTCCCGGGCCTTCCGTCCCATCAGGAGACCCGATCCACGATCTGGCGCATCCGCTGGCTAGGCTGAGACTGTAACAAAGCTGGAAACAGCTTCGATTGAGTCTCTTATGTAAAAACATGGAAGCGACATCACAACGTCACTTCCGGTTTACTCGGCTGCCTAAGGCGCACATTTTAAAAAAATGACAGTATTAAGAATCACAGTTTTTGCCGATCTGAATACTTTTAAGTGCAAAGGAGGGATTTGGGGTCTTTTAGACCACCGATCCCTCCATAAAGACCACCTAAACTGTCACAAGCCTTGTGAAAACAATAAAAGTGATCAGATTTTTTTTTTTTAAAGGGACAACATAACCAAATAAAAAAATAAAATAAATAGGTAAAAGAACTAAAAATGTTTTAAAGCGCCTCCGTCCCCGCGTGCTTGTGCAGCAAAGAAAACGCATACGTAAGTCATGCCTGCATATGTAACGGTGTTCAAATCACGCATGTGAGGTATCACTGCGATCATCAAAGTGAGAGCAATAATTCTAGCAAAAGACCTGCTCTGTAACTCTAACCTGGTAACCGTCAATTTTTTTTAAAGTCACCTATGGAGATTTTTAGGTACCATAGTTTGACGCCATTCCATGAGTGTCCGCAATTTCAAGGCATGATGTGTTCAGTATCTATTTACTCAGCGTAACATCCTTTTCACATTATACAAAAAAATTGGGCTAACTTTACTGTTTTTTTATATATATATATATATATATATATATATATATATATATATATATAATGTTTGGGAGTTCATAGTAATTTTCTAGCAAAAAAATCTGGATTTTAACTTGTAAGCAACAAATGTCAGAAATAGGCTTAGACATGAAAGGGTTAAAGCGTAGTTCCACCCAGAAATCGAACTTCCGCTGATCTGGTTCCTCCCCCCCCTTTTGGTGTCACATTTGGCACCTTTCAGGGGGGAGGGAAGAGCAGATACCTGTCTAATCCAGGTATTTGCTCCCACTTCCGGCGAAAGATCTACGCCATGTCCAGCCCCTCCTCCGTCCCCCCGCTGTCTTCTGGGAGACACGCGGGTCCCAGAAGACAGCAAGGACCACTCAGAACACGCAGCGCGACTCGCACATGTGCAGTAAAGAACCAGGCTGTGAAGCTGTAAGGCTTCACTTCCTGATTCCCTTACTGAAGATGCCGGCGCCTCCACCCAGAGCCGAGGGACGGGTCGGCTTCGGGTGAGGACATCGTGGGCGCCCTGGACAGGTAAATGTCCTTATTTTAAAAGTCAGCAGCTGCAGTATTTTTAGCTGCTGACTAAATTTTTTTTTTCAGGCGGAACTCCGCTTTAATGCATAGATTGCATTAAGATAAATACAATCTTCTGCCTTTAGAACGACTTTAAAGCTAGCCAGAAGATAGAAAAACATAATTTAATGCTGTAGAATATTCTTTAAAAATATTTAAATGTATTTTTTAGGGTAAGGAGCAGTGGCGGTGCGTCCATAAGGACGCACGGGTGCCACCCCCTCTCTCCAGCCACCCGTCTAGCACCAATAGATAGATTCATGCATTGCATGAATCTATCTATGGCTGCCGCTGCCAGCCCTATTCAGGCGCAGTAGCAGGGTTTTTTTTAAGCACCTGATTAGAGCCATAGGCTCTAATAGGCCTCAAAAAAGGTGACCTGCGAGCGCCATGCTGGGTGCTCGCAGGTCACTCAGCTGTGTTAGAAAAGCGAAATAATATTCGCTTTCCTAACACTAAACCACCTCTCCGCCAATCAGGTGCTCGGATCTGTTACCCGTCACCTGATTGGCTGAAACGACAGGCGCTGTGATTGGACTCCTATCAGGCGTCCAATCATAGCAGAGGACAAGAAGAGAGGACAGGAGAAAACATTGAGGAGCTGTCCCACCGCCACCGAAACAGAGGGTAAGTACAGACGGTGGGCGGGGGGCACACTGGCAGCATTTGATATGGCACAGTGGCTGCGTTTGATGGGGCACAGTGGGAGCATTTGAAGGGGCACAGTGAGGCTGCATTTGATGGGTCACAGTGAGCCTGCATTTGATTGGGCACAGTAAGGCTGCATTTGATGGGCACAGTAAGGCTGCATTTGATGGGCACAGTGGCTGCATTTGATGGGCATAGTGGCTGCATATGATGTCACAGTGGTTGCATATGATGGGCACAGTGGCTGCATTCGCTGAGGCACAGTGGCTGCATAAGATGGGCACAGTGGCTGCATTCGATGAGGCACAGTGGCTGCATAAGATGGGCACAGTGGCTGCATAAGATAGGCACAGTGGCTGCATAAGATGGGCACAGTAGCTGTATTTTATGGGGCACAGTGGCAGCATTTGATGGCACAGTGGGAGCATTTGATATGGCATAGTGGCTGCATTTGTTGGGCACAGTGGCTGCGTTTGATGGGCACAGTGGCTGCAATTGATGGCACAGTGGCAGCAATTGATGGTCACAGTGGCTGTATTTGATGGTACAGTGGCGGCAACTGATGGGCACAGTGGCTGCATTTGATGCCACAGTGGCTGCGTTTAATGACACAGTGGCAGCAATTGATGGACACAGTGGCTGCGATTGATGGTACAGTGAGGCTGCAATTGATGGGGTTTTTTTTCAGAATTTTTCAGTTTGCCCAAAAATTTTGAGCACCAGCCGCCACTGGTAGGGCCACAGGGGTGTTCAGTGTAATTCCCCAAATTGGCCACTAGGTGTTACCATAGAAAGTGAGGTGGTGCATCTTGGGCAAGAGATGGTGGTCACGGGAAGTGTTGCAAGGACAGAGGCACACAAAGATGTAATCTCTGAGACTCCAGCTTCTGGAAGCGTCCCCTTAGGTGGTAAGCAAACAAGGAAAGTTGCAGAATTAATGGGACTGCTCACATCCCTTTGGTATGGGATGTGGGACTTTAGCAACACCCTAAAGGCACGGGCTGCTCCTCCAATCAGCTTTCATCTTTGCTATTATCCGTTTGCTATCACCGTTGGGATAACTTAAGGGGTTCTAAACCCTCATATTTTTTCACCTAATGCATCCTATGCATTAAGGTGAAAAACTTCTGACGCTGACCAGCCCCCAAGCCGCCCCCCCCCCCGTTTTACTCACCTGAGCCCATTCGTTCCCATGGCGGAGGCGCGCTCTACCTCTCTGCCCATTGTCTCGTCTCTTAATTGCAGCCATTGGCTGTCAATCAAATCCACTGACATGGCCACCGGGGGGGCGAGGCAGAGTCCGGCATTTTGTGTCTATGGACGCAAAAGCCAGACTCGGGAGCATGCCCACAAGGGGACCCCCTAAGGAGAGCGCTTTTCCTAGGTGGTTTCCTGATGCGGGGAGGAGGAGCTGATAGCGCCGCCAGGGGGGCCCCAGAAGAGGTGGATCGGGGCCACTCTATGCAAAACTAACTGCACAATGGAGGTAAGTATGACATGTTTGTTATTTTAAAAAACAAAAAACAAGGGTTTACAAAGAATTTTAAATATGTTCATAAACTGTGTTCCAATAAAGAGTTAAAATTCTGTCTTTGTGTGGACTTTTCCTTCTCCTAACCTCAAAATACGAACATCTTCTGGAAACAAAACTTCTGCAAGGAAAGGCTGCTATTGGGGTCCATTGCCATAAGGCCCAAGGAAGATATGTAACAGGCTATTGGTTGGTGCTGGTTAGGCCAGGGCAGGGGCCTCCCGCGGGATCAGTGATCACTTAAAAGCCTGCTGGACCTGAAAGCAGCATGCCTTTACTGAGGGCAAATCATGTCAAACTAAACTGATTGAATTATTTGACATTGAGGGTTATTTACTAAAGCTGGAGCGTACAAAATCTGGTGCAGCTCTGCAAAGAAACAATCAGCTTCCATTTTTTTTGGTCAAAGCTTAATTGAACAAGCTGAAGTTAGAAGCTGATTGGCTACCATGCACAGCTGCACCAGATTCTGAGTGCTCCAGTTTTAGTAAATCTCCCCCATTATGTTACAAAGGTTTTGGACCATGGAGATGCTTGCTGATTTCAGCAAAGTATTTGATAAAGTATTACATAATGATCTCATAAAAAGTTGTACAAGCTAGGACTTAACTCTTGAGTGGTTCAGTGGATATGCAGTTTGCTAAAAGATAGATATCGGAGTGTGGCTGTAAATGGGGTTCATTAGGAACACAGACTAGTCACTAATGGTGTAACACAAGGCTCTGTAATAGGCCCTGTTCTATTTAATCAATTTGTAAGTGATATATACGTTTGGTGGGTACGATATACAGTGAGGGAAAGGGTATTTGATCCCCTGCTGATTTTGTATGTTTATGCGAAGTAGTGAGAAGGCAAAAACATTTGAAGAGCTCACTGGCTCAGGTAAGGCTGCTCACCACAAACAAGGCGCTTCCTTCCAATGACTACCCCAGCAGGTTACCAGACAAAAACATGCACAAATGGAAGGAGTGTTGGACCAATAGAAAAATGAGTCCAAATTAGTTTATTACTTTGTACTAAAAAACAGCCAATGTTTTTTGGAGGTCAGGGATAATCCGCCTTCATCAGGGCTTCAGTTACAGCAAACAACCTAGAGAATAAAATAGTGGTAATTCCAATTTTTTGGCACAAAATATTTGTGTAACCATTTAATTTAAAAATTCAGAAAAAAAAAATAAAAACTATGAAACTATACTCACCTGTTCTCCAGCACTGTGATCCCCTGGAGCTCCCTGCTGGCCAGTGACATCTTCAGCCAATGGCTTCCATTGTTTATCCCCATCCGTTTCAATTGGTGCGAGAGTTCAGTCACTTTTCATTGCCGCAGTTCTTACATTGAGCTGTGTGTATGTGCATGCACATGGAGAGTGGGGTGGGATAAACATTTTGTGGGAGGTGTAGCTTATTTTTTTACTTTTTTTTTTTTACTTTCTCTAAAACTTTATTTTTTATCACCTAGGGGACAAAAAGTCCCCTATGTGATAAAATATTTCTAAGTTTCTGTTTTTAGAAGGAGAGATCAGAGTCTTTTAGACCGCTGATGTTTCACCTGCCTTCCATTGAAGCTAATATACTGCAGATAGTGCTCCACAAGTTTCTTTCCTGGCTGACACCAAAAACCGAACGTGACATTTTACACATTGCTTTTGGTTTCATTCTAGCTAGGTAAAATCAGGGATCGGATGCTCCCTGGACTTCCTCCCCTCCACCCATCGACACCTACCATGCCGGTCCCGGGGCCCACAGGTTTTGCAGCAGAGCCTGGCAAGCATGCCAGGGAAGGGTCGATCCAGGGGTAGCACACTCTGGGGGTCACAAATACCGATCAGCAGCTGTAAAACTGCTCAATCACTTTCATTAGAAAGCCAACAGTCAGCTTGTGGAGTGTACACGTAATCCTGGCATCTACAGCCACTAGGAGTGTGTGTAAAACCCCCTGCTGCCACCGCCGTAAGCCTTACAGTGGTGGCTGTAAAAGGGTTAAAAATGCTAATGTAATTCCAAAAGTTGTTTCCAATCTTTTTAAATATTCTGCTTTCATTAAAAGAACAATTGGTGCTCTTACCATGAAGTTCCTTGTTTAAGTATTATCTATTATTGGGTGACAGCTATCTCCCAATTGTACTCCTGGGTTGTCAACCTGTCACATGCATGTTTGGTGGAGACTACAAGCGGCATTGCAAACACATATTGCTCAGGCATGATCCGCTGTTGTTTTCAGGAAAATGATCAGAGCAATGAGTGTAGTGACACTGGAGTGTGTTGGATGTAGATAGGTAATGGCTAAAAGAGGCTGGAGGTGATTAGCAGCACAGAGATGCAATAAAGGATAGTAAAAAGTAAAAGCAAAATTTTATTAAAAAAAAAAAGTCCAGTGTTCTACAAACTAAATGTCATTGATTTAGACTTAATTCACACACCCGCAGATGGTCATATAGCGTATAATACGATTGACCTGTGAAGTATACAGCCGCCGCAAGTCAAGCTGTACAAATCAATGATGGGCATCAATTCTATTCATATATATGCACATATACCCAAATCTGATATTATGCATACAGGGCCATATGCACCCCCCTGAACATAGACTGTTTGTGTTCTATTACAGTGGTCGTGCAACCTTTTGGACTTCACAGACCACTAAACTCACAATTTTGAATCCCACGGCTAACATGAATTTTACATGCTCTCTGCCCCCCTCCCCCTGGATCACACTTCTGCCTTATACACACATTGCTCTGGCTCTCTGCCCCCTTCCCCCTGGATCACACTTCTGCCTTATACACACAATGCTCTGGCTCTCTGCCCCCCTCCCCCTGGATCACATTTCTGCCTTATACACACAATGCTCTGGCTCTCTGCCCCCCTCCCCCTGGATCACACTTCTGCCTTATATACACAATGCTCTGGCTCTCTACCCCCCTCCCCCTGGATCACACTTCTGCCTTATACACACATTGCTCTGGCTCTCTGCCCCCCTCCCCCTGGATCACACTTCTGCCTTATACACACAATGCTCTGGCTCTCTGCCCCCCTCCCCCTGGATCACACTTCTGCCTTATACACACAATGCTTTGGCTCTCTGCCCCCCTCCCCCTGGATCACACTTCTGCCTTATACACACATTGCTCTGGCTCTCTGCCCCCCTCCCCCTGGATCACACTTCTGCCTTATACACACAATGCTCTGGCTCTCTACCCCCCTCCCCCTGGATCACACTTCTGCCTTATACACACATTGCTCTGGCTCTCTGCCCCCCTCCCCCTGGATCACACTTCTGCCTTATACACACAATGCTCTGGCTCTCTGCCCCCCTCCCCCTGGATCACACTTCTCCCTTATACACACATTGCTCTGGCTCTCTGCCCCCCTCCCCCTGGATCACACTTCTGCCTTATACACACGATGCTCTGGCTCTCTGCCCCCCTCCCCCTGGATCACACTTCTGCCTTATACACACAATGCTCTGGTTCTCTGCTCCCCCCCCCCACAATCTGCATCAAGCTTTTGCCTTACACAGACTCATCTTTGGATCTCACCTCCTTAACCAGCCATGTGCTCAAGCTCCATGCTCCTTCCAAGAGTTTGTGATCAGCGCTGCCATTGGAAGTTCCCTCCTTCTTCACCTCCCGCTCTCTGCACTACTCCAGGCACCTCCCTCTGAGCTCACAGGAGCCGGAAGTACAGAGGAGGCATCAGGTATCAATGTGTGCTGACAGTACTGACACTCAGCGTGCATTAAGAACAACACTGGAAACAACATTGAGCGATATACATCTGCCACAATGTTGATTTGCGACAGAACACATGGGGACCACCAACATTTCCTTGTGGATCATCAGTGGTCCACAGACCACTGGTTGGCGACCGCTGTTCTAAAAAATGCATATGGTCCTATTAAAGTTTGGGGCACATGCACACAGCCATAATAAAATTATTGATCATTTACAGAAGATCTTGCTGGCAGAAAGACTCTGCATAAAAAATATATGGAATGGTTCGTAAAGTTCGTCTTTACATGTGTGTAAACACATAAACACCGGTCCTCTGTGTAAAATTCTACTTTCAGTCCACTAAATTTACATGGGTATGCATGTATGTATATGCGTTTACATGTGTATATGTGTAAATTACAGATAATTATTTTTGATTTTATGGATTAGAATGCAGTGCAAGTTTACTAAGTTTACTGTTCACTCACATGTGCGGAGGTTGAGCCGGGTTTTACTAACTGTCCACCTGAACACAACTTCTCAGGATGAAGCACACAATCAATCATCATGTCGCATTCAGTGGGTGTTATAGAAGACAGTGATTATTGCTAGCGGCTATATCACCCGCTTTCAATAATCGCATGTAAAATCCGGCAGGCTGGTTGTACCTACGTTGATTGATTGATCAACTTGGGCACATTTAGCCTGCCCATGCATGGTTCGAATTTCGTCTGCTTCCTGCGGATCTGGCCAAAATTCAAACCGTCTATTGCCAGCTTAATCAGGTAGGTGCTTAAACTACATAGTTATTGTCAGATCTAATGGAGATTGTGCAATGAGATTGTAATATGTGTTGTGTTCAGTTTTATTTTCCTATTCCGTAATACCTAACTGATTCCATTAGTTGAAAAAAACTAGCTAAATCCCCTTTTTAACTTACCCAAATCCACGATTATGTGACATCGCTGGCGATGTTTTGGAGGGGACAATGTCATCACAGGGCGGGTGGCTGGAGATTGGTGGCCTTGGGTGCCATTGCATCGTTGGATCAGTGGTCCCCCACATCGGAATCGGCAGCAGTCGGGGACATGGACAGTATCGTTAGGTGAGTATTTCTGTTTTCACCCGGTAAGGAGGGGTAGAAAGAGTATCATGATAGGTTGGAGGGTAGGTGCTTAAAAAAAAAAAATAGATTTTGACTTGAGTGGGCACCATTCATATTTTGATGTGTGCTAGCAGGCATTGCGTTTCTGCGCATTTTGTGCGTGTTTTCGCTCTACACACATAAGGCAGCCCATTCATTTCAGGCTAGGTTCACACTGCTGTGGGTTCCCGCATCGCACCAACTCGCACGGCAGTTCACACTGCCATATGCGAACTGCTGGGGAGTGTCATACATTGTTAACGAAACCCCCAGTTCAGCTCGCATATCGCACTGCGAACTGACAATTCGGACATGTATCGGATCGCATAGGTGTGAACACCCATGCGATCCGATTCTGGTCCGAACAAAAAAAAGGTCCTGTGCGAGTTTGGACCGAATGCGGTGCGATATCAGCCATACTATCTGTATGGCTGATATTGCACAGCACAGACATCGCATGTGATGTGAACAGCAGTGCGCTGCGAATCACATACGATGTCTGCCACCGCAGCAGTGTGAACCCAGCCTCAAAGCGTACGACAAACAGGCCAAAGTAGCTTATGCAGCTTTTGGAGAGATGAGCTTTGCGCGTCCTTTAAACGTGCGATTAGTGCATTTTTCAACACGGAAAAAAAAAACACGCGTCTGCTTGACGAATCTGGGGTGCCATTAACAATGAATGACACTGCAAACACTGGCAACTTTGCGTGCGCTCGTGAAACATTCAGGTGTGAACGGGGTATTTAATTACTGCAAGCAAATGGTTACAGAATTCAGGAAACACATGTGGAACTAATCATCAAGGAACTAATGGCCACTATACACGATCCGAAAATTGTACGAAAAGTACCTCTTTCAAAGCGACCATACGATAATCTGATTGTTAGTACACAGCTTTCGAGAGACGATCACGAGAGTTCGTTCGATATTATCTGATTGGACAAGCACGAAAATTTTTCTCGTATGATACCAGATCGTACGATTTTAATTTAATCAGTACAGTTGTCATTCGAAAATACAATAAAAATACACTACAACACATTACATCATTTCCAAATTTTAATTCTGTCGTATGAGAATTTTTGTCACTTTAGTTTTCTCCTTATTTTTAATATGCGACTTTCATGCAAAGAAAAACGGAGGATCTGTGGTCCAACTTTTGGATAGTGTGTATGGGCCATAAGGCTATGATTGATCATGTATTGTTCTTAGGAAAATGACACATACATCTTCTTTATTCATAAAAATCTTTTTGTATTTTTTTTTTTTAATTAATAGATTAATGTAATTAATGTTTTATAAGAGACACTAGGATAGAGTACTGTGCTGGTATATTCAACTATGCTGGCTTAGATCATGAATTGTTATTATCAAAGGCATAGCTTTGTCCTATCTGCTCAGTTTACAGATCTAGCTGTGATTGGTCAGATAAAGTTTAGTACATATGACCTAGGACTAGGTGCATCCTCCCAGCACACACACACACACACACACTCATACACACACATTGTCCTAATAAATCCCAGCACTTCTCCTGGCTTCCCTCTAGCGCTGTCAGTGGCCATTCGGGGTAACTGCTCTTATATCACACACTTTCCCTCTGTGTCTCTCCCTCCTTCCTTTCCTTACCATAGAGTTGCATTGACACAGAGACAGAGGGAGTCTATGAGCCTCCTCCCAGCAAGATCTTACATTGGGGGGGGATCCTAATCCTCAAGACCCTACAACATCTTTCCTTCTGGGGGAATAATGGATCCTTGTTCTCCTGCAAGCCCTGATCCAGCTTTGGAAACAGAGATCAACAAGCCAGCCCCCCAGCCAAGGGACCCCCAGGAACCTGCAAGAAGAGGGGATCACACAGGAGCTGCAGGAAGACACAGCTACCCTATAACCACCACCAACAGAGGTACCATCACCAACATGCTGGGGGGGTTCTAGACAGGGAGCGAGCTGTGGGAGAGGCAAATCTGGGGCTTTTCATTAGACATTCATGGAGGGAGATAGAAGCAGGGATGGGAGGATAGCAGAGGACAGCAGAGCAGCCTTGGAAAAACTTTGACAGCTTTTTTTGGTGGGGAGGAGGGGTGCTGATTAACCCCTTGCGGCTCAGCAACAGCCTGAAAGGCTTTGCCGGGTTGCTGGGTGCAGGATCAGCATTAGGTGACCTGGTGCAAAAGTTTGCATTGAAATGATTTGCAGTGACAGATGCAATAATGTTAGTAGGGGGGTGGTTTGACCTGGGTACCACTCCTCCTGATTCCTACATCATGTTGTAGCCCTCTACAGTAAAAGAAAAGTGCTTACCAAGCTGCACTGAGGACAGGTACAGGACCACTACTTTCAGTTGTCAGCTGGAGTAACCCTGTCAATGCCAGAGGGCTATAGATTGCACTGGACGGTGAGCATTATAAACACACATTGAGCTGTCACAGGGGATGTGCACTTAGTGTTAAACCGTGTCCTGCCATCTTCTTTGTTTGCGTGGCTTTCGGTTAAGTCTCTCTCGCTCTCCCATGTAAGGGTTAAGGATTAACCACATTGCTGCTCTACGTGTTTGACAGTACTAGTGAGTGCACTGTTTATATTTTTAGTGGAGATCGCTCCTGTTATGTAATTCAATTAAATATGTTAATTATAGGTTTGTTGTTGAGCAGATTACATCACAGAAGGGCATTACTACATGTCTGTCAATGTTCCTATTTATCCAGGTCAGTAGTACTTAGTCACACTGAAATCAACTTGTTCTGTATTGCTGAAGACGTTTCTTAAAACCGAGGAAGCCACTTGGATGAGCTGCGAAACGTCTTCAAGGTTACAGACTGCGACTAACTTACCTCTAGACCACATGGCAGTTCAAAGGTGTGCAAAAGTGGAACTAAACCTCAAAAATAAAAATGGAATAGATTGCAGCTTACCAATCCCTAAAGAGATGTTCCGGCTGGGGGAAAAAAAATGAAAAGTCAGCAGCTACAAATACAATACTGTTGGCTGCTGACTTTTAATATATGGACACTTACCTGTCCAGGGAGCCCGCGATGTTGTCACCCCAGCCGATCTTTGGATCGGCTGTCGGGTGCTGCCGCCGCCATCTCCACTAAGGGAAACTGGCAGTGAAGCCATTCGGCTTCACAGACGGTTCCCTACTGCGCGTGCGCAAATCTAATTCTAATTGGCCCCGCGGCGGAGAAAGAAGGAGGGGGCGATTTTCCAAGGGACGGCGCAGCGTCACCGTCTCCGGGACGTAGGGACCTGTCAAAAACCAAATGTGGCACTGGAGGGGGGGGGGAGAAGCAAATAAGCAGAAGCTCCACTTTTGGGTGGAACTCCGCTTTAATGTGGTGGCTGCATTTGTTTTCTTTTTTTATATATCTTTTATTTTCACCTGGTTATCCAGCCGGTAACACACTTCCTGCATTAGAGTGGCTCCATTCTAGATGGAGGAGCAATAGAGACACTTGGACAGCAGCATTGTCATCCGAGTTTGATGCACTGGCAAATTTAGACGGACTTGACTAATAAGTTAAAGTGGTTGTAAACCACAGCCTTTAAAAAAAAAAAAAAAAAAACCTACAAGACAATGGCATAATGTGCTAGTATGCATGGCATACTAGCGCATTATGAAATGCTTACCTTAGAACGAAGCCCTCCAGTGGCGCACTGTCAGGGCTTTCATCTTCACCCAGTCTTCCTTCCGGGTTTGCATGCTCCGGCCATCTGATTGACCGAGCTGCGATGACGTCACTCCCACGCGCGTGTGCGGGAATCACGGCCGCGGCACAGAGCTTTGAAGGGACGGCATGGATATGCGACGTATGTGACAGTGACATCACCGGCTGCATGCAATGTGAATATCTCCTAAACACCGCAAGTTTAGGAGATAATCACTGTACCTACAGGTAAGCCTTATTATAGGCTTACCTGTAGGTACAAGTTAAAAAAAAAGACTGTACTACCACTTTAAAGGCAAACTCCAGCTAACACTTTATAAGCAGTTGCAGCAAGGTTTTTATTTCTTTTTTGGTATTAAGATTTTATTTACTATATATAAGTAAAAGCTGACCATTTTAAGCACCCCTGTCAGTGTTAAATGGTTTGTCCCAACCCTCTAAATGTCACTTTTGCTGGGCAGCTTGATCTGTTATGAAGTTGAAAAATAACTTACCAGCTGGATCACCAGGTAACAATAAAAGAAAAAGTCTAAAAAAAATTTAGCCATCACATTTAAGAATTGGTAAGCTGCAGTATATTACATTTTAGATATACTATAAGTACCTCTAACTGTTATGAAGCGTTGTTTTTTGAGTTTAGGTACGCTTTAATCACCCATGGATTTTTACATTTAGGTTCGTGCATAGTGGTAATAATAATGATAATATAATATATATGTGAATTATACATATAGGATTTCATTTCAGGAAGATCTAAGGCAGCAATTTTGTACAAATTCATTTTTTGTTTTAAAATAAAATAATCTATGTATGTATTTGAGCCCACACTTATGCACTTGAGGCTGGCCATACACTACACAATCTGATTGTACAATATGCGTTTGATCTACCATCAACTATGTAGTATATGGGCTTGCCTGATTTGATACTAATTAAAAGGGTTGTTTAGGTTTGTCTTCACATTTAATAATTTAATTTAATTTTAACATACATACTCATCTAGATGGCTGCAGCATCGATCCAAGCTGCAACTGTCCACCGCTGGCTCTACACTGAGATCTGAGCGATTAAAGACAGCTGATCGCTCAGTTCTTGGGTCAGCTCTTACTACAGAGCAATGACTGTCAGTCACCATTCTGTGCACTGCCCCCCCAGAGCGCCGGACTGTGGAGCAGGTGGGAACAGCTGGCTCAGGCTCTCAGGGGTGCCAGTTATGCATCTGGACAGATCCTGACATTATTGTCGGGATGTCTGCAGGAGCCTGGACTGGTTCTGTGACATCAGACAAAAGCAGACTTTAGCCCATTGTCGGCTGAATCTGGGTCACAGGAGTGCAAAACTATGTGTACTCCTGCGACCCACAGGAGACATATGGCCAAAACAGCTTTGGCCATACTTCTCCTTTAATGGTGGCTATATATCTAACAATCTGATCAAACAATTCTTCACAAAATTAGAAAATATGATCAAAACAAATACAGTCGAAAAGACACGTACTGTGTAATTGATCGATTTTGAGCAAAATTCTAAATGAATCTGACTGGTTTAGACTCAAAATCCCATTGTAGGAAAGTAGAAAGATCAATATAACTGGTAAGTGTATGGAGCACCAAACAATATTTTTAATCCTCCGATCATATTTTTGTCATGGACAGTACATGGTTTGACAATAGGATCGTATATAAAATCGTTCTATGTATGACTATTTTAAGGAGATTGTACAGGTAAATTGTATAGCGAATGGCCAACTCAAAGCTCTTCAAAATGTGTGACGCTGTGCAAGAAGTTCCATCACTGGAAGCCGAGAATGTGACACTTTCTAAGCAGATGAAAAAGTGCTTTTTACGTATTTTATGGACCGCAACGTTCTCATATAAACATGTTTTCAAGATCGTTTCTAAATTATTTTGAACATGGGAATGCTCAGTGTTTTAAAAAGGAATTTTTATCATTTTGCGTGCGTTTATTTCAGAATATTCCAGTGGCTCTCCTCAGGAGCCCTCAGAGGCCTTATGAATAGTTTAGCACACACAGGTGAAACAATGCGTTGGCCGCGCTGGCCTTTCTCCCACTGTACAGGGAGCCTAAAGCTGGCCTGACCACTGCCCTGGAGGCCGCCCACTTGTCGCATACACCTAACGAATATTGCGGAGTTACAGCCAATGTCAGTAGAGGGATAGTGGGGTCAGTGAGATGTGCTCTAAAGTTGTTTGTCAGGTAATGGACTTTGTTTACATATGACAGCGCCGCATTTTGATGCGTCTTAACGTAGTTTTCTGATAACGTCAATACTACATAATCCTAAAGGTTGTCATCAAATGTTCTTGTTAGTATGAAATGAAATTGATGGTGCTTAGTCCCAGCGAGAGTCGTCAAATTATGCCCAGGGTACTCCGCTATGTGCGTTCATGGATGTCTGGGCTCTGGCACTGTCATGTACATTTGGTGACAGTGTCCAATGTCCCCCTAATAAGGCCTCACGCACACTGCAGCTGATAAACCCACATTTTTTGTGAGTTTGGGCGTTTTTGGTTTTTTTTTAACATCCCTTAAACTCCCCTCCATGTTATCCTATGTGTCCATGCACACATGGACATTTTTTGAAGTTTATCAGAAGGGGAGTTTATGGGCTGTTGTCTGAACGCCCTAAAATCGCGTTCAAGAGCAGTTCTTCTGACCACTAAAAACTCTGAAAAAGCACACCAATGTTCATAAACACGCTTTTATCAACGTTTTTTACATTGCAGAGCTGAATGTAAACTGGTGTAATTTTCCAAAAAAGCTCAAAAACGTGCATAAACGCCATTGCAAAATGCTGTTAAAAGTGAGTTTTTAAATCAGCGTTTTTAATCATTTATGCACGTTAAGAATGTATAACTGGAAATTGACCATTTAGGCTATGTTTCCACTATTGCATCCCCAAAGTCGCGCGATTTACACTGCGACTTTACAATGCGATTTATGTTGCGATTTGATGCGACTTTAAAAACGACTTTGATGTTCTGCGATTTAGCCAGAGTGATGTAATTCCTTATCCTGCTTAGTTACTTCCCCTTCCTGTCTTCCACACTCACGTACATTAACATAGGAAGTGATGTATTTGGGAGGAGCAGAGATCATGTGCTTCCGTAGACTTCCGTGGAAGTCGCAACAAAGTCGCGGTGTCAGACATGTACATGCGACTGCATTGCAACTTAATACCTTTCTATGGAGAACAAGTCGCACCGAAGACGGAACAAAGTAGTGCAAGAACCTTTTTTGGAGACGCTGTGACTTGAGTCGCACTAATTAGAACGGGGACCATTGAAATACATGGGTTTTGACTTGTCATGCGACTTGACATGTGTCAAGTCGCAAAACAAGTCGCAGTAGTGGAAACTTATTGGGCCTAATTGTGTACCATGTGGTATTATTATGGTAGTATTTCAGGAGCAATATACCTTGGAAAACCTGAGTTTGAAGCATGGAGTACTCTCTCATGTTGGGATAACCTCGTGAAGATGTGTTTATAAAATGTGGAGAAATACATTTGTGAATAACACTTTAAAATGCCAAGCCACCGCTCTTCAACCGCATGCATTGCAGGGCGGTTGCAGCATTGCCCAATTCATTTAAATGGGTCTTATTTGATAGTGGTACTGCCTGCCCAATGCGACATGCATTTATATTTTGCTGCTGCATGTGTACAGCCCTGAGCAGCTGCATGCCCCTGTTTAGGTGGGCAGTCGTGGGGTGGTAAAACAGTGGCTGAATCTCCGGAACGAGCCCTAGCAGCCAAGGACTGGATGATTTATCGTCTGTTTTTGCAAGGGAGACTGCTATTATGAGAAGATACTCACCATAAAGTAGAAGGGAACGCACATCTAAAATATTGCTTTGGCTTTGTAGGCAATACCACAACCACTAAAGGTTCATTCACACATACTGTAGTGACCTGCATCTTTCTGTAATGGATCAACACAGGTAGCCACTGTGATACATAGAAAACAATTGTTTTCTATGCGCCCGTTCACACCAAAATGCTGGTGTGATATTCAGTGTGGAAAAATGCCGATGTGCTGTGTTTTTCCACAGCACACTGGATAGCATCACAGGTACACCTGATGGAGTGCACACTTTGTACACTTACAATAAAGTAAAAAAAGAAAAAAAAAAAAAAAAAGAAAAAAAAGTAAACAGTCAATTTCAGTTAAAAAATGACAAGGAACTACTAATCAGTGTTTGCTTGGTGTGAACGTACCCTTACCACAATAGGTGGTTCAGTCTGGGCCAAAAACATTAAAAGTAAGCAGCTACAAATACTGTAGCTACGGACTTTTACTAAATGGACACTTACCTGTCCAGGGATCCTGCGCCATCCTCACATGGGCTGGATCTTCACAAGCCTACGAGTTCCCGGTGCCAGCATCCTAACTTTGGGTTTCGGCTGCATAACCGGCTGCCCACTGCGCATGCATGAGCCATGCTGCGCTTTGTGAATGGTCCTGAAGACTGCAGGAAGTGAGGGGGGAAGGAGAAGTTTGCTGAGGCGATCTCAGCGGAAGTGGGAGCAGAAACCTGTCAAAACTAGGTACCCACTCCCCCGCCCCCCAAAAAATAACATTCAAAATAAGGGAGAGAAGAAAGGAAGGAGGACTTAAAACAGAACTTCCCCTTTTGGGTGGGGTTCTGCTTTAAGTGGATTTCCACATTTGTAGTTAAATTTAAGAAACACCCACTATGTATTTGTTATGTGTTTTTATTCACACAACCTAAAATAATGTAAAAATGATATACGGTAGTTAGGCCCCTTTCACACTGGGGCGGTTTGCAGGCGTTATTGCGCTAAAAATACCGCCTGCAAACCGCCCCAAAACAGCCTCCGCTGTTTTTTCAGTGTGAAAGCCCGAGGGCTTTCACACTGAAGCGGTGCGCTGGCAGGAGAAGAAAAAGTCTCCTGTCAGCCGCATCTTTGGAGTGGTGAAGGAGCAGTGTATTCACCGCTCCTTCACCGCTCCTGCCCATTGAAATCAATGGGACAGCGCGGCTATACCGCGGCAACACCGCGGCTATAGCCGCGCTATACGAGTGGTTTTAACCCTTTTTCGGGCGCCAGCGCTGGGTTAAAACCGCACCGCTAGCGGCCAAATACCGCGGTAAAACTGCGCTAAAAATAGCGCTGTTTTACCGCCGACGCCCCCTACCGCCCCAGTGTGAAAGGGGCCTTATTGTATTTCTAGTTGTTTCTTTGGGGTAGAAAAATTGTTCAGAAAAGCTAGCAATGTGCACCTAGTAGACATATGTTGAGGAACAGTTTATTTTTTAACTGTATTAACATACAAGCCTAGTGATCTGTAAGACATTGTTAGGACAGACAGTAGAGCTGCACAATTCTGGCTAAAATGAGAATCACAATTTTCTTGCTTAGAATAAAGATCATGATTCTCTCACAATTCTCGCGGCGTAACATCATCTGTCACATTATACAAAAAAATTGTGAACTTTACTGTTCAGTTATCTTTTAATTCATTGAAGTGTATTTTTTCCCTAAAAAATTGCGTTTGAAAGGCTGCTGTGCAAATACAGTGTGACATAAAATATTGCAACAATCGCTATTTTATTCCCTAGGGTCTCTACTAAAAATATATATATAATGTTTTGGGGGTTCCAAGTAATTTTATGGCAAAATATACTGATTTTACCTTTGTAAGAAACAAGTGTCAGAAAAAAGTTTAGTCTTTAGGTGGTCAAACTTCCCTCATTTACAGACTGAAGTTCATTCCTTTGATCTAAGTACGAAAAGTTACAATGTTTATAGCTATCTACCAGCACAGACAATGTTGTGAGAAACTTGGCAGGCTGCCCTTTTTTTTTCTTTTGACAGCTGAGTGAGCAGAAAACTCTCAATACTTTTACATGAATGAATCGGGAAATTCTGCATAGAGATCGTGCGGGAGATTGAATCGAGATCACGATTTTTTTAACGATTAACCTGCAGCTCTAACAGACAGTATGCATATCTATTTTACAACTGTTAATGAAATTTGTCAGCACAGTATGGACAGGGTTATTTATGATAAACATAGCTTCATATCCTCCTCCTTAGAGGACAGCTAACTAGGATTTGTAAGCAGGGAAAATGCAAATAGAAAGGTAAGTAGTAATGTTACAAATTTAAGGTGGATGTTATCCCAATTTTTCTGCAATACAAAACATTGCTTAGGAGACACAGCTGTAGAGTACAGGCAGCCATAGTAATGAATAGCTGTACACAGGTACACCGTACACCATACTTGCATAAATACACGCATGCGCACGGGCCTAAATTTCTGGATGCTGCTTGTGTTTACACAAGTGTGGCAAATACCCATGTACAGTTAGTGTACAGCCTATCATTACTATGGCTGCAGCTGTGTCTCCCGGGCATGAGAACACATAGTTACATAGTAGGCGAGGTTGAAAAAAGACAAAAGTCCATCAAGTCCAACCTATGTGCGTGATTTTATGTCAGTATTACATTGTATATCCCTGTATGTTGTGGTCGTTCAGGTGCTTATCTAATAGTTTTTTTAAATTATCGATGCTCCCTGCTGAAACCACTGCTTGTGGAAGGGAATTCCACATCCTTACCACTATTACAGTAAAGAACCCTCTACTCAGTTTAAGGTTAATCCATTTTTCTTCTAATTTTAGTGAATGACCGTATGTTCTATTAAACTCCCTTCCACAGAAAACTTTTATCCCTATTGTGGAGTCACCAGTACGGTTATTGTACATTAAAATCATATCCCCTCTCAAGCGTCTCTTCTCCAGAGAGAACAAGTTCAGTGCTTGTAACCTTTCCTCATAACTAATGTCCTCCAGACCCTTTATTAGTTTTGTTGCCCTTATCTGGACTCTCTCCAGTTCCAGCACATCCTTCCTGAGGACCGATGCCCAGAACTGGACGGCATACTCCAGGTGCGGCCAGACCAGAGTCTTATAGATTGGGGGAATTATCATTTTATCTCTGGAGTTAATCCCCTTTTTAATGCATGCCAATATTCTGTTTTCTTTGTTAGCAGCAGCTTGGATGCTTGCTGAGCTTGTCATCTACTAGGACCTCCAGGTTCTTTTCCATCCTAGATTCTCCCAGAGGTTCTCCCCCCAGTGTATAGATTGCGTTCATATTTTTGCCACCCAAATGTATTATTTTACATTCTTCCACATTAAACCTCATTTGCCATGTAGTTGCCCATCCCATTAATTTGTTCAGATCTTCTTGCAAGGTTTCCACATCCTGCGGAGAAGTTATTGCCCTGCTTAGCTTAGTATTGTCCGCAAATACAGAGACTGAATTATTTATCTCAACCTCCTTATATGAATAATTAAATAGGATTGGTCCCAGGACAGAACCCTGGGGGACCCCACTTTCCACCCCTGCCCATTCCGAGTACTCCCCATTTATCACTAACCCTATGAACTCGCCCCTGTAGCCAGTTTTCAATGCATGTACTCACCCTATGGTCCATGCCAACTGACCTTACTTTTTACAGTAAACGTTTATGGGGAACTGTATCTAATGCTTTTGCAAAATCCAGATACACCATGTCTACGGGCCTTCCTTTATCTAGATACCAACAAGTGTCTGGGAAATGCCCAGGAAAAAGCCAAAGTCTACTTACCACCAGCTTGCAGACAACCAAATTGACCTATCTAACAGTAAGCGTTAAAAAAGGGGTTTAGTCCGCATGCATTTGCAAACGCATGCGTGAGCCACAGAGCCACGTCACGGCATTCTTGTATTTGTGTTCCTAACACTAAACTATGAGTGTCCCCACAGTGGAGGCACATGCATTTAATGGATAAATGAGAGCAGGTGGACTGAAGGGCAGCCCACCCCTCCTTAAAGGTACAGGAGCACACCAAACACCCAGCAATAGCACAATGGCTGCAAAGGTGTTGGTGCGCTGCTGGACCAATACAAACACTCACGTGATAACAAAAACTTGCCACCACTCTCATTTATAGCTGGCTATCGCAGTAAGCAGCATTAGGAGGCTAAAAAAGGTACCAACAAGTGTCTGGGGAATGCCCAGGAAAAAGCCAAAATCTACTTACCACCAGTTTGCAGACAACCAAATCGACCTATCTAACAGTAAGCGTTAAAAAAGGGGTTTAGTCTGCACGCATTTTCAAACGCATGCGTGAGCCACAGAGCCACATCACCCTTGTATCTGTGGTCCTAACACTAAACTATGAGTGTCCCTGCAGTGGAGGCACATGCATTCTGATGGATAAATGAGAGCAAGTGGACTGGAGGGGAGCCCACCCCTCCTTAAAGGTACAGGAGCACACCAAACACCCAGGAATAGCACAATGGCTGCAAAGGTGTTGGTGCGCTGCTGGACCTATACAAACACTCCCATGATAACAAAAACTTGCCACCACTCTCATTTATAGCTGGCTATCGCAGTAAGCAACATTGGGAGGCTAGATATCTAGCCTAGATATCTAGATAGTAGCTCACTTCCTCATAGAAGGTTAATAGATTGGTTTTGCAATAACGATTCTTCATGAATCCATGCTGATTACTGCTAATGATACTGTTGTCATTACTAAAATCTTGTATATAGTCCCTTATCGTCCCCTCCAAGAGCTTGCATACAATTGATGTTAGGCTAACTTTCTCTGTAATTCCCAGGGATGTATCTCGGCCCTTTTTTAAATATTGGTGCTACATTGGCTTTTCTCCAATCAGCTGGTACCATTCCAGTCAGTAGACTGTTCGTAAACTTTAGGTACAATGGTCTGGCAATTACTTGACTGAGTTCCTTAAGGACCCTCGGGTGCAAGCCATGTGGTCCCGGTGACTTATTTGTGTTAAGTTTTTCAAGTCTACAGTTGTGCTCATAAGTTTACATACCCTGGCAGAATTTATGATTTCTTGGCCATTTTTCAGAGAATATGAATGATAACACAAAAACTTTTCTTTCACTCATGGTTAGTGTTTGGCTGAAGCCATGTATTATCAATCAACTGTGTTTACCCTTTTAAATGTCCCATGCGCAGCTTCCTGGCTGGTGAATGCAAATGTTCCCCCAGTATTTTTTGATAACATACTACATTCATCTTGTCAACAATTTTGACCAAATTTCCTGTGCCTTTATAGCTCACACATCCTCGAAACATCAGCAATCCACCTCCGTACCTTTCATCATAGGCCTTGTTGACCCCTCTCCAAATGTAGCGTTTATGGTTTTGGCCAAAAAGCTACATTTTAGTCTCATCACTACAAATGACTTTGTGCCAGAAGGTTTGATGCTTGTCTCTGTGCTGTTTGGCGTATTGTATACTTTGTGGCATTGGCGTCTTGTGGCATGGTCTTTCTTCTGGCGACTCGACCATGCAGACCATCTTTTTTCAAATGTCTCCTTAACCACTTAAGGACCGGACCTATTTTTCAAACTTGTTATTTACAAGTTAAAATAATTTTTTTTTTGATAGAAAATTGCTTATAACCCCCAAACATTATATATATATTTTTTCTAACACCCAGAGAATAAAATGGCAGTTGTTGCAATACTTTTTGTCACACCGTATTTGCGCAGCGGTCTTACAAGCGCATTTTTTTTGTAAAAAATTTACTTTTTTTAATTAAAAAATAAGACAACAGTAAAGTTAGCCCAATTGTTTTTTTAATGTTCTGAAAGATGATGTTACGCTGAGTAAATTGATACCCAACATGTCAAAGTTGCGCCCGCTCGTGGAATGGCGACAAACTTTTACCCTTAAAAAATCTCCATATGTGACATTAAAAAAATTCTGCAGGTTGCATGTTTTGAGTTACAGAGGAGGTCTAGGGCTAGAATCATTGTTCTCGCTCTAACAATCATGATACCTCACATGTGTGGTTTGAACACCGTTTTCATATGCTGGCACTACTCACGTATGTGTTCGCTTCTGCACGCGAGCTCGTCGGGACAGGGCGCGTTTAAATTTTTTTTTTTATCTTATTTATTTTACCTTTTATTTTTTATTTTTACACTTTTATTTAAAAAAAAATTGGGTCACGTTTATTCCTATTACAAGGAATGTAAACATCCCTTGTAATAGAAAAAAGCATGACAGGACCACTTAAATTTGAGATCTGGGGGTCAAAAAGACCTCAGATCTCATATTTACCCTAAAATGCAATTAAAAAAATGTTACTTTAAGAGCTATGGGTGGAAGTGACGTTTTGACGTTGCTTCCGCCCTGCAATGGTATGGAGACTGGTAGAGGCCATCTTCCCCTCACTCATCTCCATACCTAACAGGGAGAAGGATCCAGTTGCCTCCGCCGCTGCCGGCGGCTCCAGTAAGCGGCGGAGGGCTCCGGAGAGTGGCGGGAGGGGGGACCCCTCTCCCGCTGCCAATAAAAGTGATCTTGCGGCAAATCTGCCGCAGAGACCACTTTTATCTGAAATCGGACCGCCCGCTGAAAAACAGGATACTGGGGCTATGGTAGCTAGCTGCTTCCATATCAACGAAATCCCTCTTTGAACAGCCGATGTATAACGACGGCGGGCGGTCCGGAAGTGGTTATTGTGCATCTTGAAACTTGAAGTTATTTGTGGTTTTTTCTGTGCATCTTGAACAATTTTCCTGGCAGTTGTGGCTGAAATTTTTGTTGGTCTACCTGACTGTGGTTTGGTTTCAACAAAACCCCTCATTTTCCACTTCTTGATTACAGTTTGAATACTGCTGATTGGCATTCTCAATTCCTTGGATATCTTTTTCTATCCCTTTCCTGTGTTATACAGTTCAAATACCTTTTCCCGCAGATCCTTTGAAAATTCTTTTGCTTTCCCCATGACTCAGAATCCAGAAACGTTGTGCAGCACTGGATAATAGATGCAAGGGTCTGTCAGGAGTCCAGAAACTCATTGGCTTTTTATACACACACACTAACTACAAGCAAACAGATCACAGTTGAGGATGGTTACCTTTAATAGCAATTCAAACCCCTTTATGTCAACTTGTGTGCATGTTATCAGGCCCAAATCACCAGGGTATGTAAACTTTTGATCAGGGTCATTTGGATAGTTTCTGTTGCCATTATGATTTAAAAAGAGTAGACACCATTGAGTGATAATAAATGGCTTCAGCCAAACACTAACCATGAGTGAAAGAAATGTTTTTGTATTATCACTCATATTCTCTGAAAAATGGCATAGAAATCATAAATTCTGCCAGGGTATGTACACTTATGAGCACAACTGTATTTCAAATTGTGACCTCTGTTAGCCATGAGGGTGCTTCCTGTGACATGTCATGAGGATAAACATTGCAGTTTTGGTTACTGAAGCCCCCCGATTCTCATGGGAAGACTGAGGAGAAGAATAAATTCAATGCCTTCGCCATCTCTCCATCCTTAGTAACCAGATTCCCTTCATCATTCTTTATGGGACCAAAATGATCTGACCTCCCTTTCTTACTATTTATGTGCTTAAAGAATTTCTTGGGATTCTTCTTACTCTCCTCCGCTATGTGCCTTTTGTGTTCTTTCTTGGCCGCCCTGATTGTACCCTTACATTTCTTGTTGCATTCTTTTATAAAGTTGGAATGCTGATGATGATCCCTCAGCCTTGTATTTTTTGAAGGCCTTCTCCTTTGCATTTATATGCATTTTTACGTTGGAGTTAAGCCACCCAGGACTTTTATTAGTGCTTTTAATTTTTTTCCCATTGGGATCCACTGGCTAATGCCCTTATTTAATATGCTCTTAAAGCATACCCATTTCTCCTCCGTGTTCTTTGTTCCTAAGATTTTATTCCAATTTTTATCTTCTAGCAAGGCTCGTAGCTTAGAGAAGTTGGCTCTTTTGAAATTCAGTGTCTTTGTATTCCCCTTATGTTTCCTATTAGTGTGACTTATACTGAAACTAATTGACCTGTGATCGCTGTTTCCTAAATTGCCCCGTATTTCCACATCCGTGATCAGGTCTGTATTGTTGGTAATCAGCAGGTCTAGTAACGCTTTGTTTCTAGTTGGTGCGTTTACCATCTGACCCATGAAATTTTCCTGCAAGGCATTTTGGAACTGGCGCGCCTTAGATGAATGCAGTCTATGTCTGGATAAGTAAAGTCCCCCATTATGATGACACTACCCATCCTTGCCACTAATCCAAATTGTGATAGGAGACCCGCCTCCTCCCTTTGGTTAGGGGGCCTATAGCTTACTCTCAGTATTACTTTTCCCTTGGTTTCATCCCTTTGCAGCTCTACCCATAAGGATTCCACCTCCTCCCTAGCTCCCTTAGTGATGTCATCTCTCACATTCACTTGTACATCATTTTTGATATACAGGCATACCCCTCCCCCCTTTTTACCCTCTCTATCCCTGCGATATAGGGAATACCCTTGAATGGTTGCCAGCCAATCATGAGAGCTGTTGAGCCAAGTCTCTAAAATTCCTACAAAATCTAAATCCTCCTCATACAACAGAAATTCTAGTTCTCCCATCTTGTCCGCCAGACTCCTGGCATTGGTGAACATGCCACGTAGTTTAGACTGTTCGCATACTGTCTCCATATTCTGTGCTGACTATCTCTACCTCTGTAACCCCCCCCCCCCCCCCGTTGCCTAGTTTAAAAGCCCCTGTAACTTTTCAGCCATCTTCACTCCCAGCAGGTCTGCACCCTCCTCATTTAGGTGCAGTCTATCCCTTCTATAGAGCTGGTGACCGACTGAGAAGTCAGCCCAGTTCTCCAGGAACCCAAACTTCTCCTTACTACACCACCTCCTCAGACACTTGTTTACTTCCCTAATCTCCCTGTGCCTTTCTGGTGTGGCTCAAAGTACCAGTAGTATTTCTGAGAATACTACCTTGGAGGCCCTTTTCCTCAATTTAGCTCCTAAGTCCCTAAAATTGTTTTTTTTTAGGACACTCCATCTTCCTCTAACGTTGTCATTTGTGCCAACTTGCACCATGACAGCTGGGTCTTCCCGACACACCATGCTCTCCTGTGTATGAGGCCCAAAGCTAAACTCCTCCCCCCCAATTAATCATTGAATTAGTGCCCCCCCCACACACACACCCAAATGTCTGGTCAAATGTTTGGTCACATGACACACTGAGTTCTACATCTTCTCTCTTCTTCCCTGCAGAGGAGAAGGCTCTTTCTTCATGTTTTCATATCACTGCCTGGGTGATGTGGACACTTCCTATTGGCTGTCCAGCTGTAGGGTTCTCTTAGGATCCAGAAGACTTCAAGAGATGATGAGTTGGAGTGGGCACAGACTGCAGTGCTGAATCCAGTGGTCAGCATTCCTGGAAGCTGGTGAGGGGCACGGACAGCGAAGGTAGGTGGGTATAGAAAAGGCTTCAGAAGGTATTTATTTTTGTAATGACTAGTGAAAAGGATAGATGGAGGGAGAGATTTACCCAGAGATAGACTACAAAGCTACCTTTAGATGTTAGGTGGTGGACAGGAACATTTATTCTTTATTAAAATTTTTCACAAATCAAGCCACCACGTAGTCCAAGCAGGTCATGTTTTTAGGCTTTTCCCCAGTGAGAACAGATGTAGAAATTATTAATTTATTGACACAGATTAAATCATCTTTGGGAGATGAAGGATCTGCAGAAAAGTGAGCTCTGGAGTTGCTAAAATTACGGCTTTTGAATGGTTGTGACATTAATATATACTCTCAAGTTGGCTGTGTCTGCATACTTCGTGTTGGCCAACTAATCCTTCCCTCAAGATTGGTTGGCCAGGAGTTTTCTGCAGAGGTTGCAGACTGCTGGCAGACATATGTTCGTTTCTCATCTGACTGCAATCAGCCAGATCAAGCAATAATCAGCTCTGGTATATTAATCATTTTAAACTGATGTTTTATATAGTTTTTTTGTATTAGTCATTGAAAATTATTTTGTTTACAAGTACACATTTACTGCAGGACACTAGTTTTGCAGATTATTCTGGAAAGAGAGGGAAAGTAAATTCTCTCTTTTGACTGTCTCTCTCTAATTAGATTTCATATAGCGTTGAACGGCATATAAGGAAAGGTGGTAGTGTGCCATCTCTGACAGATAGGATTAGCATGGTAAACATGTGAAACCAAGCCTGGAGCTGGAAACAGTAAATATGAAAATGCATACCTAATAATTCTTATTTACCTTAGGCCTTGTTCCCACTATGTGATTTTTGACAGCACGACTTTCACATGATTCTACATGTCACATAGGGCAGCCAGGGCCACTGATAAGCCTGTACAGCCAGCCCTCCTGTACTGGGCTCCGGCACCATCAGTTCAAAAAGGGGGCCCAGGCAACTGCTGAGCAAGAGGGCTGGCTGTAATGTCTTATTGCAGCCACTGTTCCTCTTCTGCCTCCCCCTACAGCACTGCCAGCTTCTATTCTTCTCTCTGCCTCCGGCTGCACTGCAGGGGGATTGGTCCCAGCGCATGTGCCCCTTTCATCTGCTGTCCGGACCCCCCTTTGCCCCTTTCCCCTGCAGCACTTCCGGCTTCCCTCCTCTCCTGCCTACAGCTACTGCGGGCACAAAGGGAGATGTTTCAGGATAGAGAGTGGGGGAAGGGGCCGGTAAATATGTCATTTACTGGCCCCTTCCTTTCCTGAATAGACACAGTGAGCGATTGGTATCAATCACTCCTGTGTCCATTCATCACTGAAGCATAGTAAACTGTGTTTACTAAGCTTCAGTTTGTGAATGAGCAGGAAACCTCAAAGCATTTCCTATTCATTAATCTGTGCTGCTGAGGCTGCAAAGAAAGGGACTGATAAATCTCCTCAGTCACTTTCGGCCCAGAAGGGGATGCCCTGTCAGGTAGGCTGTATGGGGCCCTGCGATTTCTAACAGCAGCCCACTTGAATGGGTTGCCTAATGTGCGTTTGATCCTTCTTGCGCGACAAGCTTCAGGTGATTTCTAAGGGCGATATTTGCTATGATTGCCATGCGATACTGTTGCGTGTCAAACGCGGCAGAATCACATTGCATTTAGTTGCTATTAAAGGATAATGCCACCCAAGCGCACACATCGCTTTGTGCTGTGATTGCCACACGATTTGGAATCATGGGCAGAATTGCGGTGATTCTGCCCATGATTCCAAATCATGAAGTGTGAATGGAGCTTTACAAAAAACAGAATGATAATGAAACGGTTTAACTACTTAATATACATTAAACATATATATACAAAAGCACTATATTTTCTTCTAAAATAAATCTGTAGTGGAGAATGATATCATAAACTAAGATCCCTGCTGGATACCAAGTGCCATCAACTACTAGGTCACACCATATAAAAAGCATGCGCACAGTGTTGCCCCACCCCTCTAAAGTACTTGCAGTCACAATAAAAATCGCAGATCGCCGCCATTACTAGTAATAAATAAATAAATAAATAATGCTATAAATCTATCCCCTATTTTGTAGACGCTATAACTTTTGCGCAAACCAATCAATATACACTTATCGCAATTTTTTTTTACCAAAAATATGTAGAAGAATACATATTGGCCTAAACTGAGAAAAAAATTTGTTTACAAAAAAAAAAAAATTGGATATTTATTATAGCAAAAAGTAAAAAATATTGTGTTTTTTCAAAATTGTCCCTCTTCTTTTGTTTATAGCGCAATAAATAAAAACCACAGATGTGATCAAATACCACCAAAAGAAAGCTCTATTTGTGGGGAAAAAATGATAAAAATTTCATTAGGGTGCAGTGTAACATGACCAAGCAATTGTCATTCAAAGTGCAACAGCGCTGAAAACTGAAAAATGGACGGGGGTGAAAGTGCCCTGTATTGAGGTGGTTAACCACTTCAGCCCCGGAAGGATTTACCCCCTTCCTGACCAGAGCGTTTTTTGCGATTCGGCACTGCGTCGCTTTAATTGACAATTGCGCAGTCATGCAACGTGGCTCCAAAACAAAATTGACGTCCTTTTTTTCCCACAAATAGAGCTTTCTTTTGGTGGTATTTGATCATCTCTACGATTTTTATTTTTTGCGCCATAAACAAAATAAAAGCGACAATTTTGAAAAAATCGCATTATTTTTTACATTTTGCTATAATAATTATCCCCAAAAAATATATAAAAAAAACTTCTTTTTTCCTCAGTTTAGGCCGATACATATTCTTCTACATATTTTTGGTAAAAAAAATCGCAATAAGCGTTTATTGATTTGTTTGCGCAAAAGTTATAGCGTTTACAAAATAGGGAATAGTTTTATGGCATTTTTATTAATAATTTTTTTTTACTAGTAATGGCGGCGATCAGCGATTTTTATTGTGACTGCGACGTTATGGCAGACACATCGGACATTTTTTACACATTTTTGGGACCATTGTCATTTATACAGCAATCAGTGCTATAAAAATGCATTGATTCCTGTATAAATGACACTGGCAGTGAAGGGGTTAACCACTAAGGGGCAGGGAGGGGTTAAGTATGTCCTAGGGGAGTGATTCTAACTGTCAGGGGGATGGGCAGTGTGTGTGATGTCACTGATCTCTGCTCCGATGACAGGGAGCAGAGATCGAGTGACACTTGTCACTAGGCAGAACGGGGAGATGCTGTTTACAACGGCATCTCCCCGTTCATCCTCTCCGTTAGGCGATCGCGGGTATGCCCGCAGTGATTGAGTCCGCGGGACCCGCAACCCGACTCACACGGCGGCAAATTCAAAGTAACGTACGGGTACGTTACTTTGCGCAACCGTGCCATTCTGCCGACGTATAAGTACAGGAGCCGGTCGGGAACTGGTTAAAGTAGTTCTAAAGTCTAAATGTTTTTTACCCTAATGCGTTCTGTGCATTAAAGCGTTTTTAAACCCAAAAGCAAACATTTTTTTATATTGCAGTTTACCGATTCTTAGATGTGATGGCTGCATTCGTTTTCTTTTTTAGACTTTTTTTTTTTATTTTCACCTGGTGATCTGGCCAGTAAGTCTGTTGTTTTTCAACAGACCACGCTCTCCCACAACTGCATCAACTAAAACGGAGTACCACCCAAACTTTTCACTCCTCACCATGCAGCACTAATGTGCATCCTTAAAATCAATTGTCAATTTTTTTTTTTCTGTTCACTTACCTGTTTTATGCCCCATATCTAATTTCACTTCCTTCTTTAGGGGCAGCGGCGCCGTACATAATTTCTGGTTTTGCATTAGCTCCTGGGAGATCTTGGTCAGTTTGGCATGGCACTGTTCCCATAACATTTAACATTGGCGTCTATTGAAAAATCTTGGTCAGATTGGCATGGCACTACTCCCGTAACATTTAACATTGGCGTCTATGGAAAATCTTGGTCAGCTTGGCATGGCTGTGCCATGTCAAGCTAACCAAGATTGCTCCGCACTGCACATGCGCGAGATCGGCAGGTGCATGCTGGGTAGGCAGCATGCATGGAATCAAGGAAGAACACTGTGGTGTCAGATGGCCACACTGAAGATGGCTGCGCTGTGCAGGAACTTCACAAAGTAAGAAAACAATGCTGCACAAATAGACAACTGGGCATAGTTTACAGCATACCTTTGTTACATTGCATGAGGCATTAGTATTCTAGGGGTATTTTTATCTTAAAAGTCATATTTCGACCGGAACTTCGCTTTACAAGTGTTAAGACAAATCATTTACCACTGACAGAGGTGCTTACAATGATCAGCTTTTATTCATGTAAAACCTTTATCTCAAAAGAAAAAAACATCTGCTGTAACTGCTTATGTAACTGCAGTGTGAGATGGAGTTTGGCTTCAATTTGTTAGTGCATCTAAATCAGCTAGGTGTCAAACTGGCAGCCCTCCAGCTGTTGCGAAACTACAAGTCCCATGAGGCATTACAGGGCTGACACTTACAAGCATGACTCCCTCAGGCAGAGGCATGATGGGATTTGTAGTTCCGCAACAGCTGGAGGGCTGCCAGTTTGACACCTCTGAGCTAGTACATCTAACACTCCCCTAACCCCAGACTGACAATGCTCCTTCATCCAGAGTAGAGGCACTCTACTACAGTGTTATTATCCAGATCACCAGGTAATAACAGAGTCAAAAAGCCTAAAAAATGAAACGAATGCAGCCACCACATCTAAGGATTGGTAAGCTGAAACATATCAAAATATAGTTTATCTCATCTCTGTATGTTGTATGAATAGCTTTCTGTAAGTACTTTTTGCTAAGATAACTTGTGCCATTTTTACCTGTCAACTGCTCCAGTATCTAAGGACAGTAAGCCCTGGTTCACACTGGTGTGGCTTTGAAATCATGCTACTTCAGTGCGATTTCAAAACCGCAGATCAGCGCAAAATGTACCTCTGATTTCATGGCCGCTTACGACTTTGTTTAACAGAAGTCTATGAAGGTCTCAGAGAAATCGGAAAAACAGTAGTGCAGGGACCTTTTTCAAGGTCGCTGCGACATGAGTTTCTGCAATTTGAACAGTTCCATTGCTGGCAATGGGGTGCGACTTGCTGCATCCATTGACACAGACAGCGGGACTCTGCCCCTCCCCCGCACCCGTGTGACCAGATTTGATTGACAACAGTGGCAGTGATATGGACACCCAAAGAAGGACCCTTCCAGGAAGTAAACATATGAGACGAAGACTCAGGCCAGCCATGTCATGTGATCATAATTTAGCTTTTTTTTTTGGTATCCCAGACTGGGACTTTAAAGGAGTTCTACAGTCACAATAAATGATTTTACATTTTGATCATAGATACACTTAAAAATTTGACATTGTGATCCTTGTTAAGGCCTCATGCACATTTCAGCTTTCAAAGGTCCATTTTACAGGTTATTTTTCTGCTCCTAAACGCCCCTCTATGTCGGCCTATGTGTCCATGCACACGTAGGCTTAGAGAAGTCTACAGGCAGAGGCGTTTAGGGGCAGAAATCTGAACGCACCAAAATGGCGTTCAGTAGAGAAACGTTTGGGCAGAAAAAACGGCCGATACATCTAAACGCATGTAAACGCTCCTAAACGCTAGGCGCATTTAGCACTTGAGCGTTTATTCATATAATGGATTATCCTGGCCAATGAAATGCATAAACACCCAAACGCTTGACGGGCCTGAAGTGTCCAAAACGCATTTGAGAAACGTGGTTTTAGGGGTGGTTCACCCCACGAAAACACCATCTAGATTTGTTTCTGCACGCGGGTTTTTAACATATTGTTGGCGTGTTCTGGTGCGTTTTTTATGCGTTTCCGGATGCATTCCAGATGCCCTTTTTCTTCTTTTTTTCCTGGTTTCATTTTTTTACTGTACTGGGGTTCGGGGCATTTTTCATGCATTCCAATGCGTTTTTGATGCGTTTTACTGCAATCCAGCACAGTCCAGTGCAGGAAAAATGCAGCATGTTCTACTTTTTTTTCTGGAACTCGAAAGCCCTGGAACTGACTGCACTGGTATGAACTATGCCATTGGAAACCATCTAACCTACTTTCCATGTGTCTTTTGAAGTAGAAAAAGAAAAGCACTGGACTGCATGTGGTGTGAACCAGCCCTTAGGCATGTTTTTAATATTGCTTTTGTGCATGAGGCTTAAAGGGCGAATATCATGGATAGGAAATACTGTAATTCACTGTTTTTGTAATGGCACATTTTGTATCTACAGTAAATAACATAAATAATGAGTATGCTCCTATAATAGACTTTTTATACCTTGTTACTCCTTCTGAATACTTTCGCATGTTACAGCTGCATTGAGAGATGTATGAATTATCAGTCTTATCTGTTCAATTTCTGTTCTTTTGTGTCATCCGGTTTTTAATGTCACCTTGCTGATGGCGGGCATTATATCGCTGTGTGATCTTTCTGTTACATTATCATTCTGTCAAGGTTTAGTTGTGTAAAAGTTTCTTGTAGTTTAAAAAAAGTTCAGCTTAGTTCCGCAAGATATCTGACAACAGCACATGACTGGCACTCAAACCAGAATTCATGGCAGCAGAATAAAGACAAAATTCAGCAGAAAAATCCCTGGTGCATGTATTAAAAGCCTTTATTTATAAAAAAAAATAATAAACTGTGAAAGTACCAGAAAATTTTCTTCTAAGATGAGATCACATGCTTCTTATTTCATGATTTGCAGCTTAGGAGCAGGGATTGCAGAGGCTCTCGTTGGTAACAGTAATGCCGCGCACACACACGACCGGTTTTGCCGTCGGAATAAACTCTGAAGGTTTCTCCAACGGAACTCCGACGAAATTCCATTCAAGCGGTCTTGCCTACACAAGGTCAACCCAAAGTCCGAACAAAGTCCAACCGTCAAGAACGCGGTGAGGTACAACACTTACGACGGGACTAGAAAAAGGAAGTTCAATAGCCAGTAGCCAATAGCCAATAGCTTCCGTCTCGTACTTGCTTCAGATCATGTGTCGTTTTTGGTCTGTCGGAACAGCATACAGACGAGTGGTTTTCCCGATAGGAATTGGTTCCATAGGAAATATTGAACATGTTCTATTTCTAGGTCTGTCAGAATTTTCAAAAAAAAAAAGTCCCATGAGGCCTACACACGATCGGAATAGACGATGAAAAGCTTCCGTCTGACTTTTTCTGTCGGACATTCCGCTCGTGTGTACGCGGCTTAAGGCTTGTTTAGATGGGCGGCCGGGGTGGTAAAAATAAAGGGGCTGAGCCACAGTTTTTTACAGCCCACTTGAACTGTCACAATACAGCAGGACAGGGCTGTACACATTCTGCGACCACAATGCTTTGCTTTGCGGCTGCAGCATTTTTTGCTCGGGGCTAGGGACAAGCCGATGTTCGTTCGGCGAACACCGAACATTATGGGCGTTCGCAGCAAATTAGAGCGCTGCGGAACACCCCCATAATGCACTGCGAGATTGTTGGCGTCTTATGATTGGCCAATGCATGCACCTGACCTGCATGCTTTGACCAATCACAGCACGCTGGCGTGGGGTCCGGTATGGATTTTAAAGGGAACCCTGTGCCAAAATGTAAAAAAAAATGGCGTGGAGGTCCCCCCCCCCCAAATCTATATCGGGCACTTCAGGTCTGGTATGGATTTTAAGGGGAACCCCGCTCCAAAATTTATTAAAAAAATGGCGTGGGGGTCCCCCCAAAATTCATACCAGACCCTTATCAGAGCATACAACCTGGCAGGCCGCAGGAAAAGGGGGACGAGAGAGCGCCCCTCCTCCTGAACCATGCCAGGCCACATGCCCTCAACATAGGAAGGGTGCTTTGGGGTCTGCCCCCATGCCATTTTTTTTTTTAATTTTATCGCGGGGTTCCCCTTAAAATACATACCAGACCTAAAGGGCCTGGTAGAGATTTTGGGGGGGGGGGCCCACGCTATTTTCTTTTTATATTTTGGCATGGAGTTCCCCTTAATATCCACACCAGACCTGAAGGGCCTGGTATGGACTGGGGGGGACCCACGCTGTTTTTTTCAAAGATTTTTTATGTATATTGCCGGGATCCGGAAATACATTACAGACGCGAGCAGTTTTGAATGACATTTTTTCCTTTAGAAACGTAATTTTGCTGTGGTACTGTTAAACATGGGAAAGATGCGCTACTTTACAGGCAGACTAAGGCAGGCACGATATTTAAAGGAATATTTCATTTTTATTGTTTCACTTTAAGCATTATTAAAATCACTGCTCCTGAAAAAACTGTAGTTTTTAAAAGTTTTTTTTGCATTGATACATGTCCCCTGGGGCAGTACCCAGGTCCCCATACGCTTTTTATGACAATAACGTGCATATAAGCCATCTAAATTAGCACTTTAGATTTTTCATGTTCGTGTCCCATAGACTTTAAAGGTGTTCGCACAAATTTTTTGCCGGTTCGGCTCATCCCTACTGGGGACATAGAGTTTGACCAGCGGCACCACTTGTTAGACTCACCCATTGAGTTCAGTGGAGCCACGTCACAACTGTGTATAATGCATGTGAGAGGGGGGAGTTGTGCGCCATAACAGGGTAAATCGCATGGTAAATCGCTTCATTTTACCTTACAGATAGTGTTAGTTCTTCCCGACATTCTGGCTGTCTGATTCACTTTTTTAAACTTTACTGAACTGTCACAGTTAGATATTTCATTAATTTGTCTGCACCTCTGCAGGAGCTACAATGTGGAATGGAAAAATTCAGACACATTGCATAATTCCAACTTTGCGGAGCTCTGCGGTTTTCAAGTGCAGAAAGAAAACACTGATCTTTGCATGAATGTGAGCAAGCCCCTAATAGGTATGACAAAGGTAGGTGTTGTGCTGGCCATTGACCTCTATGGGTTAAGGGAAGATGCAGAGTGGTGCTGATGTCACTTGTGGTGCACACACTGACTGAACCATGTTGGCATTGTAATTGTCAGAATCACTATCATGGTATTACATGGCCACTACCACAGCCTTTGGGAACTGTTATTCAGATCAGGACTAAGATTTAGTGCCTACTATAGAATGCTGGTAGAGGACTACTGTAAAAGTTAAGACATATTGCTTAAGGCTGAAGAGGAACTTTACCCCTTCTGCATGTTTTCTTCTCTTTCCCCTTTTCTTTTGTCTTGCTGTGATCTGCCAATCCATTGCATGCCGGGTCCCACGCTGACATCTTCCTTCTGATGTCATAGGGAGTCGGCTGACTCTTTCTGGTACAGCCAGTCACCGCCTGATGATGTGCCAGGTCCTCCTTCCTCCAGCTGTTGTGGTGAAGCTGATGTCTCTCGGGATATATGACGGGCATATCCCAGGAGGCTTTAGGAGCGGAGGAGATGTCATTCTTGCCTAGGCAAAAAAAGTGTTTTGTATGATAGAAGGTCCACTTTAAGGATTGACAAAGGAAAAAAAAATGGAATTAACTTTTACTTTAAGGGAATAAGATTTTGGCAAGATGATTATTCATTGGAAAATTGACCTCTTGGCACAGGGGTTCTCAACCCGTGGCCCGTGGGCTGCCCTCTTATGTGGCCCGCAACCTCAAACGAGGGGAGCGTATGCCCATGCTCTGGGATGGCCAGTCAGCAAGCCCAGATCGCAATTAATGGATTGCTGACTTGCCATCCTAGAGCATCAGAATGCATCAAGCCAGTCCTGGCAACAGAGGAAACAGGCAGTCGTTGAGGGAGCCGGAGCCACATAATTGCTTCCTCTTTAGTTCCTCTTTAGTGCCGACTCCTGTCCTAGGTGAAGTGATACCAATGGAATTTCGCCTGGTACCTTTCTAGCAGCCTGGAGAGCAATGCCAGCAGAAGCTGGAAGAGGAAAAGAAGGTCAGTGTATTATCCATCACATACACCACGCATTAGCAATGAGCATATCAGCACCTATAAAATGGTTAACAACTATTAGGCTGTGTTCACACTGATCCACAGGTGCAACGCAGTGCACCTCGTTTTCCCGTGGGTTTGCTGCACTGAGCCATAGACTTCTATTATAACCTGTGGCTTTGATGTGCTTTCAGAAAGTGCACCACCACACCCGCTAGATATAATAGAAGTCTATGGCTCAGTGAAGCTAGCCTGCAGGAAAACCGTAGGTGTACTGCGCTGTGCATCATTGTAAACCGCAGCACATCGGTGTAAACGCAGCCTTATAGGGGGCTCAGGTCTGTAAGGGCTTGCTTACATTTGCGGTCAAAAAGATTGAGCACCCCTGCCCTAGCAGGTACAAAAACCAAACTTTTTGGGACTTGCCAGCATTATAAATGCTAGTTTGAGTCATTACAATATATTGTGAGGTCCTAGGTTACTGAGTACAGAAGGATGTTCAAACAGTGATTTTATAGTAATACCGGCAGTGTCACAGTGAAAATGTTTCATTTACAACAGTAAAGACTCAGATTGCTCCATGTAACACATAGTAAGGCATTTTGTAACTTTTTTTGTTGTATTTTACTGCTGCTTTATGAGAGACAGTGTTTGAAATTGCATAATAATCAATATAACTCTGGGATTTAAAAACTGATTGTTTCCAGTTGTATGTCTTTATTCAGCCCAATTCTGTTCCTAGACTGGGACGTATTTCTGCATTTGTTTGGTGGCATGATTATATTCTTCAGCTTTGCACATCATTCAGTGTCAGCATATTGATAACCGAGTTACATAAACTGAAGCAATCCTACATTCCGATCATAAGAAATACATGGGCAGTAAAGAACAAAAATTTTAGGGTTGCAACACTCAGACGTAAAGAGGTTGTAAACCTCCGGAAAAAAAAATCCAAAAAAACCCCCCTGCAAGACAAAGACATAATGAGCTAGTATGCATTGCATACTAGTTCATTATGAAATATTTACCCTAGAACGATGCCCTGCAGTGCCGCCCGCACTCCGCTCCCATGGCCGACATCTTTCCCGGAGTTACTTCCGGGTTCGTGGGCTCCGGCGCTGTGATTGGCTGGAGCCGCGATGATGTCACTCATACGCATGTGCCATTCCTTCAGTGCACATGCGCCAATGACATTGGTGGCGGCATATATAGTGAGTATCTCCTAAACGGTGCACGTTTAGGAGATATTTACAGTACCTACAGCTAAGCCTTACTATAGGCTTACCTGTATGTACAATTAAAGAGGAAGACTTTACTTCCTCCTTAAAGTGTTACTAAACCCAGGACCCTGAATTCACTATATATGGTCTCCCGCAGTACAGAGACCATGGAAAATACATTTTTTAGTAAATATAAAATGCTAAATACCTTTTCTTATCAGCAGTATATAGCAGTCTTGTGACTTCTATCAGTGTCCGGCCAAGCACTGGTTAAAGCTTGTAAGAGGGGATTTCATTCTCTTCTGACTGTCCTATGAGGCTGCAGGACCCCTGACTTTTTGTCTGGACAGGGCTGATTGGCCCTGTGCTGATCGCAAGTACCCTCCCAAACAAGGAAAAAAATACAAACTGAGCAAAAAAAACCTCTCTAGCAATTCACACCAAAGAGAGCATGTACAGAGTGCCTTCTAGGGCTCTCTTCTGTCAGCAGATGGAGTGGGGGACAGTAAAAGAAGGGGAGCATCAAAGAACACAGGATAAAACAGCCTTTTTACACAGTGCTTTACTGCATATAGGAACTGATTTTACTGTTGTAGGTTTAGTAACACTTTAAAACAAACATGTGCAGCAGGTTTGCTTTACCCCCCCCCCCCCCCCCCCCCACCCCATATTATCACATACTTACCTTTACTTTCTCATTGTTGTGCTCTGATCAGCTGCCAAAAACAAAGAAATACCCAATCTTACAGCTATTGGAGAGAATGTTCCTCAGGCCATGTTCCATGTGACAGCATTTGGCCAATGAGCAGCATCCATAGATTCCATATCAAGGTATGATCTTTGACTTGAGTAAGTCATAGTTTATATGGGGCAGTAAAGGAAAGGTGAGTATGAAGATCTGCACTCGTTGTTTTGCCCCATGTGGACAACACACATGTTTATTAACTTTAACATGGCCTCTGATCATTGGTACTCAAATTGAAGTGTCCTAATATTCAGATTCTTGAATAGGAGATCTAATATTCATTTTATGTGATTGGTTCACTGCCTTTCCCTAAAATCTACACAGAACTTGAAGGGGCATCGTCTGGAAGTGAAATAAAATTTTTTTCTGGTTAGGCCCCTTTCACACTTATACGACTTGTCCCACGATTTTGTACTGCAAAATCGTATGACAAGTCATTCTCCATGATTTTCAATGACTACCATTCATATTGGCACGACTTTAAGTCGTGCCGACTTGAAAGTAGTCCCTGCACTACTTTGGTCCAACTTCTATGCGAGTTGTACTCCATAGACCTCAATGTTAAACCCTGAAGTAGCATGCAAGTCGTGCCTGAATATTATATAGACACGACTTCAGCACGACTTTGTAAGCACAAGCCTGGCCTCGCTATTCGGGAAAGGAAAACTTTTCTTTCCTTTCCCGATGAGCGACAGGCAGTGCTGACAGCTGTCTGGTATGAATCCAGAGGGGGAACGCTGCGCCAAGTTTTAAATGAAAAAACCGGCGTGGGTTCCCCCCCAGGGGCATACCAGGCCCTTAGGTCTGGTATGGATCTAAGGGGAACCCCCTACGCCGAAAAATCGGCGTGGGGTCCCCCCCAAAATCCATACCAGACCCTCATCCGAGCACGCAGCCCGGCCGGTCAGGAATGGGGGTGGGGACGAGCTAGCGGCCCCCCCCTCCTGGACCGTACCAGGCCGCATACCCTCAACATGGGGGGGTGGGTGCTTTAGGGCATGAGGGGCACCCTGCGGGCCCCCCCACCCCAAAGCACCTTGTCCCCATGTTGATGAGGACAAGGGCCTCTTCCCGACAACCCTGGCCGTTGGTTGTCGGGGTCTGCGGGCGGGGGGCTTATCGGAATCTGGGAGCCCCCTTTAATAAGGGGGCCCCCAGATCCCGGCCCCCCACCCTATGTGAATGAGTATGGGGTACATGGTACCCCTACCCATTCACCTAGGGAAAAAAAGCATCAATAAAAAACACAGTACACAGGTTTTTAAAATAATTTATTAGGCAGCTCCGGGATCTTCTTCCGACTTCGGGGGTCCTCTTCTGACTTCGGGGGTCTCTCCGGCGTCCGCATCTTCTGCCGGCTCCACCGCTATCTTCTGGCGCTCTTTTGCCAGCGGTGGTCCGGACCTCTGGATCGTCTTCTCTCTTCTCTTCCAGAGATGTTGACACGACGCTCTCTCCAGCCAGAATGGTCTCTGTGCGCTCCGCAACTGACTTATATAGGCGGTGGCCCCGCCCCCCTATGAGGTCACTGTCCCGGGGCATGCTGGGACTGTGCCGTCATAAGGGGGCGTGGTCCTCACCCAGTGACCACGCCTCCTAAAACGTCACAGTCCCAGCATGCCCAGGGACTGTGACGGCATAAGGGGGCGGGGCCACCGCCTATATAAGTCAGTTGCGGAGCGCACAGAGACCATTCTGGCTGGAGAGAGCGTCGTGTCAACATCTCTGGAAGAGAAGAGGGAAGAAGACGATCCAGAGGTCCGGACCATTGCTGGCAAAAGAGCGCCAGAAGATAGCGGTGGAGCCGGCAGAAGATGCGGACGCCGGAGAGACCCCCGAAGTCAGAAGAGGACCCCCGAAGTCGGAAGAAGATCCCGGAGCTGCCTAATAAATTATTTTAAAAACCTGTGTACTGTGTTTTTTATTGATGCTTTTTTTTCCCTAGGTGAATGGGTAGGGGTACCATGTACCCCATACTCATTCACATAGGGTGGGGGGCCGGGATCTGGGGGCCCCCTTATTAAAGGGGGCTCCCAGATTCCGATAAGCCCCCCGCCCGCAGACCCCGACAACCAACGGCCAGGGTTGTCGGGAAGAGGCCCTTGTCCTCATCAACATGGGGACAAGGTGCTTTGGGGTGGGGGGGCCCGCAGGGTGCCCCCCATGCCCTAAAGCACCCACCCCCCATGTTGAGGGCATGCGGCCTGGTACGGTCCAGGAGGGGGGGCCGCTAGCTCGTCCCCACCCCCATTCCTGACCGGCCGGGCTGCGTGCTCGGATAAGGGTCTAGTATGGATTTTGGGGGGACCCCCACGCCGATTTTTCGGCGTAGGGGGTTCCTCTTACAATTCATACCAGACCTAAGGGCCTGGTATGTCCCTGGGGGGGAACCCACGCCAGTTTTTTTATTTAAAACTTGGCGTGGAGTTTCCCCTTATGATTCATACTAACTACTGTATGTTTTAATTTGTTAATGCCAAAAACGTGGCAAAGTAGCACTGCTCCCAAATCGCGGTAAAATCGCGGTAAAATAGCGGCAAAATCGCGGCCGCAAAATCGCGGTAAAATCGTGCGACTTTGAAGTCGTATAAGTGTGAAAGGGGCCTTAGATAGATTTCTGGTCCTGTTGTTATTTACAAAACTAAAACTAACACTGCTCAAGTGGTTACAGTGAAGGTAGTCTTTTAGTTATTATACTGGTTTGTTTAGAGCAGGTATGAATCTGCATTAAAATTTGCCAACATTTTTATAATTTATAAATTTTATGTGGAGGGTATTTTTTTTATAAACTAATCATTTTGTTGATCTTATAAGGAACTTTCATAGTTTTGCACCTGTCTGCTAAAATCGGTGTTAATTTCGTTTACGAAAATATTTTCATCATAATTTTCGTCAGCGCCATGCTTCCAGTGACAAAAACTAAACGAAAATTACTCTGAATTTTCATTAATTGATGAAAACTATGACAAACATCAATTCAAACTTTCATCAGTGAATGAAAACGGAATGAAAATGTGAGGTAGGGACGTTTATCCACTTGAACTTCCTCTTTCCTTGGCGCTCTGCCTGTAAAGCCTGAGAGTGTTTCCTTTCCCAACAAGCAAGGTAGCGACCAAAGCATGCTTAGTGGCGTGGCATGTTTAGCACTTTTCAGCATTACAGGCCTCCTCAGAAAACCGTCCAGAGCACTGTGCAGCATTTACAGGCCTCCCAAACGTCCAGAGACTAGAGAACTGTCTGCGTGTTACAGGTCTTCTCAGATGACCGTCCAGAGCACTGTGTGCATTACAGGCCTCCTCAATCAGACCACAGTCCAGAGCACTGTGTGCATTACAGGCCTCCTCAATCAGACCACAGTCCAGAGCACTGTGTGCATTACAGGCCTCCTCAATCAGACCACAGTCCAGAGCACTGTGTGCATTACAGGCCTCCTCAATCAGACCACAGTCCACAACACTGTGTGCATTACAGGCCTCCTCAGACTGTCCAGACCACTGTGCATTACAAGCCTCCTTAGACCATCCAGAGCACTGTGTGCATTATAAACCTCCCCAGACCATCCTCCAGTCCCCAGACAGTTACTCCAGGAGTATATAATGAGTTTGGAAATGATAGAGAAATGCTTAAATAATGCATTTACAATTTAACTAAACCCATTAGATTTTAGTTGACTAAAATGTACTGAGGAATTTAGTTGACTACAATATGACTAAAACTAAAACAATTCAGAGGAATAAAATATGACTAAAATTTAATAGGCATTTTAGTCAAGAGACTATGACTAAAAATAAATTGAAATTTGATGTCAAAATTAACATTGGCTAAAAGATCCAGCTTCCTTGTGTAGAGCTAGATGGAGACCAATAATTTTCTCTTTTCTTACTGTTTGTGAGGACTTTTTATAACTTCTTATAGTGACACTTGTGTACAATGTCCTAAAAGTTGTTGTTCGTTGTAGTGATCTTGCTACTGTTTTTTAGGAAATAAAAAGTCAAATCCAGGACTATATTTTAGTTGAACCCTAATGACTACTTTCATACGTAAGATATGAGCACATTGCTGGTGAAAAGCACTGCAAGCAACCCAACTTTAAATGCAAACTCCCCTTCCCCTGCCCAGGCATTATGACATACTGATAGCCAGCTTTGGTAATTATACACAATAGCTATTGTACAAGCTATTGCAGTTGTACACCAGGTATAACTGTCTAGTGAGGATGTACTTTAAAGTCTTGGGCCACAGTATTTTCTGTATTGGATAGTCCACTTCTATGGTAATACAATTACCTGGAGCTACTTGGGAAAAATGCCAGGACATTGCTTCAGCAGAACATATCTTAGGCATGGCCAATATTGTAGAGAGTCCCAAGAGTCCCAGCTGATAACTTCCATTATACCAGAACTCATGTAGTCAATACACCCAGAAAGGTACAGCTGGCATCTACAGTTTTTAATGGTTGGCTACAGAATCATATGTACTCTGCTTCGCTAAGATGCCCCCTGGGTTTGAATTGAACTGAGTGGCTGCGGCATTTTACTTTCTTTGGGGCTTATTTGCATTTTTCTCTTCTTATTAAGTGTTCTTATTAACCAATGTGAGATGATAGATATTTTTCAGCCATCAAAAGGTACCTGCTTACATTTAATGGATAAGATATATTCCTCAAATGTAATTGTTGATGGCAGTGGGTTGTAAGCCGTCATGAATACTTTATAACTTGATGAGTGGACATAGACTAAGCTGTGTCTTCATTTGCAGCTTGTAACTGTCTGTATAGCTTCCCCAAGGGACGGTTAAAGCTGAGGATAAGTAATAAGTTACTATTAATTTATGTGGGAAAGCTTTACAGCAAAGTGGTAATTACAGCAAATACCTTACTTTAACCTTTACATCAACGTTTTAATCAAATATGCACCCACACCGTACTAACCGTACCTGTGACTTGAACTGTTTTCGATGCAAATTGCTTTTCCTTTGATGCAGCTCATTGACGGATGATGGGTTTGACACCACTGTCATACTTAGAAAGTCCTACATCTCTGCAGCTAAATTGGTAAGGCATTATAATTTTGCAGAGCCACTGTAAAGACCGTCTGAGGAAAAGAGTCTTGCTTATAGAAGATTAAAGTGGGGCTGACCTGGTGAGCAAAGCAGTTCTTATGCTCTGCACACTATTAGCTCCACTCATACATTCAAAGGGAATAATGAGACTCCATTCTCTAATAAATATGTGTCTCCTATCTTACACATGACGTGTTTTGCTTTGCGGCATACTCTAGTCTAGAAGTATACCCATTCCTCTCTGTTGTTTCAGAGATGTCTTCCCAGTGTAGAAAGAATAGTTGAAGGGATATGCCATGCATAGTGGGAAAATAAGCCTGCAAGTTTAATTATTCTTATAAATAATGTATAAATCAGCTCCAGCTTTCAGAGAACGCTTGTCTTCTCGTGGCAAAGGGAAAAAAAATGATGCTTAACCCATTCATCCTGCACTGTATTAACGGTGAGCGTGGTTATGGTAAAAGTACAGTGCCACCCACATTTCATATACATCCATGGACTTAAGGGTAATAGCCACCATTAAAGTGTAAATTTCAGACTTTTACTGGAATGCCATGGAAGGCAATATGTTATTTAATAGTCCGCTGCAAAATAATGTACAGCGACTCCTTTTTTAATTGCTGGGTGGCACTGGGAAAATATTCACTGAAAGAATTTGGTAGGCATTTTTTACAGCCTCTTTGTTATGTTTAAGGAAATGTTACAGTGCATAACTTATACAAGCTGTGTGTTCTATTCCTACTATCCGGGTTTTTTATTAGGTAACTTTTATTGTTTTCACACTTCTTCTATGCTGTAGGCAACTGTATAGCTTGCGTCCACCATTGGGACTTACCATGCCATTTAACCCTATCAAACCTTAGGCCATCATTTATACTATTGTGTAGTCATTATTGCTGCATTTTCCGCAAGCTGTTGACCTTTGTGCAATGATTGTCATTCTAGAACAACTGCTTTCTCACTACTAAGATAGCTTGTCAATCCACAGTTTTGATATGAACAAGCCTTGAACATTTATATGGTTTGATACACTGAACTAAAAATGTAAAATGAAATGGAAATCAAGGTTAAAGGAGTTTGATAGTCAATAAAATGCATTACTTTTACTTTGTAGACCTGGTTTTACAATCAGCTTTCCTGCGACAGGTTAGTTCAGTGGTTGCCAACTTATGTGGTTTATGGGGCCTCAAATGCGGTCCTTGACATCAACAAAGGGCTGCACATAATGTTCAGTATATGTAATACTAGAGAAGACAGTCATAGGCTTCAGAAGTACTAGAGGAAATGATTTTCAGAGACTGTGGACATGTTACAGGTTTGGTTTGAGACTGGAGACATGCTGCAGAAGACAATTAGAGACTGGGGACATGTTATATGAAGCTAGTAGAGATCTCTGTTAACACCCCTTTACATATAAATGCTCCTACTCAATCAAGACTGCTGGAATTCAAGGGCCACACAACAAGTACCAAAGGGCCACATTAGGAAAGTTTAGTGATTATCTATAATGACCTATTTGATTCTTGCAACTATTGCATCTCACTATATGATATCATCTCGTACTGCTTTTCAGCAGTTCCTTACTGTGTTCAGGGAAAACATACAGTACATTCAAGGGCCAGAATTATTGATACCCAAGAGGTGTAGCACAGGTATGAACATGTTTCAGCACTGTAAGAGTAATCTTTTACTTTTTATTGCCTTTTAACTTTTTATTACTTGATATTGTGGTCTGTGCTATTGTTTTCTAAATCCAGTTTTGTGTTCTGATGAAGCATTACCTCCTCTAGATATTTTGTATGAATGCTACTTAAAAAAAGTTGAAGAACTGCATAGGTAGTACCCTCAAGGTGTAAAAAAGGAGGACTGAGCAGGTTGTTATAAGATGTGATTGTGTTGACATTTTTTTCATTTTTGAATAGAGTAGGAAAGAATTAGAAGTTTTTTTGCTATAGGCTTTGCCACTCTCTATTTGTCTTGGTGACCATTAAGGGTACAGAAATGCAAACTTTTACAGCTGTCACAGAATAAGGGGTGAAGGTAAATCTTCAGTTCGGGACACCAATTACAGTAAGAACTGTGCAATGGGTAACTTTCTTTCACCTTGTAGAGACTTCCTAACACTTCCTGCTGCATCTCCGGCACAGGAAATGAAGGAAAATTTCCCCCACAGGACAAAGACAGCAAAAAAAAACCTCCAAAAAAACGGCAAAAAAACATTTTTGGCTCTTCATACTTCGCTGGGAGTAAATTGTCTTCCTTTTGGGCCTAAGGAAAGGCTCATGTCAACGAGCATTGTCTTCCTGTTCCAAACATACTGTACAACAGACATGTCATGAAAATCACACTGATTTCAGTTGAGCAGTACATGTGGTAGTTCATAGGCTGCTTTTAACTTCCTTTTGCACTGTGTTTTTTTGGGCTCAGCATGTCCTTATTGAGGTGTGTTTGAACTACATGCAAAGCAGGTGAAATGCAGCCTTTTCTTGTCAGATACTGCTTTTTCCATTTATACGCATGTGTTTGCTTTCAAGTAGCAAACTCAGTGTTTGACAAGAACACCCATCGACATAAACCCTAAAGGTGGAACTTTGCAGAAGTGAAAAGGAGACCTTGGCCTAATCTCTTATTGGGTTACTCCTGCAACCAGCCCTTACTATTTGACCATGAATTGGACAGACACATGACTAACGAGATATTGTCATATGTAGGGAAGCTAACAATGAGATATCCTCCCTTTTTTCCAGAAAAAGGAATTTTTTTTTTTTTCTGAAAAAAAAATAGAAATTTTTAGATTGAGGCAACATTTTTAAAGGTTTTAAATGGGCTTCATGAGTTTGGGTACCAAAGCAAATCAAAAACTGGATGAAGAATACACTGTAGATGTTAAAACCCCAATTCCAGTCACTTTTTTAAAAATTATGTACAGATTTTTAAGTGCTGCCTGTGTCCTTGTTGATGAGATTTTTTTGTCAGGTTTTAAAAGCAGTCTGTGTTCTCACTGAAGAGATTTTCCCTAGCTTCCCATTTTGTCTGATACCTATCACTTGCACAAATGGGAACACAGACAGCAATACAATCCTGACAGAGGTTCTAATGTTTGCCTACTGCATTGGAAATTTATTTTTGTTGCTGTCCCTCTATCGGGGGAATTTTACTTCACTTCCAGTTCTGCCTGACACCCATCAAGTGAAGAGAAATCTCCCAAATGGGAGGTTTGTGTGCTTCTCCTTTTTTTATCCGAAACTTAGAAAAGTTTTGCCTTGAGTTGGGTTTTAACTTTACACATATAAATTATGTCCAGTAAGTTAGTGACTGCAGAACATCAGGGGAAATCCCTGTAATTTTTTACCTGGCTTTTTGTCTGACATTTACAGTGGGATTTCCAAACAGCAACGCATTAAAATTTATAGCTGGTGCTGAAAAACATAATTATTACTGTTGTTATTATACAGAATTTATATAGCACCAGCAGCATGCACTATGTTTTACAAAATAAGGGAAACAGTACATTTACAGTGCCTTGAAAAAGTATTCATACCCCTTGAAATGTTCCACATTTTGTCATGTTACAACCAAAAACATAAATTTATTTTATTGTGATTTTATGTAAAAGACCAAAACACATAAAGCACATGGCTTTTTCGCAAACTGCAAATAGGACTTCTGATGGCTTTCTTTCAACAGTGGCTTTCTTCTTGCCACTCTTCCATAAAGGCCAGATTTGTGGAGTGCACGACTAATAGTTGTCCTGTGGACAGATTCTCTCGCCTGAGCTGTGGATTTCTGCCTCTTTTCCAGAGTTACCATGGGCCTCTTGGCTGCTTCTCTGATGAATGCTCTCCTTGCCCGGCCTGTCTGTTTAGGTGGACGGCCATGTCTTGGTAGGTTTGCGGTTGTGCCATACTCTTTCCATTTTCGGATGATGGATTGAACAGTGCTCCTTGAGATGTTCAAAGCTTGGGATATTTTTTTATAACCCATCCCTGCTTTAAACTTCTCCACAACTTTATCTCTTACCTGCCTGGTGTGTTCCTTGGCCTTCATGGTGCTGTTTGATCACCAATGTTCTCTAACAAACCTCTGAGGGCTTCACGGAACAGGGCTTCACGGAACAGCTGTATTTGTACTGAGATTAAATTACACACAGGTGGACTCTATTTACTAATTAGGTGATTTGGTTCCACTAGATTTTAGTTAGGGGTATCAGAGTACAGGGGGCTGAATACAAATACACGCCACACTTTTCATATATTTATTTGTAAAAAATTTGGAAAACATATTATCATTTTCCTTCCACTTCACAACTATGTGCCACTGTGTGTCTATCAAATAAAATCCTAATAAAATACATTTACTGTTTTGGTTGTAACATGAACAAATGTGGAAAATTTCAAGGGGTATGAATACTTTTTCAAGGCACTGTACAATTTCAAGGCAAGAGGGTTAGGCTGGCCATACGGCATTCGAATGTCAGCCATTCATACTTTTGAATAAATAATTGAGGGGAGCCAGCCCGCAGTCTGAATGAAAAAACAGTATATGTCCAGCTTTAGGAGGACCCTTTAGCAAAGTGTGTTTTTTTTTACAGCACACGGTGCCTTTGACCTCCTATCATTGCATTTTAGCGTAAAGCAGTTCTTTGCTATGCAGCTTTAGATCACATATGTCAAACACAAGACCTGCAGGTCAAATCCAGCCCGACAGGCCTTCTCATGTGGCCCTCGCACTCAGTTTTGCAGCTGGAACGTGGCAGGACTTTATTCCGCCACCTCTGGCTGTCACCCTCCACTCCTGCCCCCCGCTATCACTTGTAAACACAGAAGCCTTCTGTGTTTACAAGGGACAGCTTTGCTCTCAGTGACTCCTGGATCTAACAGATTCATGGAGAACAGCGGGAACAGATCTCCAGAATCTGAGAGAGAGAGAACGATCTCCCTGCAAGGCATGGCAGAGTCGCTTACACAGGGAGGTACTAGAGACGAATACACAGGTAGTAGAGCCACCTGCACAGGGAGGTTTTAGAGCTGCCTACATAGGGAGGTACTAGAGCCAGGCCAGGTAAGAGAAATGCGAGGAAACTTGGGGGGGGTTGGGGTAGCACACTCCTAAACCCTGCACTCTGAACACGGCAAGCTCCTGAACTCTGCATGTAACTCAGTTCTGAACCCTGCCCTCTGTAAGAACAACACCCCAAAACCCTGCACTCAGTACACAGCACAACCCTGAACTCTGCACTCTGTATGCAATGCACACCTGAACCCTGCACTCTGTACATAGTACACCCCTGAACTCTGCACCCTGTACGTAATGTATTGCTGAATCCTGCACTCTGTACGTAATGCACCCCTAAACCCTGCACTATGTATATAGTGCACCCCCAAACTCTGCACTATGTGCATAGGACACCCCTGAAACTGCACTCTGTACATAACGTACTCCTGAACTCTGTACATAGAATAATCCTGAACCCTGCACTCTGTATGTAGTACACCCCAGATACAGCTGACGCTTTGAGATCAACCAAACTGGTGATGTGGCCCGCAATGAAAGTGAGTTTGACACCTCTGCTTAAGATAATACTGTTGCATAATATACATTTAAAGAATATGAAAATTACTTTTATGTACCAGAGATGACATTTTGACACTGTAGCAGTGATCTGCATGGAGTTAACAGCTCCAGGCTAGAGACAGTCCATAATTATCCAAAATGAAGATGCTTGCACCAAATTTAAAGTAGAATTGGAGTGCCAGGCTGTAGAGGGGGTGATGTAGCTGGCTTTGGCTCTCAGCCACATGCTGAGAGCCAGAGCTAGCTGTCAATCAGGGCTCTGGGTGGATCCCGACAATATGGTTGGAATCCTTTCTGGAGTGGGCTGTGTGACGTCAGCTGACAACTAGCTCTAACCCTCTGTCGGCTGATTATGGGGTCAGAGGAAAACACAAGTAAGTGCACTCACGTAACCCAAAAGAGAAGTACAGCCAAAAAAGCTTTGGCCATACTTCTCTTTTAACATTACATTAGCAGTGATTTTTTTTTTAATTGTATCTAAATAGCAAACCACTAAATGTCAACACAATCCTTTTTAATGAGGTAGGGGCAGTTTTTGATTTGTTTCCCAGGGTTTCGTTTTCAGCGCCAGTTCAGCATCTGTATAAATAGCAAGTTAAATATAATACAAGAAAGGGAAAGCGTTGCTCCCTTTGGTTAAATATTCTATTGTTTTTGATGTTACTGTGTGTGGATAGTGCATCCGTTTAACCATTTTCAGAACTACATTTCCAAAAACTCTTTAAAAACAATGTACAACATAATAACTGAGGACTGTCAGAGGTTAAATTGAAGCATCTAACAGTATGATCCACCTGTACAGTCAACATTGCCCTATTAACGACAGATTAAAAGATGGCTGATGGTGTGAGAGGGGCTATAGATGGCTTTAAAGAAGAGATTTAATATGGGCAGCGCTAGAGAGGGAATTCAGCAAACAGCAGTCTGCTGAGATTCCTGGCTGATTCTCTTTCTGCAGGGGGAGAATTTAAGCCAGAGGGATTTGGGTGACTGAAATGCAGGATTTGGAAAAGCTGGTCTGTTATGTAACCAGGTTCAGGAGGGGAGAGAGAGACAGGAGGAGAGAGAAAGCAGGAGAGATAGAGAAGGGAGGGGGAGAGGAGGAAAAAGGGAGGGAATGAGGAAGACAGCGAGAGAGGACGGAGAAAAGAATCGCATAGACTGATACATAAATAAATCTACATTGAAAGTATTTCTTGGTATATGAATACGTCTTAACGACTTTCCTTGGAATACATATCTTTTCTGTATACATCTGTACATTCTTCATCAAGCTATAGGCTTAAGATGACCAGATTGGGAAAGGGTCTTGTGTCTGTGGACACTCCTGGCCGAGTGGTCTTGGGAGTGAAGATCAGTTGTACAGGTTACAATGTTTCTACGAAGTTAAGTGAACAATGGAGGTGTCAAGCTGTGCTTCCTCCTCCCCGCTCCATAAGCAGATACATGCTTGCTCTGGTGACCCAAAGCTGTTCTAAACAACATCTACCAATGGCAGGATTGTGGCGGCATGGCTCATTGTCCTCTGGCCACCTTAAGAATTACCGTATGCTGTATTTACATATTTTGCAACAAAAACAGTTTAAAAAGAAAAATCATGTGCACATCGTAAAGGAAAAGTCATGCAAATTTAAGAGGTTCAAATAATGACTTTCTTCTTGTAAATCTGAGCTGGCTAAAAAGCAAAGATAATTGCTTTGGTCTCTCCATCCACCCTGTACCATACATTCATGCCTTCGGAGCCGTCTCAATGTATCACATTGCATCATGTGATTGCCTTAAATAACTTTAGCTGTTCTATTGCATGAGCCATTTGTGTGCATATCTACTGCTTCTTTAAATTGGGGGATGATAGACGAAATGTCTTTGCCTTAATCCTATATCTGTAAAAAAAAAGTCAAGCTCTAGATGTAGCAGGATATAAAAAGGATTACAGTATACAGCTATCAACCTGTACAGCTCATATGTTCCCTACTTGCAGCTGCCAGAAAGGCAGTACTAGTCTGGGATCAAGCAGAACTCCCCGCTAGTAGCAGCTACAATTAAAATCTACTATTTCCCACCACTGGCATCGACTGGTGACACATTCAGTGAACCTGATAAAAGTTCGAGAAAGGTTTCTGAGTTAGTTAGCTACAATATATAGCCATCGCTAGACTAAATATATTTTGACATTTTTTTTCACTTGTCTAAAATCTTACTGACAGACTATGAGAAATAATTTTACATATTTATTTTCTTCTGGAAATGAAAGTCAATTTTTTTTTTCACCACAATCTTTCCAAAATGTCAAGCATACCATGGCGCTGTTTTTTTTAAAGTCTTTTACTCTTGTTTTTAGTCCTCTTATTACGTCCTCGCTCCCAGTTCTCTGCTGATGCACCTCGCCGTTGTTAGTGTAGAGCGAACAGTGCCAGTTATATCTGCTCACATGCTCCACTCTTTGAATAGTACAATTACTAGAGTTCTTAGTGCTTTAGGAAGCCATTGTGCATGCACTGAAATAACACTACAAGTGTCGCCTCCCCCACATTACTCCTCCTCCTTTATTAAGTTAACACGTGAGTACCACTACACTCTCCCGCCTCCTAGTGGATGCTACGTGCTGGCGCTGAATGTGTCCACATGTAAATGTGTAGTCCATCACTGGGAAGAACAGGAACGTGGAACGTTCCCACACACAAGGGGGTCATGGAGAACAAAAGTAGCCAACCTAGATAGGAAGTCTGAGAACATCAAGACTTGAAAAACATGTAAATGTTCAATTTTTTGTTATTAAGATAAAAACCATGTCATACGTATGCCTTACATGCTCTCTGGAATGGTTTTGCACAGAGCAGCCTCGATCCTCCCCTTCTCAGGTCCCCCGCCGGTGCTCCTGGCTCATCCCCCCTGCTGAGTGCACCCATTGGTTCTGTGACAGCTGTAGAAAATGACATTTCCCTCACGCTACCGCTTTCTACAGGGCACTCGCGCCTGCTCACTCCTGAGCCCCGTGAACACACAGTGTGGCTCGGCCCTGCCCCCCACTCCCTGCTCACTGGCTGTGATTGACACAGTGACTCCCACTGCTGTCTCTGAGCCAATGAGGAGGGAGAGAACTGGGGGGAGCTGTGGGGGGAGATGAATGCAAAAAGTTTTTTACCCTAATGTACAGAATGCATTAAAGCGGACCTTCAATCATTTTTTTTCATCTTTCCATCTATAAAATCTTCTGCCCTTGTTGTTTTAACTTTTGGATAGTAAATTTTTTTTAGTAAAACTTTTTTCTACCAGTAAAATACCTTATACAGCCCACTTCCTCTTTCTTGTCTGGCCTATGACATCATGCACAGCTCTCTCTCTCACTCTCGTGAGAGTTTACCAGGAAGGGAGGGGGGGATGAGTCATAAGAGGTCATAGGAGAACTGCAGAGATGGAGGTGTGCCTCTGTGTGCCTGTGTAAATCCAGGAAGTGAACAGGCAGCAGCTTCAGCTGCCCACAGTTAAAATGGCTGCAGCCAGACTCGGCGGAGGGAGATTTCTGCAGCATATTTGGCAAGTACAGAATCGCATTACTGTATATAAAAAATAATATGCAAAGTGGTTGGAGGGAAGCTTCAGAATGGCAAAGATGTTTTTATTACATATTTTGTGGCAGAATGCAGTTCCTCTTTAAAGTAAAAAAACCTTCTGCCTTTAGAACCACTTTACACATATTGCATTTATTTTCTTTTATTAAAAAATGTGAGTTTGGTGTTACTTTAATCTTGAAGTATTCATGAAGAGATTTTTGTGGCACTCAACGTAGAGATAGCAGAAAAAACTTATGGGAAAGTAAAGCATAAAGCACATTTTCCTACCTGGTACCAGAAACCGTAAAACATACATACAGTATTGCCCTGTACACACGGTCGGACTTTGTTCGGACATTCCGACAACAAAATCCTAGGATTTTTTCCGACGGATGTTGGCTCAAACTTGTCTTGCATACACACGGTCACACAAAGTTGTCGGAGAATCCGATCGTCCTGAACGCGATGACGTAAAACACGTACGTTGGGACTATAAACGGGGCAGTGGCCAATAGCTTTCATCTCTTTATTTATTCTGAGCATGCATGGCACTTTGTCCGTCGGATTTGTGTACACACGATCGGAATTTCCGACAACGGATTTTGTTGTCAGAAAATTTTATATCCTGCTCTCCAACTTTGTGTGTCGGAAAATCCGATGGAAAATGTGTGATGGAGCCCACACACGGTCGGAATTTCCGACAACTAGGTCCTATCACACATTTTTCGTCGGAAAATCTGACCGTGTGTACGGGGCATTAGTGTTCATGCAAACAATGGATTTTCTTTTTTTTATCCATTTTTTTCTAATGTTTCTCTGTAGTTTTAATAGGGTTAAGAACACAAATTAAAGCTGTCCTTGAGGTAAGAATGCAAAGTCTGCTTAATATACAGCATTAGAGCTTAGGGCTCCCTAATTAATAATAGCAGCATCACTGAAAAAAAATAAACAATGACCAAGAATTGTATATGCAGCTCTACAACTTAAAAATATATATAAACTGCCATGTTAAAAAAATTGCATACAAATGATGAATATTATTAATAAATGTATATTTAGAGAATAACCGTGATGTTTTTCATCAAGGGGGCTTGGATACAATTTGAATGCAGCAGCTTGGGATTCTAGGTGGAATTGATTTAAAGTTATGACATTTTTGTAATCATAATTTATTTAAGTTTAAACAGTTGTCTGAAATCATCTAACAGGTCTGTGGCTGTATAGGAGAGTAGGTTAGCATCAGGATGGATGTCAGCATTATTAAAAGGACACAATAAAAAATCAGAACAGAAGAAAAAACACATTGATGGGGGGAAAAGAAAATATGAACAAATGGCCATACAGTATGTGCTACAGCTGATGGGGTAAAAGTTACATAATTTAGTTCAGAACATTTCTTTCGCATAATTGTAGAAAAAAAACTTTACTATATTTCTGATGAGATCCCGGGGAATGCACAGTACCCAAAACCACATCCAAGCACAGTGTAGTATCATCTTCCTGCAAGATTTGGGATACTTAGCCTTTCCCTAGGATCTTGAGATGAATGTGGTAACATTACCCTTGCCTAGCTGCCACAGGAGGGAAGCCAAAGGAAAGGTAAGCATATTAAATATATTTTTTCCCTACAGGGTTATTTTTAACGATTAAAGATAAATTTACTACCTCCTTATCCCCCTTGCTTACCTTTTTCGCTGGGTTATGCATATAAAATATACTTACATGGTCAGCAATGTAGCAATATTCTGTAGGGATCCTCCATTTAGCCATTGCACACCCAGTCCTGTGCCACTATATTCTTTGATGTCATCAGGAAGCAGGCTGTCTCTCTTTGCAGCATGCACATCATTGGAGAGGGGGGCTACAAGAACCAGGTTGGGACAGCCAGCCATCTGATGACATAGTGCTTGCACTGTAGAGTGACCCAAGGCCTATTGGCAGCCTCCTGACATGGGTATACCAGGAGGTTGCAAGCAATAAATAAGTCATTCCTGTCTAGGCAAGAATCTAGAATATGCAGCTAGGTTTCCCTGAAAAAGTTATGTAAAAAAAAAAAATTATGGTTTCACCAGAAATACAGTAGAGGGGAAATCTACCAATATGAACCCTTGGTTCTGTGACAGCTGTAGAAAATGACATTTCCCTGACGCTATCTGTATAAAGACAGAAATCTTCCCAATCGGACACAGATGGCAAACAAAATGGGCAGATGTTTTAACCATTTCTTACTCTAATCAAAATGAAAAAAGGTTTTGATTTAAGATATACTTTAAAGTGGACATAGCATCAGCTGTATGTTTAGAGAAGAAAATATCCATATGAGCTGCACATCTCTGCAAACCCTAGCTAAGAAACGCCGCAACACATTTCACTCCACCCCCAAACTTAAAGTGGTTGTAAACCTCAGTCATGGAATTTGAGCAAAGCACATATATCTGTAGTGTTCACTTATCTCTCTCCAAAGCTCTAAGTGTCGTTTCTCTCTTGTGCTTCCTTCCTCCGTTATCAGCATGTGACACTTCTGAGAAGTTTTCCAGACACATGAGATAAAATTTGTGTCGGGGAGGGGAGATAAGCTCACAGTCTATTCGGTTTGGGGGCACCATCAGCTGTATGTGTAGAGGTTAAATGCATGCATGCTAGGTAATCTGAAAGTGCAATATTTACAGGCATTTGTTACTTATTACAGAGATCAAATTACATCCCCAATGCCATCATCTGCCTTCTCTCAAGAAAACGGTCTCATCTTTATTTAGGTATCATCCTAAATCAGTATATTGCTCTTAAATTAAGATGCTGGTTCAGAGATTACACCGTTATGACAATCCTCTTGCCTGTGCAAGTCATGGCTGCGGTCACAAATGTCTGACTCTGGTAGCCTCTCATCGTGTGCTTGCTGCAGCAGACTGATGACTTCATCTCTTCCTAGGCAAAGCCACTGACTGCAGCTCATGGACTGTTCTTTTATTGAAAAACCCTTGTGTTCTCTCCTGTGTCTTCCTGCCCTGCTAAATGCCAGTAAAGAGTAGTCTGTTAAGTGTAGGTATTTTTCTTGATAGAAAGAAACAAGGTGAAACACAGATGACTCTCCACAAGATCAGCTTCACAGCCACCTTCAGTCAAGGCACAGCTCATCTTCTTTCTACTGTCTCCATTCATTTATCATGGATATCTGGACAAGAAACACAAATACAGTGCCTTGCAAAAGTATTCACCCACCTTGGCTATTTACCTATTTTGTTACATTATAGCCTTTAGTTCAATGTTTTTTTAATCTGAATTATATGTGATGGATCAGAACACAATAATCTAAGTTGGTGAACTAAAATTAATAAAATATATATCCATAAAACTATTTTTAACTGATAATTTTCATTTGCGTATGTATTTTCCCCCCTTTGTTATGAAGCACATAAAAAGCTCTGGTGCAACCAATTACCTTCAGACGTCACATAATTAGTGACATGATGTCCACATGTGTGCAATCTAAGTGTCACATGATCTGTCATTACATATACACACCTTTTCTGAAAGGCCCCAGAGGCTGCAAAACCTAAGCAAGAGGCACCACTAACCAAACACTGCCAGGAAGACCAAGGAACTCTCCAAACAAGTAAGGGACAAAGTTGTTGAGAAGTACAAGTCAGGGTTAGGTTATAAAAAATATCCAAATCTTTGAAGATCCTTAGGAGCACCATCAAATCTATCATAACCAAATGGAAAGAACATGGCACAACAGCAAACATACCAAGAGAGGGCCGCACACCAAAACTCACGGACCGGGCAAGGAGGGCATTAATCAGAGAGACAGCACAGAGACCTAAGGTAACCCTGGAGGTGCTGCAGAGTTCCACAGCAGAGACTGTAGTATCTGTACATAGGACGACAATAAGCCGTGCGCTCCATAGAGTTAGGGCTTTATGGCAGAGTGGCCAGAAGAAAGCCATTACTTTTAGCAAAAAACGGCACATTTTGAGTTTGCGAAAAGGCATGTGGGAGACTCCCAAAATGTATGGAGGAAAGTGCTCTGGTCTGATGAGACTAAAATTTAATTTTTGCCATCAAAGAAAACACTATGTCTGGCACAAACCCAACACATCACATCACCCAAAGAACACCATCCCCACAGTGAAACATGGTGGTGGCAGCATCATGCTGTGGGGATGTTTTTCAGCAGTCGGGACTGGGAAACTGGTCAGAGTTGAGGGAAAGATGGAAGGGTCTAAATACAGGGATATTCTTGAGCAAAACCTGTACCACTCTGTGTGTGATTTGAGGCTAGGATGGAGGTAAACCTACCAGCAGGACAATGACCCCAAACACACTGCTAAAGCAACACTTGAGTGGTTTAACTACTTCCCGCCCGGCCCATAGCAGATGACGGCTGGGCGGTGGTTCAGTTATCCTGACTGGGCTTCAAATGACGTCCAGCAGGATAACATGCCGCCAAATGGGCACTGATTGGCACCATTATATTGCAGTGATGCTCAGCAATGCCACCCTTAGGGGCATCAGTGCCACCAATCAGTACAATCAGTGCCACCCATCGGTGTCACCTATCAGTGCCACCCATAAGTACCCATCAGTGCCACCCATAAGTACCCATCAATGCCACCTACGAGTGCCCATCAGTGGCGCCTATGAGTGCCCTCCGGTGCCACCTATGAGTGCCCATCAGTGCCACCTATCAGTGCCCATCATCAGTGCCACCTCATCGGTGCCCATCAGTGCCGCCGTATCAGTGCCCGTCAGTGTAGCCATATCAGTGCCCGTCATTGAAGAAGAAAATGTACTTATTTATAAAAATGTTTAACAGAAACAAAGAAAAACTTGTTTTTTTTCAAAATTTTGGGTCTTTTTTTATTTGTTGCGCAAAAAATATAAACCGCAGAGGTGATCAAATACCACCAAAAGAAAGCTCTATTTGTGGGAACAAAATTATAAAAAATTTATTTGAGTACAGTGTAGCATGACCGCGCAATTGTCATTCAAATTGCGACAGCGATGAAAGCTTTAAATTGGCCTGGGCGGAAAGGTGTCTAAGTGCCTGGTATTGAAGTGGTTAAGGGGAAACATGACTTAAACAGACTTAAAGATTGCTGTTCACAAGCACAAACCATCCAACTTGAAGAAGCTGTTTTGCAAGGAGGAATGGGCAAAAATCCCAGTGGTAAGATGTGGCAAGCTCATAGAGACTTATCCAAAGCTACTTGGAGCTGTGATAGCTGCAAAAGGTGACTCTACAAAGTATTGACGTTGGGGGGGGGGGGGTGAATAGTTATGCACATTGACATTTTCTGTTATTTTGTCCTATTTGTTGATTGCCTCACAATAAAAAAAAAAAAAATCTTCAAAGTTTTGGGCATGTTCTGTAAATTAAATGATGCAAATCCTTAAACAATCCATGTTAATTCCAGGTTTTATGGCAACAAAACATGAAAAATGCAAAGGGGGGTGAATACTTTTGCAAGGCACTGTATGCTTTAAGCAATTATGTTGTCCACAAACTGACCACTTACCTGCTCAAGATTCTAGTTGTACATGGAACAGCAAAAGGCAGGAACTTTTTACACTTTAACAAATGCCCTTGTATGGCTCCACCTTCATTGTCTTGTATTTCCCATCCCTAGCAACACAGCTACTGGCTAATCTTCTGTGTCATACTTATTAAGTTAAGAGCTGCCATGTGGTATCTTAGCCCGTGAGCCTGTAGGGTACAGTCCTTACTAGGGGCAAGTATCTGTCATGTATCTTCCAGTAAATTGTTCATTGATGGTTGGGACTTATGTTCCAAGTCAAGAAGTTGGATCTTCCATAGCAAGTGAGGGTGATATCACATATATTGTTCAAATACTAATAAACAGTTCACCCCCCCACCCCATGTCTATTAAATAAAGGTGCATTGGTGAGATTGTCCCTTTGCCCCCCCCCCCCCCCCCCTTTCCAAACAAATCCCTCTCCATGTTGGGTGACATAAAAATATTAAAATGCTTACTGGTCTGGGTAGCAAGCATCCCCAGATGCCTGCACTTTTGTTTTAGCTTCTTTGTAGAATTATTCAGTATGTCATTCAAGGGTGTCTGTAATACAAATCTCACCCACAGCCTGCATGGTTGGTACCACGCATCTTCCTACAGTCCATGCTTTGCTATTGGCTAACAATATGATCGATGGCTGCATTGGCCAGTGGGAAAGTGCAGGCAACAAAGAGGATCATGGCTTCATTATGATTATGTAGCTTGTGGTTGCAATTGACTTTGGAAAGCAGCCTGGGATTTAGGACTACTGGGGAGTTCAGCAAAGAAGATGAAAAGGCATGGCAAGCCTTCGGAGGAGCCTGCCGTCCAGACCAGCAGCCAGCTTAACATCATTATACCACCCCACAGGTTTGCTTCAAGCTTGATCCTATTGTTGAAGTTCACATGGAGTACATTAGTAGAGAAGCATGTGCACAGGTATTTTTGCACATGATGACAGCTCATAATCCTATTGTTATATAGCTGTGCTTTACTTATTTTTACAAAACAAAGACATTGTATATTTACTTATTATAGTGTATTCTTGTATATGCATTTGAATAAACACAGTTATAAAGAAAGGGACTATGTTATTCTTCAAAGAACCACAGTTTTAATCACTTTTAAAGGAAAGAAATGTGTATATTGTCACAAGAAATGACATTTAACCTGTTAGTATCTATGGAAACATCAAAATAAAGAATGCAAAGCATTACAGTGCATCTAAATACATTACAGCACATTAGATCCAATTCTGGGATGAAGGAGGTAACTGGCTATTTAATTTTACTATCACTTTTTTATTGATGAGGGCTGTAAGTTGTTCTTCATGACAAATGCCTTGCTCAGCAGAAGTCATGATGTTGAAAGCTAAACTGTGTCAGGCTAGGTGTAAATGTATTTTGCCCAACGTGTTAGCCTTGCAAGGAGTACAGTTTAGTATAATTTTCACCAGCATGAACCCTAGAAAACATGCTGACAAATTCTTCTTAAGTTAACCCTTGTTGGCTGCATACTGCAGGAGGTAGGCCATGCGGAACTCTGCCTTTTATATAGCAGGATGTAGCTTCAGTAGTGAGAACTCATTTTGTGACCTCCCATGCACCCCCTGCAATGTTGTAGACAGAATTTTGTGGCTGTGCATGCAAAGATGATTGGGCTTGTGATCCCAGGACACAAAGCCTAATTTAATAAATCGAAAAAAAAGATGCATACATACTGTCTTTTTTTTCATGTTTCGCTGCTTCTGTTTATCCTCCCTTTATATACACTTGTATACACGCAGCCTCTATTAGATTTTGGACCTGCTCTGTAGTAATGGAACCTGTGTTTATGGGTGACTATGCGGATGTACCTGGTGGCAACACCAGACTATTGTCTGTTTTCAGTGTCCCCACCTTTACTGTTAAGGTAAACTTTATTATTTACTTTAAACCTATTTGTAAACAGTCACTTTGTAAAACAATCCATTCAGTTTAAAATAGAAATGAAAGACAAAACATTTGTGTATAGATAATAAAAAAAACATTATCAACATCTTTTTTATAAGTGATGACATTCCCTCTGTTCTCAGCTGCATACAAGCTGGGGAGGAGAAGCAACGGTACACTGGGCTTCCCAGTGAATGGCTGTGCAGGGGAGGCGTGTCAGGACAAGTCTGATCATTGGAGAAGAGCAGGATGAGTTCCCAGCACAGCTAGGGAACTGACCACAGTGTGCTCCCCTGGTTAGAGTGGTCAGTTTTTAGTATGAAAGCAGAGGGACTGGTAGGGACACCAAGAATTTCACACAAAGGAAGCGATACAAACAGGATGTTTTTCAAACAAGAACATGGTACAGCAGGCACATATCAGGAATATGAAATGTTGGGGTAACAATCAGTTTAATTTTTTTTGTAAATGATACTCATTTTACAGAGAATGACAAAAAAAGAAATATAAGCAATCTGAAAAATTCACTAGGGGGTTAATTAGGAACACTGTTGCATGTACAAGGCCATGCTGATCTGCTCAAATCTTAGTTGAGCAAGTTCCAGTGCAGAACATTTAGAAGCAAACACAATTACGGGTATGAAAGACTTTTGTTTTGCACTGTTAAAAAGTATGTGAAGCTAGTAAAGCATCTGTTTTTTCTTACTATCCCATCTGATGTCATCAAAATTGTCCAACAGTGTAAGTTTATAGGTTGGAGTTTAAAAATTATTGTAGAATTTTTGAGCTAATTGATTGAATTTAGAAGCCAGTAGGAACACATGCAAAGGAACCAGAGATTCTGTGTTGTCGTTGACAACAACACACGGTGGATCCTTTTTTTTAAAACAGAAGGTATCTGCGTGTCTCACTTCGATCACAGATCCAAATGAATAATCATTCTTTCATTTCCGTGGTTCCAACTGTAAATCTAGAACTGCTGGTTTATGCTACAGATGCAACCTAAAATTATAGACATTCATTCCAAACTGCATATAGATGTTTCTGGCCAGTTAAAGTGATATTAAAGGCAAATATAAAAAAAAAACATGTCATACTTACCTGCTCTGTGCAGCGGTTTTGCACAGAGCAGTCCCGATCCGTTTCTTCTCGGGTCCCCTGCCTGTGCTCCTGGCCCCTCCCTCCTGCCAAGTGCCCACAGAGCAAACAGGTTGCAATGGGGGCACCCAAGCAGGTGTGCTCCTCATTGGCTGTCTGGCTGTGATTGACAGCAGTGGGAGCCAATGTTCTTGTGCCCATTGCTGGATCTAGAGGGAGCTCAGGTAAGCATAAGGGGGGTCTGGGGGGGTGGGGCTGCCGCACACAGAAGGTGTTTTACCTTTGTGTATGGACTGCATGAAAGTAAAAATCCTTTAGCCTTTAGAACAACTTTAACCATCATCAATGCAGTGTATGGAAACTATGGGGGTTATTTACGAAAGGCAAATCCACTTTGCACTGAAAGTGCACTTGGAAGTGCAGCCACTCTAAATCTAGGGGTAGATCTGAAATGAGGGGAAGCTCTGTTGATTTTATTATCCAATCATGTGCAAGCTAAAATGCTGTTTTTTATTTTCCTTGCATGTCCCCCTCAGATTTACAGCGATTTTACTTCCAAGTGCACTTTCAAGTGCTCTTGTAGTGCAAAGTGGCTTTTCCTTTAGTAAATAACCCCCTATGTCTTCTATGAAGTAGGGCTTTTGGACCAACGCAACCGTACAACCAGTTATAATGAGGTGGGTAAACATAGTTGAACTTTCTTAAAACAGAAGATATCTGAATGTCACAATTCAATCACAGATCTAGAAAATAGAACAGAAATGGAAATTATCTCCCTGGTTGGTAGAATTTGTCTAGTTTTATCAAATGTTAGATAAGGAATGCAGGTATTCTCATCAATATTCGTGCAGTTTTCCTTGTGTTTAGATACACTGGCATACAAGTGGATCGTTGTTTGTCAAGACAGGGACCCTGGGAACAGTCCTAGCAGGTTTATCTTGTACTTGTATCAAGCAAGACAGCAAAAACACAGTTCAATGCTGTAGGGCTTTGTACAGCAAGTCCATAACATAAAACAAACAAAATATCTGCTAACTAAACTCAGGTTAGCACCTGACTAATTGTAATTTTACTCTCAGCTAAACCGTCTGCTAAACTATGTCCATCAGTCACTAGACTAGACCACTGAAAGCTTTGAAACGTGCTACCACACCCTCTGCCATGCCCACTCACTCCTCCAGTCCCTGACGTGTCTCTTGTGGTTCCCCAGCTGTCATCCATGTGCTCAGAGGCTCCTGTGTCCCACTGCAGTCTGGCTTCCCTTTAGCATTCAGTGCTTTGCAGCGTGTACAATCTGGATGGGAAAACAGACTGACAGCCTTAAGTTACTGTTTCATCGTGTAATTGCCCATTTGACTGTTTTTATTGAATAAAGTTTCTTATACTACGCTTGAATCTGCGCCCTCTATTTTTGTTTCATTGACTGGACCACTAGTCTGTTTACACACAGACTACAATTTGCTTAGCTTAAGCTGGCCATATATTGTTGGAAATAGCTCTGTCGAGGCTTCTCTGTTTGACTTTGTTCAATCTGCGTTTGGAGCCTGTGAGAAAACAGCTGGGAACAGCCTTTACATCCAATCAGATGCAGGCACTGTTCGAGTGCTCACACTACAATAGCGCAGCAAGGGTGATTTGTCCAATCCAGGTTGAGCAAAAGAAATTTATATGTGAATAGCCAGCTTTAAACACAAAGGACTTTCCAGACAGGGGCTACCTCTGGTCCTCCTCAATCTCCAGACCTGGACACGTGCTCTCCATGTGTCCACAGTCATGCCACTGTCACAGCACACAGAAGCCCTGACTGTTTGGAAACGTTTCTATTTGTGGGAAAGACCCGCCTTGTCTCCAATCAGTCTCCTCTCTTGGGATACCTGTTCTGTTTTCTCAGGCTCTCGGGGATCTTTCCACTGCTGAAACAAGCTCTCTGCCTGTCATCTAACACATCACTACAGTGACAGACATTGTGTGTGTGTATTATATATTGATACATAACAAAAGTCTGCCAATAACTGTATTAAGTAACATTTAAAAAGTGAACAATGACATTCAGCTAGTTGGGTATCGGAGAACAAATGATGACAGCCACCCTGTTATGCAGCTCACATCTCAAGGACAAACCATTGTCCAGGCCAGCCTACAGTTCTGGCTTATCCTGAAATGTGTCATTGGCTAGGGTGTGTAACCCATTGCTGAGGTATGATTACTGTTTATTAATCATACTTTAGATTGAAGGCCAGTAGGGCACACATCATGCACTGCACTTATCGTTAAAAACACTAATGTGATACTGAAAAGTATGAATCAAGGAAATTGCTAAATACAAACATGTGAAAAATTAAGTATACCACATCGAAAGTTACTTTTTTTATATTTTTGAACAGAGGAATATTAGATCTTTATTCATACAATAATGCCCACAGATAATGTTGATATACTTAAATAAGAACACAAGAGTAATTTTCTTTTGTATCATTTATTCAACACAAATATTAATAGTTGTAAAGGTTTACTCCAAAGAAGTAAGTACACCATTGCACATCCCTGATGAAGTCACGTGTCCAGTGACATAACACGTGAAGCGGAGCCGGGGGTGACGTCACTTCCGGGTATCGTCCGGGATCGGAAGTTGGTGAGAATACTGTGATCGTCTATGTGGAATGTTTAAACCTATTGCATTTATTTGTCTTTTAACATGTGAGTGTGATTTTAACACAATAAATGAGAGTTACTGTATAAGCAAGTTTACACTATGAGAGAATACTCTTTATTTGCATGAATATATGACACAAGGAACTCCATGAAAAGTAGGAGAGCGGAACAGAGGAGTTTTTAAAGTGGAAGAGACCCCAAAAAAAGAGTTTCTACATCTCTAGCCTTATAGACCCATATGAGAAAATAGGTCTAGAAGTAAGGTGATGTGGTGTAGGAAGCAAATTCGGAGCACTTTTTATTATAGAAAAAACACATCAAGAACAGTTAATAAGTGTCAAGATAATCTAGCACAATGTGGAAATCACCAGCAACTACACTATATGAACACTATTTAATATATGAACTTTATTATTAATCGATATTTGATTATCTGTTATATTTGTTTGGTTTATAATTTGCAGCAGTGTTATATTGGAACAAATTCACAGTAGAATATATGAAATTAATTTCACACTCATATTTATTCATTTATATAGTATATACCACTTCAGTACTATCTTGCACCATATATTCGGTTTCTATTAAGATTATTATGTATGTGGATTCACTTATTATACTTATGTAAATTATAGAGTGATTTTAACTAATGGATAGGTAGTCTATTGTTTTATTTGGTTTATTTATTGGAGTAGGCTCTATATTATTCTTTTAAAGGTATACCATTGGCTTTGAGGGATATGAGAAAGAAGCAGCTGCTTCAAAACTCATTATCCACTTGGGAGTCCATCTGAGTGGTCCTTCTCTTGCCCTCTACCAGCCATACATCCGACTGCTGACGTCACATCTCGGTTAGGATGCTTCCGGTGATTACATCTCTGATTGCTTTAGTGATACCATGCTGCTATTTTGTTGGTTCCCTGGGATTACATGCTTACTTGTGGCTCCCTCGCCTACTCTAGGCTTCCTCGCTTTCAGTCACCACAAGATCGGGTATGTTAAGCCTCCACATCACACCAAATGCAGCGGATGTCTGTTGGTCTAAGAACTGAGCATCGACCAGACTGGTTACTGTGTATCAGGTCATAACATTAGAGTGGACACATTTTTGCCCTAATCAGTGGTATGGTGTATGGTTTTTGTACATGTGACTATTATGCTTATACACTTTAGTGCTCCACAAGGATGGACATATACATCATTGGTATTGAAGCTCGTTTCCCCTTTTTTTTGGGGTGTATGGAAAGTTCTTTGAGCATCAAATGGCCAGCTCTTAGGTTGAATTTCCTGGGCCAGCCAGTCCTGGGCAAATTAGTAGTTTCTTTATGAGGCTCTTACATAGGTCTATTGATCTTGCCATTATGACTCACCCATATCAATACCAAAGAAAACGCTAAACCCTAGATGTCTAAAGCCTCGTACACACGTTCGGACTTTAAACAAACTTTTCAGTGGATTTCTGTCCAAAGGGCATTGGCCGTGAACTTGTATTGCATACACATGGCAAGACTTTTTAGGCAACAAACACAAACATAGTGACATTTCAACGTACTGACGACACTTCAAAAGAGGAAGTTCAATTCTCTGGCGCCACCCTTTGGTCAACTTCTGTATTGTTGTCTGATCTTTTGCATTGGTTCTGAGCATGCGTGTTTGTACTTTGGACTAAAGTCCAATGGTTTTGTGTTCACACGATAGGACTAGCCGACGTAGGACTTTTGTTGCCGCCAAGTTTGTCTGTTCGCACAGCCAACATTTGTCTGATGAAAAACGAAAAAAGTTTGTCCGATGGAGCGTACACACGGTCGGATGTTGCCTTAAAACAGCTACCTGCATACTCCCTAATGAGGTTCTGATCACTGGCACCTAATTAGGAACACCAAATTCTAAATTCATGGATTTTAGGTGGTGGTAAATGTGACTTTGTACTTGCATTTTTAATATAACAACTCTGCATTTTGAATGAATAGACAGTGTCAATTGTATGTGCCGTTTGGTCAAATATATCACATTTATATGTAGGCGCTATTTGAAGCAAGATCAATATAGTATATATATATATATATATATATATATATATATATATATATATATATGTCCTTCAGTTTATAGTCCATACAAAAAGATTATAGCAATGTCATAGGTTGTGTAACCATAAAATGTCCATCCACAAATGGCAGCCTCCACAAGGGGATTATAAGCAAAATCCAGCAGGAGCTACAGTGTATGAAAGAGAAGAGAAGCGCCTCTAAGTGCCGGTTCACACAGGGGCGACTTGTCAGGCGACCTAGCCACCTGACAAGTCGCCTCCCGTTCTGTACTATGGAACCGTTCTAATAGGAGCAACGCAAGTCGCTTCGACTTAGAAAAAGGTTCCTGTACTACTTTGGGGGCGACTTGCATAGACTTCTATACAGAAGTCGTTTTGCAAGTCGCCGTGGAAGTCGTGTGCAGGTCGCCTCGGTGAGGCGACCTGCAAGTCGTGCCGCCCCTGTGTGAACCGGGGCTAAGTGTAGCGATATGGTTACATTTAATGAAGGTACAACTTTTAGCAACTCACATGGTTGATGATTAAGAGGCACATCTAAGTATGCAGGCATCCGGGGTAAAGCGCTCCACATAGACCATCCCCTGCACCGCCAGCTCTTACCACTGTCAGTCTGCCATTGTGACCGGGAAGACTACCCTTCAGTAGAGTCATCTGAAAATGAGGCTTGAACCGCTCGTGGAGCAAACGACGTCAATGGTGAGGCGGAGGATGGTCTATGTGGACAGCTTTACCCCGGATGCCTGCATACTTAGATGTGCCTGTTTTAATCTTCAACCATGTGAGTTTCTAAATGTTATACCTTCATTAAATGTAACTGTATTGCTACACTTAGAGGCGCCTCTCTTCTCTTTGACATGAAGCTACTTGTATATCAAGACATCGCTTGTATATCACGTCAAAATTTATTTAAAAATTTTGCTTGATTTGCAAAAACGCTCTGAAACCAAGTTACTCTCAAACCAAGGTTTTACTGTGTGTGTGTGTGTGTGTGTGTGTGTGTGTGTGTGTGTGTGTGTGTGTGTGTGTATATATATATATATATATATATATATACATATATATATATATATATATTCACCCATGTGAACTGTAAAAGCTTTATTAATTTTTTTTTTTCAACCAGTTTAGTATAGTTATAAAACACATGGGCCAAGACTTAGGGATTCTAATCTAGCAAGTCTAAACAGTGATGGCTCCTGCAAGTCTTATTTTCTGAAGTAGAATTAAACATTTGTATATATTTCAAAGCAATATGCAGCAGAATGTCATTAGCATTTGTAAAATTTACAATAAAACCTATACCATTTTAAATATTATTATAATAAGTTTTGACTGGTTTTTTTAACTTTTGTTTTCTGTATTGATGTAGATGATACTATGGAGACAGTGAAATGGTCAAAACAGAGGAGGCATTTTGATAAGCCCTAAACCTTTAAACATTTCTTATGTGATAAACTTTGAAATCATAAAGCATAAAGCATAAAATCATACAGTATGCATGCACAATTAGAAAGATATAAAAAAAAGCATAGCCCTCCAAATGTCCTAATTTTGCCACAGCTATCCCAAATGTTGACGACTCCTATCCTGCAGCTGTACCAGAATAGATTCAAAGGACCTCATTTATCAGTATCTGAAATGGGGGCAGCTATTTTGCTTTGTTGTAACCAGTCCAATTCTTTCACCAACTGCTGTTTTCCAGTACAGTTTTTGCATTTGATTGACAGCTATGTAGGGATAAAGCCATTTCTAACTCCTTAAATTTTGATAAATGAGCTCCAGATTGAGCAGATTTTCACTACCCAGTTTGAACCAAGTTGAAAATTGAGGTAGCTAAGCATGGTAAGATAGCTAGGCGTTGACTCCCAGTTAGACTGCTCTGTAAAGTGGGAAAACAACTTGCATGTGTTTCACTGCAATGCAGGTTAGGGCAGGTCCAAAATAGAATTTGTTTATTGATATATCAGTTTTTTTTTATAATGTACACAGTCAAATCTAAGTGTAACTTTGTGTTCTTCCCTTTGGTTTAGTAATAGAATCAATTTTTTCATCAGACTTGCTGAACCATATTTCTTTGAAGCATTATTTGCTGGGTAATACTCCACCTCTCTGTGCCTCAGGCAAATTGAGCCTCAGTAAATCGTTGCCTGAGGCTGCAAGTATGATTGCGGGGAGGCACACTATCTATCTGTGGTGCTTGGAGTTGGCAAGCCAGCTAAGATCTCAACTGCTAAGTACAGTTCATGCAAATATGGTATGTGTTATTCTCATGGACAGCCCAATCTTTTGAAAGATTTTTCTTCTTCTTAAAAGAAAAATCTCTTTGAAAAAAACATTCTTATATCTATGATGTGTACAAAAACCCATTCACCCTGTACCAAACATCTCTAAAGTTAGCCGTTTCTACTTTCAATCTGCATTTTCGTTCTGCACTTAAAAAAAAAGAAGTAGTTGGTATCTAATTTGCCTATTCTTTGAAACTAAAATGTTTTTTTTTACATTTTGAATAGAGTAGGAATTATTAAAATCCATCAGGTATTTTTTTTCCCGCCATATCTATCCCATGGGGAAATCTGCAGGCACTTCCTGTTCTGTAGACAAAATTGAAAGTTGGAGAAAATCTTTCCAAAATGAAACAAATCTCCTGCTCTAACGGCAATAATAAAATGAAACAAATAATAGTGGCCAGACAATATTGTCAGTAAAAAAAGTGACTCCCTACATTAGTGATTCATGGGAAAATTCTCCCTTACATTGGTGATCAATGGAGAAAAGCCCCTTACACTGGTGATTAGCGTAGACGTGACCACTGATATTGGATGTCAGTGGGAAATTGCCCCCTTACATTGGTGGTCATTGTAGATGGTAGGTCAATTTGACACTGCTCACTGCTCAAGAAACCCCAAGGAGCTCTGGAGGAACCCTATATTTCCCTGAAACCTTGACTGAGAAAGCCTGCTGTAAATAAATCTGTTACTCGTCTAGCTGTGCAGTGTGGCATAGGCATGCAAACTACAAGAATGGGCAACCAGGTTTCTATGGAGAGCATTAGTGCAGTGATGCACATAGAAAGTCAATGCAATTACTGCTGAACCAGCCAAACTGGGAGCTGTGGGTGGTCCTGGCATCACCTGGCTCAACATACTTTGAATGAAAAATGGAGGGGGTCAGTTAGATCATTGGCAGCCAGACGATGACTGCATCCAACTAGATGCAGTCACTGTTTCTGTATTCAGACAGCCGCAAGTGCTGGGACTTTCTGAATGCATCAGCCTCCTCCATCCACGCTGTTTATTATGGATGGGGGAATCAAGTGATTTCTCTTGTTCAGTCCATGGGGCTGAACAAGAGAAAGCCAAGCATGTATGGCTAGCCTTATTCCAAACATGATGTAGTAGTGCTTGAAAAGGCTTAGTAACAAAAGTGAGTGGAACTCCAGGGAGAAAGCTCCAACTGACTGCCAGTACTTAGGAGAGCAGTGGAAACCCCCTTAACTTGTGCTTCTACTGAACACCTAGACTGCTTCACTGAATTTTCAGCAAAATTCCTTTTTGTACACTTTTCTTTCAAACCGGATTGTCATCTCATCGTACATATTGACTTTGCACTATGGTTGCAATATACTTCTGTATCTTAATGTTGTATGTGTGAGTGCTTTCTATTAGCCTGTAGTTCATTATATCCATCCTTAGCACGCATTAATCTGACGGGCAGGGGGAAATTTCTTATCTTCATGCTGCAAAATTACACAGCCTGTCTCTGCTGGCTGCTAAGAAGATTAGGAGGGAAAGCTGGATTTAAACTCGCATTACGGGCCTAGAGAAAAGCACTCACCAATGCAACATCATGTCTACATCCCAGCATCATTGCATCCTCGGTTATGGCATCTCCTTTACCTTCTCTCTGAATCATCATTCATCATCATAAACTGTATAAATATCTGTTGTTCAATACTTGCAATTTCAGCAGCAAATAATTTTTCCAAAAGATATAAAAAAACAAATCCACAACAAATGATGTGTGCTTGCTATTTGACAAAAGTATGATTTGGCATTTTGAATACTCAGCTCATGCTCCAATGTTCTCAACTGCTGGAGCAGTGAAAAGCTGTGCACCATGGCTCAAAACCTATAAACTCTACAACAAGATACAAATAGTGTAAAAGTTTAGGTATCACTGGATATGACCGTCTGGGCATAACAAATGTATAATGCCTGTATGTAATAGAAGACACTAGGCTGCTGCAAAGATGGAGGACTAGGAAACATGGTTTTATTCAATCATAAATCCATCCATCCATTCATACGCTATTAGGAAAAACAGTAGACTGTGTAGCAGGGTGACCCCGTGCTACTTAGTAGAATGGTGGTTTACGACACATTTTGGGAGAAGCAAGAGCCAGAGTAATAGCTCAGGGCCCCACCCTCCTGAGGGAGGTCAGTGTGTCTGAGGGGAGCCCTGTGAGATGCTGCCGTGCATCAAGGTCAGGTTGGGACAGAGGAAGGCCCTAGCCTGCGAGGAAGTCCATGTGGGACAGGAGCAGCCAAGAGGCTGTAGAGAGTCCAGGAGGGACAAGTGCAACTAGGGAGCTGCAAGGAAAGATGCAGAGCTAAAGTTCAGCATCTGTGCATACCACTGGGGTGTATTTGATGGTCAGGAAGACCAAAAGGTGTTTGATGTTGATGGTTAGGAAGACCCTGAAGAGGTACTTGGAGCAGTAAAACTGCCACAGAAAGCCAGGAGGTTGAATGTTATGTCTTTGTTATGTTATGTCTTTGCAGTGATAGTGTGAAGTATGAACTTTGACTTCCTTTTAAATAAAAGTGGGCTGCCATGCCCTAAAATCCAGTTTTGGACTGGTGCAACTTATTGTAAATACACTTACCGCTTGAGTTTAAGCACCCCAATCTTACAGCTGGAGCAGGAAAAAGTCAATTGAAAAAAAATGATTTCTGCCTGTGATCACCAGCATCTTAAATCTCCCCTCTCTGAGCAATTGACAAAAATTTGTATGCTCATTCAAGTCAAATGTACAGATTCATGGAGTATCCTGCAGATAGTTAATCCTGAGGGTCTCTGTTAGAATAGCCATATGACTGACTTACGGATGTCTACTTTGTAGAAATTTCCCATCCTTCTGTCAGCTGGATAGGAAGTAACAGGAAATCTGCAATGAGAACACAGACACCACTAATAACCAGGTAGAGGGTCTAACGCTTCTCTACTGTACTCAGAACATAACAAAGGTTTTGCTAAAGTTAAAGTGGTTGTAAACCCAAAAAAATCTAAAGCATTCTACCTCAAAAGCCAATCATCTACAATCCTCCCGTTTCCTACAGTAAAAAAATCCAGCACATTAAAAAAAGGCGTCGCCACGCCCCCTCTCCTGTGACTGACAGATTTAAATAGGTGACTTCTGCATGAGTGAGGGGGCATGTCCCACACAGCTGCACACACAGCACATCCACACAGTACCCTCCCCCTCCCTCTTCCGGCTCCCCCAGTATTTGATGTAAGGCGCTTCATTATTGTGGGATTTGAGGAAGTCCAGGTGGGGCCTTCCTGGGTGTCTGATGGTTGGGACTCATAAGGGGGTGTGGCCAACTGTCAGGTGATCGCGCCAGCCCACCGTGGGCCAGGCTTAGCTAGGGAGATTTGTGGGGGCGTGTACAGCTGGGAGGGGAGTCTGGTGACATCATGACTCCACCTCCTGAGCTTTGGACCATAGACACGCCCCTGGAACCACAAATATTCAGCAGGCTGTAACGGGAATAGACAGTGAAATACTGAGGTACAAATAATGCAATTTACATGATTATTGTACAAACTATAAACAGATGTTAGTTTTTAATACTTATGGCACATGGGGTTTACAATCACTTTAAGCTTCAAGCCAATTGGGCCTTGTCAATGTGACAATGAGTGTTCCAAACATTGGATGTGCTCTTTGTATAGAAATATAACATTTTGGAAAATCTTGCCATTTGTTGATTATTTTCTCAGCAGAAAAGCAAACAAGTGGTCCATTGAATGTGTGTGGCATGCAAAAGTTTGGCTAACTGGGAAAATAGTTTTATGGATCCTAGACAGTCAAGTATTCTCACTGGGACAGACAACTTTCCTATAACCAAAAGTCCTTAGTTATCTGCCTATTTATGGGCAAGTATGTGTGTTTCAAAAGACAAGCCTACCATATAATAAAACAATTTAGTAAATAATTTATCAGTAGACATTATACCATTAGTTCTAACTTCTACTTGATCAGCAGAGAAGGTTAGCATTAACAATTAGAAACAATGGTGCATAATACAATCAACATGGTATAGGATCAGCTTCTACAAGAACCTAAACCTCAAAGGTAGAGTGACTTAATAAGTATAAAAGTTTGGACAATCTGGCATCGCTTATGCCTGTAAAACTTCTATTTACCCCAATGCACAGGATGAATTTGTCTTCTCCACTATAAATAGTCTTGCCAGACCATAAACATAAAACTCCATTATTGGGGCAGCACAGTGGCAAAGTGGTTAGTGGTTAGCACTTCTGCGTGGCAACTCTAGGGGTGTCAATTCGAACCCAACCACGGTACTACCTGCACAGAGTTTGTATGTTCTCCCTGTGCTTGTGTGTGTTTCCTCTGGGTACTCCGGAGTCCTCCCACACTTGGAAGAAATGCTGGTAGGTTAATTGGCTCCTGTCTAACTTGAATGTGAGTTAGGGACCTTAAATTGTAAGCTCCTTGAGGGTAGGGATGTTTTGCTTGCATCTTTTTTAAAGGTTCCTTCAGTAGAAGCCAAGGAAACTTAGACCTCTGTAGTGTATCAATGCTTTATGAAACAGAAAAGCCGCACATACAACTGCACAAAACACAATTCATAGTTACAAAATATCCCTAAAACATGCACAAGCCAATTATCCTAAACTAAACAGTTACTCGACTTGGAATCAAGATGTAATGTCCTTCATGGTTCTTTTCTCATAGTCCAACTCAAAACTTCTGTTACCTCCAAAGTCTCCAGCACACGTTCTCATCCTTTGTGTTTCAAACCAACTCTGTCCTTTGTCTGTCCTCACTTCCTCTTACATCATATCTTGCAAAGAGCTTCCTCTGCTTAGCTCATAAACTAGTCTGGCTGATTCATTTGCATATCAATGAGGGAGAGCCTAGCTTTTAAAACAGCATGGTCTTAAAATCTAACTCCCATATTGGTACTATAAAATCACTACAAATAGCAATGGCAACACATACTACCTCTTGATTTTATAGCATAATATAGGAAAAAAATATATTTTTTTCTCAGCAGCTTTATAACCTTTGTCCAGGAAATATCAAAATAACCCCCCCCCATATTGTAAATGGGAGCCCGTATGTCCCCGTATGTTCTGGGGCCTAGGCGATCATACTTATGTCTCCGGGAAGCTGCAACATTTCTCTGAGCAGGGTTAGCAATGTCCTTGGCAGTCTGTGGAAAGAAAGTTCCAGATGATTAAGGCCCTTGTCCTCCTGGTCATAAAGAAATGCTCAGATAAAAGTCCTCTCAAATTCAGACATCATCAGGAAATCATCCGCATCTTCCTCAGGCTCTCATCTGATCTTCTGGTCTGCCTCATCCCATCTGGCCTGGCCTTGTCATCTGCTCTGCCTGTTCCACCTCTTGATGCTCAGTACCTTTAAAGAGTAAGAGACAAAGCAGATTTTATGTTCCTTCCAACTGTGCCAACAACTTAACTCACTGCTTACATTTCTCTATCTGCCCATTTCTAACTACAAAACTATTGTAGGGTGCTCACTGTTGCCTTGTAACACTTTCATGGAAAGGCATTGATCTGCAGCTGCATCTCTCTCCGTGCTGTCCTGGGAACACTGGCCTGCTGTTGTCCAGTCTTAACAGCATGGCACTCTGTGGCAAAATGCCCCATTCTATGACAACAAAAACACTTAATGTGACTAAATCTTCCATTCCCAACCACTTGCTTCCACTTCTTAAGCAATGCTGGTGTAGAAATCCCATCTATTTCCTCTCTAGGGACCTCCACCTTTAATTAAAGTGGTTGTAAACCCTTACAGACCACTTTTACCTACAGGTAAGCCTAGATTAAGGCTTACCTGTAGGTGCAAGAAATATCTCCTAAACCTACACGGTTAAGGATATATTTGCAAGAGACAGGCACCAATGTCTACGGCGCATGTGCCGTAGACAACGGCGCGCAGGCGTGGCATTTCTAACGGTGATCGTGCCGTTAGTGGCGACTCCCATGCGCATGCACGGGAGTGATGTAATCGCGGCTCTGGCCAATCACATCGCCGGAGTCGCGATACCCGGAAGGAAGATGGACGCGTCGTGGAAGAGGGGACAGTGGTGACAATGCAGGCTCCTGTGTCAGGTAAGTGACACATAATGGGCTACAATGCAATGCATAGTAGCCCATTATGCTTTACCTTTGCAGGGAAACAAAGAGGAAGTAAAACCCATCAGGGTTTACTTCCTCTTTAAATCAGTCCACATGTGTCTCCTGGAGACCATAGGAATTGTTTTCTTGTTATCTGACTCAACTCGGCCATCTCTATTTGAGCTGATCAGATTCCCAGCTTCCCGCTTATGGGAAGTAACAGTTGCACATGTCCTACTTTTGCTTACAGGCTTAGGGCCTTTGTCCTTTGTTAGGGCATCATTAGACTTGTTTATGAGGTCTGCACACTGCTTATTCAAATCTTCAGCTCTGCCTGCTGTGGTTTGAACACACTTTGAAGCCACTGCAGGTTTATGCAGGAAGTGCAAACCAAACACAGCAACTGCCCTCATCTCTCCCCTACTGAACCCAAAACTCTTGAGACTAAAATCTGAGGAAAGATCCGAGACTCCATCCCACCAAGCTCTGTTCAAAGGAGAAGCATACCTAGCCAGCTCCTTTGCAACAGACATCCACTGACTATCTCTGGCCCAAGTAGGAAGGGTACACACCTTCTCCTCCTGGGCACCAGAAACCTCTACAGCCTTATGCCCTGTACACACGGAATTCCGCTCAAGCGGTCTTGCCTACACACGGTCACACCAAAGTCCAACCGTCCAGAACACGGTGACGTACAACACGTACGAGGGGACTAGAAAAAGGAAGTTCAATAGCCAGTAGCCAATAGTTTCCGTCTCGTACTTGCTTCAGAGCATGCGTCGAGTTTCCCTATAGGAATTGGTTCCATCGGAAATATTTAGAACATGTTCCATTTCTAGGTCCGTCAGAATTTTCCAAAAAAAAGTCCGATGAGGCATACACACGACTGGAATAGACGATGAAAAGCTTCCGTCTGACTTTTTCTGTCGGACATTCCGCTCGTGTGTACGCGGCATTACTTCTCCTAAACAGTGTATGCAGAATTTTCCCCCAGCACAAGCAACAAAACACTCCACAGAAAATAGGTCTGCTTCAGTTGAGCTTTAGCGCAAATTCTGGCCACGAGCCCCCAGATGTTTTGCTTGGTGTTTATTAAAGGTTCTTGCAGTAAAAGCCAAGGAAGCTTAGACTTCTGTAATTCTGTAATGTATCAATGCTTTTACTAAAGAGAAAAGTCGCACCTACAGCTTCACAAAACACAATTTATAGGTACAAAATATGTATACAACATGCACAATCCAATTATCCTTTCTAGAAAAATAAGCTTGTACAACATGCATGCAATAAGTAAACTAAACAGTTACTCAACTTCTATTGATGAAATTGTCTTCATGGTTCTTTTGCTCAGAGTCCAACTCAAAACTTCTCCAAAGCTCTCCAGTTTCAAGCAGCCATGAGGCTTCTTTGTGTCCTCCCTCCAATTTCCGCTTATCATATCCTGTCCCCTGCTTAGCTCCTAAACCAATGCTAGGGGTTTATTTGCATATCAATGGGGGGAGCCCAAAATCTAATGCAATCTAACTAACAAATACATTTGCTATAAAATCACCTAAATATCCATAGCAACACAAGGGACTGATGTGAATGTATATTAAATATGTAAAGCGCTGTGTAAATTGATGGTGCAATAAATAGGGGTCATTATTCAAAGGGATTCATTGAATCCCCATGATCAAGAAAGCAAGCCCAGAGTGAAATGATGATACTTGCAACATGTGAGTACATGCAAGAATTAATTGCTTATGGTATAAGAACTGTGCTCACAAATTTTAATATGATAAACTATTTTTTAAAAGCATTAAAGACTTAACTAGTTAAAAATAAATTTTTAATGGCATAATTCTAAGCAGCTCCATGATGTAAGGGGCATAAGCTCTGCTCTAAATGTTTTGCCCAGTTGGGCTTCATCATCATTTAACCACTTCCCGCCCGGCCGTCAGTCTGCTATAGGTTCTGTTATCCTGACTGGGCATCATATGACGTCCAGCAGGATAACATGCCGGCGCGCTCCCCCGCCGCGATCGCTAGTCTGACATGCCACATCTCCAATCGTGGTAAGGAGCCTCTGACAGAGGCTTCTTACCACGTGATCAGCTGTGACCAATCACAGCTGATCATCGCGTGAACCAGGAAGTGCTGGTAAACGGCATTCCTTGGTTCACACTGACAGGGAGAGCCACCAATCGGCCAGGGGGGGTCTGTGCTGATAATCAGCACATTGATTATCAGCACAGCCCCCATCAGATGTGCCAATCAGCTGGCAATCAGTGCCCAACAGTTTCCAGGAATGTCCCAATAATAAAGTCTGCCAGTGCCCATCACAGTGCCAATCAGTGCCCAGCAGTAACACCTGACAGTACCTCATCAGTACCTCATCATCAGTGCTGCCAATCAGTGCTGCCTGTCGGTGCCCATCACAGCCGCCTATCAGTGCCCATCACTGCCGCCTGTCAGTGCCACCTATCAGTGCCGCCTATCAGTGCCCATAAGTGCTGCATATCAGTGCCGCCTATTGGTGCCCATCAGTGCTGCATATCAGTGCCGCCTATAGCGCCCATCAATTCTACATATCAGTGCCAACTCATCAGTGCCCTTCAGTGAAGGAGAAAACAAAATTTTATGACAGAAACTAAGAAAAACTCCCCCCCCCCCCCAAAAAATTTCTGTCTTTTTTTAGTTTGTTTAGCAAAAAATAAAAACTCCAGAGGTGTTCAAATACCACCAAAAGAAAGCCCTATTTGTGGGAAGAAAATGATAAAAATTTAGTTTTGGTACAGTTTTGCATGACAGCACAATTGTCATTCAAATGCAACAGCGCTGAAAGCTGAAAATTGTCCTGGGCAGGAAGGGGCAAAAGTGCCTGGTATTGACGTGGTTAATAAGATATCTAAGCACACCTTATAAAATAATATACAGACAGTCTCAGAGTTACAAACATCCTACTTACAAGCGGCTCATATTTACAAATGGAGGGAGACAACAGGAAGTTACAGGAAATCTACCCCTAGGAAGAAAAATGAATTCCTGTAGGAGTTATGGGAAAAAAAGGTCTCCACTGAAGCTTTATTACCAATTCTTGCTTCCACCACAACCCAAAATTTTCAAAATCCAAAGTGACAGGGACAGAAAATGAGGTGAAATCTTCTAAACAGGGGCAAGGACAGCAAAACAAATGTTACAGGGGTGTTAACCCTTCCCTATGCTATCCAAAAAAACGTTTGATGAAGTTACACTCAAAAAATATACCTGTTCCAACTTACATACAAATTTAACCTAGGAACATACCTACAGAATCTTGTTGGTAACCCGGGGACTGCCTGTATCCGAAATGAAATGTTCACCCATTAACCACTTTAGCCCCAGGAGGTTTTACCCTTTTAATGACAAGGCCATTTTTTGCGATACGGCACTGCATTATTTTAACTGACAATGGCGCGGTCGTGCGACACTGTACCAAAATTAAATTCATGTGCTTTTTTCCCCACAAATAGAGATTTCTTTTGGTGTTATTTGATCACCTCTGCAGTTTTTATTTTTTGCTCTATTAACAAAAAAAGAATGACATTGTGAAAAAAACAAAACAATATTTTTTACTTTCTGCTATAAAACCTATCCAATAAAAAAATTTAAAAAATCGAATTTCTTCATCAATTTATACCAATATGTATTCTGCTACATATTTTCAATTAAAAAATCCTAATAGGCGTATATTGATTGGTTTTTGCAAAAGTAATAGCATCTACAAAATAGGGGATATATTTATGGTATTTTTATTTATTTATTTATTTTATGTGTAATGGCGGTGATCAGTGATTTTTAGTGGGACAACGACATTGTGGCAGACAGATCGGACACCTAGCTTACACTTTTGACACTTTTTTGGGAACCAGTGACATTATTACAGTGATCAGTGCTAAAAATATGCACTGACACTGTATAAATGACACTGGCCGGGAAGGGGTTAACATCAGGGGCGATCAAAGGGTTAAGTGTATTCCCTAATTGTGCTTTCTTACTGTGGAGGGGATGGGGGCTCACTGCATGGACACTGTGATCCGTGTTCCTGATTAGCAGAAACACTAGATCAGTGTCCGTGCCTGACAGCACGGTGGTCTGCTTGTTTACATCACCAGACCATCATTCTGTCTCTGTGGGGAGCGATCGCAGGTGATTTTGTCAATAGCCACTGGAGCCGCGATCGCGCGCTGATTGGCCACAAGGGAAACCAATCCAGTCCACCAGGCCCGCTGATTGGTGGCCAATCAGTGCGCGATCGCGGCTCCAGTGGCTATTGACAAAATCACATACAGGTACGTGATTTTGCAAAATAGAGCCGCCTTGTCGCAGTATATGTATGGCAGGTGGTCGGGAAGTGGTTAATGGGCCAAGTTCCTTAAAGCTGAACTCCAGCCCCACCTTCAAACTTGCATAGTTGTACATGGTCCTCTCCTGTACTGAAATTGCTTATTCTGATTTCACTGCCCACTGTGAGCTTCTCACAGTATGCGTTAGAAATTGCGGTAAGTCATTTATTTGAACAGGCTGCCTGCATGGTTCTGCATGGAACATCTGTACATCCCTTGAATAGCCCTTTACACTGGTATACGGATCGCTACGCCCATGTGAAGGAGGCCCAAAGAAGGTAGTGAGAAGGCGACATATGGCCTGAAAAGTGATCCACAGTGGAACACAAGTTTTTGTACATGTATGCAGTCCCAGGCATTTTTGTTTTGGAGGAGGAGAGCAGAGGACAGTTGTCTAGACACAGGATTTTCTTAGGGAAGCAAGGTTTCTGTCGAATCACTTTCTCCCCTCATGAGACTGTCATACAACATGTCTATGCATTCTTATACAATAAGGCACTGCAATGATCAGTACGAATGTGCAGTGCAGTCACCTACAGCAAATTCAGATTGCAGAACAGCTATCTAGAACCTAATGGCTACTATGAGCTTCATTACATTGAGCATCATCAGTGATCCTTGCAATGCCTTATTGAAGAAGCCTATGGCACTCTATTGCCTCTCGAAACGCTGTCCATCATTCATTCCTCTGTAGCAGGTTACTATTTTAAGAAGTGGTGCTTTTTGAGTGAGCTGGCAGATTCTGACTCTCGGTCATGTGGATTTGATCCTCAGACATTCTTTGCCTGTTCTGGTGGATTTCTGCATAGAGCAGATGTATGATAGTATAATTGAGTCGCTCTGGTAATGGCAAACACTGCATTACACTGGTGAGTAATTCACATTAGTGCATTGTAATATGTAGACATCAACCTGAGCCATGATGATTCTTATTATACAGACTTTCCTGGCTGTGCAAAGCTGCTCCAACACCAAGTAAAAGAAATCTATTTTTAAAATCAACTTCTGGCATATACTGTCATAAAGCTTGTAATAGTTAACAGTATGAAATATGACTGGCTCCTTATGTTTTTTTTCTATTTTTGCTATTTGACCGCCATAGTTAAAACCTGTATTGTAAAATTAAGTAGATATAGCAGTATCTAGCTAAATATGAGGACGCTAACACCTCCCACATGGCATATGCTGTTATGACAGTACATGATGGCTATTTGTAGCAGTAAACAATCATAATCACACACATATAAATGCACATTAAGGACATATATATTTATTTTCTGTATAACAACCTACTGAAGATAGTGCTGTTTTCATACCCTTATGCTGCGTACACACGGCCGGACTTCCCGACAGAAAAGGTCTGATGGGAGCTTTTGGTCGGACATTCCGACCGTGTGTATGCCCCATCGGACAGGTCTAATGCTGCTCGTGTGTACGCGGCATTAGACCTGTGTGCCTGTAAATACAGGGTGTGTATAGATTCATAGGGGTAGCTTTACTATAAGCCAGGAGTCTCCAAACCTTTTATACAAAGAGCCAGTTTACTGTCTTTAAGACTTTGTGGGGACCAAAATGTGGCCATTTTGAGTAGGAAATGCCCTAGTTCGACTGGGAGTAAAAAAAAAAAAATACATAGCACCTGTGGTCAGTAGGGGGAGGAATTATTGATTTTCCATTGATGTCAGTAGAAGAAATAGTGCCCTGTCGGTGGTATTAGTGGAAGGAATAGTGTGCCATTTCTGGTGTTAGGTGTTAGGGGGCATGCCTCGCGCTATTCTGTTCTGGGGGAGGGGGGATTGGGGCGCGGGGAGCTGTCAGAACACAATGATTGCATGACATTATAAAAATGCCAAATACTGGTTGAAAATTGGAGGAAAAAAATTGATTGAGCCCTGTGCAATTTTCAGCATTTGGAAAGTCAAAACTTGCACAGAAATCCAAGCGACTGTGGTGGTGGCTCCATTGAGAAATGATGTGCAGACCTACACAGCAGCTTCTGCTTTAGGACTGGTGTGCGGTGCGATCTGACTGAGCTTAGCGCGGTGATAAAGCCCTGAGCTCAGCAGGTTGCACTGGTTGCATTTTTTAAACAAACTTTATGGAGATGTCACACAGACATTTAAAAAGTTATTGCCAGTCGCATGGTTAGAGGCATTAGATTGCCTCATACTGTGCTGAAAAAAGTACTGCATGCAGTACTTTTTTTCAGCGTGTCATGCTGTACTTCAGTGGTGTGAACTGCCACATAGGAGACAAGGCATTTTGCATTGTCCATGCAGTGGGACTGTGCTGTAATAGCTGCCCAACGCAGTTCTATCACATCTGGTGTGAACCAGCCCTTAGTTTTTTTCACTTACTACACCTTTTCTTTTACAAATGGTGGTCTTCATAAAGGTTACAGTATCAATACAGATAGCCTACTTTTACATCTGAACTGAACATTTTTCAGATGATTTGTAAGCAGTTTTTGCAGTCTTATGCCACGTACACACGAGCGGACTTTACGGCAGACTTTGCCCGGCTGACTTTTCGACTGACTTTATGACGGACTTTCCGAATGAACGGACTTGCCTACACACAATCCACCAAAGTCCGTCGAATTCGTACGTGATGACATACGACCGGACTAAAACAAGGAAGTTCATAGCCAGTAGCCAATAGCTGCCCTAGCGTGACTTTTTGTCCGTTGAACTAGCATACAGACAAGCGGACTTTTCGACCGGACTCGAGTTCAACGGATTGATTTAAAACATGTTTCAAATCTAAGTCCGTCCAACTTTTGAGCAAACAAAGTCCGCTGGAGCCCACACACGATCGAATTGCCCGACGAAATCCCGTCCACCGGGCAAAGTCTGCCGTAAATTCCGCTCATGTGTACACGGCATTAGATTCTCATTGTTGCACATGCATGCAACCTCAAACATTTTTGTTTTGGGGAGGAGAGCAGAGACAGTTGTTCAAGTGTAAGGATGTGCAAAAATGCTTATGTTCCAGTTCATTTCCATGGATCCAAAACCATGTTGGAAAGGTTTAGCTTCAAGCGAAAACACACAAAAAATATTCAGGTGTAAATGGGGGCTTAAAGTAACTCTAAACTTTGGTTTAAAAAACTTAAGTATGCATTCCAATCTCAAAAAAGTACATTTTATTGCTCTCAGCCTTCTCCAAATCCCCAAATTCTTATTCGTCTTGCTGCAGTGATTCAACTTCCTGTTGGCCAGATGGCTAAATTTTTTCTCCATAGTTCCACTGTACGTAGGAATGTATCCACCCTCTCCTGCTCACTTCAAAGATGGACTAGGGAATGGACTATAGGGTTTTTAGCATGCGTGGAGCAGTACACATGATCACCAATGTGCACTGCTCATTCCAATCACATGGAAGTAAGGGATTAAAGGAGAAGTTGAGGAGACCATGGAGGATGTTAAAAAAAAGAGGCAGAAAAATAAACAATTTAATGAATTATAGATTACAGGGCCATTATGTAGTGGATGTGTATGGATTAATTTTGGATAATATAGATATTGTTTAGTGTCACTTTAAGTTTGCCTTCAGTTAAATGCACTATTGAGCTAAGCAAATGCTTTTTCTACTGCTATGCATGTTGGTCTTTTGAACACACTGAACTTTTCCGACTTCTTTGTACTTACAAATCCCCAGAGGGTTTCAGGAAAATGCTGGCTGAAAATGTTGCCTGCTGTTGGTATTCTTATGTATGCCAAAAAAAGTTACCAATGCATTTTGCAAAATAAATATTTCTGTATTCATATTAGAATTTTTGCGTATCCTGCAAAAAAAAAATTTTACATGTAGAAACAATACTAAGAAAATGAATTTCACATAAGGATAGAGATTGGATATGTCAGTTTTCCTGTAAATCTTCCTCTTTTCTACTACCAGCTTTTTCACTTCAGTAGTATTAAAAGAAAAGGCTGTGAAAAACCTTCTCCCGATTTTATTGTTTTGGTTTATACAAGGACAACCCCTTTAAATGGTATCATGACCTGAACTGACCATTTCATACTTTTCTCGTAGAAATCCCGTACACTTCCGCCCATTAATCTCTGCTTAGAGAATGTCCCTGCCTGCCTTTACTAATGGCCTCTGAAGATCCTTCCCTGCCCTGAAACATTGAAATTCTTGATTTACTGAATCTTGTCGGTTTTGACATTAGAGCCCTCACTTTTCAACAGTACAACAGCGTAGTCACAAAAAGAAGCAGCTGCCGCTTTTGCCACAGGACCTCGCTGTCTCATGATCTGTAATCAGGCATCAGAGATCTTACTGTTTCTAACTGTAGAATATTTTTCATTGTAAACCTGTAGGGGTTTTCAGAAAACACTTTTTTAGTAATGAATTGCTCAGCCGTTTTTCCGGATGCTGCATGTTTACACTTAATGGGACCAAAAGCGTCTGTGATTTGCTGGCCAGGATCTGTTGTGTTCTGCAACGGCACAGGTGACTCATTCAGAGACTGAGCTAGTGATTAACTCATTTGTTCTCAGGTAGGATTGACACCGAAAGCTGGCATGCATACAGCCATGCATATCAGGACCACTTAGCGCTACTTAGCAAGCTTCGGTCCACAATTGCTAGCATTCTTACTTGGCTGCTGGAGCCGGCTGTGCTTCTAACCTGCAGCCTTTTGGATCAGAGAGCTGGCGTTACATAACAGTAGTTACTGTCTTTCATGTGGAGCTCGTAGAAAAGGCAAGGCAGGGCAGACTGGGAGGAGGAGAAGAAGAGCTCATTAAAGGCACATTGCCCAGAAAAAGTGGTTGATCCTATGTTGTCGTTGCCTTCCCAGTTTAGATGTAACAGGTTTTACAGTGCTGTTTTACATTTAGACTACTTGCCACTCGCCAGTCCTTTTGCTGAACTTGATGTATTGTTAAAATTTATGCAGTAATACTACCATTTATGTAATAATTATCTACTAATACCTTCCAGACCCTAATATCTATATATATCTATATATATATAGATATATTGGTGCTCATAAGTTTGCATACCCTAGCAGAATTTATGATTTCTTGGCCATTTTTAAGAGAATATGAATGATAACACAAAAACTTTTCTTTCACTCATGGTTAGTGTTTGGCTAAAGCCATTTATTAGCAATCAGCAGTGTTTACTCTTTTTAAATCAAAACCACAACAGAAACCACCCAAATGACCCTGATCAAAGGTTTACATACCCCAGTTCTTAATACCGTGTTCTGCCCCTCTTTAACTTCAATGATAGCTTGAAGTCTTTTGTGGTATTTGTGAATGAGGCTCTTTTTCTTCTCAGATGGTAAAGCCGCCCATTCCTCTTGCTAAAAAGCCTCCAGTTCCTGTAAATTCTTGGGCTGTCTTGCATGAAATTCACGTTTGAGATCTCCCCAGAGCGGCTCAATGATATTGAGGTTAGGAGACTGAGATAGCCACTCCAGAACCTTCACTTTATTCTGCTGTAGCCAATGACAGGTCAACTTGGCCTTGTGTTTTTGATCATTGTCATGTTGGAATGTCCAAGTAGCCCCATTTGCAGCGTACTGGCTGATGAATGCAAATGTTCCTTCAGTATTTTTTGATAACATACTGCATTCATCTTTCCATCAATTTTGACCAAATTTCCTGTGCCTTTGTAGCTCACACATCCGCAAAACATCAGCGATCCACCTCCGTGTTTCACAGTAGGAATGGTGTTCCTTTCATCTTAGGCCTTGTTGACTCCTCTGCAAATATAACATTTATGGTTGTGGCCAAAAAGCTCAATTTTGGTCTCATTATTCCAAATGAGTTTGTGCCAGAAGGTTTGAGGCTTGTCTTTGTGCTGTTTGGCGTATTGTAAGCTGGATACTTTGTGGCATTTGCATAGTAATGGCTTTCTTCTGGCGTCTCGACCATGCAGCCCATCTTTTTTCAAGTGTCTCCATATTGTGCATCTTGAAACAGCTACACCACATGTTTTCAGAGAGTCCTGTATGTCACCTGAAGTTATTTGTGGGGTTTTTCTTTGCATCCCAAACAATTTTCCTGGCGGTTGTGGCTGAAAATTTAGCTGGTCTACCTGACCGTGGTTTTGGTTTCAACAGAACCCCTCATTTTAAACTTCTTGATTATAATTTGAACATTGCTTGCATTCCCAATTCCTTGGATATATTTTTATATCCCTTTCCTGTTTTATACAGTTCAACTACCTTTTCCCACAGATCCTTTGGCAATTCTTTTGCTTTCCCCATGGCTCAGAATCCAGAAATGTCAGTGCAGCACTGGATGAAAAATGCAAGGGTCTGCCAGGAGTCCAGAAACTCATTGACCTTTTATATATATAAACACACACACTAATTACAAGCAAACAGATCACAGGTCAGGATGGTTACCTTTAATAGCCATTCAAACCCATTTGTGTCAACTTGTGTGCATGTTATCAGGCCAAAATCACCAGGGTATGTAAACTTTTGATCAGGGTCATTTGGATAGTTTCTGTTGTCATTATGATTTACAAAGATTAAACACAGTCGATTGATAATAAATGGCTTCAGCCAAGCAACAACCATGAGTGAAAGAAATTTTTTGTGTTATCATTCATATTCTCTTAAAAATGGCCAAGAAATCATAAATTCTGCCAGGGTATGTAAACTTATGAGCACAATATATATATATATACCTATGTGTATATATATATGTATATATATATATATATACACAGTCAGGTCCATAAATATTGGGACATCAACACAATTCTAATCTTTTTGGGTCTATACACCACCACAATGGATTTGAAATGAAACGAACAAGATGTGCTTTAACTGCAGACTTTCAGCTTTAATTTGAGGGTATTTACATCCAAATCAGGTGAACGGTGTAGAAATTACATCAGTTTGTATATGTCCCTCCCACTTTTTAAGGGACCAAAAGTAATGGGACAATTGACTGCTCAGCTGTTTCATGGCCAGGTGTGTGTTATTCCCTCATTATCCCATTTACAAGGAGCAGATAAAAGGTCCAGAGTTCATTTCAAGTGTGCTAATTGCATTTGGAATTGGTTGCTCTATGAGATCCAAAGAGCTGGCACTATCAGTGAAGCAATCCTTCATTAGGCTGAAAAAACAAAACAAACCCAGAGAGATAGCAAAAACATTAGGTGTGGCCAAATCAACTGTTTGGAACATCCTTAAAAAGAAAAAACGCACCGGTGAGCTCAGCAACACCAAAAGACCCAGAAGACCACGGAAAACAACTGTGGTGGATGACCGAAGAATTCTTTCCCTGGTGAAGAAAACACCCTTCACAACAGTTGGCCAGATCAAGAACACTCTCCAGGAGGTAGGTGTATGTGTGTCAAAGTCAACAATCAAGAAAAGACTTCACCAGAGTGAATACAGAGGGTTCACCACAAGATGTAAACCATTGGTGAGCCTCAAAAACAGGAAGGCCAGATTAGAGTTTGCCAAACAACATCTAAAAAAGCCTTCACAGTTCTGGAGCAACATCCTATGGACAGATGGGACAAAGATCAACTTGCACCAGAGTGATGGGAAGAGAAGAGTATGGAGAAAGAAAGTAACTGCTCATTACCTAAATATACCACCTCATCAGTGAAGCATGGTGGTGGTGGTAGTGTCATGGCGTGGGCATGTATGGCTGCCAATGGAACCGGTTCTCTTGTATTTATTGATGATGTGACTGCTGACAAAAGCAGCAGGATGAATTCTGAAGTGTTTCGGGCAATATTATCTGCTCATGTTCAGCAAAATACTTCAGAACTCATTGGACGGCGCTTCACAGTGCAGATGGACAACCGAAGAGTTTTTTTAAGGGAAAGAAGTGGAATGTTATGCAATTGCCAAGTCAATCACCTGACCTGAATCCGATTGAGCATGTATTTCACTTGCTGAAGACAAAACTGAAGGGAAAATGCCCCAAGAACAAGCAGAAACTGAAGACAGTTGCAGTAGAGGCCTGGCAGAGCATCACCAGGGATGAAACACAGCATCTGGTGATGTCTATGTGTTCCAGACTTCAGGCTGTAATTGACTGCAAAAGATTTGCAACCAAGTATTAAAAAGTGAAAGTTTGATGGATGATTGTTAATCTGTCCCATTACTTTTGGTCCCTTAAAAAGTGGGAGACACATATACAAACTGTTGTAATTCCTACACCGTTCACCTGATTTGGATGTAAATACCCTCTAATTAAAGCTGAAAGTCTGCAGTTAAAGCGCATCCTGTTTGTTTCATTTCAAATCCATTGTGGTGCTTAGAATTGTGTCGATGTCCCAATATTTATGGACCTGACTATATATATATATATATATATATATATATATATATATATATATATTACTGTGCAAAAGTTGTGAAGTAATGTTGTAAGGTAGGAATACTTTCAAAAATATATTTTCCTTGTTTATTTTATATTTTAATTATTTTATCAGTTTACAAACCGCAGATTGAACAAACAGTAGAAAAATCAAAATCAAATCAATATTTGGTGTGACTACTCTTTTTGGCTTCATGCCAGCATCAGTTCTTACACTTGCACACTTTGTACACTTGCACAATGTCAGGGATTATGTAGGATTAGAGTAAAGTGTATGAACCAATGATGTATGTGTTAACCAGTTATACCAAGCAAGTGCTAATAATCATCTGTTTCATATGTAGTTTAAACACAGTCATTAACTGAAACAGAAACAGCTATGTAAGAGGCTTAAAAATGAGTGAGGAGCAGCCATACTGTGCTACTAAGGAGAGGATGTAGATGACAGTTTCATGTAACAGGTCATATACCATGGCAAGACTGAGCACAGCAACAGGACACAATGTAGATATATTGCATCAGCAAGGACTCTCTAAGGCACAGATTTCAAAGCAGACTGGGGTTTCAAGCTCATTTGAAGAAGCACAAAGAAATGGTCAACGTTGAGTACCGTAGATGTAGTGCTCGGCCAAGGAAACTTAATACAGCAAATGAAAGACATATAATGCTTATTTTCCCTCGACATCGGAAGATGGTCAGCAGTGCCATAAGCAGAGAACTGGCAGAAACCAGAGGGACCCAGGTACACCCATCTACTGTCAGGAGAATATGACCAGAAGTGGTCTTCATGGAAGAATTGCATCCAAAAAGCCATATCTCCGACGTGGAAACAAGGCTAAGCGACTCAACTGGGCATGAAAACATAGAAACTGGGGTGCAGAAAAAGGTTAGCAGGTGCTTTGGACTAATGAGTCAAATATCCAAAGTTAAAACAACACGGGCAGAAGATTTAATAGATGGAAAGTTGAAAAAATGACTGAAGTTCCACTTTAAGTCCTGACAAGCCTGATCTCTGCTGAACACAGAGAGGAGTGGCAATTGCAAGCCGGCTGCAGGCAGGACAGGCTTTGAAGCTTTGTTCAGCCAACACTGATTGCTGGAATTGCTAAGATCTGTTTTATAACATCACCATATGTTCTTGAAACCTTAGAGTCCCTTCCTTCTCTCAAAGTTAATAACCTGATTTTGACAGCATTTTCAGTGCATATTCCTTAGTTTATTAGTTTTCAGTATGATATAATGTATAAAGCCTGACGAATGGGTCTATGTTAGGAAAGCTTGCATCTTTAATAACCTAAAGCAGTATTACAACCAATAATACGTTTTTAGATTGCAGTTTAACAATCTATAAATGTGATGGGTGCGTTAGTTTTTTAATTATAGGTTTTTTTCCCTTTATTTTCACCTGCTGATCCAGCCAGTAACACACTCTCTGTCTTAGGGTATCTCCACTCTGGATGGAGGAGCATAGGAGACACCTTTTGGACAGCAGCATTGTCAGTCTGGGGAGAGGGTAGTGTTAGATGCACTACCAGATTTAGATGGAATTTGCTAACAAATAAAATAAATCTGTGCTCCAGCTAACATTTTTTGAGTAGTTCCAGCAACGTTTTTTTTTTCTTTTTGAGATAAAGGTTTTACATAAATGAATTGTAAGCCTGACTGCCAGTGTTTATGGTTTGTCTTAGGCCTCTTACTGACACTTTGATGGACATTTAGCCCTGGTTTAGCCCTGGTTCACACTCAGCTGAACTCACTCCTGCACGTCAGTCCCGATTTCGGCGGGTTTCTGCAAAGATGTCAATGGAAATCGCAAGTGTTAAGGTGAAGTGGTCAGATGTGGGACAGGGCTGCGCGTGTGAGGGATGCAGTGCTGGTGATGTTAGCAGTCATGTGATCTCTACAGTGCATGCTTCCCGACCTGAAGTTCAGTGATAGTACATTATTGAAGTATAAGGAGTGAGGTGAGTGACAGTTAAAGTAAGAGAATGGGGATATATTCTACAAAAATAGTTTGTGCTGTAGGTTGACTTGGTGTAAGCAAACACTGTACAATAAAAGGGGCTTAATGCTACTTAAAATTATTATATAACTGGAATAAATTGTGTTTTTTTTTCTTATAGCTGTAGAGTTTAACTTTGATTGGGACACCAATGGCCTGTTTACACCAGTGCACTACGATGCTCTTAAAGTCAGATTTCTAAATAACTGGCATCCCCCTTGTTGTAGTAAGATCTAAAGTACCATGTAGCGTCCACTCTTCTTCCCCAATCTAACGAGAGCAGTGGGAGGGGCTGAGATTCCCCACTGACGTCAGCCGGCCAACAGAGGGAGATCACGTGACCGCACAGCGGCACTATGAAAGAAGGTATTTAGGATTATATTTTTTTTTAAACTGGCACACAGTGTTTTTCTAACTACAACAGAGGGGATGCCAGTTATTTAGAAATCTGACTTTAAATCCGCAGGGAATAGCAGCAGGAGTGGAGGGGCAGGTTTGGAGATCGGCTCTCACACACAGACTAGGAACTGACAGGCAGAGAAGGAGGGGGAGAAGGGAAGCGGAAGATACTCACAGTATAGAGCGGGATGACGTAGGCACGTAAACTGACCATGGTATCATGAATCAGCAGCCATGATTAGTACACTTAGGGGGGAACAGGCAGGATCAACCAGGTATTTTAAAATTTAGAATTGGACAAATTACGCTGCACAAGCACTGTGGTATAGATCATCAGGAGCAGAAGCTTTTTTTTTTATCTTTTTAGGGTTACAACCACTTTAATGCTCTTGCATAGCACATCTGAAAAGCATAGTGCTGTTCATATTACGTCACAGGTTTGTCATGGTAAATAAATCCTACTTTTTAGTACTTTTAAACAGGACCACGGACACAAAGTCCATTTTTCATGCGATGTAACTTCAGTATATCCATGAATTCCACCCGTTCTAGTAAAATATAGATTAAAACTAGACTCCGGGGAAAGTAAAAATTCTACCTTGCAGTGGGGCTGCCCCTGCACTGCAGGGGTTAAATGCTCATTTATGCCTAGAGGACCAGGTAAAGCAGTTTTTGTTACCCGATCCTCCACTCCTAGCAGTTTCTTTCTCCCCACACTTCAGAAATCAGATGCCCTCTGATGTCATGAAGAACAATGGAGTACCCATAGTTCTGCATTGGACATGAGGGCCCAAGGAACAGTCCACCCCTGGAGCAAATGAGGAGCGTCTTTTGCTGGAAGAGAGGATCAGGAAAGTAAAACTGGTATTCCTGTCCCCTAGACAGAAAAGAGCATTTAACTTTTGCAATTTAGATTCAGCTCCACTACAAGGGAGGATTATACTTGGAGATGGGCTTTATGGAAGAATGAGGCCCTAGGCATGTTTGCAACTTTTCTGCTCTTCCCCTAATTTCTTCAATGGACATTGATAAGGGTTGCAATAGGCACAGAAAAACTGCTCTACTTGCGTTGTTTTTACTGGCATGGCACACACCATTATGTACCCACTGCCTACCAGTGCATCTTGCATTGTGAAGTGACAGGCACACACACAGCTTTGACCGATTGCACTATTTGAGCAAGAAAGTTATAGTTAGACAGCCTAGACATCCACAGGGCCCTGAGCTCCTGCCTAGGCAGCCTTATGGAAGATCTGGCTGATTCTATTGCTCTCTTCAAAGAACATAGAGCACACATAAATCATACACATGCCTTTCCTCAATACACTATTGAAGCGCAAGGTGTTGAGAAACTGTTGCAAAGTACACAAGTTTGAACGGCTCCTCATAGACTTGACTGGGGAACTGCTGCCTGTTCAAGCACTCTTTTTTGGTAACATTACCTGTAACAAGCCAGGGGGACTATGATTAAAGTGCTGTAAATAGAAAAGGCTTAAAGTGGCTCTAAAGCCTAAACATTTTTTCCATAATGTATTGCCTGCATTAAGGTAAAAGATGTTTAGGTATTAGTATTGTCCCCTCGCCCCCCTTAGGCCCCTTTCACACAATCGGCAGATCGGGTCTGCCTGTCCATTTTTCCCTTTTTTTTCCCCTCTTTTCCCTCTCTTTTCTGGTACAATATTTTTATTGAAATATGAAAAAGGGAAAACCAGATAACAAATTCCCACGCAGGGGATATGGACAAAAAACATAAGAAAAAGGTTCACATAAAAGTACATAATAAACCATATATTATGAGGGTGTAGATTATCAACTGACATCAACCTGCCAGTCAGGGCCAGGGGTCAGTGCGCTATGCCTGAGCCTTGAAACCCAGGGGCTAAGGCAGACAAGGGGGAGCGGAGTTTCCGCAGAACAGGAAAGAGGGAGACAAACAAACACGAGAAAAAAAAAATTCACATACACAACAGAGGGGGGGAAGGTGGGAGGTAAATGTAGAACAGAGCGGCGGGCGAGAGGCCCAGAAAGAGAGGAAATGGGAGGGAGAAAAGGGGGTCCCCTAGGCTGGAGGCTAGTTCAAGTTGAATTTATAGTCCTAGACTAGTCGGAGTGCGTAGGACCACCACGCGGCCCACACTTTAAGAAATTTTGCATGGGAGTCATGGAGGACGCTGGACATTTTCTCGTGGATCATAAGGGTCGTCAAGGTATTCTTTACCTCTGCGAATGAGATAGAAGGTTTTTTTCAAGCCCTTGCTATTGTTCGTTTGGCAGCGATAAATAAGTATGTAGCTAGTTTCTGTTGATGAGAGAAGAGGCCTGGGAGCGGGCAATGGAGTAATGCAAATTTGGGGTCTTTGTGGAAGGGGACATGAAATAGGGAGGAAAGTAGGCCAAAGACCCTTGACCAGAGGCCTACAAGACGGGGGCAAGACCACCATGTGTGCAGTTCATCTCCTCGTTGACCACAACCCCGAAAGCATCTGTCATTGCATGATGGGTTTGACTTGGTGATACGGGCTGGGACCCAGTACCAGCGCAGGAGGACCTTATAGGCCGCCTCCAACGTGGCAGTGTTAAAGGAGCATTTTGCTATGCTGGACCAAGCCTTACTCCAGTCTGCTAGATCTATGGGCGACAGGTCGCGTTCCCATTTAAGCACATAGGAAAGGGTAGTCGAAGTGTTGCCAGCTGTTAGTAAGGAGTAGATTATAGAAATGGTGCCACGAGCACCTAGACAATGTTGGCAGGAGTGCTCAAAGGCAGTCATTTGATATGGAAAGGAGCCAAGGCGCCGGAGAGAAGTTATTCAGTGTCGCAGCTGGATGTAACTGAAGAGTTCGGCAGGTGGAGCTTCATGGGTAAAACAAAGAAAGAAACAAGAGAGCGCACCAGCCTAGCGCATTATCCTTGGCAAATTTTAATAAATTAAAAACAAGGTAAAAAGCTACTCACAAAAGTCGCAGGTAAATTAGCATATCAAACGCACAAAGGCAATAGTTCCAGTGGTAGGCAGCTGTCCAGATCCCAGGAGGGAGGCACACGGACCGCCGCTGGCTTACGCGTTTCGAAGGTTTGACCTTCTTCCTCAGAGCCTAAGGCTGGACAGCTGCCTACCACTGGAACTATTGCCTTTGTGCGTTTGATATGCTAATTTACCTGCGACTTTTGTGAGTAGCTTTTTACCTTGTTTTTAATTTATTAAAATTTGCCAAGGATAATGCGCTAGGCTGGTGCGCTCTCTTGTTTCTTTCTTTGTTTTTCACTATTAGGATAATCCCATCCTTCGAGAGCAGCAAAGCCGAAGCCCATAGCCCCTCTTGAATTTCTTTAGCTAACACACCAGTGCGCAAGAGTACTTTTTTCGTGGAGCTTCATGGGTCTCTTGATACGAGGACCACGTGGGAAAGGCGTGGGTATGAAGAAAGTGACAAACCAGGGAGAACCCATGGGCAAGCCACCATGAAAAAATGTGGGGGTGTTCCAAGCCAGGTGGGAACATAGGGTTATTCAAGAGGGGAAGCAGCGGCATGAATGGGGACATAAGCTTGCCTGAGTATCGTATCGAGTCCCATAATTTCAGACTGTGTGTCATGAGGGGGCTGGCCGAAGGCGTTCGCATTTTAGGGGGTAGCCACAATAAGGCCAAGATAGGGACCGGCGCGCAATTAGTTACCTCTAGAAGGACCCATAGGGGAATATCAGAAGTTGCATGGAGAGTTGAGAAATTTGGGCTGCCTGGTAATGCTTTGCAACGTCCTGAAGGCCCAGCCCGCCCCGTAACCTATGAGCATAGAGAGTAGAGCGGGAAACCCTGGGGCGTTTATGTGCCCAGATAAAGGTGAGAAGTCTGTTCTGCCTGTCCATTTTTCATTTTTTTTCATCGGGCCACCCATTGTCCTCTATTGGGAGGCGTATGTCAGTGGACATGTGTCGCTGACATCTGATCTCACATAATCCGCTGAAAACAGACGGTGGGCAAATACGTTTGCAATCCGTCCAGCAGGTCAGATCGGATGGGATTGGATGACCATTTGCTTTCGATCTCCCCATAGAGGAGAACGGGACTCTGACAGGTCCGTCTCTGCACAGTGAGTGAAGGCGGGCCTGTCATCTGGCTACGATCCCCGCCGAGCAAGCGTAGTCCGTGAAAACAGATACACCCCTTATGAAAGGGGCCTTATCCTTACCTCACTCAATCCAGCGCTGTGCCCGTCTGTAGTGGCTCTCCCCACTCTCACAGGCTTTACTGTCAGTCAAAACCTGTGACGAGGGAGGGAGAACGGCACTGTATGTGTCTATAGACGCAGGCAGCGCTGCGCAGGATCGAGTCCACAGGTGTGCCACCATAGGAAATGGCTTCCTATGGTTGCACACCGAGAAGAGAGAGCACCAGTAGGGGACTCCAGAAAAGGGGAATTAGGGCCACTCTGTGCAATTACATTGCACAGAGTAGGTATATAAAACATGTTTGTTATTTAAAATAATAAAATAAACTTAAAGTGTTAGGACCCTTTCACGCGGGGCAGATCCATTCAGCGGACTCTGCTAGCTCAGTGGGGGATTGGTCTGTTGATCCTCCCCGAGCAGGCAGACGACAGGTTCGTCTCTGCTCACTGTGCAGGGACGGACCTGTCAGAGCTCTGCTGTCCTATATGGCGATAGTGAACATATCGCCATCCGTCTGTTTTGAGCGGATCTTGTTCGATCGGATGGCTGGTGGGTGTCAGTAGAAACCTCTCCGCTGACATCCACCTACCCATACAAGTTAATGGGTGGCCCGCTCATTGAAAACGGACAGGCTGATTTTTGCGGGCCAATCGCGTGAAAGGGGCCTTACTAAACCCAGGGCCCTGCATTCACTGTAACTGGTCTTCCGCAGTACACAGAACATGCAAATCCAATTATTTTAGTAAATATAAACTGCTAAATACCTTTTCTTATCAGCAGTATATAGCAGTCTTGTGACTTCTATCAGCATCCGGTTAAAGCTTGTAGGAGGAGTTTTCATTTTACCCTGACTGTCCTATGAGGCTGCAGGACCCCTGACCCTCTGTCTGGACAGTGCTGATTGGCCCTGTGCCGATCACATGCACCTTCCCAAGAAAAAAAAAACTCTCTAGAAATTCACACCAAACTGAGCATGTGCAGAGTGACACCAAAGGCTCTGGCTTTTTACACAATGTGGAGGATTAACCCTTTAAGTTCCACAATGAGTATAACATACTTTACTGCATATACAGACTGATTTAACTTTTGTGGGTTTAGTAACACTTTAACAATTACTTTAAAAGTGTTAAGTGCCATCTGCCAAACAGGTTTCCTAGGTTCTGTTGTTAAATGAAAGGATTTCTGTATGGTGGAGAAGCACATGATTACAAAATATAGCAAATGTTAAAAGCTCAAGGAAGGGATTTAAGGGGTCCTGAAAGCTTGCATTATTATTAACTTTATTAAGTTAGCAAATTAAAGGTATCAATTAAACTAGTCTTCCTGTAAAATATAACAAATTTTACATTTATTGAATTAGAATTTCATAGTGTTTCTGGGCGACACAGTGGTGTAGTGGGTAGCATTATCACCTAGCAGTAAAAAGGGTCGCTGGTTTGAATCCCAGCCATGACACTACCTGTCTGGAGTTTGCATGTTCTCCCTGTGCTTGCGTGGGTTTCCTCCGGGTACTCTCTGGTTTCCTCCCACACTCCAAAGACATGCTGGTAGGTTAATTGGCTTCTGTCCAAAATTGGCCCTAGTATATGAATGTGAGTTGGGGACCTTGGATTGTGGGCTCCTTGAGGGCAGGGACCAAGGTGAGTGTGCGATGTATGTGTGGAGAACTGCGTAAATTGACAGTGCTATATGGGTACCTTAAATACCGTATTTATCGGCGTATAACACGCACTTTTTTCCCCTTAAAATCAGGGGAAAATCGTGGGTGCGTGTTATACGCCGATCCCCGCCGATCTCCGCTGATTTTTTTCGATCGCGCCGACATACACATCCGAGTGTACAGATTCAAATATGGCGCCGGCTGACTCGGCGGAGCAGAGCGAGCGCCGCAGAGATCGGAGGGACTGGGCAGAGCCGTGATACACATAGCCGAATGTACTCGGCTCTTTTCGGCTCCGCTCACAGTCACGCCCAGTCCCGCCCTGGGCTTGACTGTGAGCGGAGCCGAAAAGAGCCGAGTACACTCGGGTATGTGTATCTTGGCTCCGCCCAGTCCCTCCGATCTCTGCGGCGCTCGCTCTGCTCCGCCGAGTCCTCCGGCGCCATATTTGAATCTGTACACTGTGTATGTCGGCGCGATCACAAAAAATCAGCGGGGATTGCAAGGCTGCACTGGGGCAAGGCTGCAATGGACACTGGGGAAGGCTGCACTAACAAGGCTGCACTGACATGGCTGCAAGGCTGCACTGGGACAAGGCTGCAATGGACACTGGGGAAGGCTGCACTAACAAGGCTGCACTGACATGGCTGCAAGGCTGCACTGGGACAAGGCTGCAATGGACACTGGGGAAGGCTACACTAACAAGGCTGCACTGACAAGGCTGCACTGAAAAGGCTTCAATGACACTGATAAGGCTGCATTGATGGGCATTTAAATGTAAGTTTTTTTCCCTTAAACTTCCCTCCTAAAAGTTTTTTTCCTTAAAATTCCCTCCTAAACTTGGGGTGCGTGTTATACGCCGGCGCGTGTTATACGCCGATAAATACGGTAAATAATATATCATAGAGGAGTATCTTAATGAGATACAATGTACAGGGATAGGGACAATTGTAGACATGCGCCCACACTCACTCAGGATGGACTGGTGTCTTTATTCAACCTTACTAACTATAGTTTTCTAACTTTTTCGCCCTTAACCTCAGGTATATCTCTATCTTAGTGTACCAGACCATTAAGTCTTTTCCTTTATCTGTGTTACATTTTGTAATATAGCACTTTATTAGAGATGTCCTCAAGTTTGACTCCAGTTGAGTTAGAAAATAAAACATTGTAAAGGTCAGAAATGTGTCTCGAATGGACGATACACACATTTTTCACAGCTGTCAAAATTCCAACAACTCTCCTTTTGTAAAGGCTTTAAATGTGAATTTATTCGTCCATTGTTCTTTGCTCTTCATTTATCAATGCCGGAAAGGTCTCCATTAAAAGTTCCCGGACTCTGGCCCCTAAAATCAGAAACACTTTGATATTTCTGTTGTTGTTTGAAATGAGTTTGCTGTCTTTAACTGTTAATTAATAGCTCTTGGCTTTGTGTTCTCATACGCAGACTGTGGGTCCCTGTGGTTTACCGAGAGGTAGTTTATCTCTGTCAGGGAGATGCTGGGTTTGGACGAAATGCCCTTCAAAAATCCTGGTGGGCTTAAAAAATGTCTGCCAGGATATCGCTACCCATGCTTTCTCATTCTGATCTGTCTTGTTGTCACATTAACCCTATCGATGAGTGACTTTCATTGTGTTAGGTGAGCTGTAATGAAGACATGTCTACTCAATAAATCCATCACTGTCCTTAGGTCTCTTTGGATGGCTGACCTTTAACCCATTAAACAAGACAAAGTCATGAGGTTACTACATGGTAATGACCCATTAAATGTGCCATAAAGACCCTGCACAATCCAAGTCTAGCTTTGCACATGGCTTCCTCAAAATATCAGCTCGCAGAGAGAGCCAGCAGATTAAAAATAGATTGAGAGAGCCAGTTTGGTACAAACCCCCTCGAGGGATGCAGGAGCACAGACTTCGCAGCCGCCGCCTGATGCCAATTAACCCCTTAGCGGCCAGGCAGACACAGCGCTGCCATACATTCATGTTGTACATGCAGATCACATCACCTTTGTCAGCGCTGTGTGCATTTTTATCTAGTCTGCTGATAAAGTGTAATGTAAGCATTTTCTGTATTGCAGTTTGCAGCAGAGATTGAACTAGAGCTTTGTAGACTGTGGTGCAATAATGATAACACTCTTGCTGGATTTCCCAGAGCTCTTTGGCTGCAAAGTCATTTTATGGGATGTGAGTAGAATCATATCATATCGGAACATTGTAGACGGTGTCATAAGATCTAGTTAGTTCTGTTACCAGCTTAGAGCCATTTTACAAGTAGCATGCCAGGAATGGACAATGATCTATAGCACCCTTGTCGTCACCTACCATGCTCACCTCCAGGACTCCTCTAGAGCATCTGCCATCCTCTAGGACACTTTACCCCAATATCTCCGACTGTATCCTACTCTGTCTGCCATTAGATGATCCCTGAAAACCCATCATTTCAGAGAGGCCTATTCAGTCTTTAACTAATAAACTGTACTTTTACTTTCTCCAACGTGAAAATACCCTTTGTATTACTTGCCCCTTCCTTTTAGATTGTAAGCTCTCATGAGCAGGGCACCTTGATCCCTATTATTATGAATAGTATTGCAACTGTACTGTCTTCCTTTATTTTGTAAAGTGCTGTACAAATGAAAAAAATCCTTTTTTAATAATAATAATAATAATAATAATAATAATCCTATACTATAAGCCAATTTATTTTGAAATGTACAACTTCTTAAAGGAAACCCATATTGAGAAAAATGTGTAAGTCTAGTTGTACCTCTAGTTGATACTTTCTGAGTCAGTGACCCAGAACGAGCATACAGTTTAGAAAGTCTGGGTAAAGTCAGAAATCCCTATTTACATTCTTATTCTCGGTAGTGACATGGAAATTATGAAAATCATTGGTGTTACATTCATCCTTGATTAAGAAAATTTTTAATATTTAATTTCCCTGAAACACGTTGACCGTTCTACGATCAAGAACAATATACCTACTTCTTTGTCCATAGAGTTTTCAACCTCTGTTTTGGAGTCAAGCATTCTATTAATCTGATTCTCTATCCAGTTTTCTTCACCAAGCTGATGGTTTTGTACTGTTACATTAATGTATAAGCAAGCTACCTATGTTCTATGACACCTGATGGACTGTAGTTTGTATCTAATTATGTTTCTGTTCTTTTCTATTGGTTTAGCATAGCAGCCTGGCACCAAGCATTTTATGAAGGGGAGGTCAGCAGTGATAGCTTCTGTTTTCTTTCACTACAGGGTTACCGTAAGCACTTGCCTACGGGGCGCTTTCACCCCCTTCATGCCCAGGCCATTTTTCAGCTTTCAGCGCTGTTGCACTTTGAATGACAATTGCGTGGTCATGCAACACTCTACCCAAATTAATTTGTAATCATTTTCTTCACACAAATAGAGCTTTCTTTTGGTGGTATTTAATCACTGCTGGGTTTTTTATTTTTTATTAAAAAAAAGACCGAAACTTTTGAAAAAAGTTTTTCTTGTTTCAGTCAGTAAATTTTGTAAATAAGTAATTTTTCTTCTTCTGATTGGCGCTGATGAGGCTGCATTGATGAGCACTGATAGGCGGCACTGGTGGGCACTGATAGGTGGCACTGGGCACTGGTAGGCATCACTGGCGGGCACTAAGTGGCGTGGATAGGCAGCAATGATGGGCACGTATAGGCAGCACAGATGGGCACTGATGGACTGCAATGATGGACGGCACTGATGGGAGGCACTGTTGGGCTGATGATCAAGTACTGATGGGGACTGAAAGGCAGCAGTGACTAGCATCACTAATGGGCACCGATTGTTGTTACTGATGGGCACTGATTGGTGTCACTGATGGGCACTGATTGGTGGCACTGGGGAGCTTTACTGTAATCAGGGCACTGATGATCAGTGCCCTGATTACATGTCCGGGTGTTCCCTGCGAGGAGATGCCGTCGATCGGCTCTCCTCGCCACACACTCTTTCAGTGTGAGGTGAGGAGAGCCGATCACCTGCACTTCCACATTTACATGTGACCGGCTGTGATTGGACACAGCCGATCACATGGTTAAAGAACCTCGTGATCGGCTCTCTACAGAGATCGGGGTCGCGCTGTGTGCAACACAGTGCAATCGCCTCGCTGCGCGCAGGTGAGGTGGATCTGGGTGCCGTCATATGACGTCCAGCCAGAACGAGAGCCACACCGTCCCTCCGTCATTTGACAGTGGGTGGGCAGGAAGTGGTTAAAGTGGTCGTAAACCTTAGACATGAAATATGAACAAAGCAAATCCCTCTCAATCCAGAGCACTAAGTGTCATTTCTGTCTGCTGTCCCATTCCTCTGCTATGAGTCCCTTCTGACCAGATTTCCTGACACCAAGAGAAAAAAGGTGACAGGGGAGGGATCTTCAGCACACAGCTTGTGATTGACAGCCTCAGCTCTGTTGCTGTGTGAAGAGGGGTGTGACCCTTCCCTCCAATCAGCTCTCATAGCTCTGCTCACTGAGCTCTGCAGTGTGTAATTTTAGCTCTCAGCATCCTGTTTTCTGACAGCTCAGACAAGCTTTATAATTACTAAACTCTGAGGGATGTAGAGAGGAGAAGACCGCAGATAAACAGGTACAACTTATGTAGGAGGATTTGATTCATCTCTGTGTATCGCCTGAGCCCAGTCACTTCACTGGGTATATGTAAGGGTTTACAATTACTTTAAATAACTTTTTACAAAGTATTTGTATTAAGGTATAATAACACCCAAAACTGACCATTTGGACCTGTGTGGTGCAAGTGCAGCAGCAACTGCTGAGGTTGCAACCATAACTGAAGACAACATATAGCTGACTTGAATGATCACTGGCTTACAATTTAATCAAGGATCGGGTAGTATTCAGGCGGACTGCATAAACATAGACTGATCTATTGCTGGGTGAGCTACATTAATACACTATTTTATATATAAAATGAGCACAGGAACTCCTGTAATGAGTAATATATATGTTTTATGGGCAACCTGAAGATTAGAGTCCATGTTTCTAGTACTGTGTCTAAGTGGCAGGCCACTCTGTAATAATAGAGCAGGCTGGCAATTGAACAGTGCTGCAAACTCTAGCAACCTTTTGTAGATGCATGATGCCATTATAAAATAAATAACTTTATTGTTCCCACACCGTTTGATAAGGATTTCTCAGCTACTGCCTCTGGGTGCGCAGGTTGCCATTTTCACTACGGTTTTCATTGATTTAAGGATATGTTTAGTCTTCTAAGCGCTTATCCTATTTGATTTATTGACATGATGTGTTGAAAATTTCCCAACATTTTAGACCATTTTTTTTAATAGCGTGACACCTGTTTTAAATGCCCAGGCCCTATACACATTCAAGACTGGCTGGCTCAAGAGAATAATGGCAAGCACAGCTAGGACCCACCTGGCACAGACCTCAGTGCAGGAACCCACTCTTGAATGCCTGTGGAGCCAGGACCTGTGTAAGCCCTGGAAAAAGCTAGGCATTAAAGTGATTGTAAACCCTTACATATACTCACTGAAGTCACTAACCTCAGGTGATACACAGAGATGAATCAAACCCTCCTACATATGTTGTGCTTGTTTATCTGTAGCCCTCTCTTCTCTTTTCCAATAATTTTTATAAAAAAATTTTCAAATAAAAAAAGGGGGAGGGGCTATACAAAACAGTGGGATTGACACATAAGTACAGTTGTCTCCCTTACATAGAAAGAGTAAGAAATAAAGAAAATATTATATAAAGAGGGATAAAAAGCAAATGCAAGTCAAATTTCACAATGACTTGAAACATTAGAGCCAGTGGGTACAAAATCTACAGGCAAACAATGTAATAATAAATGGATGGGTTCCTACTGGCCCCATTCAGTATGTGTGAAATGTTATTTGCCAATCCAGTGTGTCAATCTGAGACACTGTAAACTTGCCCAGATTGGACAAACAGGAAGAATATCTCTAGAGGGGGTCCCTTCCATTGCCCCGTCCCATTCCAAATCACAGGCACTACATAGCCTGGGAGATCGCAACAGAGAGAAGGGCAACCCCTCCAGAAAATAAACAAAAAGAGAAATAGTAAAGGGGGATAGAGGTGAGTAACCACCCATTCTCAAAAAAAAAAAAAAATACGACAACACTAGACATTTCCTGAGATGTAGGAGATCCAGGGATCCCAAACCTTTTCAAACAATTTCACTTTGTCATTAAAGTGTTACTAAACCCAGAACCCTGCATTTCACTATATCTGGTGTCCCACATTACACAAAACATGGATATGCAATTGTTTTAGTAAATATAAACTGCTAAATACCTTTTCCCATCAGCAGTTAAAGCAGTCTTGTGAATTCTATCAGTGTCTGGTTAAAGCTTGTAGGGGGGTTTTTATTCTCCCCTGTGTGTCCTTTGAGTCTGCAGGACCCCTGACCCTCTGTCTGTACAGGGCTGATTGACCCTGTGCTGATCACATTCACTTTAATTCTCTAGCAATATACACCAAACTGAGCATGTGCAGCTTACCCCCAAGGCTCTGTTCTATCAGGTTATAGTTTGGGGACTGTGGAAAAAGCGGAGAATCAGAGAAGGCAGGATCAAACAGCCTTTTTACACAATGCGAAGGATTAACCCCTTAGGTTTCACAGTGAGTATAACAAACATGCTTTACCGCACATAGAGACTGATTTTACTGTTGTGGGTTTAGTAACACTTTAAAGAGCAGAGATAGTCTTTCATTGATCATGATCCAAGATAGCTTAGCTTCTACCATATCAAGTGGGATAATAGCTGACTTGCAGGATCGTGTGATAGTAATTTGTGCTGCTATAAATATAAAGGAAATCAACATTTTCACATGTCTCCTTGTCTCTTGTACAGGATAGCCCAGTTAGTCCTGTCTTCTCTACAGCTGTTTAAAATACACAGTTAAAAAGCAATTTCTGAGCAGTAGAAGGCAGTGGGCTGGGATCTGGTGTCACACACTGCACAGCTAGAGCACAGAACCCAATATATTCTGAGAGCTGAGTGGAGGGAATGGACACATCATCTTCTAAACAGTCTCATAGGGAATCATACTCAGTCAAGGATGTAAGTCATCTGCTGTGTGCTGGGGGGGAGCAGGGCCATCTCCCGAGGTCCTGTGGTGTCAGCTTAACCTATTAGAAGTGACTATTGCAGATAGCAGAAAGAAATGACATTCAGTGCTTTGGGCTGAGGCTAGATACTATAAAGGGATATGCGTTGTTCATTTTTTAATTTCAGAAGTTTAAAACCACGTTCTGTTGTGAAAGGTAAGAAGTTATGTCCTTCATTATGCAATGCTTCATGTTACAATTACAAAAATTGTAAAGCGCTTAGAAAAATAAACTTGTTCTTTAAGGGAGAACGATCCCTTTGTACAACAAAGCCTTTGTATGTCTTGAGGAACTCAAGACAAGGAAGTTGTGAATTGAGAAATGCCCTTGCAATGATCAGCAGAAAAAAAGTGGAAGACTTACCTGTGTTTTTTTTTTTTTTTTAAATTTAATTAAATAGGTGACATTACCTTCATTTGTTTTACACATGGAAATCTACCCTGCAGTGGCTGAGATTAGGCTTATTGTTTTTTGTTAGGGCTCTTTGCGTTTTTTAACCACTTGCCCACTGGGCACTTAAACCCCCTTCCTAACCAGACCAATTTTCAGCGTTCAGTGCTCTCACATTTTGAATGACAATTACTCAGTCATGCAACACTGTACCTGTGATGAACCCCTGTCCTCAACAGGTCTATGTACACCGTAAATGCTTCTTTTGTCCAGAACCAGCACTATCCAAGACCCTTTAGCCCACCCAGTCACCATCCGTAACTCAGTGTAGGGTGAACAACAACATCAAAACTCCTTTATTCAAGCACATGTTAAAACAGATATACTCAGAGACACTCCGCCCACCCTTGGATTCAGGGCGGGGTAAACTGTCCAATCACAATAGACACACAGGTGAGGTATATTCAAATTTCCCATCAGTAAACAGTCTTATCAGCAGGGAGAGCTGTTGGAGAAATTCGCCCCCACCAATCTAAAAGCTAATCTAGATACACATCCCATAATATCCAAGGCAGACCGACACAATAGAACATTGGAATACAACCACACCCCAAACGATCACAGCAAAGAGTCCACAACAGCATGAGACAACACACAATATATACATATATACAACATTCCAGTGTGGCTGTACAGTGTATCTAAATAGCACAGATTATAGTGGGGTTCTCAATCATCCTGTGCCCCCAATGAACGCAGGGTGATTTACACATAAGAGGGGCCAGGGGGGCTGGACACGGAGTCTCCAGAGCTCTCCAAGGTAAGCTGAGTTCCACAAACCCCCCCACCCAAAGTGACTCCCGTCACAGTAGTAATATGAAATTGTTGTCATTTTTTTTTACACAAATAGAGCTTTCTTTTGGTGGTATTTGATCACCTCTGGGTTTTTTATGTTTTGCGCTATAAATTACCACCTCAACTCTTCTCTTCTCTACTCTGCTACTGATCACCTCTATGACAAAATCTCACCCCTGTCCTGCCCCACCCTAGCCACTTTCATCTACAACAGCTCGCTGTCTTCCTCCCTAGACAAGCTTGCCCCCCTCACTACATGCTGAATTAGGCCCCGACTGCTACAACCCTGGCAAACAGATGACACCAGAAGTCTCAGAAAAAGTAGCTGCGCTTTTGAGCACCCCTGTGGCATAAGACTAAGTTCCAGGAAGACTTCACACAATAGAAATCTGCCCTCCTAAAATACTATTCCTGCCTCCACACTGCCAAACAGACCTACTTTATCACACTCATTAATACCTTCTCATCCAGTCCACGTCAACTCTTCTCTACCTTCAACACTCTACTCTGTCCTTCTCTGCCTCCACCCTCTAACTTACTCACTGCCCAGTAGATTGCCAATCACTTCAAAAATAAGATTGATTCAATTCACAAAGAGATCTCCAATGCGCAAAAACCTCCCCATGCAACACCCCATGTCCACAGATACAATCATTACTTCCCTCATTCAACCCTGCAACTATTAATGAGGTTGCTAAACTTTTATCTAACACTCATCTAACCACCTGCCCCCTGGATCCTGCTCCCTTGCAAATGCTATGTTCATCCTCTGACTCAATTCTACACTCTCTAACTCACATTTTCAAACTCTCCCTCTCTTGTGGCATCTTCCCAAACTCTCTAAAACATGCGCTAGTCACCCCCATACTTAAAAAGCCCTTACTGGACCCCACCAATCTTAACCTACCTCCCATCTCCTTACTCGACTGAGCGACCATCTGACCATGAATAAACTTCTTGATCCTCTTCAGTCCAGATTTCGCCCTCAACACTCCAAGGAAACTGCTCTCCTTAAACTCTCAAATGACCTACTAACGGCTAAAACCCGCAGACACTATTCTGTACTATTTCTCCTGGATCTCTCTGCTGTCTTTGACACAGTGGACCACCCCCTCCTCCTCAATAAACTCCACTCCTTTGGTCTCCGTGGCTGTACTCTTTGCTGGTTCTCATCCTACCTATCCCGCGACCATCTGACCATGAATAAACTTCTTGAACCTCTTCAGTCCAGATTTCGCCCTCAACACTCCAAGGAAACTGCTCTCCTTAAACTCTCAAATGACCTACTAACGGCTAAAACCCGCAGACACTATTCTGTACTATTTCTCCTGGATCTCTCTGCTGTCTTTGACACAGTGGACCTTTGGTCTCCGTGACTGTACTCTTCGCTGGTTCTCATCCTACCTATCCCGCCGCTCCTTCAGTGTCACTTACAGCTCTACTTCCTCCTCTCTTCTTCTTTTCTCTGTTGGGTCCCCCAAGTTTCTGTTCTTGGACCTCTCCTTTTCTCAATCTACCCCGCCTCCCTGGGTCAGATGATTGCCTCCCATGGCTTTAAATATCATCTCTATGCTGATGACACCCAAATCTATCTCTCCACCCCACAGCTCTCTCCATCTGTCTCCTCACGCATCACCAACTTACTAGCAGACATATCAGCCTGGATGTCACATCACTTCCTCAAACTCAACCTATCCAAAACCAAGCTCATGATATTTCCTACCTCAGGTGCCATTTCCCCCGATTTCTCTGTCAATATCAACGGCTCAACTATCAACTTGTCCCCCTATGCCAAGGTCCTAGGTGTAATCCTGGACTAACCTTTCATCCCCCGCATCCTATCGCTATCCAAAATTTCCTGCCTCAACCTCCGCAACGTTTCCAAGATACGCCCCTTTCTAACCAATGTCACCACAAAGCTTCTAATCCACTCCCTGGTCATCTCCCGCCTCGCCTACTGCAACTGCCTCCTCATTAGCTTACCTCTAAATAGGCTATCCCCACTTCAGTCCATCATGAACGCTGCTGCCAGGCTCATCCACCTCAGCTATGGATATAGATATGGATATCCATATCTACCATGTTAACGGGAACACAGTTGGGAATTATGGAAAGGGGGATCCCACTGTTGAGGTAGCTGAAACATAGGATATCAGAGACTGTTTAATCCTACAAGGCTCCACCAGTAATTAAATATATATATTTTTTTTATCTAAAATTGATGCCTGAATATTGTATTTGTTAGTATGTACTTTGCGGAACCTTCTTTATACCATGCAGTATTTGGAATTGCTGTGTGCTAATAGTAGTCAAATTGGTTTGTTCTCAATGTTGCTTACCGTACATTTATTTCTTTAGATTTCCATTGTTGCCAAGTGCTTCAGATGTGAAGGCATGTAAATTCAGCAGCCTTGTGAAGCTATGTGTCGGAAGTTGTGCCTAGTGTTTACAGATATGCTGTGCATGCACATTTGATACACAACTTAAAAATGATATGAGTAAAGGCAGCCTGTGGTGTAAACTCATGTCATCAGCAGGTACTTATAACAGCACAAGAAGCTTCCTACATTGGCTGCCACGAACTGCAACTCCATTACCATCTGGACCTCTTGCTAGATTATAGATAAATGCAGCACATGCCGCAAGTGATAAATCCACAGGCCACATTGGAAGGAACAATGTAATGTGCTGCCTACTGAGAACAATATATACCACACAGTCAGGGGAAGAAAAAATGTGGAAAGGAACACATGTTAAATAATGCCACTGAGGATAAAGCTGTTGTAGTGTATTCGGATAAACAGGCTGAATGTATGACTGTATTATTAACACTGTAAAGCAATTAAAACATGAATACGTTTATATAATATTTGGAGCATACTGCAATTATTGTAGAACGTTGTATGTGAATTATATAATTGTCCCACAACACTTTAATAAACATAAATGTATTCGTAAGTGACTCCATCCCCTAATTTTCTCCTCTCGCTTTCTACTTCTCATCTTGTCTTACGTACTATAGAGACTTATCACAATGACGGTCGATGTGTTCTCATTTTGTCCTGGCTGGAGATTCTCTATACTAGTATGGTGTTTGTTGATTTATTGTTGCATATTCGAGATGAGCCCATACCAGTATTTTGTGAAGAGGTAGAAAGATTGGTTTTACATATCTGTTGAATGTATCAGTTTAGTTTTGGTCCCACTGCAGTCTGCTGTTTGGGTGACCTAGCCTGGGTCCCATGTATCCATCTTGGTCCCCATCAGCTCACTGCCTCTTCTGGATTCAGGCAGCCAGTTCCTGATGGTGTTCTGCCAAAAACTTCAATTTGCCAAAATTTCCAACAACGTCAATCCCGGGTACTCTCCAGCAGCAATAATGGGAAATTTCGAGCGTATACACTACAGGACACAATATAATGAGGCAACATTGTTAGTCCGCCTGCTAGTAACCAACAACATGGCCGTCACCAAGGCGACGACAATTTTTTTCCTCCTTAGTCAGTATTCTGTCAAATCAGCCAACTCGTCGTTTACCCTAGTGTATACACTGCCAGTGTTCTGTGAAAACAGCCATCTCATCCAAATCTGCATATTGTGCTGCTGCTGAGTCCCCAGAAGTGACGTGGTTGGAGTTTTCGGCAGAACACCAGGCCCACCGTCCAGCTGCTGTGCGTGCCTGGACCTCCGGCCTCTTGGCAGATGTGATGTGAGTATCCCAGGAGGCTGCAGGACCTGGGACATGTCATGGGATTGCAGGCAGCCACCATCCTCAACCACACAAACAATTTTCCAAATACAGCCATAAATAAAAACACAATACTCAGCTATCAATTGGCAAATAAATGGCCATGGCACTTTATTAGTTTACTTTTAACATCATATATCAATAAAATATTTATTATTTATCATTCAACCATAAATAATATAAATATTCTATATGTGTATAAACTCAGTTATTAGAACTCAAGCCCAATATAACTAAAATAATCATAAATGTCCCCGCAATCTGGAATTTGTTTAAAAAACAAAAACCGGTCTAACCCAGAACCGCGGCCATTTCAATACAATTCTGAAGTCCGAGATTAAATAGGTCAATCCCTACATCCGAAGGATGCACCCTGTCTTGCCTATAAAAACCCGGGATCCTTCCCTCCAGATCAATGTGCCTATACGCAAAACCATTTATCAAAGATAAAAACATCGAAATTGCCCTATTATCCATTTTCAAATCTTCTCCGTGATCCTACATTGATCAGAAGAGATCCAGCGTAATCTGGGTACTATTTTAGGAAAGACGGTGGCTGCAGATCGGGCTTAATCTTAAAGATTAGGTGTAGCATACTCATTTTGCCTAAATCATTCCCACCTAAATGAACAATTAATATTTGTGATAAAGGCCACATTACATATACACAAGCTAATACTGTATGAAACTGACACCATCGGAGACCCCGAATGCCTTTGCATAGAACGACAAACTCATCCAGAGACATCTACAAGTTCTTCTTTATAAGTACGTCGTGCTGCTCTTTTATTGGTCCAATAAATGTAGGAATGTCCCACGATCCACACATACTTCTTGACCCCTAGAAGAATCGAATGAATAGATTAGGTCGAATGTAGACTTTAAAACACTTGGAGTCCCACCTACCTATTTTCTTAATGTCATCATCTGACACACCTTGCTGGGCATCAACCGATGCGGCTCCAATACGAAATGAATGTGAGGTCAACTTAAAACATGAAGATCCAAACATGCAAGGCACTTTTTTAGCACAGCTTCAAACTGAAATTTGGTAAGAGGGCTCTGATAAATATGTATCAAAAAATTTCCAAAAACTGGAGGGCTAATTGATGCATATTGATGTAAAGTAACAAGAGGGCAAATAATTTAATTTTGAAAAGGGGATAAAACGATCGACTAACCTTTACCAAGTTGGTCGGTCTTAGATCTTTGTAAATATACCTTGACTACATTATTGCAAAAAAAACAATGTGCTCATTCTTTAGAAATACTTTTTCTATTAGCCGGAATTAGCTCAGAAATCCGAAAAGCCCCAAAAAAGGCTAATACAAAAGCTGTTCTAAAAAGCAATGCCTCATAGTTTGAAAAACAAACAGAAGAAGTAACCTGACAAATGTTCTCCAAAATGTCTAAAGAAATAGGTCTTCTGTCATCAGGTGTAAAATGTGCTTTTCTGTAACCCTTTAAAACCTGTTTGACAGAAAAGTAACTAGTACAAGCCGGCAGCTTCTTTAAGCGAAAAAAGAAGGAAATACCAGCTAATAGTTTAACTATATAACTATAAGAAAGATGTTGCTTCATAAGGGACACTAAGAAAGCAAACAGATACCCCTCTGATGGCTCAAAGGGTAACAGGTTATTTAAGACACAAAAGTATCTCCAAAAAGTTCTAGAATATTTCTTCCAAGTATGAGGAGCCACCGAATTCTCAATTGTTTTATATACTAATGTTAGATCAGATTCCACAGGTGTATTGGACAAGCACGACCCTCCAAATCGGCATTGGGTAGGGATGGTCCTGATGTTCGAATCGAAGGTAAGTTCAACTCGAACATCGGGTGTTCATTTGTTTGCAGACGAACCAAACATATGGGGCGTTCGCAGCAAATTCGAGCACCGCGGAGCACCCCATAATGCATGGCGAGATCGCAGTGCATTGATAGCTGCTGATTGGCCAAAGCATGCACCTGACCTGCATGCTTTAGCCAGTCACAGCACAATCTGCTGTGAGAGCTATTGGCCTTTGGCCAATCATGGCTCAGGGGGCTAAGTCTACGCCCCACATTATATAAGGCTGCTTACATGGTGGCCGTATGTAGTGTGATAACGTGGAGATTGAGAGAACAGGTTAGTTAGGCAGGTTACTTAGTGTCTTGCAGGCATTTTAGTATTTACAGTATACCGTATCTCACAAAAGTGAGTACACCCCTCACATTTTTGTAAATATTTGATTATATCTTTTTATGTGATAACACTGAAGAAATTACACTTGGCTGCAATGTAAAGTAGTGAGTGAACAGCTTGTATACCAGTGTAAATTTGCTGTCCCCTCAAAATAACTCAACACACAGTCATTAATGTCTAAACTGCTGGCTACAAAAGTGAGTACACCCCTAAGTGAAAATGTCCACATTGGGCCCAATTAGCCATTTTCCCTCCCCGGTGTCATGTGATTCGTTACTGTTACAAGGTCTCAGGTGTGAATGGGGAGCAGGTGTGTTAAATTAGGTGTTATCGCTCTCACTCTCTCATACTGGTCACTGGAAGTTCAACATAGCACCTCATGGCAAAGAACTCACTGAGAATCTGAAAAAAAGTATTGGTGCTCTACATAAAGATGGCCTAGGCTGTAAGAATATTGCCAAGACCCTGAAACTGAGCTGCAGCATGGTGGCCAAGATCAACAGCAGTTTAACAGGACCGGTTCCACTCAGAACAGGCCTCACCATGGTCGACCAAAGAAGTGCATGTGCTCAGCATCATATCCAGAGGTTGTCTTTGGGAAATAGATGTATGAGTGCTGCCAGCATTGCTGTAGAGGTTGAAGGGGTGGGGGGTCAGCCTGTCAGTGCTCAGACCATACGCATCAAATTGGTCTGATTGGCTGTCTTCCCAGAAGGAAGCCTCTTCTAAAGATGATGCATAAAGAAAGCCCGCAAACAGTTTTCTGAAGGCAAGCAGACAAAGGACATGGATTACTGGAACCATGTCCTGTGGTCTGATGAGACAAAGATAAACTTATTTGGTTCGGATGGTGTCAAGCGTTTGTGGCGGCAACCAGGTGAGGAGTACAAAGACAAGTGTTTCTTGCCTACAGTCAAGCATAGTGGTGGGAGTGTTATGGTCTGGGGCTGCATGAGTGCTGCCGGCACTGGGGAGCTACAGTTCATTGAGGGAACAATGAATGCCAACATGTACTATGACATACTGAAGCAAAGCGTGATCCCCTCCCTTCAAAGACTGGGCCGCAGGGCAGTATTCCAACATGATAACAACCCCAAACACACCTCCAAGATGACCACTGCCTTGCTAAAGAAGTTGAGGGTAAAGGTGATGGACTGGCCAAGCATGTCTCCAGACCTAAACCCTATTGAGTATCTGTGGGGCATCCTCAAACGAAGGAGCGCAAGGTCTCTAACATCCACCAGCTCCATGATGGTGTCATGGAGAAGTTGAAGGGGACTCCTGTGAAGCTCTGATGAACTCCATGCCCAAGAGGGTTAAGGCAGTGCTGGAAAATAATGATGGCCATACAAAATATTGACACTTTGGGCCCAATTTTGACATTTTCACTTAGGGGTGTACTCACTTTTGTTGCCAGCGGTTTAGACATTATTGGCTGTGTGTTGAGTTATTTTGAGGGGACAGCACATTTACACTGCTATACAAGCTGTACACTCACTATTTTATATTGTAGCAAAGTGTTATTTCTTCAGTGTTGTCACATGAAAAGATAGAATAAAATATTTACAAAAATGTGAGGGGTGTACTCACTTTTGTGAGATACTGTATATGTGTATGTGTAGAAACACAGTAGCGGGTTTGAACAGACAAAATGCAAGCAACGAAAAAAGGAATCGATTGTCTGTGTTTCATTGAACTGTCTATATGACACGATCTATCTCCAAAGATATTCCATAAATTCTATACTGTATGATCCCGTTCAACCTGCAAAACAATCAAAAGATTAAGGACAGCAATCTTTCCTTGCAGATATCAACCTCCCTTCTCTCTCCCAAGCACAACTTATGTCACTTAATGCCCCCATTACAGAGCCTGAGATCATAAAAGCGATAAAGACACTACCATCGGGTAAATCACCAGGCCCCGATGGCCTAATCAACGACTATTATAAACTTTTTAAAGATATCTTATCCCCGTCGCTAAAATCAGTTTATGCAGATGCAATGTCCTCCGCCTCATTACCCCCTGAGATGCTTAAGGCTTATGTGGTTACTATTCCCAAACCAGGTAAAGAACCTAATACCCCTTCAAACTTTAGGCCCATATCTCTTCTTAACACAGATGTTAAGTTGTATGCTAAAATCTTGGCCCATAGACTCTTGCCCATACTACGTACCCTCATAAAACCTGACCAGAATGGATTTACCCCTGGTAGACAAGCATCAGACGCGACTAGGAGAGTCATTGACCTCATACATCATGCCAGGGCCTGTCAGGTTTTTTCTCTGCTCCTCTCCTTGGATGCGGAGAAGGCATTCGACAGGATACATTGGGGCTATATGACCCATACCCTCCAAAAATTTGGCTTCAAGGGACCCATATTATCCGCTATACTGGCCCTTTATTCTTCACCATGTGCACAGGTCTACACATCCAATATGCTTTCACACCCCTTCACTATATCCAATGGTACAAGGCAGGGCTGCCCCCTGTCCCCCTCCATTTTTAATCTCCTAATAGAGCCACTAGCTGAGAGAATAAGGACTCACCCTAAAATAACGGGTTACTCTATCCAAAACCAGTCCCACAACATCAGCCTATTTGCAGATGATATTATCCACTTCTTAACCTCCCCAAAAACTTCTCTCCCCCACGCACATGTGATCTTACACATGTCTAGCCAGATTTCCTTTTATAAGGTAGTGGGCGGCACAGTGGTGTAGTGGGTAGCACTCTCGCCTAGCAGTAAGAAGGGTCGCTGGTTCGAATCCCAACCACGACACTACCTGCCTGGAGTTTGCATGTTCTCCCTGTGCCTGCATGGGTTTCCTCCGGGTACTCCGGTTTCCTCCCACACTCCAAAGACATGTTGGTAGGTTAATTGGATCCTGTCTAAATTGTCCCTAGTATGTATGAATGTGAGTTAGGGACCTTAGATTGTAAGCTCCTTGAGGGTAGGGACTGATGTGAATGTACAATGTATATGTAAAAGCGCTGCGTAAATTGACGGCGCTATATAAGTACCTGAAATAAATAAAATAAATAAATAAAATAAAATAAGGTAAATTTTACAAAATCTGTGATCCTAGAACTAAATATACCACCCCATCTCAGATGTCAGTTCCAGAAAAACATTCCCTATACATGGGCCAAATCCAGCATATCGTACTTAGGCCTAAAAATTACAGCAAACACCCAAGATTTAGCGGATGCCAATTACATACCCTTAATAGATAAATTAACCAAAGAAATTAAGAGATTTTATTTTAGAGCCTCCATTCTTACCCAACTTGGGGGAAGGATTAGCCCCAACCCCGACATACTGTGGAGTGGTGTTGAATAGGCCTTGAGCTCGACCAAGAACTTACAATCCCTTCTGTTCCTTGATGTCTGGCAACCACTCCCTGTACCAAAACTTCCTCTTACTATACAAGCATCTTTACTTGCCTGGAAAGACCTTTGTAAATTACCAACTCCAAACTCTAGCAGTATAGACATCCCCATACCTCTCGCCCTTGCACACGCAATTCTCAATCTCAAAATCTCCAATGTTTTCCTTGATTTTTTATCTATATTGCCGGGAGCCGGCAATACATTACAGCCACGAGCACATTTAAATTATATTTTTTCCTTTAGGAATGTCATTTTGCTGAGTCACTGTTCTACACATTGCACAGATGTGCCACTTTACAGCCAGACTAAGGGAACCCCTCCGGGCATGATATTTAAAGCAATATTACATTTTTATTGTTTCACTTTAAGCATTATTAAAATCACTGCTCCTGAAAAAACGTTTGTTTTAAAAACTTTTTTTTTTGCATTGATATATGTCCCTTAGGGCAGTACCAGGGTCCCCATACACTTTTTATGGCAATAACTTACATATAAACCTTTAAAATTAGCACTTTTGATTTTTCATGTTCGTGTCTCATAAACTTTAATACGGTTTGCATGTTCGCTAGAACTTTTTGCCTGTTCGCATGTTCTGGTGTGAACCGAACTGAAAGTTGACGAAAACGGCTCATCTGAAAGCAGGAGAGCGCATCCGCAATTTGGTTATCAACACCCGGAGTAAATTTTGCTTTTAAGAATATGTTCCGTTGTAAACATAAGAAAACTAGGTAGCATAATAGCTTTATAACTGGTAAACATCTGGATGATAAAAAATGTATCGCAAAAAGAACACCCTTATTGTCAGTTGCAATAAGGATGCACTTATTCTCAAAAAATGTACCCCATAGCTCCACTGCCACCACTACTGGAAAAAGTTCCAGCAATACAATATTCTTTGTCAATTTGTTGACAACCCAAGCCTCAGGCCAAACAGCACCAGTGCGACTGACAGATAGCTGCAAAACCTTTAGAACCAGCCTTATCAGTAAAAAGATGGAAATCAGCTGCAAAAATGAACTCATCTTGGAAAAAAGAATGGCCATTATAAACATCCAAAAATTTAGACCAGACCAATAGATCCTCTTTTATTGAAGCCGTTAGCTTGATATGTGAGAAAGGCGATTTTAATCCGGCTGTGGCCAAATACAAGAGCCTAGGAAAAACACAACCAACCGGCATTATCCTGGAAGTAAAGGCTAGCAATCCAAGCAAGGATTACATATCCTTCAATAAAACCTTCTTCTTACCCAAAAAAACACCAAGCAAATACTTTAATCTCTAATTTTTTTGCACGGGTAGTCTAAACTCTATTAAAGATGTATTGATGAGAATACCTAAAAATTCAATAGTTGTGCAAGGATAAGCGTTTTTTTCCTCTGCCAATGGAACCCCAAAATAATCCGGTATTTCTTTGGATTTATTTAATAAATTCAAACAAACACTGGATTCACTAGGGCCAATAAATAAAAAATCATCTAGATAGTGGACAATCCTTTCCCAACCTGACTCTTGCAAAAACGTAAAATTGTTGAGAAAGTTTCAAAGTAAGAGCACGAAAGCGCACATTCCATCGGGAGGCAATTATTTAATTCTAAAGAATTAAAAGCTGTTGGAGAAATTGGTAAGAGCCTAAAAGCCGATTTAATATCGGCCTTAGTCAATAACGCTCCTTGACCGACCAACTTTTTTTTTGCAATTGATTTTTCAAAAGAAGCATAGGATATAGTACAAATTGCCTCATCTATTTCATCATTTAATTCACAGTGGGAAAAGATAAATAATGTATAATTCTAAAGGAATTGAGCTTTTTTTTGGGAACTAGGCCTAATGGGGATATTCTCAAATTCTGAAAGGGAGGGGAATCAAAAGGACCTGCAATGCGATCTTCATGTAATTCTTTCCGCAATTTTTCCCTGACTACTTGTGAGGCCTTATCAACAAATTTAAGATTCTTAACTAACTTACAACTGTACCTTGAAAGGCAGGTATTGGAAAACCACAAGAAAACCCCTGAATTTAAAAAAATAGCTTTCTCCTTGTTTGGATATTTGTCCAATCAATGGAGCATGTTTGTTAACTTCACCAGCGTGCATGCTTGTCTGAAGTGTTCACAGTACACATAATAACAAATAAATGAGTAAAGTGATCTTGCGCATTTTCTCAAGTATCACTCTGTGTATTAACAGTGGTAAAAATGATAACAATCAATCAATAATGGTGAAAGAAAAACAAATAATCCAATAAAAATGTTCAATTATCTGTGGATGAATAAATAAATGAATATAGTCCTTGTTAGTTGAACTTCCACCAAAGAAAAACACTGTGCCTTCACACAACTGCTCAGTGCTCACAGAACTTTCACCTCAATCATGTGAATAAAAAGCCTTATGGACACACATGTGCTGATGGAATCCAAACTCCAGGCTCAAGCCTACAGGCTGTTGAAGTATCGCTAACAGCTCCAGACCACATGTGGGAATGAAATAGATAAATAAAACATAAATAAGAAAGTGACAACAACAAAAAAATTCTCAAAATGGCCGCCAATTAACTTCCTGTCCCCATCATATAAATACGGTCACTAGTAGACATGTGCACAGCCAAAAAATTTGTTCATTTTTGTTTTCGTTTCATTAGTTTATTTATTTTTTTTGTTTTTCGGGTCATTCGTTATGATCGCGATTCGTAAATACGTTCATTCGTAAATTCGTAAATGTGTTCCTTCGTACATTCGTAAATTTGAACATTCGTTCATTCGTACATTCGTTCATTCGTACATTTTTACATTTGTTCATTTGTAAATTCGTACATTCGTAAATTCGTAAAATCGTACATTTGTAAATTAGAAAATTCGGAAATTTGTAAATTCGAAGTTTGAAAATCCAAAAACCCGAAAATTCAAAAATCTGTAATAGTAACTAACTATTAAATTATAGGTATTGTAATTTCCTTTCAAATTTGACTGTCAGTGAACGTAACAAATACGAATTTATCCGAAGTTACGAATTATCCAAAACGAATGCTGCATCTAAACAAATGGAACGGAACAAATTAATAATAAATAATAATAATAAAATGTTGTTATTATTATTGTTATTTATTATTATTAATTCATTACGTTCCATTTCATTTTTTCGGATCATTCATAACTTTGGATAAATTTGTATGTGTTACATTCACTAACAGCCAAATTTTAAAGGAAATTACAATACCTATAATTTAATATAAGTTACTAGTAATTACTAATAGTTAAGTTATTATTAGTTAACTATTGTTTCAGATTTCCGAATTTTCGAATTTACAAATTTACGAATTCACTAATTTACTAATGTACGAATGTACATTTGTAAATTGCGAATGTACGAATGCCCAAATTTACGAATGTCAAATTTTGCCGAATTTACGAATATTCGGAAAAAATTTGTTAAACAAGTTTTCGTTAATTCGGATATTGCCGAATTAACGAATTTGTCGAAATTCGTTAAAAAACGAATTCGGAACGAAACGAATTGCACATGCCTAGTCACTAGACATCCCATCCAATTCCCCTGATAAAGTCGTGTGACGTGACGTTATGCGTACGGAGTTAATAGCGGACCGGAAGTGACGTGAGAGGCGATCAAACGGCAATTTTTTATCTTATTACACTTTTTAACTTTTATTGATGTAAGCATCCTTTGCCATTTAATAAACCACCGATTCTTTAAACGATTTACACTATGGGAGGCATTTTATCTATTTCATTCCCTCTTGTGGTCTGAAGCTGTTAGCGATGTTTCTTTTATAATATGTGAGAACTGGGTGTGCACCTGTGCAAAAGGAACATTCATGCTTGTATTCGCATGAGGTATTCCACTGACACTGTGATTAGTTGAAAGCAAAACAAAACCCTCTTTTATAAGCTGATGTTAAGTTACTAAGACCCCTTTCACACTGAGGGCATTTTGCGGGCGCTATAGTGTTAAAAATAGCACCTGCAAACCGCCCTAAAACAGCTGCTCCATTCACTCCAGTGTGAAAGCCTGAGGGCTTTCACGCTGGAGCGGTGCGCTGGCAGGGCGTTAGAAAAAGTCCTGCCAGCAGCTTCTTTGGAGCAGTGAACTCAACGCTCCTCCACTGCTCCTCCCCATTGAAATCAATGGGGCAGTGCTGCTTTAACGCCGCTGCATTTGACCCCTTTTCGGCCGCTAGCGGGGGGTTAAAACTACCCCGCTAGCGGTCAATTAGTGCCGCTAAAACGCCGGTAAAGCGGCGCTAAAAATAGCGCCGCTTTACTGCTGACTTCCTAGGCGGCACAGTGTGAAAGGGCTCTTACCATATTTTGTTTAGGTATAGGAGGTTTCTGGGGAACAATTAACCTAATCTATAAGCCAACGTCTTTCGTTCCCCACTTACGTGAGGAATGTATAGACAATTTTTGACTAAATGATTTGTCGTACTAAAACCATTCCATACCTCCAAAATTTTTGTACGCTTCTAGCACATGCTCTAAGTGCTAAACCAGTCCATACCATAAGTCAGGATTTCTTTCTGCTAAAACACTGCAAAAGATACAATATGCCTTTAACCAATTAAAAAATGACCTAGGCACATACTTACGCTCTTTAGATGTATCTTCAGATTTCCTATCATACCTAGAAGAGAACTCTCTAGCAGAAAGAAGCAGAGCAAGTACCTCAGCAAAATCTCCTTTCCAGATTTTTTCTTTTAGGTTGCTTTCACACTGGGGCGTCGTTTTTGCGGAGGTTTTCGGGCACTAGCGGGTCCCTTTTGATCCCCACTAGCGGTCAAAAAAGGGTTAAAACGACCCACAAAGCGCTGCTGCAGCTGCCCATTCATTTCAATGGGCAGGGGCACTTTAGGAGTGGTGTATACACCGCTCCTTCACCGCTCCAAAGATGCTGCTTGCAGGAGTTTTTTTAACGTCCTGCCAGTGCATTGCCTCAGTGTGAAAGCACTCGGGCTTTCACACTGGGACTGCAGAGGAGCTGTTTTTCAGATGCTTTACAGGCGCTATTTTTAGCCCAAATGCCCCTGAAAAACACCTCAGTGTGAAAGGGGTCTTACTGATAAAGGTAAATGAAATCCTAAAGGAGAAACCTCACGCGGCATGGTTTCTTTAAAACATGTTGCAGGTACTTAAGTTTTGTCAGAAATATTGACAGGCAGAATAGAAGAAACAGGTTGCATAACAGGAACATCAAAAAAACTATTGACCATAATAGTAGATGAACTGGATACTGCAAAAGAAGTAGCAACTGAATTGGAATTCGCAGAAACAGCTTGGACTAGTTTAAATAAAGAACCAATCAAATCTGACAGCACAGACACATTAGTACACTCACCAACTGCTGCAGAATATTTGCCATCAGCAGCCTGTGAAGAATCTTCAGTAACAGCGCTGCCCACCATGTGTGCTGCTATAGCGCCACTCATACAGCCAGCACCGCCAGAGGCTTCCATTCCCCTGTCTGCCGTCGGAGCGACAGCGTCTTCTGGCTAATTGCCAGCAGCTGTGGGCAGAGGCAGCCTGGAGGCATGGCCTTCTGAGAGGCTTGGCCGGGAACGCCTGCTGTTCTTGGTCACTAATGGAGGGGAGTAGCTTTGGCGCTTCTTCATCCAAGTCCCGCCCCTTGTCCAACTTCATTCGCACTCCCCACTTGAGTCCTCTGCTCCTCCTCTTGACCCACAGACGTCATATCCCTCCGCTCTGGCGGCCGACTTAAGGCTGTCTTAATGAGTGGGTACACCTGGGCACTGCCCAGGGGCCCCAGCTGCATGGGGGACCCCTGCATTTTCCCCAAAGCAGCTGGTTCTTGAGCCCAGAAACATGGGGGCCCCATGATGGCACTGAGAGTGATGGACACACAGGGGAGGCAGGCGGGCAGCAGTGCGCCGTGCTGTGCAGAACGATACCTATTATTTCACAGCCAGCAGGGAGGGGCAGGGCCAGAGTGCCAGTGATGCTCTGACCCCACCCCATGCAGCTTGAATGCTCAGGACTCACTCGAAGGCTGCGGGGTAGGAGCTGGAGTGGGAGCTGCTGAGTTGGCAGCACTGAGAGCCTACCTGTGGAAGTAGCATTGTGGAAGGTGTCATGGTGAGCCCAGCTGTCCAGCTAGTTAATGCCCAAAAGGGGAAGCTCCGATTCTCTGCCTCCTACCTACTTGATGTCTGTTTACCTGCACTGTCTCCATTGTAGGGGCCCCAGAGCATTACTTTGCCCAGGGGCCCATGATGCTTTTGAGACGGCCCTGGGCCGACTCCACTGTCATCAGTGAAGTAGAGATCGCTCTTCTGCGGGCACCACTGAGGCTTGTTCCCGTTGCCGCTTCTACTTCCTCCGCCCTCCCTTGCTGATCCTCGGCTCCTTCGACCTCTGCGAGCACCAGGCATCGGTGCAGCCAGTCATCTCCCCTGCCGCTCTCCGCTCTCTCAAGGATCCTCCGAAGAAGGGTCTTTATCGTCAAGCCTTAAAGAGAAAGTATTATAGCTCTTTTGCCAAGGCTTGACCAACTGTACAAAAACCTGGGCACTCTTCCCTATTTATAGGGCATCCTGAGATTCCAGAACTTTCCATTAAATATATTGGCTAATAAATCTCTTTAAAATCTTAAAGAGACAGTGTCCCATTTCTTAAAAATCCTAATTAAACTGATAACTAGCACAAAGAGGGGCGGGGCTGCCGCAAAGCCCTCGTAGGTGGGCCCAAATACCCATGCCCTCCTTTCTCATTCTTACCTAGGCCAGAATGGCGGCAGAGGAAGGGGCCAGAGTAAAAACTAAATAAATGCAGAAAAAAAAGAAACAGCATGGGGGGGGGGGTTAAATGGAACAAATTTCCTTTTTGGAGTTAAGTTTTGCTTTACTAAATGGGCCGGAGGACCTGGACTATGAGAAATTATTTAAACTTGCTTACCTTCTCACTTTTGGACGATGGGTATTGTGTTAGACAGTAAACAGTTAAGAAAAAAAAAAAACATGCTATCCAAGACTAAAAAATTCCAACTTTAAAATTAGGAAAAGTGACAAAGACTTTCCCACATTTCCCTGCCACACTGTTGCCCTGGGTTTTAGTAAACCATATGTGAGCATAGTCTTCCTCACATGACAATGTTCAGGCCTAGAAATTGTCCACCAGTGGCAGGTATTTTGCATCAGCTCCAACGTCAAGCAGCCGAGGAGATTGGATAAGGTGAGTATGTAGTGGTCAGGAAGAAGGCTTTTAAATTAAAAGTTTCAGAAGGTCTTTAAATGTAATATCATTTTAATACTACAGGTCATGAAGCCTTGTGTAGTGCTGGAATATTTTGGAGTAATGTGTATTGAGTTCAGAGCACATTGTTTGTTTATTTTAAGGTTTTACTGGACAGTAGCACTGTCCTGTGCTTTAGGGTCTGTCTGTTTTATCCTTTGAGTATGATAAGCTAACACTTCACACTTTTAATGATTGTGACTCTTTATTTAAATGCTAAACAGGTCCCAGAGGCCTGGTGTCTAAATTAGCCTAATAAATTATCACTATAAGTGAGCCATCTTTACAGATGGCAAGGGAGAAACATGCTACTGGAATGGAATGGCTTGCTCCTGAAGTCAGCACTATCTGAGAGACGCTGTCAGGGCAAAATGAGAGTGTCCACCCTGCTTCAGTTATAGCCGCATTAGTAATGCAGTGTTCCTTTTGGCTCTATTGCCATCAGCACTGGAATTCAATAAATGGTAACATCATCCCTTCCATCATGTGACAGTCCTTGGGCAATGTCATTTGCTGCTAAACCTGTGCACTCTCAACCCCTGGATTGCTGGTAGTATGAGCGAAACCAGGAAAGTGAATTAATTGATTAGCTGTATCAAACCACAGAGTGATCCTGTGAATATAGTAACAGTATGAAGTGCCGTGTCCTGTAAATTTTTGAATATCAAAAGAGAGATGGGGCTTGGACTTTTTAGGCACAGTCAACAATAGTTAATATAAAAAAATATATATTTTATTATAATAAATCACATAAAAATTACATATTCCAAAAAATCCACATTGACAATACCATACAAGATATATAAAAACAATACCGCTACTGCGTAGAACCAAATAGATCTACAAGAAGACAAAAGGATGAAATACAAATATTCCATATGGTATATATGTCCACGAGTATGGTTCAAAGGCAGATGAGCGGTGTGATGATGTGAAAAGTAGTTTACTTTGCTCTACATGTTGCGCGCTGTGTATCGCTTCTTCAGGAGAATATACATTAGCTTTCAAATAGATGGAAGAAAAAAGAATATATATAAGTATAACATTACAATTGCAATTGTAATGGACATATATACCATATGGAATGATTTGTATTTCATCCTTTTGTCTTCTTGTAGATCTATCTGGCTCTATGCAGTAGCGGTATTGTTTTTATATATCTTGTATGGTATTGTCACTGTGGATTTTTTGGAATATGTAATTTTTATGTGATTTATTATAATAAAATATATATTTTTTATATTAACTATTGTTGACTGTGCCTAAAAAGTCCAGGCCCCATCTCTCTTTTGATATTCAAAACCAGGAAAGGGTCTCAATGGGCAAAGTGTTGTGCCTCTTTATCAATCCATTGGTCTGTTCTCCTTCAGAGCAGCTTGAAGAACTCTTACATTTTTAAACTCCCCGAGTTGCTGTTACTTCATGTAGAAAAGAGAAGTGATGGTGAAACAAAGGTTTTTCCGATTGATACCAAGGTAGATGCTGGTATTTACATATTAGGGTGCAACACCAGACAAAAATATTAATGTAGTTTTTGACAGAGTCGGAAAGGGCTAACATTTCTTTAAGGTTTTTATTTGCAGTTTGTGCCCCACAGGGGAGATTTCCCCTCACAACCTGTCAGGACAGGAAATGAAAGGAAATCTCTTCAGTCCAGACACGCCCTTTGCAACCTTTGAGGGTGTCATGAAGAGCCTTTGTCACTCAGGTTATTCTTACTGGTTGTACAATCAAGAAAGTTCTAAAAGCAGAACACATAAAGTCTTAATTTAATTTTGTGAAGCTCTTGTATCATAAAAAGCTGATGGATTTTGGGGGTTGAAAATCACTTTCTTCATTAGGGCTTGACACTCTTCAACAAAACATTAACTAGACTATATGTCTTTAGGCAGCTTTCCCAAGATTGTCAGCCAAAGGTGAGCTCTTTGCTTGAGTAAGGATCGGGTGTGCAAAAGGAAAGACCCAAAAGCAGAATGTATAATGTTCAGAATTAATTTTGTATTGTAAAAAGCCAACATGTTTCAGGGGGTTCAAAGTGCCCCCTTCATCGGGTTTGGTATTATTGAACAAAGCATGTATTGGACTGACAAAATTAAAGGGATACTGAGGGGTATTTTGTTTAATTGCTTTGGATGAAACTACACCCCATGCCTTTCTTCTACTTCCCAAAGTTATTATTGTTGTCAGTATCTTAGGGCTCATGCACACTACATCTCAAAGATGCTAAAAAAAGCTGCTCCTACAGGCTTTTGACCTTTTTTGAGCTCTAATTTTTTCTGCCTGGAAACTCCCCTCCATTTTAGCTCCATTTTGTCCATGCACACTATGGGTTTTTCAGGATTTTACAGGCATACGAGCTTACAGGCAGAAAAAATCCCCACCAAACTCACGTTTTTGAGAGGAGCTTTCGAGCAGAAAAGATGCTTAAGTGGCCAAAAACGTGTGAAAAAGCACGAAAAAGCTCAAAGAAGCTCAAAGAAGCTTGAAAACACAAAAAATAGGAAGGATGAGCTGAGGGGAGAGTTTGTGGAAAAAAAATGCTGATGCTCTAAATAACTCAAAGAGGTTCGAAGAAGCTATATAAGAAGAGCAAAAGAGCAAAAAAAAGCACAAGCTCCTTCAAGCTGAAATAAAAGCTCAAATAACTGTAAAAGCAGGGTTTTTTTTTTTAGCTGCAGTGTGCATGAGCCCCTACTGTCCCATAGACAGGCACTCCTTTTTTTTACATGTCCTGTTATTACAGAGAAAGGAAGTTTGGTCAAATCCCCCCAAAGCGGTCACAGGCAGCAATTTAAGTATTTCCCTTTCCAAAGTATATAAAGTTGGCTTTAAACTACACTAGAAAACGGCAGCTGCTCTGTGACTAATTGGTATAGACCAGGGGTCTCCAAACTGCGGCCCGGGGTCCAGATGCAGCCCTTTGCTTGCCTTTATCCAGCCCTTGGGGCCCTATTCCTCCCACAGATATGCGACACTATTCTGCCAACTGACACCAACAATGGGGTACCATTTCTCCCACTGACACCAATAATAGAGCACTATTCCTCCCAATGATGCCAACGATGGGACACTATTTCTCCCACGAATACAAAATGCAGCAATGTTTACTGATGCCAGGAAAATTTCCACTCCCACTGGCCACAGTCCGGCCCCCTAAAGGCTCAAGGAAAATAAAATGGCCTTTTGTTTAAAAAATGTGAAGACTCCTAGTATAGACAACATACTGTATATTTTACTTTTCTTTAGTTAATTGTGTCATTATGTTCTTGATATCACTAATTGCTGCTACATGAAGTAATGGGGGTATGGCTTAGAGCAGTGGTTCTCAAACCTGTCCCATCCCTGGTGGTTTTCCCGAGTGCGGCTCGGGGTTAAAATTCAGTCCCATTAGCGGTAACCCCGAGCCACACTCGGGATTACAGTGCAGGATCCTGGTGCGGCGTTACTTACCTTGTCCCCAGGATCCTGTGATGTCCCCTGCAGTGTCCGTGGGCTCTGTCTCCTCCGAAGCCTCTCCTTGCCAGGCTCCGTTCCCTGCGAGCAAATTCAAAAAAATGTAAAAATCATAACACATACAGTACTGTAATCTTACAGATTACAGTACTGTATGAAATTATTTCACATCCCTTTTGTCCCCAGTGCTTTGTCCTATGCCCTGCATGCAGTTTTATATTATATATATACTGTTCTTTCTGCCTGGAAACTTGAGATTGTCCATAGCAACCAAAAAGTGTCCCTTTACGTCAAAAGTGGCTTTAGACCAGCTAGAAAACAGCGATAGTAAATTAGAACACTTGCAGAATTGAGTGATAGTGAATCGTGGGGAAATTTATTTTATTATTATATATATTTTTTTTAATTATTTATTTTTAATTATTATATTATAATTTATGTTTTTGTGTTTCAAACTTTATCATACCCGGGATATCTTCTAGACTCTTGTTTGGACAGATTTAAGTGTGTTGTTGTTAAAAATTACAGGCCTACAATATAAGATGCCAAATTTCCATGCAAAATAATTGTACCGCCTTCAGCACCTAAAATCCGAAATAATCATACCGCCAGGGAGGTTAAGTACCCCCAACAGGCCATGTTTACAGGTTTTCCTTTATCTTGCAGTCAATGGCTTGGTATTTTGGACAGCTATTTTATCTAAGAGAAATTCCCAAAACATGGCCTGTTGGGGGTACTTGAGGACAGGGTTGCGAACCACTGTCTTATAGAATATGTTTGGGAATTTCTTGGTACCAGGTTTACAAATTGGTTAGGAAAAAAGACTGTACTGTAGAAACAATAATGAGGAATAGAGATTACGGGAAAAGTTACCTATCCTGGATTGGAAACCACATTGAATTCATCGATAATGTTTTTTGAATAAGTCAGTTTTTGTAGTAGCACAGTTTTGATGTACTTTAGCATAGTTACCCTTTTGCATGTGTGTGATTTTTTTTTTCTTTTCTGACCTAGCTAGTTCATTAACCTCTGTAACCCTTATGTATGGAAAGTGCAGGGAGGCTTCAAGGGACATATGACACCTGTTAAAATTACATCCACTACCTGCAGTAAGCAAAATCTTCACTCTCATGAAAAGTTATGGGTGTCGCTAGTATCCAACACTTTTGGAGACATCAGATACTTGGTCCTTCGGTGCTCTCTGGGGTTCCTCCTGCAGGCTGTTACATCACTGCAGGACACATTAGTGAAGTCACAACCGATGGGAGGAACCACAGGGCATAGTCTCAAGCAGCTTTAAGTTCATATTTTGTGTAAAATTTGGATCCAGTAGAGCAGTTATGCAGTAACAGCACAGCCTTGCCTTAATAAACTCCACCTCTTTAGCCGTGCTACTGTTTGCCTTGGCAAATTACATGACTCTTACTTTTGCCCTTTCTATGTTCTTTATTGACAGATTTATGGGATGTCTTCTTTCATATAAAAAAAATGCAAGCAGCGTTGTTCTTCCTAATGTTTTCTTACAGAATTCAGGAAAAAAGTGCAGATGTTTAAACGTATTTCAAGGAGTGCACACTGCTGACAAAGTAGGGATTGCCATACCCAACAAAGTTTAGCAAAATGGAATACTTAATCTTTAGGTTTAACATTACCTTGCTTATTTTTTAATGGAATAGGAAATCATTTGCTCTGGAGTTCCATTGAGTCAGTTGTGTAGGAAGAAAAATTAATCATTCCCAAAAATCTCCATGAAACTGTGTTGATAATGTGTTGGTTTACTGCCCTGTGGTTACGAATGTTATATTAAAGAGTATATCTGCCAAAAACATTTCTTTTTAGTTTTGGATATAGTAGGGAAAGGTTTAAACTGATAATGTTGTATTTTTTCTGCTACTGTCTGTGTCTTATTGCAAAAAGTTCCCTTCACTTTCTGTGCTGAAGACACAGCAGGAAGTGAGGGGAAATCTCCCCAAAGTGAGGGTCCAAAGGCCCTCTTAGACAGTTCATGGAAACAAGTGTCCTCATTGGAAGATTTCCCCTCACCACCTGTCCTTGTGGAAACTCCAAAATTTTGGATTTCTCCTTGTTTACTGTCTGTGGCAATAGTCACCCAAACAAATAGGGAGGGTGAATCTGCTCAGCAGGCCACAGACTGCAATAAAAACATGTCAGGGGTTTTAATTCTTCCTTGCCATATGCAATACGGAAAAAAGCCTTTAGCTATACATACTTTGAACAGTTAAACAGTATTTCTCAACTAGGGTGCTGTGGCACAGGACCCAGTTTGCCCTGGATCAGTGTCATGAGTTGCCATGGTTTGGGTGGGCCGGCCACCTGCACCCTAGCAAAACCAAGGACACTCTAGGCCCAGGACACACAGCGGCCTTTGTTTTTATGGCAATGGTGGCCATCTTGCCCGCACCATGGCAACACCTGACTCTGATTCAGGGCAGGAATCCTCTCTCATCCTCTGCCACGCTGCTGGATCCAGTAAGCAGGATTCTGATGTGAAGAGGAAATTGTGTTACTAGGGGAGCTTTGTGATGGGGGGGACTGTGTGATCAGGGTGCTCTGTGATGGGAAGACTGTGTGATTGGGAAGCTTTGTGATTATGGGACTCATATATAATGGGGCCTTTGTTGTATAAAGGTAACTCTGATGTAATAAGGGTCTCTTGTGCAAAGAGAACCTCTGATGCAATGAGGGACCTCTGACGTTAAGGAGGGACTCTGAAGTGATGAGGCTTTAACATGATGGGGGACGTCTGATGTGTTGAGGAGACTTCTGATATGATAGCGAACCTCTGATATGATGGTAAATTCATCAAGTTGGTTGTGAGGATGAGCCCAGGCTCAGGTTTCCAAATGATAAGTAAAATTCACGTCTTTTACATTTTAGACTGGGCTTCCTCGAGATTTTGCATACTTTTAAAGGGTACTACGACTGAAAAAAGGTTGCGAAACATTGCTTTAAACTTTAAGATAACCAAATGCCAAACGTTTCTCTGTAATAAATGCAATCAATCCACATTTCTTTTAATTAGCTTGTGAAATAAGAAATGAGAGATGAATGTTCAGATGAAATGAAACTTAGTAGCATTAGTCAAAATGCCATCCACCATGCTGGGATTATTTTTTTTTCTAATAAATTTCTCAGAAGAAAAACAGTATTTGAAAAGGAATAATTTGAGTTGGAAAGTGCATTCCCTAGTTCTGCCAAATGAATAGACAACTATCATTAACAATGCAGTGTCAGAGACTGGAAAACGTGTCCACAGTGGTGCTGAATGGGTGCTTGAATTCTTGCACAGCCCAAATTATTTAAAAAAAACAAAAGTGCAAGTAGTGAAATAATAAGACTGCAAGAACATACAACAAATAAAATGCATAAAATAAAGTACATTGTTTGAGACAACTCGTTGGAATTATGTATCGCAGCATTTTGGAAAACTAAAGAGAATTCTTAGTTTAACCATTTCAGCCCCGGAAGATTTGGCTGCTCAATGACCAGGCCATTTCTTTGTGAAATTGCACTGCGCCGCTTTAACTGACAATTGCGCGGTCATGAGACAATGTACCCAAACAAAATTGACGCCCTTTTTCCCCACAAATAAAGCTTTCTTTTGGTGGTATTTGATCACCTCTGCGGTTTTTATTTTTTGCGCTATAAACAAAAGAAGAGCGACAATTTTGAAACAAAAAACATAAATCTTTTACTTTTTGCAATAATAAATATCCCAAATTTAAAAAAAAAAACAGTTTTTTTTCTTCAGTTTAGGCCCATATGTATTCTTCTACATATTTTTGGTAAAAAAAAATCGCAATAAGTGTATATTGATTGGTTTGCGCAAAAGTTATAGTGTCTACAAAATAGGGGATAGATTTATAGCATTTTTATTATTATTTTTTTTTTTTTACTAGTAATGGATGCGATCAGCGTTTTCTATCGGGACTGCGGCGGACAAATCGGACACTTTTGACACATTTTTGGGACCGGTGACATTTATACAGCGATCAGTGCTATAAAAATGCACTGATTACTGTATAAGTGACAATGGCAGGGAAGAGGTTAACACTAGGGGGAAATCAAGGGGTTAACTGTGTTCCCTAGGTGTGTTCTACCTGTAGGAGGATGGGACTGACTAGGGGAAGAGAGAGATCGATGTCCATACTTAGTATGAACACACGATCTGTCTCTACTCCCCTGAAAGAACTGTGATTTGTGTGTTTACACACACACACATCTCCGTTCTCGTTCTGTAACAAGCAATCGCGGGCGCCCGTCACCGCCGGGCACTCGCATCGGCTCCGGGGACGCGCTTCGAGTGCATGCGCCGCCGGGGGCGTCTTAAAGAGCTGATGTACAGTTACGACGGCTCGTGCAGGGGAGCCAACCTGCCGCTGCTGGTCCGGAAGCTGTTAAAATGAGGGATTGTCTGCTGCTAATTTATAAATGAAGTTTATGTACTGTGTTCTTGTTCCAGCACCATTAAGGGCTTGTTTGAACTGATTTTGCTAAATGTCATAAGGAAGTTAGACATGTTTGTTGTGTTCTTAGTTCTGTTTTTTTTTTTTTACAATTGTGCCTTTATATGATTTTTTTTAACCCATTGGCACTAAGGGGCGATTTGGCTGATGCCAATCCCATCTGTAAGCGTGTGGAGCTGTGATTACCAGAGACGGTTAGAAATTCAGCTGAAGAATTGTCAGTGCTGAGGATCCAGCCAACTTGCTGTTTCTTTTGTGTGTCATGATAAAGGACATATGTCACTTTGTTATCCCCTGTTCCTTGACAAAGCAGAGACACAAAGGAACTGTAGGCACATTGGAGAAATCTGTTTGGTCTCCATGCATTGTTAGGTAGTGCACAAAACAAGGCCTTATCTTCTAGACATTGTGGAGTGGCATAATAACACACTAAAGAATAGTTATTTAATACAGAATCTTAGCTTCCACTTAACGTCTGAGCTTGTAACTAGTAACTATAACATGAAAACTGAATTCTTAACTCGAAAAAAAACAACCGCTATTTCTTAAAGTGTATCTTAACCCAAAGATAAAAATGTAATATATTGCAGCTCACCAGTCCTTAGAAGAGAACTGTATTAGTTTCTCTTTTTCCGAGTTTTTTTTTAATTTAATTTCCTGTTTCTGCAAGTAATCCTGCTGGTAATATATTTCCTGTCCTATGGGCAGCTATGCTCACTCATACATTATATATGGAGGGAGCCATGGTTGTCACCCAGGCTCGAATTTAAACATGTCTTCATCTCCATTACAGGAGACTGGGGACTTAGTAGTTTATAGATGGAAGATAACATTGTTTGTACTTTAAGTTCAGCTCACAGTAAAGCCTGGTATACACTATGTCAGCCCCAGTTGGAGCCGCTGTTCTAACCATGCAAGGTTAGTCCAGTGATCTCCCCCACTGAGCTATTGTGTTCTGACAGGGGGGCGACCACTCCGATTAGCGCTCTCCGCAATTGGCTGAGAGCGCTGATCGGTAATCGTCAGCTGCTGGTTTTCCAGCTTCTGTCGGGACAGGGTGGTATACACACGGGCCAAATGTTGGACATTTTTTTTTAACCGTCCGATGTCTCCTGACATTCGGCCTGTGTGTAAGGTGCTTTAGGCAGACTATACATTAACCAATTGTCTTTCCTTCAACCATGGGTTGAAGGAAAGAAAATTGCTCAATTCCCCCATCAACACTAAATGCTCCTGCAGAGTTATTGAATTCTGACAGCTGGAGGTTTCCCAGCCGTCGGAATACAATGAGCACTGCTTGTGACTGAAGCCACCGGCAATGATTGCATGAGAAAAATCTCACAGGCTTTTTGTACTGAAGTCGATCAATGGATTGACTTTAGTACAACCATCCTGCCTATACATGAATCAAACTTTGCCCAATCAACAAGAATTTCAATCCTTATAGGGCCAGCTTAATTGACAAGGACACTGCATTTCTGAGAAGATACACAGACATGTTCTGTACTTGCTGAGAATGTTTTGAGCCGGAAAATTTAAAACGAATGCAGCCACCACATCTAAGACTGGTAAACTGGAATATATTTTTTATTTCTCTATATTTTGTTCTTGGGTTTAGATAGCTCTTAAACATCTTCTTACTCTGCCAACATATGTAATTTTTTTTTAATCCGTGTTTCAGTAGCTAGGACGTGTCAAGTCCCAATCAAGGATAAGGCTACATTCACACTGGCGATTAAGGCTGGTGCGAATTGTGGCGCCAGAAATCTCTCGTTTACAGCTGCGGATAAAAGCGGCTAGGTACAGCCTCCGGCCCCGTTCACAATAATGACAGGTTGCCGGCAGCCACAGCTATTCGCGGCTCTCCACACAGCCAGTGATTACTTGCGGTGATTGCTGCTGGACACACTCTGTATTGTTTGTGCAGACACTGGAGTCAAGATCACCTAAATCCAAAAAAAAAAAGTTAATGTGCTGTGGCCCAAAAATGTTTTTAGCACTGATTTATTTACATATTATGGCAGCTTAAAGCAGAACTCCAGCTTTGAATGCGTGTCTTGCCTAGCCCCCACCCCCTGAAGCCTTCCCAGGTCTTTTTTTTATTCTTTTGTTTTACCAAACCCTGTATATAGCTTTTTTTTCTGCAGTCTTCTAGCTGGCCTGGTGACCTCACAAGCGTTTCCTGTTTGTTCTCAGTGGTGGCGGGAAGGCGAGCATTTCTCTTGGCGTGAGTAATGCTCACATAATGACGTGTGAGCACCACTCAGTCCTGGAGTACTGTGAGCCCACCGCTCCATCACCATCCATTTCTTTACGCATAAGAAAGTGCGACATTTTGGAGCAATAACAGAATATTTTATTATTATTATTTTTTCAAGTTAGCTGATATCATATTTCAGAACATAGGTGTCCCAAGGGTTACTACTGCTACAAGACACATCATCAACTTATGTGTTTTTTTTTCTCTATGCATTCAGTACTGACATGTCGAATTTTGTGTTGCAGTTTAATGGCTACCCATACCAATATGCTGCTTTATTAAAACATATTTTTCATTGTCCATCAACGCTGAAGTTCTCTGCTCCCCTCTGTGCACTCAAACATATTGGGCCTGATGTACTAAAGTGTTAAGTGAGGCCAAGTGCTCACTTTATATACCCAGTGATGTGAAGGTGAAGATATATTTTAAAATTCCCTTGTATATGATTTTATGTTTAAAGTGAATATGGGTTTCATTCTATTCCGTGTGCTTCACCTCTCTTCACACTTTACTACATTAAGCCTATTGAGTATGTTTGTTTGGAATAGTTCATACACTGTGCAGTTATATTTAGCAGGAAAGGGCATGTATGTTTAAATCACTCATGGCGATCTAATACCTATTATACAAATCTCAGCCGGCTCCCGAAGTGAAGAACTTCGGTCCACATCTTAATGCCTCCTTTGTATCAGTTCTTGTCCATAGCTATAATGGGCGCCCTTGCCAAATAGCAGTGTGGATCAGGAGGTGGGAGACCAAGGAAGTTGGTGGAGATCAGCATAATGGAGCACTTGGAGTTTCAGGGCTAGTGGGGTATGTTCATACTCTTCAGATCTTCATGTTTGGTAACAGTTAAGGTTTAATGAAACATGGAATCCGTTAAAGGGCATGGAAAATTCAGTGTTTTCATCCATTTTCAGAAACATCTCAAAGTCAAATGGTTGGAAACAGTAGGAGTTGTCAAAAAGGCATGGGGTTACAGCTAAATACGTTTTACAAAGTAGCAAAGAGAATAGAATAAGAATTGTGTTATCATGATGTAGATAATAGATAGTGCTGTAAAACCTAAATGATGGTGATTTTAGGTTTACTGTAACGTGTATGTACTGTTTTGAATAGAGTTGGTTATTATTTGCTTTTTGTGTCCCGTTAGAGAGACATCCCTTCACTTCCAATCTTGAAGATTCAATAGGAAGTGAGAGGAAATCTCCCTAAAGTGAGAAGAATTTCCCTCTTAGCCCATTACCATCAAAACAGATGTCCTTACTTTAAAGTTTCCCTTTATCTTCTGTTCTGATGACAACCCAAATATTTTTGGTTTCCCCCATTTTATCTAAAATTAAAAAAGAAACTTTTGCCTTTACATTTTCATTAAAAATATCTTGTAGGCCGAGAACAAGTTGTAGATCAGAGGCCTTCCCCACAGTTTCTGAGGTTTGGCCTTCTGTAGTTTTTCTTTTTGTTTTTTGTTATGGCCGATAACTATGTTCTATCTTTCAGGAACATTTGAGCATCGCATTTATAATGTGGATCGGTTTAATTTTTTCATATTTTCTTTATTGTAAATTTCTTTTATCCTACTATATTTTGGAGTTATTCTCCGAGTTATGTTATGCACTCCAGATAACTGTCTCAGTCAATTGGCTCTGTAATTGTCTCTGCAATCTGTTAATAAAACCTTTGTAAAAGAACAATACCTTGTAGAAATTTCTGCCTAAATAATTTTCCCTCGTAATGTACTGATGTAGGGTTGAAGGGTTTTTTTTTCGTATGAGAGCTGTTGTAAGTGTTCTCCACAATACTGGTAAATTTGTGCCCAGACTGTTCTTTTTTTTTGGGTGTTGTTTGTATTGTTATCAAGAAGTCAATTATCTCAGTAAAAAGGCAACTTGCTTTTTCTTTCTTTGGCAAGTAGACTGACTCAAGACAGATGTCCAGAAAGAGAAGATGTCTCCTATGTCAATGCAGGTCCCTTTTCTGTCCTCTGTGTATGCTAATTAGTTTGCAGTTGCCTTGCCTGGAGTTTTGTTGGGATGATTCACACATACTAGGTATGTGAATGTATAACACCTAAAAGCACATTTTTATACTTCACTGAATTATACATAGTGGATGATGTTGCAACATTCAAAATGATGCATTACCATGGGAAAGTATATAAAGCAATGGGGGTTATTTACTAAAGGCAAATCCACTTTGCACTACAAGTGCAAAGTGCACTTGAAATTGCACTGAAAGTGCACTTGGAAGTGCAGTCGCTGTATATCTGAGGGGGACATGCAAGGAAAATAAAAATACAGCATTTTAGCTTGCACATGATTGGATGATAAAATCAGCAGAGCTTCCCCTCATTTCAGATCTACCCCTCAGATTTACAGCGACTGCACTTCTAAGTGCAATTTCGAATGCACCTTGCACATGTAGTTTGCACTTGTAGTGCAAAGTGGATTTTCCTTTAGTAAATAACCCCAATGAATGCTTTTAAAATTAATTGCTTGATTTTCCTACTACAAATTTCTGTTGTTTTCGTTACAGTACATTTGTATTTAACTTAGAAATCTTTCACATACATATGCTGCAGCTATACATATGGTCAGCGCTTAAACCTGAATATGTTTAGAATCAATTTCTATTTGTCCATCTGTCAAAAATGACTGTCAAGATTTGGCCGTGGTGAATGTAAACTTGTGCTTTGACCCATGGTTCTGCAGTGATCCCTGCATAGTGTATCTGTATCACATAACGTGCAATACTGTAGAGTGGATTGAGAGAATCCAAAGATGGTTTTAGTTTGTATGTTTATTCTGTGCATCTTGAGTGATTATGAATGGAAAAAAACAATGATTTTGGCACCTTTTATTGAAGCAAAGCTGTAGTTTTAGTAAAGAGAAAAGCATGCCATACTGTCAGGCCTACCCCTAGCGTTTGTGATCAGGCACTATAGCTGGCTGCTGTGTTCTTCACCTATAGCAGCCCCCTTTCCTATAAAGCAAACAGGTCTTATACACAATGCTATAGTGCCTGGCCACCACACCAGGTCAGGTGCAGACTAAGAACAACGAACAGGTACGTGCAGTTGACAGACAATTATAGTGGACCATTAACAGTCTGGGTTCAAAGCAGGCAGGGGTCTAATCCATGGTCCAAAGCCAGGCTGAGTTCTGAGCGTAGTCAAAATCTGATTCAAGGTCGTCAACATAGGGAATCCAAACTAGCTTGCAGGGCAGAGCTTGGGTGAAGGTCAAGGCAGGGAAGCAAGGCAAGGAAACAGGGAGCTTGGAGCATGTGTTGCAAACAAAAGTCATATCCTCATACTACAAGCATGGCATTGAGGGCTTGGCAGGCTTAAAACAGGTTTAAACACCACCCACAGGCTGTGTCTAGCAATCACTCTGCAGGTGGACAGACAGACAGACAGGGAGAGTGCAGCTCAGCCAAAACCAAGATGCTGGACTGAGACCAGCAGCTACCATAGGTCAGGAGCTTTACACGCTCCTGACACATATGCATAAGAAAGCTGGTAATATTACAGTATGGTGACAAGTTGCTTTTACTCTCAGTATATTTCGCACCTGAAATTTCTCAGCAAACAATGACCTTCTGTCTGTGGAAGCAACCCAACCAGCATTATATCCTGACACCTTGCGGTACCTGATATTCTGACAAATGCTTTCTGCTTTCTAGTATAGTCACCTACTTACATGAATCCCTTACATTTCTGAGGATGCTGCATAGAAATAGCATAGAGTTTGAACTGTTAACTCTGCCCTATTGCAGATAATTATTCACCATGGTTGCACCCATGAATAAATTAATTTTACATGAATATGAGCACAGATTTGGCAGAGACATTACTTTAATTTGAGTAGGAGTACATGGGCAACTGGAGATCATCCAAGCTTTGCTTGCCCCTGGCTGAGCTTGGGTTAGCCTGAACAGGAGCTGGAGCAGCGTTCCTCCCACTGTTTTCAGGGTTAATAGGGTCAACTCTGCAAGCAGCACTACAAGGGTGTATGTTAGCATTTGACAGTTTTGCTACACACAGTGAAAAGCAGTGTGCCATAGGCCACTCTGGGTCCTGGTATGGCTTCACTTAGTATAGCTAGGGCCATGCAGAACTTGCGTGATCTCTAGGTGCCTAGGTGTATCCACCATTAGTGATCTGCTGCTTATTCAGTTGCTGTTTTATTTGTAAGATATTCCCTTCAAGGGGCATTTGTGCCAACCTCCAGAAAACCAACATACCACTGAGATACACACCCATGTATATATACAGATACATACACACTGGAATCAGGAAAAGGGGCATGACTATAAATGCGCAAAACCCTGAGTCTCACTGACAGTAAATAGCACAGGTTTAATAGGTCAACTCTTGCCAGATCAGTATGCCAAGCTCAAGCTAGGGATATTGGGAGGTCTACTTACAATTGCTAGTGGCATAATTTTATAAACCTACAAAATCTATAAGAGAAGCAGGACTGAAAAAATAAGACCAAAGGTGAGCGACTTGAGAACAGATAAAGATATCTAGTTTGGCCTATGCAGATAATAGTGTTTGAGGTCCTAAATATTTACCCATGCAGCAAGATGGGCATATTGTCAAATAATGCTTTGACTGTGTAGCTGTTACAAATAAATTGTAACAAAAGCAATACTGAATTTCATTAGAATTTAGCTTTTATTGTCTGTTCTAGGTAGAATATTAGGCAAAGTACACTTTTTGTATGTTTATCAGAAAAACAATATTTGTATTGGTTGCTGAGTAATCCCAGTTGACTTTTAATAGAGTTCACCTTTAGGTCCCTTTCACACGAACTCCTCTGTTGGACGGACTTCGCTTGCTCAGTGGGGGATTACTCCGCTGATCCCCGCTGAGCAGGCAGGTGACAGGTCTATCTCCGCTCACTGTGCAGAGACGGACCTGTCAGAGTCCCTCTTTCCTCTACGAGGAGATCGAATGATCACCTGTCTGTTTTCATTCGATCCGACAGACAGATGGAAAATAGGACGACCATCCATCTGTATTTGGCAGGCAGGATCGGAATGGCAGCGGGTGTCAGCGGACATGTCACCACTGACATCCACCGCTCCATAGGCATGAATGGATGGTCCAATCAGGTCTGCCTCAAAATCAGACAGGCAGACCTGATCGGACAGTCCGTGTGAAAGAGGCCTTAAAGAGTTAATCCTGCCAAAACTGCAAAGGGTAGGTGCCTAGAGATTCTCTGGAACTTGAGCAACTTCCCCAATTCTAACAAATCATCATAAGGCAGATGTCAAGGCATCAAAATGAAGACATAGCTTGGTAGAGATATCTTTAATCTTTAGAACATTCACTAAAAACCTTCATTATAAAAATGTAAATTCAGGGAATGTAATGCTGCAGAAAGTGTCAAAGACTGCAAATATCTAACTAGACATAGTCAGAGACTACAGATATGCTAAAAGAGTTGTTGGAGACTAGGAACATGCCTTAGGAGGTCGGAGACATGTTACATGAGACCTCTACAGATCACTGCTACTGCAGGCCCCTTACAAATCAAAGTTTCCGAAGTTGTGCTGTAAGAAAACCCCCGTAAAATTATTTGTGCTAAATTTGATTTAGTTATCCCATCCATTATAAAAGAGAATGGACAACACAGAAAAAAATGTAAAAGAAGCAAACCTAACTCTTTAACTACTAGAAGCCACTCTAAAGAATATTTTCCTTTACTGGCTTGCATTAACAACAAAACACAGGGAACCGAGGCCTGGGCTGCAGGTTGGGCACCAGGCTCTAGATGGTAACATGTGTGAAGTCACACAACATTGGGAGAGATTTGAAAAACACTTCAAGCAGAACTAAACCCTCCTATCGTTTTCAGCCAAGGAAGCTGTCATCTTAGCCTCTGTTTGATCTTCAACTGCCATGGTGCTGCACATGTGATCAGTTATGACACCAGCCAGTGGTTTGACAGGTGGGTTGAGAGCACAAGCAAATGATACACAGCATAGATGGACAAACTCCGACTGTGGTTATCGTATTTTGACAGCCAGCACCTTCAGCACTCAAAATACTCAAACGGTGCCTGCATCTGATTGAATGCAGCCACTGTGCGGCCAACAGTTTTCTCCCCAGGTCCTTTAATTTAATTCGTTATTCGAAGGAGGTTGGGGGGAGACAATTGACAGGGCTTACCTACTGAGTGAATTTCAACTGGTGTATCAGGAACTGGCCAAATTTTGCTCTGTGTTTGGCCAGCTTTAGTAAATACATTATGAACTATGTTGTCACTTAGGGGAAAGGCAGAGAAGCCCTGCTGTCAGTGAAGGGTTCCACCTCCTTTTGTGCACAGGAGGTGGAACCCTTCAGTTGTGCACAGGAGGTGGAGCCCTTCAGTTGTGCACAGGAGGTGGAACTCTTCAGTTGTGGATAAGAGGTGGAACACTTCAGTTGTGCACAGGAGGTGGAACCCTTCAGTTGTGCACAGGAGGTGGAACCCTTCAGTTGTGCACAGGAGGTGGAACTCTTCAGTTGTGGATAAGAGGTGGAACACTTCAGTTGTGCACAGGAGGTGGAACCCTTCAGTTGTGCACAGGAGGTGAAACCCTTCAGTTGCGCACAGGAGGTGGAACTCTTCAGTTGTGGATAGGAGGTGGAACTCTTCAGTTGTGGATAAGAGGTGAAACTCTTCAGTTATGCACAGGAGGTGGAACCCTTCAGTTGTGCACAGGAAGTGGAACCCTTCAGGGACAACAGCACCCCTCTGCCTTTCTCCAAAGTGACAACATAGTTCATAATAAGCTGAGCTGTGCACTAAAGTTCAGAATATCTGCATTTTTATTGCAGTGTCCCCACTACAGCCCAAAGGAACTGTTACCCAGAATATGAACAAGATTTAGTGCTCAATATATCAAGTGAAGAAAGGATTGCTACAGATGAAAAAACAAACTGCCTCGACTTTAAATTTACTGTACCATATGCTTTTCCTATAGACCTTCCCTCTGAAACTGCTGGCTGTGAGGTCTCTCACATTTAGTCTTCAGCTACTTTTCATACTGAAACATCAGAATTTAAATGAGATAAGTATCAGCAGTGGGATGGCCTGTTGACAGTGCAGCTTCACATCTTGTGCTTTAGGACTACGTCTGTTGTTGTGCGTAGAATACTTACTGATTTCCTTGGCACATACTGTGAAAAATTGTCACAAAATATTAACGTTCTTTTTAAACAAGTGTCCTACGGCTGATCAGAAATGCAAATTGTTTTAACGGATCACATTTTGCGCTTTTTAATTAATATATGTGGTAGGGAAAAAGCAATAGACAGCTAGCTATACATGACATAACACGTTGTGACATATATGATATGTGCATGTGTGTGTGTGTGGGGGACAAATTATTAGAGATCCACGATTATGATGACATTATACAGAGACAGTCTTCATTCATATATATGCATATATTTTTTTTACTGGCGTTTATGCATTTTTTAATGCCACTCATTTGTTATTATATGACTCATATTAAAGGTTGTACTTGCTCTGAGGTAGCATTTGTAAATACATTAGTTCTGTCACATATTAATGATTCACCTGAACAGAACATAATACTATTCACAGTTTTATTAGCAGTCTATAAATAGAGTATATATGGGGGTTGATTTACTAAAGGCAAATCCACTTTGCACTACAAGTGCACGTGGAGGTGCAGTCGCTTTAGATCTGAGGGGTAGATCTGAAATGAGGGGAAGCTCTGCTGATTTTATCATCCAATCAGGTACAAGCAAAAATGCTGTTTTTTATTTTTCTTGCATGTCCCCCTCAGATCTACAGCGAATGTACTTCCAAGTGCACTTGCAGTGCAAAGTGGTTTTGCCTTTAGTAAATAAACCCCATAGTTTTATTAAAGGCAAAACCTTTTTTTTTTTGGACAGAATAAGGTAGGGTTTTAATCCCTGTCATTTTTTTCTGCCATCTGTGTCCCTTTGGGGAGATTTCCCTTCAATTCCTGTGCCATAGGCAAAAAATACAGACGAATACCGGTAAAGTCTATGGGACACGAACATGAAAAATCAATAGTGCTCATTTTAAAGGCCTATATGCAAGTTATTGCCAGGGGATATGTATCAATGCAAAAAAAAGTTTTAAAAATGTCTGTTTTTTCAGGAGCAGTGATTTTAATCATGCATAAAGTGAAACAATAAAAATGAAATATTCCTTTAGGTATCGTACCTGGGGGTGTCTATAGTATACCTGTAAAGTGGCGCAGTTTTCCCGTGTTTAGAACAATACCACAGCAGAATGACATTTCTAAAGTAAAAAAGTCATTTAAAACTGATCGCGGCTGTAATGAATTGTCAGGTCTCGGTAATATAGTTAAAACTCATTGAAAAAAACGGCGTAGAATCCCCCCCAGTCCATTACCAGGCCCTTTGGGTCTGGTATGAATATTAAGGGGAACCCAGAACCAAAATTAAAAAAAATAATGCATGGAGTCCCCCCAAAATCCATACAAGGCCCTTCAGGTCTGGTATGGATATCAAGGGGAACCCTGCGCCAAATTTTAAAAAAATGGCATAGGGGTCCCCCCAAAATCCATACCAGACCCTTTAGGTCTGGTATAGATTTTAAGGGGAACCCTGCGCCAAATTAAAGAATGGCGTAGGGCCCCCCAAAATCCATACCAGACCTTTATCAGAGCATGCAACCTAGCAGGCCACAGGAAAAGAGGGGGGACGAGAGAACGGCCCCCCTCCTGAACGGTACCAGGCCACATGCCCTCAACATGTGGAGGGTGCTTCGGAGTAGCCCCTCAAAGCACCTTGTCCCCATGTTGATGGGAACAAGAGCCTCATCCGCACAATCCGGTGGTTGTGGGGGTCTGTGGGCGGGGGGCTTATCGGAATCTGGAAGCCCCCTTTAACAAGAGGACCCCCAGATCCCGCCCCCCCAGGTAAATTGGTAACGTGTACATTGTACCCCTACCATTTCACAAAAAAAAGTGTAAAAAATAGTAAAAAAGACAGGACATACTTTGGGTCAAGCACTTTATTAAAAAATAAAAAAATAAATATGTCCAACAATGTCCTTTCATCTTCTATCATGCCGAACCAAAAAAAGAAAAAAAAATACGCAACATCTCCGCCTCCATGGCGAGTGATGCTTCTTCTCGGTGACAGCTGGTATATAGCTGAGGGCGGGGCCACCCGGTAATGTAAACGGATGAACCTGCCCCCCTCTGACACCTTGTGACATCAGAGGAAGACGGGTCACCCGTTTACATCACCGAGTGGCCCCGCCCTCAGCTATATAACAGCAGTCACCGAGAAGAAGTGTCACTCGGCTGGAGCTTCCCATGGAGGTGGAGCTGTTGCGTTTTTTTGGGGGGTTAGTCGGGCGGTGTAATAGAAGATGAATAGACATCGCTGAACATTTTTATTTTTTTTATTTTTTAGTAAAGGACTTGTCCCAAAGTGTCTCCTGTCTTTTTTTACTATTTTTGATACTTTTTTGTGAATGGTAGAGGTACAATGTACCCGTTAGCAATTCACATTAGGGGGGCCAGGATCTGGGGGTCCCCATGTTAAAGGGGGCTTCCAGATTCCGATAAGCGACTTGCTATGGGGGACCTTCGGCAAGGAGAGGAGCCAGAACCACCAGCAGGGGGCCCAAATAGAAGAGGATAGGGACTGCTCTGTGCAAAACTATTGCACAGAGCAGGTGAATATAACAAGTCTGTTATTTAAAAAATAATCACTTTAAGTCACCTAAAGCTCCATGCATCTCTTAGGGATGCTAATGGTGAGATGTCCCTGTTTGAAATCTTTGGCCTACATACTCGCTGTGGACATAACTAGGGGTCTCAGTTTCCATGCTGGTTTTATTCTTATATATATATTTTTTTTAATTATTGAAGACTGAAACAGAAAGCTTGCAAACACCCAAAACTCCAATATCGATGCAGACAAAACCAGAACTGATAGCATGGAAATCCTTCTTTTGGACTTCATTAAGATATGAAAATGAACACAAGATTTTACCCACTTGAAACACATAAGGGAATGTCAACCCCCACATGCCTACATTTCAGAAAAAAACATAGACATTTTGTGTAGCTGGGTGATTTATGTGACCATTCATAAAAATTAAAGATGGACAAATATAAGGTCTAATAGAGGAAGCCTCTCTGAAATGAAGGACACCTGGAAGCTGTGGAAATGTGGACCATTTTCATAAGTAGTAGCGGCTTCTATTGCCTTCATTCTAGAGAGTCTACATATCAGAATGGCCATGGTGCAGTGTTAGTCCCCAGTTATGTGTGAAATCTGAGTATGAATTTGAATCAAAAAGTGATGAGAGTCACAACATTTTCCGCACATGAAGGGGTCTCTTTATTTAAAGCTGGCCATACATAGCTCAAATTTAGGTTGATTCCTGTGAATTGGCCGAAATTCGAGCAGTGGGTGGCCCTGTCAACAACACCTGATTTGAGAAATGGAAGGAGCCGGGTGGAAATAAATCTGCTGAGCCAATGCCAGTACCCAATCTGCTTCAGTCACTGGGTATTCAGAAAGTCACAGGTTCCGGCTGTCAGAAAAAAATACGTGACAACAGGAGATTCCTCCATCCATGCTCTTTAGCTTGGAATGGAAAATGTATGGTTTTCTCTTGTTCAACGCAGTGTGTATGTACAACTTAAAGCGGAGTTCCACACGCATTTTTCACTCCTCACCATGCAGCACTAATGCGCATCCTTAAAATGAATTTGGCAATTTATTTTATTTTTTTCTGTTCACTTACCTGATTTATGCCTATATCTAATTTCACTTCCTCCTCTAGGGGCTGCGGCCATGGCCGCAGATGTCATTTCCGGTTTTGCATTGGCTCCTGGGAGATCTTAGTCAGCTTGGCATGGCATCTAATGAAATTCTTGGCCAGCTTGGCATCGCACGGCTCCAGTAACATTTAACATTGGCGTCTTGGGAAAATCTCGGTCAGCTTGGTATGGCTGTGCCATGCCAAGTTAATCAAAATTGCACCGCACTGCAAATGCACGAGATCGACAGGTGCATGCTGGGTAGCCAGCATGCATGGGATCCAGGAAGAAGGACTCTGTGGCTTCAGATGGCCACACTGGAGATGGCCGCGCTGTGCAGAAACATCATAAAGTAAGAAAACAATGCTGCACAGATAGAAAACTGGGCATAGTTTACAGCAGTGGTCATCAACCATGTCCTCGGAGCCCACTAACAGGCCAGGTTTTATGTATTACCTTGGGGAGATGCAGACTAGAATACTGCAATCACTGTGCAGCAAATGTTATCACCTGTGATGTATTTCAGTTATCTTGCAAACCTGGCCTGTTAGTGGGTCCTGAGGACAGAGGTTGATGACCACTGGTTTACAGCATACTTTTGTTACATTGCAGGAAACATGAGTATTCTAGGGGTATTTTTATATTAAAAGTCATATTTCGACCGGAACTCCGCTTTAAGGAAAAGTACATAACTCCATGGGGTTGATTTGCTAAAACGGGAGAGTGCAGAATCTGGTGCAGCTCTGCATAGAAACCAATCAGCTTCCATTTTTTTTTTTTCAAAGCTTAACTGAAAAAGCTGAAGTTAGAAGCTGTTGGCTACTGTGCACAGCTGCATCAGATTTTGCACTCTCCCGTTTTAGTAAATCAACCCCACGTATATGTAAAAAAGGTTGTGATTTCATTTGACAAGCCCTTTAACAACAGTCAAACATTATGAAGACTAAAGCTGTCAAGAAAAAAATAGCAATTCAGCAATGCAAGGCTCTCCCCCCCAAAATATCATGTTCTAAAGAGGTCCTTTTTAGTTGGCCAAACCAGACTAAACCACAACATATGATGTAGTGCTGCTAGTTCTTTTCCATCTTGTTTTAATGTGAACTGTCTTTTTCTTGAACACATTAACAGCAATGACACAGAAATACATATGCCTTCAATAGTTTGTGTTAACACCTCTGACCAAGTTTAATTTATTTATAGTTTAGAAGTAGAATACAGCCAAATAGCTCTCTTTTCATATACATTGCTTTACATATTTATGTAACCACACAATTCAATGCTTTACAGAAAAATCAAAATAAATGCAGCTGAATGTAATACTGGGCATATAGAATGAGGCAGTTCTGTCTTCTCTGTTTAGCTAATCAGCCGAGCTGCCAATTTGTATTCCAAGTTCGGTGCATTGACACCTGAGTGCTTTGACATTTGAAGCAATACAGTTTGTAATAGGTTTTGTTACATATGAAATGCTGGATGTTTTCCTGAATCAGGTATCTGTTTTAACTGTCGAATTAAGTTTTATTTTGTCCGACTGGGAGGAGCATGATCATGTATTAAAGCATGTTACCATTGTTATGTTACTTTTTCTGTAGTTTAAAGACATGATGTGCAGTTATGGTCAGGGGTAGACATGTGCAATTTGTTTTGTTCTGAATTCGTTTTTTAACTAATTTTCAACAAATTTGTTAATTTGTATATGAAATTCATTAAAAAAACTAATTTGGAACAAAACGAATTGCACATGTCTACCCTTGACCATAACTACACATAATTTACCAGTTTAACGCATTTTTCCAAATATTTGTAAATTAGAATATTCGAAAATTTGAAAATTCTAAAGTTTACAAAACCCGAAATATTCGAAAATCTGAAAAAAGAACTAACTAATAATAACTTAACTATTACTAACTATTAAATTATAGGTGTTGGAATTTCCTTTCAAATTTGGCTGTTAGTGAATATGAATTTATCCAAAGTTACGAATTATCTGAAATAACAAATGCCGTACCTAAACGAATGGAATGTAACAAATTAGTAATAATAAATAACAATAATAATAAAAAAAACAGCCAAATTTGAAAGGAAATTCCAATACCTATAATTTAATAGTTATTTTTAGTTTGTTAGTTATTCTTTCAAATTTTCTGATTTTCTTTCTTATTTTCTGATTTTCGAATTTACGAATTTTCAAATTTACGAATTACGATCATAAAGAATGACCTGAAAAACTAAAAAAAGAAACAAAAAACTAATGAAACGAAAATGAACAAATTTTTCGGCAGCGCATATGTCTAGCAAGGGGTTGACTCTTCCCCAGAAAGGTTCACAATGCTAAAAAGATGAATTTGTGCCTGGACTATGCATATAAAATATTTTTTGTATTCTAATAAAGCAGTAAAGCAGATAAGAAAACCTTAGGCTATGTTTCCACTAGTGCGACTTTTCATGCGACTTGGGACCGAAAAGTCGCATGACAAGTCGTACCCCATGATTTCCAATGAGTACCGTTCATATCTGTGCGACTTCAAGTCGAAGCAACTTCAAAGTAGTCCCTGCACTACTTTGGTCCCACTTTGATGCGACTTGAGGTCCATAGACACAGGCATTGCTTCAAGTCGCGGTAAAATCGCGGCAAAATCGCGCAACTTTGGGGACACAATAGTGGAAACATAGCCTTATTCACTTCTGTAGCTATAGGCAGTACTGAGCAATTTATCTTCAAAGTTTACAGCAGAGGCCCTGAAATCACAATTCCTTCCCCCTTTATTATTTCTGCAGAATCTTGCTAGCCTACTAATGTAAACCCACCTCAGGGTGCTGCTGGAAAAATTACTGAAAGCTCTATAGAGTCATTGTTGTGATCTTTCAGGATTAATTAGTTCATATTACATGCAGCTAGAGAGGTCAGTGATGGCTTGTTTTAAAGTTCTTTTACCTTTTGCTCAGAATATGTAAAAACTTTAAAGGCCATAGTCTGGGGACAGGTGAACTTTAACTTTTTTCAGGGAATTGTCCTGAAGTTGCAGACCAGGGTCCCTCAGGGGTTAAATCACAGGCGGGACCTGGATCTACATCTCTGGTGATCCTGCTTTGCTCTCTCCAGCTTGGTTTCCTTACCTTTGATTTTTGCTTTTTCTATCCCTCCCAATTTGCAACATTCTCTTTTTTAGTTTTTATTTGTGTGATATTTTGTATCTTATTTGGTTTCTGTTTATATACTGTTTGCATTTTCTATTGCTGTTTGCCACACTAACCCCCATAGTCCAGTTGGAATGGTGGATTGAAGTGTTAATTATCGATCCGCCTCTTCCTTGAGCTGGGGTGTTAGATTGATTATTTATGATGTTGTAAAGTATGCATTAATTGTTATGGCTAAGGCCTCTGTGAGGGCTGAAAAGCATCAACCTCTGTGTATATTGAACCCCCTGCATGTCTTAATGGAATTCTAAAAAGGAGATTGGATTTTACACGATCGTATGTTTTCTAATTGTCCCACCCTGACCACAAACCGCACATCATCACGCTCCTCCTACCTATGCTGCAAACCGTTTAAAAAAGAGGGCAGTGATCCAGAAGCAGCAGCTCTCTTGTGTCAGTGAGTGGCTGCTGCAGGGTAGTGGAGGGTAAGCCGTCAACAGAGGGGCAATGGAAGCCAATGGGGGATGTCATGGCTCAGAGATATCGGCCCCATTGTTGAGTGCTCCCTGACATGGGGGAGCTGCTGCTTCTGGATTATGTTACCACACCAAAGCAGATTACAGAAAAGGTATTTACACTGCACACTTTTATAAATGGTATGCAGCATACATAGGACCAGGGGAAGGCAACATTTTTACCCAAACATATATTTAGGCCATACTTCCGTTTTAGATGCATAGTCATAATCACCAGTAAATTAGAAAAAAAAAATACTTTTTTCATAAGTTTCTTTAAAACAGATGCCCAGTTCAGGATGTATGGAGAAGCAATACAAGGAGCCAATCAGATATGCTGCAATGCAAGAAACATGCTAATAGAATGATATAAAGTGACAGATGCATTCATCAGTCTGCTGTTACTCCTTTCACTGTCCAATCCCCGACTGGAGGAGGGACAAGACCTGTAAGCATTACTGCAGCAGAAGTAGAGTGTTGTACTATGTTAGCCATCAATGAATACAGAAAGTTTGACGTTTAGGTGATAGCCTTTATTGGCTATCTTCTTTTTTTCATTTTTTTTTTTTTTAGATGCAAGCTTTACGGATAACTCAGATCCCTTCATCAGGTTCTATACATGTGTTAAGAAATGTGTAAAGCTTGACTAGGGGATCTGAGTTATTTTGAGAGGTTGCATGTTTAATAACTTAACTTAGCCAATAAAGAGTACCTTCAAACTTTCTGCATTAACTGCAGCAGAGGAAAAATCAGGTCTTCTGCTTTAACAGAAAGGGCTCTATTATGTGTAAATCACAAGACTGGATGGACAGAAATACAAATCCTTTGGAACTAAAAACAGCTCCCTCATATGTATTTCACTTTAGCTGTTTGGTGTTTAGAAAAAGGTGCCCATTTTTTCCCTGAAATGAGGGAGTGTGGGAAAAGGGGATTTTTAAGTGCCAAAGGAGAATATCAACTAACGCATTGTATGTTTAAAAAGATTTATCAAAAAAATGTTATTTGTATAAAATGTATTTTAAAACCAACATGTGTAATATCATAAATTTATATAGCAATACATTAGACAATATACAACCATTCTAGGTAGAAAATGCATAAGAAGTCAGTGGGTAATGTATCAACGCGTTTCACCTGCAGTAGAGGAGAGGGCTTCTTCAGGATCCAGTTTGCAATATTTGGCAAAATCTGATAACTTATACGATGAACCCATATCAGAAATTCACTATGCCTGACATGGGGAAATCCAAACAGAAATATGTGTCCAAGGATATATTCATGAATGTAGAAGATGAACAATAAAGATTCACTTGCATATATATGACACCACCAATATATAAATAATGGGATTCAAATGGATGTAAAGCCTGTGTAAAGGGCTAAAAAGAAATTCGTCCGGAGATGCGCAAAGTAATGCAGATTAACAAGGCCAAATCCACACATGGAAAACAGGGAGGAAAGAAATTCAGGCAGGTAACCCCATATTCCAGATATGCATATGTGATGATATCATTACCGCCAGTACTGGCGGGTCGCAAATGCAGCATAATATGGCGTGGTGTTTAGCTTTAAAGTGAACCTGTAGCTAGGCAATGGACATTTAAATTTACATATTCTTAACAAACAGTAAATAAGCTTCTAAAAACAAGCCCTCCCAGACCTCTGCACAGGCAATGTGGAGCAATTCATCCTCAAAACTCAAAGCAGAACCTGAAGTCATTCTCTCTAGTTCTCTACATGCCGGTCCTGCTGCCCCTGGGTCCCTTTGTACTCTCCTGACCCACCCTCGTCCCCCCTGCAGCTCTGCCAGCTTCCCCCCTCCCCTCTTCCGTCAGCTACTGTGGGGGGATGCTTTCAGGATTGAGAGCGGGGAAGGAGCAGGTAAATATGTCATTCACCGCCTCCTTCCTTTTCTGAATGGACAGAGTCAGTGATCGGTGATGCTTCAGTTTGTAAATGAATGGGAAGCACTGTACAGAACTATTCCTGTCCATTCATTCTGTGCTGCTGAGGCTGCAGAAATGAAGATTGAGGGCTGTGTCCACAATCTCCTTTATCTCAAAGGTGAAACTTTAGAAGTATGTTTAAACCCCTGATATCTCACCAGAGCCCCCTCAATGGGGCTCCTAAAAGAAATTGTAAAAAATTATAAAAAAATTAAACCTGGACCCGGAGGGAAGGGCCCCAGCTGGTTTCTTGCAGCGGAGCCCTGAAGTTTCCAGTTCCACCTCTGCCTGCAGTGATTGTTTGGGAGGCAGTTGTGACACCTTATTAGTGAATAGTTGGAAATAGAGACACAATGAGCACCATATGGTATAGCAGGCGGGTCAACTCTATTGTTAGATCATGCATTATATGACTAAATCTGGCAAGATAAACCTAGTCCCTTTGAGTTGTCACCAATAGACAAACATTGGAAACAACTGAGAAAAAAACTATAGATGCACCAGATCTTCTGCCTGGTCACCATTCTAACATATGATTTCTGGTGTCAATAGTAAAAGTGAACACCAAGTTGAAAAAACACATGGCTGTCTGATTGATACAGGCACAGAATAGCATTCATCAAGAGGCCATTTAGATAAAGCCCATAATGGTGTTGCTATTACAGTGACTTATTGACTAGGATGAATTTTTAGATGTAGAGGGAGGGGATGGGTTATAGTTTCCACCCCCTTTTCATCTCCTTTTTATTACCCAACATTCTGCTGGACAGATGTCATATTTCAATACATATCATATACAGATGTGTTAGTGGTGTTTTTATTGTCTTGTTCATGCCTTACAAGGCCTACCATTCAAGCCATTTACCACACTGTTCATGCAGAAAAAGTTTTCTTATATCAAATCTTGAATAAAAAAGAATTGAAAGAGGCTTTTAAACATATTTTAAATGAATACATTTGTGTGCACATTTCAACTGTTCTGTACAAGTAAAATGGACAGACCTGTTCAGCTAGGTCAGCCATTTGTATAGTCTAATAAATATGAATTCTGATGCTCTGAAAATAGTCCTTTGTGGGACCATCTTAAATATGAGAATTGCTAAAGCTCTGGCATCTGTAAATCAGAAGAGCAGGAAAACAAATTAACATATCAAGCCATTTGTACCATAAGATTGTATTCCTATACAGATTTTAAATGCGTATGGCCTGTACACACGATAGGATTTTCCGATGGAAAATGTGTGATAGGACCTTGTTGTCGGAAATTCCGACCGTGTGTAGGCTCCATCACACATTTTCCATAGGAATATCCGACACACAAAGTTTGAGAGCTTGCTATAAAATTTTCCGATAACAAAATCCGTTGTCGGAATTTCCGATCGTGTGTACACAAATCCGACGCACAAAGTGCCACGCATGCTCAGAATAAATTAAGAGACGAAAGCTATTGGCTACTGCCCCGTTTATAGTCCCGACATACGTGTTTTACGTCACCGCGTTCAGAACGATCGGATTTTCTGACAACTTTGTGTGACCGTGTGTATGCAAGACAAGTTTGAGCCAACATCCGTCGGAAAAAATACATGGATTTTGTTGTCGGAATGTCTGATCAATGTCCGACCGTGTGTACAGGTCATAAGTCTGCATTTTGGAATCATGCAATACGAAATATTTGTTTTAGAAAAAAATATTTATTACACCCATGCTAATGGTTTTGCAGAACATTCTTTGTTCTCTAAAGAGAGCGCCGCAATAGATTTTTTTCTATTTTTGTGGCTGTTTGCCAAACTGAAGCCCTGTGGTTCTGTATGGACCAAACAGGGAGGTATGAGGGTAGAGTCACTCCTTTTCCTTATTCAGCTATGTGAGTAATAAAGCTTAAAGCGGAGTTCCACCCAAAAATGGAACTTCCGCTTTTCGGATTCCTCCCCCCCTCCGGTTTCACATTTGGCACCTTTCGAGGGGGGGGGGGCAAATACCTGGATAATCCAGGTATTTGCTCCCACTTCCGGGCATAGATCACCGCAGGCTCCATGGCGATCTACGCCATGTCCGGCCCCTCCTCCGCCCCCCCCCCCCACTGTCTTCTGGGAGATACACAAGTCCCAGAAGGCAGCAGGGACCAGTGAGGATGCGCAGCGCGACTCGCGCATACGCAGTAGGGAACCAGGCTGTGAAGCCGCAAGGCTTCACTTCCTGATTCCCTTACCGCAGATGGCGGCGCCTCCACCCGAGAGCCGAAGGTCAGAACAGCTTTGGGTGAGGACATCGCCGGCACCCTGGACAGGTAAGTGTCCATAAGTCAGCAGCTGCAGTATTTGTAGCTGCTGACTTTTTAAATTTTTTTTTTTTTTGTAAACTCCGCTTTAAGCTTTTTACCTTTATACATGTTATGAATTAGTTTTTTTGTTTTTCTCAAAGCTCTGCAGTCATTTTAGTGAAACAGGTGCAAACTTGTATAAGTGCTAAATTCAGAAGGAGTAAAAAAAAGAATAAAACTGTAGAATAAAATAAGATAATAATGCCTCATCCAAATAAGCACAGAAAAACAATAGGAAAAATCTGGAAATGAACATTTCCAGTACCTATAATGGCGGACTATAGCGGCAGCGTGATGGAGACAAGAATATCATAAAAGGTCATTTTTATTGTACATTGGTAAAATATATAGTTTCATACAACTACAAATGGTAACCTCATATGTCCAGGAGTACCCACATATAATCCAAAAAAGTTGAGCTGCAGAAATGAACGATTAATTCCTCGATTAATTGTTCATTTTTTTGATCGATCAAAATTCTTTTGATTGGTACTCACCTCTCCGCCGGCTTCCGGGTCTTCAGGAAGTTCCGTCGGAGATCCGGTGACATCACGGACATAGACGTCACCGGACTCCTCCCCCCTTCCTGAGTCATTGACGGTGCCCACGCTGGACAATGGTAAAGTAATGGAATACAGCAGGCGCCTGACCAATCCAATCATGGCCTGAAAGACTTCGACCGAATGGGCGTGTCTGCGAATTGCAGAGGTGTCGCTGCGAGCCGGTTTTAGGATTGGCCGGACACGCCCCATGCTGATGATACGTGACCCTTGCTGGGACTAAACAAGCATTGGAAGGCATTATGAAGGTGAGTGTGTTGTCTGTACTGGACAGGTCAATTGTGGAGTAGGAACCGTGGTGATTTAAAGTATATATACAGCTTGAATCTGTATTTTAGTTTTAGATTAGATCATGCAGAGAGAAAACACCTCTCAGTTTAGGCTTTGCCTTGTGCATCCCAGTGTGGAGCTTTCATTTCACTTCCTGTCCCAGAGACACAAGTGAAATGGCATTCCCATTTTAGGTGGTTGTCAACAGGATTGGTATACCCATTGGAGGCATTACCCAGATAGCAAGCAATTAAGCTGCAAGTTTGAAAATGTCTTGTTAGAGTGGAGGTCCACCCTAAAAACAAATTTAACATTAAAAGACTCCTTAAAAAATTTTTTAAAAAGTTTTTTTTTTTAAACTGTTAAAAGTCATGGATTGTGGAAACTAACTAGTGTTGGGTGATTGTATATAGTGTATACCACATTTACCACTAACTAATGCAGAGGTGCAATTCAAGGAGATCAGCTAAAAGTAGTTGGATCTGTATGCGCGTTATAATTATTCAAAATTAGTTGATTAATCGATAAAAAAATTAAATCGATTAATCGAACACGAAAATTTGAATCAGTAACAGCCCTAAAAACAAGATAAAAACATGCATGGTCAGGTTGTCAACATGATTAATAACATACATTCTACATGTATATGAAAGTGTCTGTAAGCTCAAGGTTTCGCCAAATTACTTGGCTTCCTCAGGACCACTTTGTTGTCTGGTTCCTGAGGAAGCCAAGTAATTTGGTGAAACCTTGGCCTTACAGACCCTTCCATATACATGTAGATTGTATGTTATTGATCATGTTTACACCCTGACCATGTATGTTTTTATTTTGTTTTGAACTATATGTTGGTACCCCTGGACATAGAGCAGGGATATGCAATTAGCGGACCTCTAGCTGTTGCAAGTCCCATGAGGCATAGGAAGACTCTGACAGCCACAAGCATGACACTCAGAGGCAAAGGCATGATGGGACTTTTTGCAACAGCTGGAGGTCCGCTAATTGCATATCCCTGACATAGAGGGTTACCATGTACAGTTGTAGTTAACTACCGGTATATATTTTACCTATGTACAATAAAAATTACTTTTTATGATATTCTTGTCTCCATCATGCTGCCGGTATAGTCTGCCATTATAAGTACTTTTTATAGGTAGATTTTTCCTATTATTTTTTCCAGGGATAAAATTGTGTGGAAGCAGTGGTCTCTCTGAAGAGGTCCAACATGGTTCTTGTTGAGTCACATCTAGAGCTGAGTCCCTGACCTACGTAGAACCCCCGATCTGCATACCTTTTCCAAGTCAATACCTGTGAAAATACTATAGATGCAGATCTAGCATGATAGCAGGCTTCCATACAGAAATTCCAGCAGTCCTTTTTTCTGCCACTTGTCTTCTGTTTAATGCCCAGGATCATTTAGCTTACTTCATCTGAGCCCAGGTCATGGTAGAACCAACCCCAGATAACGAGAAGTAACACAGTGACAAGCTCACCTCTTTTAGTGCCGGTTCACACAGGGGCAACCCGACTTACAGCGCAGCTTTGCAAGGCAATTTGGAGGCGACTTCAGCGCAACTTACAATGGGACCTAAAGTTGCCTCCAGGACAGGTGACTTTGGCTGTGGCCAATCACATATTAATCAGCTCTGTGGGAGGGCGGGGGTTGCCTGGGTAAATCATTTTCTTTTTCCTGTAAAGTTGCTTTAATATAGATGGAGATCCGACTTGGAGGCAGCTTCCATTGACTATGGGTACAAGTTGCCTAAAAGTCTCCTTGAAGTAGTACAGGAACCTTTTCTGAAGTCAGAGCAACTTCAGTAGTGTACATTACTTACTCATTCACTTCAATGGAATTTCTTATGTCCAGCGACTTGGGTCAACTTGAGGTCTGACAAGTCGGATCCAAAGTCGCTGTAGTGTGATCCGGCACTAACTCTACTCACTCCTCCTATGATTTGCTCCTTCAATTGCTATTTTCTTTCAACTCCAGCCCTGTTGTACAGGAACTGCAAGAGGCCGATACCAGGTCAGCTTCAGCTACTTACACTGTTTACATTAAAAAAATTCAAGTGATGTATTAAAACGGCACATCACCTAAAATCGAAAGTAACGCTCATCCTCCTCCTCGCTCCCTCCTCTGCTATTAATGTAAACTTTTTTTTTTCTGGGAGTGGGTACCTATTTCTAGCAGGTATCCACTCCCACTTCAGCAGATATAAGGCCTCTGATCTCTTCCCACCATATCCTGGGACACATCACAGGTCCCAGGAGACTGCGGAACCAATCAGAAAGTGCAGCACTTCTTGCTCATGAGTAGTGGGGGAGCTGACTGTGAGCCAGCAGGAGGTCACAGCCAGCTTCCCACACCCAAATGGCGGTGCCGGGAACCCAAAGGCTGGCAAAGAACTGGCCTGGGGGATGACAACACTGGACCCTTGGGCTGGTGAGTGACTGTGTAAAGTCAGTATTTGTAGCTGCTGACTTTAACCACTTGCCGACCGCCCCATAGCAGATCTGCTGCTACAGGGTGTCCGCCTTATGCAGAATCACCTGTATGTATACGTGATTCTGCACTTCCGGGTTTTGGGCGTGAGTGCACGCCACCGGCAACTCGCTCCTATTGTGATTTTACAAAGAGGGAGCTGATCAGCGGGTCCTGTGGACCCGATGTCTGCTGGCACCCACTGATCATTTAGTACACTGACAATCTGCCTATGTAAACAAGGCAGGTTGTCATTTTGTCAGTACAGAATACATGGATCCTGTGTTTCTGTAAAGCAGAAACACTGATTCATGTCTTCTACTAATAAAAGCACCACCCCCACTACACTGAAACATGAGCTAGGCACACAGTTAACCCTTTGATTGCCCCTAATGTTAACCCCTTCTCTGTCAGTGTCATTAGTACAGTGACAGTGCATATTTTTAGCACTGATCAATGTAATAATCTCACTGGACCCCAAAAAAGTATCAGTCAGGTGTCCGATTTGTCCGCCGCAATATCGCAGTCCCACTATAAATCGCTGATCACCGCCATTACTGGTAAAAAATATAAAATAAATAAATAAATAAAAATATCCCATAGTTTGTTGACACTATAACTTTTGCACAAACCAATCAATATATGCTTATTGGGATTTTTTTTTTACCAAAAATATGTAGCAGAATACATATTGGCCTAAATTATTGAAGAGATTTGATTTTTTAAATTTTTTATTGGATGTGTTTTAGAGCAGAAAGTAAAAAATATTGTTGTTTTTTTTTTCAAAATTGTCGCTCGTTTCTAGCACAAAAAGTAAAAAACACAGAGGTGATCTAGCACAAAAAATAAAAAACACAGAGGTGATCAAATACCATCAAGGAAAGCTCTATTTGTGGGAAAAAAGGGACATAAATTTTATTTGGGTACAGTGTCGCACGACAGCAAAATTGTCAGTTAAAATAACGCAGTGCCGTATCGCAAAAAATGGCCTAGTCAGGAAAGGGGGTAAACCTTTTGGAGGTGAAGTGGTTAAGGGCTGGTTTACACCTGAATCTCACAAGAATGATGTCCGCATTTCTGTGCGATTCCTCTGCAACTCAGTGTGGTGCGATTTTCAGCCTTTATATTTGAATGGGCTGAAATGGCACTGGATTGCACAAAAAGTAATGCATGCAGTACTTTGAAAAACACACCTTACCAAATCACGTGGTACTGCAGTACCATGCGATCCTGTGCAGGAATATATTAACATAAGCAGCAGATTGTACACCCAGTGAATTCTGAACGCAATGTGAGAAATGCACATGGAGCATAGGTTTCCTGTTTTCTGGTCTGAGCAACGCCTTAAAGTGATACTAAAGTCTTGTTTTTTTTCTTTAAAAATAACAAACATATCCTACTTACCTGCTCTGTGTAGTGGTTTTGTACAGAGCAGCCCAGATCCTCCTCTTCTCTGGAGGAGTCCCTCTTCAGTGCTCCTGGCCCCTCCCTCCTTTTCAAGTGCCCCCACAGCAAGCAGCTTGCTATGGGGGGCACCCGAGCCCAGCCGCAGCTCCGTGTTGTCCATTCAAACACAGAGCCGCAGTTCAGCTCTGCCCCCTCTCACCTGATTGGCTAACTGACTTTGATTGACAGCAGCAAGAGCCAATGGCGCCCCTGCTGTATCTCAGCCAATTAGGGGGGATGGCTGAGGCACTCATGTACATCGTTGGATAGAGATGGGCTCAGATAAGTATTAGGAGGGCTGAGGGGGACTGCTGCTACACAGAGAAGGCTTTTTATTGTTATGCATAGAATGCATTAAGATAAAAAAAACTTCTGACTTTTCAACCACTTTAGTACTTTAGTTTTTCTACAAACGACTCCTCTTTAACCCTTTCGCTGCCAGGTCCGTACGACAGCGGGGGGTATTACACACAATCTGGTGCTGCAGCCACCAGGATTGTGTGTGAAACTGACAGGAAGACTCCTGCCTGTCAGGTGAGAGCATTCGTGCGGCGGCGCTGCCGCCCGTCGTTCTCATACACCCCCCGATACCAACGCCACCCCCCGCCACCAGGCACCGCCATGCTTACTGGGCTCTGTTTGCCCATCGGCAGGCCCGGGAGCTCCATGGCAGGTGCTGGCATGTAGAGGGGAAGGAGAAGAGCAGACACATGTCCAGCCTCCTCCCCTTCTTCTTGTGACCCGGAAAGCGACATCTCTGACGTCACTTCCGAGTCAAGCTCTTGGTGTCCCCGGCTAGCTCAGCTGGGAAATAATGTTTTGCAATGCAATCTGCATTGCAAAACATATAGAGGAGCCCAGAGGAGATATGCAGGGTCTTTAAGACCCTGCATACAGTTGTATGCAAAAGTTTAGGAACCCCTGACAATTTCCATGATTGTCATTTATAAATATTTGGGTGTTTGGTTCAGCAATTTCATTTTGATCTATCAAATAACTGAAGGACACAGTAATATTTCAGTAGTGAAATGTGGTTTATTGGATTAACAGAAAATGCGCAATATGCATGAAAACGAAATTAGACAGGTGCATAAATTTGGGCACCCCAACAGAAAAATCACATCAATATTTAGTAGAGCCTCCTTTAGCAGAAATAACAGCCTCTAGACGCTTCCTATAGCTTGTAATGAGTGTCTGGATTCTGGATGAATGTATTTTGGACCATTCCTCCTTACAAAACATTCTCAGTTCAGGTAGGTTTGATGGTTGCCGAGCATGGACAGCCCGCTTCAAATCGCCCCACAGATGTTCAATGATATTCAGGTCTGGGGACTGGGATGGCCATTCCAGAACATTGTGCTTGTTCCTCTGCATAAATGCCCGAGTAGATTTTGAGCACTGATTTGGGTCGTTGTCTTGTTGAAATATCCAGCCCCGGCCTAACTTCAACTTTGTGACTGATTCCTCAATATTATTCTCAAAAATCTGCTGATATTGAGTGGAATCCATGCGACCCTCAACTTTAACCAGATTACCAGTACCAGCACTGGCCACACAGCCCCACAGCATGATGGAACCTCCACCAAATTTTACTGTGGGTAGCAAGTGTTTTTCTTGGAATACTGTGTTCTTTTGCCTCCATGCATAACGCCCCTTGTTATGACCAAATAACTCAATCTTTGTTTCATCAGTCCACAGCACCTTATTCCAAAATGAAGCTGGCTTGTCCAAATGTGCGTTTGCATACCTCAAGTGACTCCATTTGTGGCGTGTGTGCAGAAAAGGCTTCTTTCACATCACTCTCCCATACAGCTTCTCCCTGTGCAAAGTGCACTGAAGTGTTGAAGGATGCACAGTGACTCCATCTGCAGCAAGTTGATGTTGTAGGTCTTTGGAGGTGGTCCGTGGGCTGTTTTTGATTGTTCTCACCAGCCTTCGTCTTTGCCTCTCCAATATTTTATGTGGCCTGCCACTTCTGGCCTTAACAAGAACTGTGCCTGTGGTCTTCCATTTCCATACTATGTTCCTCACAGTGGACACTGACAGCTTATATCTCTGCGATAACTTTTTGTAGCCTTCCCCTAAACCATAATGTAGAATAATCTTTGTTTTCAGATCATTTGAGAGTTGTTTTGAGGTCCCCATGCTGCCACTCTTCAGAGGAGAGTCAAAGAGAAAAATAACTTGCAATTGGCCACCTTAAACTAAGGTGACCAGATTTTTAAAATGAAATCTGGGGACATATTTTTTTTTTACTAGTAATGACAGCAATCGACGACTCTTTGCCAATCTCCGCCGCCGCCCGCCTCACAGCCTGTCAAGTCTAAAGCCCCATACACACTATCAGATTTTCTGCTGATTTTTTTCCTTCAGATTTACCAAAACCATATAATATAAGGTCAAACCTTAGGAGTTTCAATTTGTATGCAATCAGGCAGGCCCTTGCACTACATGATTTTGGTAAATCTGAAGACAACAATCAGCAGAAAATATGATAGTGTGTATGTGGCTTTACTCTTCGGGCCCCTCTACTACTGGGTGGGAAGCAGAGGAAGATCACTCTACCAGGTAAGGTAAGAAGATAAGCTGGCTGGCGGCTGGCCGGGACTTGAGCCAAGGCAGAAGAACCTGCAAGTGGAGCTGAATGGGCATGCGCTCAAAACTGAAGAAATAGTCCCTCCGCTCCGACCAGCACATGATAATCAGAAAGGGGCACAGATAATGGAAAAAAATAAACCCCCATAAGCTAGTAGGAGCTGCAGAGGAGGGGGGGTGCAATTCAGATTTTTTCTTTTTATTCTGCACGGGCTGTCTTTGAAATTGCCCCAGCCCCTGTTCAAATCGAATCCGGGGACAAAACTGGGGACAGACTTGGTCCGGGGACAGTGTCCTCAATCCGGGGACTGTCCCCAGAAACCGGGGATGTCTGGTCACCCTACCTTAAACACCCTTTCTCATGATTGGATGCACTTGTCTATGAAGTTCAAGGCTTAATGAGCTCACCAAACCAATTGTGTGTTCCAATTAATCAGTGTTAAGTAGTTACAGGTATTCAAATCAACAAAGTGACAAGGGTGCCCAAATTTATGCACCTGTCTAATTTTGTTTTGATGCATATTGCGCATTTTCTGTTAATCCAATAAACCTCATTTCACTACTGAAATATTACTGTGTCCTTCAGTTATTTGATAGATCGAAATTAAATTGCTGATCCAAACACCCAAATATTTATAAATGACAGTCATGGAAATTGTCAGGGTTTCCTAAACTTTTGCATACAACTGTATGCCAATAAAGAGAACCTATCACCAAAAAACATGACACGGGACTTTTTGTTTCCTATGTGATGAAAAAAAACTGTTAAGTAACAACATTTTTTTTTGCAAAATAATAAAGTTACACCCAAGCATAAACCCCCCCCCCCCCAATTTTTTTTAAGGCCCCTACCCCCACATATACACATGCATGAACATAAATGCATGCGTCGGGCCACCTACACGTGAAAACGTTGATTGTGATACACATATTACACGGATGCCGGAGTGAGAGCACTAATTCTAACACAAGACCCCCTCCGTACATAACACTAAACTGATACCCATAGGGGGCTTTTGAAGCGTCGCCTATAGAAAATATAGGGTACTGAAGTTTGACACCACTTCACGGTACACAAAAATTTAAGGTTTGGCATGTTGGGTATCTATTTACTCGGTGCAACCTCATCTTTTATATTTTATCAAAAATTTTGGTAATTTATTGCATTCGTTTGCCTTAAAATCCACGTTAGTGTGGTTTTTTTACAGAAATTTTGCATTTCCTAGACCTTTGCGGTAATATCGTGTGACATAAAAAATTGGAACTACCACTAGGGTGTCTGCTTTCATAAAATATATAATATTTGTGGATTTTGTGTAATCTTCAGGCCTAAAATTATTTTTTAAACGTGTGCAAAAAAACCCTGCAAAAACGGCTCTGGCAGCGAAAGGGTTAAAGTGGAACTTTAGTCAGAATATTAGATCACTTCAGGCTGACCCCTTTTGCTGGTATAGTAATTGTAACAGTTTAGGCACTTATTTTTAATGTAAAACCTTAAAAAAAATAAGTGCTTATACTGTTTTAAAATTCAGAAATACACCGTCTCACCCTGCTCTGCACATGCTCAGTTGCTCTCTGTTTGTTGGTACTGTGCCAGATTTGTAGAGGGCGATTTTACTGACAGCCTAAATATTTACTGCTGCCCATGGGCTCTGGGCTTCAGAAAAATGGCTGCCTCCAGCATGAAGAAACAGGAGCAATGCTGGAGGCAATTTACAGCACACACTAATTTTGGTAGCATAATTATTAACGTGGAATGTATGTTCCTTGCTAAAGAACATTATTTTCATCGAGGTGTTATGAGTAAAGTCCCACTTTGAGGCATATGGCGAATAGTCTAATAAACCTTTAACAAAATACCTTGGGCATATGCCACACACCTTGTTCTTCTTCCCTTGCTGCCACTCTTTCTGGCAAAATCCCAGCTGTCAAAGTGACAACTTGATCTTGCTCTGTATCGCAGCTGCTGCTGTACAAATTAGAGGTGTTGAACAGTGTTTGTAACATTGTTTAAAAGCTTAAGTGAAAAATGGTTATGTAAGAAATACTATGTAACAACATTTCATACTGTTGTATTGTATTTACAGTTTCAATGTGAAAAATCAAAGGAGCTGACAGCATACAACTCAGTTACAGAGACCCTACCAGTAAAAAAATATCGAAAAAAATGTGTTTATCTTTAATCCTTTATTAACCCCTAGTTAACCCTAATCTCTGTGTATTAATTTAATTTGCTTTGTTTGTTAATTTTTTTGATGTTGCATTTTTTTTAAATGCTCAAAATTAAAAACAAAAAGCCTCTATTTAAAGTAAAACTTTAGTTTGTTATTGCTGTCTGTTCCCATTTGGGAGCTTCACTCTCTGTTTGTCTTGTTTACCATTATCATTAAAAGTGAAAGTAAAAGAAAATCCCAAATTGTGGGTTGTCCCCAAAAAAGTAATGGTAGGAAAATCTTCCAATTAGGACACTAGTTCTTGTGGCCTGTAGGGCCCCACAGGGTTCTCCAATTTGCAGGGATTTCCTCTGACTTCTTGTTTTGGCAACGGGACGGGATTTGAAGGAAACTTTCCCCAACGGAACACAGATGGCAAAAGACTGACAGGGGTTATAACTCTCCCTTACTCTATTCAGAATGAAAAACAAAATGTCCTAAAGTTCTACTCTAATTTGTAAATAACTTTGGCATGATTGTAAATAACTTATTTGTGATTTGTACTAAAATTGTAATTTTAGAGTCTTTAGAAATGGTAAAACTTTTGAGTAACAATTTTTTTTTACCTACACAAGTTTGAAACCTGTCAAAGTAGAAGAAAGCTATTTTTTATCTTTATTACATTTTTGGTGTATAGATTGTATGTGAAATAAGACAGGTTTTCGCAAGACAATAATGCGAAATGAAAGCCTTGTTTGAAGCACAAAAATATGATATATGTATTACTTCATTATTATTATTATTATTTTCATTATTATTATTATACAGGATTTATATAGCGCCAAGAGTTTGTGCAGCACTTTACAACACTTCATTATTTTAAAGCGATATTAAACCCAAAAACTGAAATGTAATTTATTGTAGGTTCTCTGGCGTAGTGGTTGCAGTAGTTTTTTGCATTATTTTTACCTGGTGATCCTGCCATTAACACACTTCCTGTTTTAGGATGTCTATTCTGCATAGAGGAACAATAGAAAAACACCTTTGGACAGCATCATTGTCAATCTGGGGAGAGGGTAGTGTTAGGTGCACTAGCAGATTTGAATGGACTTGAATAACAAATTAAAGTGTAAGTTCACCTTTACAGAAAATCTGGAAGGTGAACTTACACTGGACCCCCTTCCTCATCCCCCCGGTCCCGCTGACCTGGAGTCCCACGATCACCCACTGAGAGACATCAGATCGCTGCTTTACCGGTCCGGGGATTTGAAATCCCTGCGGCTTTCTTTCCTCTTCTTCAGCACTGACTGGACAGGCTAGGCGGGTTCTGATTGGTCAGCGCCATCCATATTACGGTGCTGACTAATTTGAATGCCTCCTATCAGTACATGCAGAGAGGTACATTTACAAGATTAAGCCATGGGGATTTCAAATTCCCGGACCGGTAAAGAAGCGATCCGATGTCTCACAGCGGGGGATCGCGGGACTCCGGGTCAGCGGGACCAGGGGGGCTGGGGAGGGGGTCCAGTGTAAGTTCACCTTACAGATTTTCTGTGTTACTAAACCCACAATAGTAAAATCAGTGTGTATATGCAGTAAAGCATGCTTGTTGTACTCCCTGTGGAGCCTAAGGGGTTAATCCTCTGCATTGTGTAAAAAAGCTGTTTGATACTGTCTTCTCTGATCCTCCTCTTTTCCGCTGTCTCCAATCCATCTCCTGATAAGACAGAGCCTTTAGAGTCACTCTGCACATGCTCAGTTTGGTGTGTATTGCTTGAGAGTTTTTTTTTCTTGGGGAGGTTGCATGTGATCAGCACAGGGCCAATCAGCACTGTCCAGACAAAGGGTCAGGGGTCATGCAGCCTCATAGGACAGTCAGAGTAGAATGAAAACACCTCCTACAAGCTTTAACCAGGCACTGATAGAAGTCACAAGACTGATATATTCTGCTGATGAGAAAAGGTATTTAGCTGTTTATATTCAATTAACATTTCCATGTTCTGTGTACTGTGGGAGACCAGATATAGTGAATGCAGGGTCCTGGGTTTAGTAACACTTTAAGTCTAACATTTTTTAAGCAGTTACACTTATTTTCTTTTTTTTTGTGGGGGGGGGATAAAGATTTTACATAAATTAATAAAAGCTGATCGTTGTAAGCACCCCTGTCAATGTTAAATGGTTTGTCTCATTCCTCTTACTTGCCACATTTGCTGGACAGATTGGTTTGTTAAAGAAAGATAAAAAATAGAGAGACTTACTGGCTGGATCACTAGGTGAAAATAAAGGGGAAAAAAGCCTAAAAAAGAAAACTAAAAAACCACATCTAACAATTGGTAAGCTGCGGTATAATACATTTTTGGTTTTGGGTTTAATAAACAAAAACCCAAGTAATGACAAGGTTGTCACCAATTCGATAGGCAGAAATGTAAAAATTGTTAAAATTTATTAAGGTAGTATATAGGTACAAGAAATGACTAATAGTAGATTGCACATTCATCATAAAAAGTATAGCTGACTGGGCATGCCAGTTGGTTCAAATACTACAGTTGCTGAACATGTCTTTTTTTTTGGTTTTGGTTTTTGTGTCTCTTAATGAGTATTCCTATTCCATACATAAAATGACCAATGAAAATAGAATCCTAAAGCAATGTCTCAGGATAATTACCAGTCACCAGGATTCTTTTCTTACAAAAAAAAGATTTTTCTTCAGTTGTTTTCAGAAAATCTGAGATTACTATAAGTATGCACATCCTTCATGAAACGTCTGGTCCTCTGCCCAGCTGTTGCTGTCATAAAGAGTATGCATTGTCTCGATTTGCAATGACAGCCATTGTATCATGCCTGTGTGAAGACAAGTGTTGCAGTAATACAAAAACAGACGTCACAGAAATGGAACAGAAAAATAGATTTTGCATCACAGTTTTTAATTAGCAAGTCAGAAATAATCTCTTTAGAGCACATTTTCAAGGTAAGACACGCAGTTAGCATTAAATTCGTACTAAAGTCTCCGAAATGTTTTCCTTACCTTAGTAGTTGTGTAACCCCCCCTTAAACATTTACCTGCTGTCATTGCCACTGCTGCTTGGTCCTCCACATTCCACACTGTTCTGAACCTCCTGGTTGTAGAAGAGAGGTGAGAGTAGGGGAGTGATTGGCTCCTGGAGGTGTCTGTAAGTAGCTGGGAGAAGGATGCAAAGGCATGGCTTGCCAGCCCCCTTAATCCATGCGCCCGGTCCCTAATCTACATGCAGGGTGCCGGACGCATGAATTTCAAGAGAGGGGTTTAAGCACATGATTAGAGCCTGAGGCTCTAATTGGCTTCAAAATAGGGTGGGATCAGGGCACAGAGCACTGTGCCCTGAGCCCACCCAGTTGTGTGACAATAGCGAATTAATGTTCGCTATTGTCTTCCTGATTCTCCTTCCGGCCAATCAGGAAGCGGATTCTGAGACCCAATTGACCAGGAAATCTTAGGACTCCCAACCAATCAGGTCTCATGTCCTACTTCCCTACTTCCTGTTTAGCTGGGAGGAGAATCAATGGCCCCAGAGTGAGGAGCAACAGCCCTACCCCCGGATGGATCCTTGTCATCTAAGGTAAGGAGGCCTCTGGTCGTCCATCTCTCATGGGAGGGGGGGTGATCGGAGCCTTCCTGTCCGTCTCCCGTTTGGGGGGGGTCGCCGCCTTTTAGTCTGTCTCACCCGCGCTTGGGGGGTTTGGGGGCAATCGCCACCTTCCCGTCCGTCTCCTCCGGGGGGTGGGGGTTGGCGTTGATTTGCCACCCCCCCAAAAAAATATTGAGCACCAGCCGCCACTGCTTGCCAGGTGCCCTGTCTTTTAGTGGACTCATAGGGCCCTGGCCCAGGAGCTTGCACTCATAGATGTTTCCTTTGCAGCCAACTAGAATAAGGTGACACCTGTAAACTGCAAGGGGGATCAGGGCAGCCACAAAGGGCGATTGCTTAGATTACACTAAACTCTGTTTTTGGAGAATAGTGATAGCATGTAGTATCACTTTAGGAGAGAAGACTACATTCATACTTCCGAACTTTTTGAAATAGGAACAAGGGACATCTATTAGAAAACGTATATAGGCATAGGACACACCCCTGCCAGGCCCCCTTTAAGGAGAATTCTACATAAAAGAAAAGATTAGTTAAACCCACAAGTGCATTTTTTACCACTACTATCTCTTAATACTGGTTTTTGACATTTACAAATGCAGCTATTTAGAAATTGGATGGAAGGTTTAGCACTGAGAAACTCTTTTTGAAAGATACCTATATAGATCAGACCAAAACAAGGGACAAATGAGAAGGACAGAGGGATACGGACAGTCCCTCAAAATCAGGAACTACTAAGTAGGGAGCTATGTTTATTATATGTAAGTGGGGCTTAAGATATGCAATCAATAGTCAACTCTTAAAATGTTACTAAACCCACAACAGTAAAATTAGTGTGTACAGTGCTTGAAAAAGTATTCATACCCCTTGAAATTTTCCACATTTTGTCATGTTACAAATAAAGACGTAAATGTATTTTATTGGGATTTTATGTGATAGACCAACACAAAGTGGCACATAATTGTGAAGTGGAAGGAAAATTGATAAATGGTTTTCAATTTTTTTTTTACAAATAAATATGTAAAAACTGTGGCATGCATTTGTATTCAGTCCCCGAGTCAATACTTTGTAGAACCACCTTACCCTGCAATTACAGCTGCAAGTCTTTTTGGGGAAATCTCTACCAGCTTTGCACATCTAGCGTGAAATTTTTGCCCATTCTTCTTTGCAAAACACCTCAAGCTCTGTCAGATTGGATGGAGAGAGTCTGTGAACAGCAATTCTTGCCACAGATTCTCAGTTGGATTTGCTGTAGGTCTGGACTTTGACTGGGCCATCTGGGCCATTCTAGCACATGAATATGCTTTGATCTAAACCATTCCATTGTAGCTCTGGCTGTATGTTTAGGGTCATTGTCCTGCTGGAAGGTGAACCTCTGCCCCAGTCTCAAGTCACAGCTGAAATCCAGAAAACATGACCTGTTGGGGCGCCTTGAGGACTGGAGGTGAGAAACACTGATGTAGAGCAACGATTTTTTTTTTAGATCCTCAGAGAGTTCTTTGCCATGAGGTGCCATGTTGAACTTCCAGTGACCAGTATGAGAGAGTGAGAGCGATAACACCAAATTTAACACACCTGCTCCCCATTCACACCTGAGACCTTGTAACACTAATGAGTCACATGACACCGGGGAGGGAAAATGGTTAATTGGGCATAATTTGGACATTTTCACTTAGGGGTGTACACACTTTGATTGCCAGAGATTTAGACATTAATTATGTAATAGACTCCACGCTCAGGATAGTACCTAATACTGATGGTTATACATACACACACTCTGCCTATGGGATAAGTCACCCCACCTTTCTTTGTAGATAGGCACTTACCTACCATTTTAATTTACTCATTTGATTTTACAGGGTAGCGCCAAATACCCCATTTTTTATCTGTATTTAGACATTAATGGCTGTGTATTTTGAGGGGACAGCAAATTTACACTGTTATACATGCTGTACACTCACTACTTTACAAGCATTTTGTAGCAAAGTGTCATTCCTTTAGTGTCGTCACATGAAAAGGTATAATGAAATATTTACAAAAATGTGTACTCACTTTTGTGAGATACTGTAAATGTTCTCTCTGAGGACCGTAGTCCATGCTTTTTGCAGGATTACCCATTTCTTAAGGACCCTTCTGGCCTCATGTACATATCAAATGTTTATTGACAGTGAACTGTAAAATAGATAACCATCACATTATATACATCCAACAATACAAAATGTGACGTAACACCATTTATTAACTACATTGCTAACCCTCGCAGCATTCAAGGGGAGAGAAATAAAAAAAATATATTAATAATAATAAAATAAATGAAACAAATTAAATTAAATAAATTAAGGAGGGATACAATTGAACGGATGCATTATAGGTGGCCAGGATATGAGATAAGAGTAACCCCCGAGCTCTAGGCTCCTATCAAGAAGGTCCTTTTTGGGCATCAATACTTGGGTGAAAAACCAGGTAGGCTGTTCTCCTTGTATGCATTTCAGGGCTTAATTTTCAACTTTGACTGGATTGTACATTTAATGAAAGAGACAGTGCACAATGGCTAAGTGCTTTATATTTGCTGAAACTGCAGTGTGAGTTGGTGAGAAAAACATTAAAGCCTTTCCAACAGGATGAATTATAAATGAAAGCACAGGTTCTGAAAAAATATTCCTACTGTCAGCTTGTCAAAGCACAACGTCCTATGAGCAGCAAACCTTCCTCTTTTTAGCATCCTGAATCACACAGTCCTCCTCTCTCTCTTCTCAGCCCGGTGCTCTATTCATGTCTGACATTACCATTTCACATGGATGTAAAGAAAAGAACTACATATAAAAAAAAACTAAAGAGTAAACAACATTAACACATTGGAGCTGCGGCAAAGAAAGCAGCCTCATTAATTTCCATCCAAAGACTTTTCCTCTTTTGGTTAACTATATATTATCATATTCAGTGCCAATATCAGAAAAGAAATTATTTCAGTTTGAAATGCTCCGGCATAACTTTTTAGCTTACATTCCATTGAGGAACACATCCCATTTCACGGCTGACATTATTTTTTTTTTTAAGCGTATCTATAGCCACAGCGTCTTTTTTTTATTTACAAGGTTAGACCCCCCCCTCAGCTTTTACTGGCATCTGAGACTCTGTTATAGAGATTTATCCTCTTCCTGTGCTGGGGACAACATTTTACCAGACAGGAAGTGAAGGAAATGCTGCAGCAAGGAAACAGACAATAAAAAGCTTACAGGGGTTCTAACACAGTGGGGCCAGTTTACTAAAACTGGAGTGTGCAAAATCGAGTGCAGCTCTGCATAGAAACCAATCAGCTTCCAGTTTTTTTTTTTTTTTGTCAAAGCTTAATTGAACTAGCTGAAGTTAGAAGCTAATTGGCTACCATGGACAGCTGCACCAGATTTTGCACTCTCCAGTTTTAGTAAACCAACCCCACTGTTACTTAACCCTGTTACTTAACCTCCCTGGCGTTATGATTATTTCAGATTTTTGATGCTGAAAGCAGTACCATTATTTTGCATGGAAATTTGGCGTTTTATATTGTAGGCCTGTAATTCTTAGGAATAACTCACTTGAATCTGTCCTAACCAGAGTCTAGTAGACATCTCGGGTATGATAAGGTTTGAAACACGAAATCAAAAATTATAATATAATAAATAACTATAAATATACCAAATAATAATATAATAATAATACAAATTTATTCAATAATGTAATCAAATCAAAAACAGTGAAATTTGCTCAGTTGCAGAATTGTCGCTCTCATTACTTTTCAGTGTTTGATGACGGATCTCCCCACAAATCACTATCGCTCAATTCTGTGAGTGATTCTAACTGATTATCGCTGTTTTCTAGCTGGTCTAAAGCCACTTTTGATGTAAAGGGAAGGTTTTGGTTGCTATGGACAATCTCCAGTTTCCAGGCAGAAAGAACCGTTTTTATAATATAAAACTGCATGCAGGACACTGGACAGACCACTAGGGACAAAAGGGATGTGAAATAATTGCATACAGTAATGTAATCTGTAAGATTACAGTGTACTGTATGTATTGTGTGTGTTTCACTTTTCGAATTTGGCGATGTTCTCTGTTCCCGTGCGTTGCAACGCTCGCAGAGAACGGAGCCCGACTCCGTGATGAATCGAGCGGAGGACGAGTCGCTCACACTGCGGGGAGACATCGCAGGATCCAGGGGACAAGGTAAGTAAGCTCTTCCTGGATCCTGCGATGCGATCCCGAGTCTGGCTCAGGGTTATCCCTTTTGGTTCTGAAATTCCACCCCGAGCCAGACTCGGGAATACCGCCAGGGAGGTTAAAACCCAACTCCAGGCAACTAAAAATTAATTGATCATTTTGGTCTAAGGGAACAAAAAAAGAGGATTTACTTGCCCGATCCTCCACTTCTTCCAACAGGTAGACTGTTTCCAACGGTGTCTGCTCCCCCCACACTCTAATGGTCTAGGGTCCTGACATCATGGAGACTAAAGCAGGATCCAAATCCTTGCAATGGAAGCTATGATGCCAAGGTACAGTCCATGAGCATGGGGGAGCGCCATCTGCTGGGGGATCAGGGGATCAGATAAGTAAAACAGTTTCTCCTCTCTCTTAAGCCCCATACACACGATAGGACTTTGTAAAACTTTTCCTTGGATTTTTGTACAAAGGGAGTTGGCCATAAGTTTGTATTGCATACAGACGGCAGGACTTTTCCAGCCAACTTTCACCAAATCACGTGTTTTTTTCAGCTCTTTACCACCACCCTTTGGTAAACTTCTGTATTGTTGTCTGATATTGTGTCAATCTTGCTACTTTTATCGGTGAGATTGACACCTTGCGAGCCGGGTTCACACTGGTGCGGGGATCCAACTTGGATCCCCGCCAATGCCAGGCACTGTTTGATATGAATCTTGAGGGGGAACTCCACGCCAAATTTTAAATAAAAAAACGGCATGGGTTCCCCTCCAGGGGCATACCACGCCCTTAGATCTGGTATGGATTTTAAGGGGAACCTCCCATGCTGAAAAAACGGCGTGGGGGTCCCCCCCAATTCCATACCAGACCCTTATCCGAGCATGCAGCCCGGCCGGTCAGGAAAGGGGGTGGGGACAAGCGAGCGCCCCCCTCCTGAGCCGTACAAGGCCGCATGCCCTCAACATGGGGGTGCTTTGGGGGAGGGGGGCCCCCAAGCACCTTGTCCCCATGTTGATGAGGACAAGGGCCTCTTCCCGACAACCCTGGCCTTTGGTTGTCGGGATCTGCGGGCGAGGGGCTTATCGGAATCCAGGAGCCCCCTTTAATAAGGGGGTCTCAGATCCCGGCCCCCCACCCTATGTGAATGAGTATGGGGTACATCGTACCACTACCCATTCACCTGGGGAAAAAAGTGTCAATAAAAAAACACACTACATAGGTTTTTTAAATAATTTATTAGGCAGCTCCGGGGGTCTTCTTCTGACTTCGGGTGTCTCTCCGGCCTCTTCTCCCGATGTTCGGCCTATTCTCCTGCTCTTCGGTTTTTCTGCTGGGCTCCTCCACTATCTTCTGCTCTTTTGCCGCTCTTTTGCTAGCGGAGGAGCCCAGTCTTCAGAGATGTCTTCTCCCCTCTTCTCTTCCAGAGATTTTGACACGACGCTCTCTCTGTCTGTAATGCTGTCTGGGCGCTCCGCTATGACTTATATAGGTGGTGACCCCGCCCCCCTATGACATCACAGTCCTGGGGCATGCTGGGACTGTGAGGTCTTAAGGGGGCGTGGTCATGTCACGCCCCCTTATGACCTCACATTACATCCTATGACCACGCCCATTATGACCTCACAGTCCCAGCATGCCCCGGGACTGTGATGTCATGGGGGGGCGGGGTCACCGCCTATATAAGTCATAGCGGAGCGCCCAGACAGCATTACAGCCGGAGAGAGCAGTAAGTGTAAGGGTCTGGTATGGATTCGGGGGGGACCCCCACGTCCGTTTTTTCGGCGTAGGGGGTTCCCCTTAAAATCCATACCAGATCTAAGGGCCTGGTATGCCCCCAGAGGGGAATTCCCTCTCGCGCTCGCCGCAATAGCAAAATGTGTTTTTCCTATTGCAGGCAGCGCGAGATGTACAGTACCCTGTCGCCGAGAACCAGTGTGATAGGTTCGCGCTGGAAACATTCTCGCGGCTGCATACTGTCGTTTGTACAAAAGTCCGATGCCCTTATGTACACACGATCGGACTTTGCTCCATTGGACTTTTGTTGCCGGAAAGTTTGTGCGTTCGCACAGCCAACAAAAGTCCGATGGAAACAGAAAAAGTTTGTCCGATGGAGCGTACACACGGTCGGATCTTACTCCAAAACAGCTAATTTGCATGTTTGTTGTCCGATCGTGTGTACGTGCCTTTAGATATAGAAAGCTATGAACCTTTGTGGTGCGAACTCAGCCTCACTGCAAGGGATAATTTAAGATTTTCCCAGAGCTGGGCTTAAACTTAAAAAAGAAAAAAAACTTAAAAAAAAAAAAAAGCATTTTTAATTTTCTCTTATGTTGATGGAAATTTGAAATGCATGCCAAATGCAAAGCAAAATCTGATTTACCTAAATTGAGTAGTGCACATGGCATTTCATATTCCTGCTTTGTGATGTGCTGCGTTTCTTTGGCTGCATATCCTACTGAGGTGCGTTTGTAGGCAAGGCAGGTCAAAGGCAGCCTTTTATTGTCATCTTGTCAAGTGCTGCACTTTCCATTCAAGACATTTAAAAAGAACACCTGTAAACATAGTTACATAGTTAGTCAGGTTGAAAAAAGACACATGTTCATCTAGTTCAACCATAAAAAAAAAATAAAAATAATATCAAACAATCCCATATACCCAATCCTATACCCACAGTTGATCCAGAGGAAGGCAAAAAATCCCAGCAAAGCATGATCCAATTTGCTACAGCGGGGGGAAAAAATTCCTTCCTGACCCCCAAGAGGTAATCGGATTTTCCCTGGATCAACTTTACCTATAAATGTTAGTACCCAGTTATATTGTGTGCACTTAGGAAAGAATCCAGGCCTTTCTTAAAGCTATCTACTGAGCTGGCCAGAACCACCTCTGGAGGGAGTCTATTCCACATTTTCACAGCTCTCACTGTGAAGAAATCTTTCCGTATTTGGAGATGAAATTTCTTTTCCTCTAGGCGTAAAGAGTGTCCCCTTGTCCTCTGTGATGACCTTAAAGTGAATAACTCAACACCAAGTTCACTATATGGACCCCTTATATATTTATACATGCTGATTATATCCCCCCTTAATCTCCTCTTCTCAAGAGAGAATAAATCCAGTTCCTCTAATCTTTCCTCATAGCTGAGTTCCTCCATGCCTCTTATCAGTTTGGTTGCTCTTCTCTACACTTTCTCCAGTTCCCCGATATCCTTTTTGAGAACTGGTGCCCAAAACTGAACTGCATATTCCAGATGAGGTCTTACTAATGATTTGTACAGGGGCAAAATGATATTCCTCTCTCTGGAGTCCATACCTCTCTTAATACAAGAAAGGACTTTGCTCACTTTGGAAACCGCAGCTTGGCATTGCATGTTATCATTGATCTTATGAGCTACCAAAACCCCCAGATCCTTCTCCACTATGGTTTCCCCCACTTGTACTCCCCCTAGTATGTATGATGCATGCATAGTCTTAGCCCCCAAGTGCATAACTTTAGATTCATCAACATTAAACCTCATCTGCCACATAGTTGCCCAATTAGACAGTGCATTAGCTACGGTCCTTTGAATGGAGTAGCGATGACGTCACTTCTTAGCATGCACACAGGAGTCACGGTTTACGGCACGGAGCTCTGAAGGGACAGCACGGTATGCCATCCCATCAAAGTGCATGAGTTGGTGAAGTCCAGTGTGAATATCTCCTAAACAGTAAAAATATAAGTTTACGACCAATTTAACAACACATCCAGGTATAAACAGTAATCAGTACATATCAATAGGGTACTAACACTGATTCGGACTTTGCATGAAGGTCTCTGGTTACCTGAGTGTAGCCAAGTCCCGGGTCTCCTTTGGTCTAATGAGAAACTCCAGAGTTAGGGATAGCGGTTATCCTTCTATGTAGAGTGGGTTATGAGGCATGGTGGGTATAATGCAAGGTAGATTCATGGGCGCCAGACAAAGAGATTTATTGTCTCTTAAACAGAACTATGGTAAGAGAGGGTTTAGGGCCAGGACACCCTTAAGTGGTTGCAATGTTAATTGGCAGACTCCGAGACTTCTATAGGTAGACAGCTATGCAGGGAAAAGCACCCAGCCGGACACCACATCTGCATGTGTAGACACGCTGTCTCCTATGGCAACAACCTTGAATAGTTTCTAATAAATGTTACAATGAACTCCTTCACTTCCTCTACAATCTCCTCTTGCAGGTCTTCACTCAACTGAGCTCCCAGTCTCTCTCACTAGACTTGCTGATCCACTGCCACCGGATCTCCTGAGCTCCTCCAATATTCTCATTCAGTATCTTCCTCAAGCATCACCCCCGCGTCTCTGCTGGGTCCCTAGCTTGACATTCAAGATACTCCTCAAGCGTCACCCCACTGGCCTGCTCGTTCCCTGGCTTGGCACACAAGGCTGCTCTGCAAGTGTCACCTCCGCTGGCTGGATCCCTGGCTTGACACATGCTGAAGTTTCCTAGTTCTTCACCATCCCTGGTTGGTGAGAACACTGCTCTGGTACTTGCTTCAGCTACTCACTGTGGTCCCTGGTAATAGGGTGGATAGTCCCTTAGTGGCGACAGCTTCCCTTCTACCTCTGACCATGACAGGTTCTCCAGCCGGCAGAACCGTCACTTCTGGTTGGACTGCAAACAGCAGGCCCAACTGTACGCTGCTCTCTTGCTTCTGGATAGGCCCTCAGACAGCCTAGCAGCCTAGCAGCCAGATGTCCTTGGTATAGGCCTCAGGCTCTGGCCTAGCTGCCTGGGACAGCGCAAAACAGATGGCACAGAACCCCCCGATCACCTGACCTCACCCAAATAAATAGGCTCTCCCAGCAGGCCAAGGAACCCAAGAAAATCCCTGCCCATTGGCTGAGACACCCCATCTATTCCTAATCTGTCCTTGCAATGCCCTTGTCTTACCTAATGCCACCAGATACCCGGCCATCTAGTGACAGAAGAGAGAAGTGCAGCAATTCCAGAATTAAGGTGAAATCAAGTGATCCCCTATCAATCGGCCAAGGCAACTATCACTTGGCAGGTAAATTTGTTAGCAACCCTGCCTAAACATCAGGGTGCTACATGAGCATAAGTATAGCATATTCAAAGGTTTTCTGCAGGCAGTGCATGGGATTTTAGGTGGATCCAGAAGGGAAGATAGATTAAATGAATGGGAAAAGGACTAAGGGGGTCAGGGTGGGTGAAAGGTGGAGAGTAGAATTATGAAAGGGGGGGAGAGGAGACACTTTTTTTCAGCCTAGATCAACAATGCCCGTTATTTGTTTATTACGGGTTAATATATATTGCAAATTTACGCAGAACTTTGCATACTGTCCATTCACATTATTATAATAGTTTATGTGTGTGATGGGGTTATGGAAATAATATGACTAAAGATAGGTATGCATATGTATCAACAAAAATCATATATGTTACCTTTAAATTGAGAGTCCACCTACTACATTTACAAGTGACATCCCAAGATTTCATGCAAATGCTGACTGTCACTAAGTCAGTGTTCATATAGCACACTGGTCTCCAAACTGTGGCCCAGGGGCCGGATGTGGCCCTTTGCCTGCCTTTGCCCGGCCCTTGGAACACTATTTCTCCCACTGATACCAAAGATGGGGCACTATTACACCTATTACACCAACAATGGGGCACTGCTTATGCGACTGACTATTCCTGCAAATTTCTCCGATACCAATGATGGGGCATTATTCTTCCCACTGACGCCAACAAAGGGGCATCATTTCCCCAATTGATACCAATGATGGGGCACTATTCTTCCCACTGACACCAACAATACGGCACTAAACCACCCACCCCCCCCGTTAAAGCCCATGATGGGGTATTGCTTATTCCCATTGACGGCATGGCATTTTTTACTCCCACCAGCCACAGTCTGGCCCCCCTAAAGCCTGAAGGACAGTAAACTGGCCCTTTATTTAGAAAGTTTGGAGACTTTGCTAATATAGGACATAGATCATTTCCTTTCATGTGACAGTGATGGGACTTTGTTACATTTTGGGAGGAAGTGGACATATTTGCCCCATACATAGAAATCGTTACAATTTTTTAAGAAGGCCATGAGAGGACAATGATAACATGGCAGAGGTGGGGGTGCTTTCTCTGCAACCTTGGACCTATCTTGGCATGTTTTACTGCTTACAGGTTGACTTGAACTTGTCACAGACCCGCACCCACATGGAAGCCATATTGGGACATAGCGGCTGTGTCCTTGCAGCCACTGTGTCCCAATAGAAATCTATGAGACTCTCTGGGGATGTACGGAACATCTGCGCATCCCCATGCACAGTATTGTACGCCTTGTGTGAACATATTTCACCTTATCACACACATAACTATGATATACTATATTATATTATATTTAAAAAATGGGCCTTGTTGTACCATATATGAGGAATATACAAAATGGAGTGGGACCTTCTTCCTTTGTGAGTCCATATGAGAGACACCTTTAGGTCAGTTATACTGAGGACTTCTTTGTGAACCTTTCTTGACTTGCCCATTGTAATATGGCCGCCATGTAATCTACAATGAAGAAGCCACGGATTCCTGATGATTGCTGCCTTGTGTTACCTAAGAAATAAACCACTACAGACAGGCTGTGCGGTTGCAGAGCAGCGGACTCATCGGGATAATGTCATTTTTTTTCCTGTGTTTTAGTGTGTAATCATATGAAAAATGTCATCTCTGCAGCAACGCTTAAATAATGCCTCTTGGTTGGCTGTTAACATCACGCCTCCACTGACTACTGAGTGTGGGATCTGAGTAATTTGTAACTGAAAACACTGTATAATTATAATTGTTACAACCGCTAAGCTTTTCTCAATGGAGGGATAAATGTAATGTACTCTTGGAGTAATGTTTATGTAACAATGGTGACCTCCTGTGGTCAGCACATGTTTAAGGGATGCAGGGACCGGAGAATACTGTTTGTCTGGATCAGTAAAAGGATAGCAGGTCTGTGCGTCATTGCCAGCGTGGTATGAACATGTTATGAAACTTCGGAATTGTGCTTGGCATTTTGGATCTGAAATGATGCCTTTCTCATTGTTCTGTGTCATTGCCTGCTGTAGTTATGAAAACACTTTCCTTTTTTCTGTTTGATTACTCTATTATGTAAGTTATAATTTGTACTGCGCTGTAGACCACTGATAAGCACCATTTGTAGGTGGCTGGAGAAAAAAATCACAGCCGATCTCCTGAAGACACTTGCTTTAAAGAGACAGAACAGAACATTTTGGTGGTGTTTTAAGCCGTATTAAACCCAATTTAAAAAATGTATTATGTTAACTCATTTTTAGGTGTGGTGGGGTGGCTGCATTTGTTTTCTTTGTTTTTCTTTTATTTTCACCCAGTGATAATGCCAATAAAGTGTTACCAAACCCACAACAGTAAAATCAGTCTGTATATGCAATAAAGCAGGGGTAGGCAACCTCGGCCCTCCAGCTGTGGTGAAACTACAAATCCCATCATGCCTCTGCCTCTAGGAGCCATGCCTGTGATTGTCAGGGTCTTGCAATGTCTCATGGGACTTGTAGTTTCACCACCGCTGGAGGGCTGAGGTTGCCTACCCCTGCAGTAAAGCATACTTGTTATACTCACTGTGGAACCCACAGGGTTAATCCTCTACATTGTGTAAAAAGGCTGCTTCTCTGATCCTCCCCTTCTTCCACAGTCACCAATCCATCTCCCAAAAGTGCAGCACCTTGGGGTCACTCTGCACATGCTCAGTTTGGTGTGTATTGCTAGAGAGTTTTTTTTTTTTTTTTTTTGGAGGGGGGGTGTGCATGTGATCAGTACAGGGCTAATCAGCACTGTCCAGACAGAGGGTCAGGGGTTATGCAGCCTCATAGGACAATCAGGGGAGAATGAAAACTCCTCCTACAAGCTTTAACCAGTTCTCAGCCTGACGCTGATAGAAGTCACTAGACTGCTATATACTGCTGATGAGAAAAGGTATTTAGCAGTTTATATTTACTAAAATAATTACATTTCCATGTTCTGTGTACTGTAGGAGACCAGATGTAGTGAATGCAGAGTCCTGGCTTTAGTAACACTAGTCTGTTATTTTTTTAACTTTTTATCAGACCAAGCTGTCCAGCAAAACTGTCAGTTAGAGGGTTGAGACAAACCATTTAACACTGACAGGGTTGTTTAAAATGATCAGCTCTTATTCATTTATTTATGAGTGAGTGAGTGTAAGCACCCTAAACTGGAAGTGGGTACTGGCCAGATAACCAGGTGAAAATAAAGGAAAGAAGTTTGAAAAAAGTAAACTAATAATTTAAGGATCGGTGGGCTGCAATATATAAATGTTTTTGTTTTTGGGTTTAGATATGTTTTAACAGTTTCTAACCCTGATGTTGATGATTCTCTCCCTTCCAATTCATTGAATGATGAATGCTGTACACTCTTGAACCTAATCACATACACTATAAATACTTTCACTAATTCTCTGCTGTCTAGTGGCATTAGGTTTATCTGTTGCTTAACTCCACACAATTCTCTTTCACTAATGGTTCAGTGAAAGTGATTTTCACTCCTTATTAACAGGGGACATTTGACATAATAGGACTATGGTGATTTTTTTAAGCTGCATATGTGTGAAATAACCTTTCGACCTTCGGAAGATTTACCCCTGTCCATGACCAGGCCATTTTTTTTGCGATACGGCACTGCGTTACTTTAACTGACAATTGCGCGGTGGAGCGACGCTGTACCCAAATACAATTTAGGTCCTTTTTTTCCCACAAATAGAACTTTCTTTTGGCAATATTTGATCACCTCTGCGTTTTTTATTTGCGCTATAAACAAAAAAAAAGACCAAAAATTGTATTTTTGCTAAAAAACATATCAAATAAAAAAACAAAAAAAAATCTAATTTCTTAATCAATTTAGGCCAATATGTATTCTGCTACATATTTTTAGTAAAAAAAACCCAATAAGCGTATATTGAATGGTTTGTGCAAAAATTATGGCGTCTACAAACTATGGGATATATTTATGGAATTTTTGTTTATTTATTATTTTTTAATAGTAATGGCTGTGATCAGCGACTTATTGCGAGACTGCGATATTGCGGCGGACAAATTTGACACTAACTGACACTTTTTGGGGACCAGTGACACTAATATAGTGATCAGTGCTAAAAAAATATGCACTGTCACTGTACTAATGAATCACTAGCTAGGAAGGGGTTAACATCAGGGGCAATCAAAGGGTTAACTGTGTGCCTACCCAGTGCTTGTGTACTGTGTGGGAGGTGCTTTAACTAGGGGAAGGCATTGCTGTCTACCCATTGTGGCGATTCACCGCTATTTATACTGGTGACCATTGTTGCCAAGAAAGAGAGGGAAAATCTCAATTTCAAAGTTGTCTCCAAAACAAGAACTAAGTTGAATCTTTAATTGGGGACACTGGGGTTGATTTACTGGAAAGTGCAGATCTGCATAGAAATCAATCAGCTTCCAGGTTTTTTTTAACCCCTTCCCGACCAGCTGCTGCAGTTTTACTGTGGCTGGTTGGCTCCCCTGGGTGAAACAACGTTACCTTACGTCGCTTCGCCTTTTGACCACTAGGGGGCGTGTGTTGAAGCCGGTGTGAGTGCCTGGCGGGCGCAATGACCGCCGGGCACCCACGATCGCTCGTGATGGATCGAGAACCGTGTGTACACCCACAAATCCCGTTTCTCTCAGGGGAGAGGAGACAGATTGTGTGTTCATATAAAGTATGAACACCAATCTGTCATCTCTCCTAGTCAGTCTCATTCCCCCCCACAGTTAGAACACACACTAGGGAACACAGTTAACCCCTTGTGTTAGCCCCCTAGTGTTAACCCCTTCCCTGCCAGTGACATTTATACAGTAATTAGTGCATTTTTATAGCACTGATCGCTGTATAATTGTCACTGGTCCCAAAAATGTGTCAAAAGTGTCCGATGTGTCCGCCGCAATATTGCAGTCCCGATAAAAATCGCTGATCACCGCCATTACTAGTAAAAAAAAAATAATAATAAAAATGCCATAAATCTATCCCCTATTTTGTAGACCCAATAACTTTTGCTCAAACCAACCAAACTACTGAATACCTTTTTTCATCAGCACTTAGAGCAGTTTTGGGACTTCTATCAGTGTCTGGTTAAGGCTTGTAGGAGTTTTCATTCTCCCCTGAGTGTCCTATGAGGCTGCAGGACCCCTGACTCTCTGTCTGTCTGGACGGTGCTCATTGACCCTGTGCTGATCACATGCACCCTTCCAAGAAAAAAATAACTCTTTAGTAATACACACCAAACTGAGCATGTGCAGCCTGTCTCCTAGCCTCTGTCTTATCAGGAGATGGTTTGGGGACTGTGGAAGAAGGGGAGGATCAGCAAAGACAGGATTAAACAGCCTTTTTACACAATGCAGTGTATTAACCCTTTAGGTTGCACAGCGAGTATAACAAGCATGCTTTACTGCATATACAGACTGATTTTACTGTTGTGGGTTTAGTAACTCTTTAATTGAACAAGCTGAAGTTAGAAGCTGATTGGCTACCATGCACAGCTACACCAGATTTTGCACTCTCTGGTTTTAGTAAATCAACACATCTGTTCTGGGACAGCTAAGAGGAGACTTCTTCTCACTTTTGTAGATTTCCTCTAACTTCCTGTTGTGTCTCTAGGACAGAAAATAAAGGGAAAATTCACAAACAGTGCCAAATGATCAACCTTTTCTTACTTTATCCAAAACAAAACAAAAAAAATGTAGTTATATATACACTTTAAGGGGTCTAGTTATATAAAAATCACTGTGTGAATGTCTAAAGCATTGGCAGAGCCGTAAAAAAAAGACATTTTGTAATGTTTATTTCCTATGAACATCAGCTCCATCTAGTGGCCATAATGTGGTGTTTTCCTTATTGGAGTATTTCAGGAAAATACTGCATTGTGACCGCTAGATGGAGATGATGATCATAGGAAGTAAACATATACAATCTAGGGGATTATTCGTGACAGCTGTGCGAATGCTTGAGACAGCAATATTTTAATATAAATAAACCCCAAGGTGTTGAATTTTTTACCATTAACCAGTTAACACTTTTATAACAGAAAGTAATTTGCTAATGCTCAATTGGTAATTTTACATTACTGACATGTCACAATAAACAGCAACAATGGAGATGAAAAAAGGCATGTCAGGGGAATACTGTGATCTCTGTGAAAGGTTATAAATACCTGTGAGTGTTACACTTACACATTATTTAGCATGCATGCACTAAATATGAAAAAAAAAAATCTTTGATGCTAGCTTCACTTCACTGTGACTATCTGAGTGAGAATGTAATAATGGAAACCCGCAGATACAGTACATGGTTCACACAGTACATGGTCACCAACTACCTTTATTCAATAAAAAAAAAGTATTTAAAGGTGCTAATTCTTAAAGCATATTTTGACTTTTGCAGTCAAATTTGACAAAAGCCCCACTATATGTGTTATGTGTTCCCAGTCACACAACACGCCTACATTTTTTAAAAAATATTTCTTACATTTTAATTGTTTCTCAAGAGGAGGTGTCCTGGCTGACTGCAAGGTTTTTTCTTTTAATAGTGCAAAGTACACACAGGCCGACTGTCAGAAGTCATCAACCGGTTTGAAAAAAAACTGCCGACATTCGGCCCATGTGTATGTCAGCCGGTCCGACAAAAACGAGCCATTTGGCTGTCTACTGTCAGACGAGAATGCTGGAAAACCAGCAGCCGACTGGCTCCCAATCAGCGCTGATCGGAGTGTTCTGGCGGGGGGGGGGGGGGGGGGGGGTCCTGGGGCGTCCCCCTGTCAGAACACAACAGCTCAGCGGGGGAGATCGCTGCACTAAAACTATAAGTGTGTACCCAGCTTTAGAGTGAGCCTGTCCCAATTAACACACAATGCAAAAGCCTAGCCTCTACACCTTTGTTAGGACAGACAGTGTTCAAATCCAGTTACAATGGATAATGAAGATCTGCCTGCACAGTACAGACAGGATTAATAATGGCAAACAGAGCTGCCCAGCCCCTCATAAACAAAAAAAAATACATAGGTTTCTTCTTGCTGTTGGGTCCAGGATAGAGCATCTAAAAAAAGAAGGTTAGCTGGAATCTTTTCTTTATTTTTTAAAGCATTTGTTACCCTAAAAAAAAAAAAAAAAGTGCTGTTCCCTTAAAGCATGTTATGCAACATGGAGTTTGTAATGTGTAATTTGGCCCCCTGTATAACCTAAAACACCTGGCTGATCCTGCCTGGTTCTGCCCTTCCCCCTGTAAACTGACTATGGTTTATCATGGCTGCTGAGCCCTGACACTGTGGTCAGTTTACGTGCCTCCGTCATCCACTCTCACCTCTGTCCTCCTCTCCCCTCCCTCACTGCCTGTCAGCTTGTGACAGTGCCCGCCTCTTCCCTCCTGCTGCTATCATAATTGTTATATTTTCATACAATCCCCTCTGTTTAATAACAATATGTTCCCCAGTGTCTGTGCTGTACAAAAAGCTGGAGATTTCTACCTTATTTTACAGTGCCTCTCTCCTCCTCTCATGCCCTCCTTCCCAGCTGACGTCAGCGGGAGTTCTCGGCCCCTCCCGCTGTAGTTGTCAGCCCAGGAGAGGAAAGAGGCTGTCTGTGGCAATGGACGCAGCAGCAGGACTCGGTAGCGCACCGGCACAAGTGCCCCCATGGAATGCGGCTCTCCGTGGGGGCACTCAATGTGGTAGAGGTGCCAGCAGCGCCCCCCGGTTGACCCTGGAAAAGGAGGATCGGGGGGCACTCTGTGCAAAACAACCTTTGCAATCACTTTAAGTAATGTTATATGAATGGGGCCATGTAACACATGAAGTGGGAGCTATCCCAATTTAACTGCAAAAGTGAAAATGCACTTTAAGTTCTCTAACCCATAGCATTAAATCAGAGGTTACTGAAGTTGGTTTTTGATTGGTTACTATTTATTACTGTTTGTAGAAATTTGCATTTTTCTTGAGAGGAATAGAGGGCTGCCATTGCGGAGTTGAGCTGATCTGTTGGCTTCGGCCTTTTTTGAGTTACTAATGTGCAACAATTAGTTCTTGCTCCAGATCCCCAAAGTATTTATATAAAAAGGTCATCATGACTGCCAGTTAGCTAGCATTTACAAAGAAGAGGTCAATGATCACAGATTCCATATGTCTCTCATGGCAGGTTTCCTTTAAGAATAAGAGCTCTTCATAAATCATGCTGTATGTCCCCAACATCTAGAGGTTTATGTCCTGTATGATCTCCTAGTGGAAAATGGTACCTTTTTTTCTTCCTATCTAGTGATCTATATATATATATATATATATATATATATATATATATATATATATATTCTATCTATCTATCTATCTATCTATCTATCTATCTATCTATCTATCTATCTATCTATCTATCTATCTATCTATCTATCTATCGATAGATAGATATATCTATATATCTATAGATATAGATATATAGATATATCTATATATATATATATATATATATATATATATATATATATATATATATATATGGTGCATCCAGAAAGTATTTACAGCGCTTCACTTTTTCCACATTTTGTTATTGTACAGCCTTATTCCAAAATTGATTATTTTAATTGTCTTCAAAATTTTACAAACACCCATATTGACAACATGAAAGAAGTTTGTTTGAAATCTTTGCAACTGCATTAAAAATAAGAAACAAAAAAAAAATCCCATGTATTCACAGCCTTTGCCATGACAATCAAAATTGAGCTCAGGTGAATCCTGTTTCCACTGATCAACTGTGAGATGTTTCTACAACTTGATTGGAGTCCACCTGTTGTAAATTCAGTTGATTGGACATAATTTGGAAAGGCACACACCTGTCTATATAAGGTCCCACATTTACCAGTGCATGTCAGAGCACAAACCAAGCCATGAAGTCTAAGGAATTGTCTGTAGACCTCTGAAACAGGATTGTATGGAGGCACAGCTCTGGGAAAGGGTACAGAGAACTTACTGCAGCATTGAAGGTCCCAATGAGCACAGTGGCCTCCATCATCCACTTTTCCTAGAGTGGCCAAACAGAGCGATCGGGGGAGAAGTGCCTTAGAAGAACCCCATGGTCACTCTGACAGAGCTCCAGCGTTTCTCTGTGGAGCGAGGAGAACCGTCCAGAAGAAAAACCATATCTGCAGCACTCCATCAATCAGGCCTGTATGGTAGAGTGGCCAGACGGAAACCACTCCCCAGTAAATGGCACATGACAGCCCACCTGGAGTTTGCCAGAAGGCACTTGAAGGACTCTCAGACCATGACAAACAAAATTCTCTGGTCTGATTAAACAAAAATTGAACTCTTTGACCTGAATGGCAAGCATCATGTCTGGAGGAAACCAGGCATCACTCATCACCTGGCCAATACCATCCCTACATTGAAGCATGGTGGTGGCAGCATCATGCTGTGAGGATGTTTTTCAGTGGCAGGAACTGGGAGACTAGTCAGGATTGTGGGAAAGATGAATGCAGCAATGTACAGAGACATCCTTGATGAAAACCTGCTCCAGAGCGCTCTGGACCTCAGACTGGGGCAAAGGTTCATCTTTAAACAGGACAATGACCCACACAGCCAAGATAACAAAGGAGTGGCTATGGGACAACTCTGTGAAGGTCCTTGAGTGGCCCAGCCAGAGCCCAGACTTGAACCTGATTGAACATCTCTTTAGAGATCTGAAAATGGCTGTGCACCAACGCTCCCCATCCAACCTAATGGAGCTTGAGAGGTCCTGCAAAGAAGAATGGGAAAAACTGCCCAAAAATAGGTGTGCCAAGCTTGTAGCATTATACTCAAAAAGACTTGAGGCTGTAATTGGTGTCAAAGGTGCGTCAACAAAGTACTGTGAATACTTTCTGGATGCATGGTACTAGTCAGTTCCCTATTGCCCAGTGGTTATTTACTCCCCTTTAGTTATTGCGCTCTCCGATGACACACTACTTCTCCATTAAAACTTAACAGCTAGTCACTTTTATTGGGACAGAAGTGTTCAGCATTTAGTTCCCTACCCCGCACTGGGCATAATTAAGTGGCGCAGTCTTACAATTACTTTTCTGCACATACAATGTAAATGCTAGAAGATGGCAGGCAGAATGCACTCCTGCACAGTTTCAACATACGCAGGTAAACTTATATTCAAATATTCAAACAATTCCAGTCTGAAGAAAATGTCATTTATTTTTCTGGAAGGTGTAGGGAAAACACAGCACTGTAGCAAACATAAATGTTAAAGTGTATTTTTATTTCATCATTGAATTTCAAAGAGTCAACATGTTTCAGGGTCTATATGGTGCCCCCTTCATCAGGGCTTAAACTGCTGGTTTGAATGGTGTTAGACTCACATAGCTCCTACACAGCCAGTTTCTAAAAACCCATATTTTTTACAGGTATTTATATGGTGTTGGCAATTTAGGCAGGGCTTTACAAATATTGTACATTCACATCAGTCTCTGTCCCAAAGAAGGTTTCAATCTAAGGTCTCTAAATCACATGCATTTATACTGTATACATACTAGGGCTATTTTAGACAAGAACCAATTACAACCTACATTCCTGCATGTCTTTGGAGTAGAAGAGGAAGCCAGAGTACGCAGAGGTAACCCACATAAGCACAGGGAGATCATGCAGACTCCATGCAGGTAGTGTCTTAGTTCGAATGCGAAGCTGTAACCCTAGTGCAGCAAGGCAGAACATTTTATTTAAATCAGCAGTTTAGGCCCTGATGAAAGGAGAACACTACATATGGTTTAATAGAGTGATAGTTCAACTCAGGAATAAACTATCTTCTCTATTCCAAAACCATGCTTTACTAGCTGGTTGCGCAGCAGCTATACAAATCAGACACTCTATTAAAACCAGCAGTTTAGGCCCTGATGAAGGAGGAACCTTATAGCCCCTAAAACGTGTTGGCTTGCTGTCTTTGGACTCTATCATGAAGTTAACGCTCTTGGACTCCTGAAACTTTGATACAGCACTTTTATTCTCTCTACACCTCCCATCAACCTGGAATAGGAGAACAGAGCTGTAGGTGGTTGTTGTTATATAGGGGCACTTCTGGAGTAGTTCTGAAAGCACAGTCGACCCTGGAATGACAGATGTAGGTTGCCACCATAATGTATATACACTATTAGTTGCTAAATAGTGTTAATGTTGAGTTCTATAAAAATTCTTGTGGAAAATGGGTAATAATGCAAATACAAATTTATAAATTACAGGTAAACCCAAACCAGGGGACGTAATTAAGGGGTGTTACAGTACATAGTAGTAAATTGAAAATTGGCAATATGATGTGCCAGGGCTCTGTAGGGCAGGCAAGTGCCAGAATCTGCTTACATCCCATTTGTACTCTATGGCTGTCATCTTCATGGTACCCAAAGCCTTCTTTCCATTGTGGTTTTATATTTATCTAGAAGACGATCCAGTGAAATTCATTATTTCTGGCTAAGAGCAGGCACCATTTAAACCCAATGTAAATAAGGTAACTGTTAAATTGAGTTGGAGTTCGCGCAGGAAAAATGATTACACACTGTGACATTTCTGTGCCCCTCAAAATACAGAGGAAGGTTCGCATCTATTAAAAAGTATATATGTTTTTGACCTGGTCTGCCATTATGTAATCCCATTATTAGAAATTGCACTGGGTATAATTATCTCTCTCCTCCAAGGTGCCCGCCAGAAAAGCCTCACGTTTAACTAGTTGCTCAGAGCGTCATTTTCCCGGTGCCAAAATCCCCTTAGGACAACCCTAAAAATAGAAGTGTCCCGTCCTATCCTGTTACACATGTATTGTAGAGCAGCTCTCAGTGAATCTGGATCTCTCAGGCAGGCAGTTACCTGCAGAGATAAATGAGATTTTTGTATATGTTTATTTCCCTTGCTTCTAAATTATTAGCATTGGAATGAAGATGTGTAAATGAAGGTGTAGTAACACTAATTATACTAACAATTTGTATCCTACATTCCTACATCTGCTTGAATATGAAACATTTAGCTTTGTCTTAGCATTTCCTTTTTTTTTTTTAACATCTAAAAATGAACCAAAGACACATCGGATCATGCAATTAGCAAAACGAACCTTTTAGCTCAATTATTTCTTGGTGGATTGATTTGGAAGGAAACAGTTTTCTGTGTTGACTATAGCAACAAATTAGATCGCTAAGTCACTAAACTGTGCTGAAAAATGACAGCTGAAATCTTACTGGTCACTGTATATGTCACAGATACTTCTCTTTCTTTAGAAACCAGCCTCACAATATGCCCTTTGATTTGTTGGAAGCCATATCCTGGAATAGCAAAATGGGGGGGGGGGGGGGGGCTTTATTCATGAAATTATCACATTTCGTTCTTGTGCAAGTCTGCAAAAATGAAACAGTGAGAAATTAATATTTCATATCATGTAGATTGCATATTTTATGTAAGATGCGTGGAACTGTACAGACACAGGGTTCTGTGTTCAGTGCTACAGTACAATAGGGGTGATCTGGTGGTGGTGAAAGGGGGGGGGCACTGTACTCTGATCTGGATTGCTAAATTGCATGTGGTATTTCCTAATATGCTAGCTGTAGAGACAGATAACAATAAAGCAGTTGACCTCTTGGCCTTTTTTCTCAACTCACCTTAGCTGTCACTCTCAGATATTGGTTGAAAGCAATGAGTTTGCAAGCTACGTCTGTGTCCTACAGATTCCTCTGGGAACCCACCTCTTGGTGGGTTTTTGCCTTTTTTTCACCATAGCTGTCGCTTCCAGGTATTGGTTGAAAGCAATGAGTTTCTGAGCTAGGGCATTTGGTGGGTTTTTGCTTTTTTTTCTCAATTCACCATAGCTGTCACTCTTGAGTTTTCAAGCTAGGCTTGTGTCCTATGGGCTCCTATGGGAAGTTAGACTTTTGATGGGTTTTTGCCTTTTTTTCAATTCATCCTAGCCGTCACTCTCATGCCGCGTACACACGGCCGGACTTCCCGACAGAAAAAGTTTGATGGGAATTTTCGGTCGGATATTCTGACCGTGTGTATGCCCCATCGGACTTTTTCTGTCGGCATTTCCGACGGACTCAGATATAGAACATCTTCTAAATCTCTTCGTTGGAAATGCCAAAGGAATTTAGCCCATTGCCAAGTCCGGCCGTGTGTACGCGGCATTAGACTGAAAAGCAATGGGTTTATAAGCTAGGCTTGTGTCCTATGGGCTCCCATGAGAATTTGGACTTTTTTGGGGTTTTTGCCTTTCTCTCAACTTACCATAGCTGTTGCTCTAAGATTGAAAAGCAATGAGGTTTTTAACTAGGCTTGTGTCCTATGGGCTCCTATGGGAACTCACCCTTTTGGTGGATTTATTTTGCATCTTTCTCAACTCACCACAGCTCTTGCTCGCAGATTGAAAAGCAATGAGTTTCAGAGCTTGGTTTGTGTCTTATGGGAAAGGTATTGCAGTGCCAGGAGATGCCACAGCCTCAGAGCTGCTTTTAAGCCCTGCAAATCAGTGGTCGTGGATGGGGGGTGGGTGGCGGTTATGTGTGTGTCAATATTGAGCTATAAGTGTTGTAAGTTAAGGCTACCCTTAGAAAAAAATGATAGTTCAATCCCTTTATTTTTCTGCTATTGTCCTCAATGAGTTACCCATTTATATGGTTTGCATTTTTGGAAGGCATTATGTAAAGCAGGAAGATCTAAATACATGGGTGTTCAGAAAGCATTTAGAAAGGGTCTTGAGAACAATGGCTGAAATTTGAACTGAACCTTCCTGGGTAGCTTAGACTTTTGATTTCAGTAGTATTTCTGTTCCATTACTTTGGCTCGCAGAGGGGGTCCGGTGCATCCCTGTTCACCATTTCAGGTCATAGAATGCATGAAGTAAAAACCTTGAGCCTTTACAACCACTGATGTGAATGTACAATATATATGAAAGGCACTGCGTAAATTGTCGGTGCTATATATACATTATATTGCCTTTACACACACATGAACTTTAATGGCATCCCAGTCTTAGTCCATAGGGTTCAATATTGAGTTGGCCCACTGTTTGCAACTATAACAGCTTCAACTCTTCTGGAAAGGCTGTCCACAAGGTTTAGGAGTGTGTCTATGGGAATGTTTGACCATTCTTCCAGAAGCGCATTTGTGAGGTCAGGCACTGTAGTTGGATGAGAAGGCCTGGCTCACAGTTTCCGCTCTAATTCATCCCAAAGGTGTTCTATCGGGTTGAGGTCAGGACTCTGTGAAGGCCATTCAAGTTCCTCCACCTAAACTTACTCATCCATGTCTTTATGGACCTTGCTTTGTGCATTGGTGTGCAGTCATGTGGGAACAGGAAGGGTCCGTCCCCAAAGTGTTCCTACAAAGTTGGGAGCATGAAATTGTCCAAAATGTCTTGGTATGCTGACGCCTTAAGAGTTCCCTTCACTGGAACTAAGGGGCTAAGTCCAATCCCTGAAAAACAACCCCACACCATAATCCCCCCTCCCCCAAATGATTTGAAGGGGTGGGCCAACACTTTTGGCAATATAGTGTGTATGAGCGTGTTTGGGGTGGAGGAACATGACTGGCCTGCACAGAGTCCTGACCTCAACCCGATAGAACACCTATGGGATGCAGTTCATGTGCGTGTAAAGGCAGGTGTCCCAATACTTTTGGCAATATAGTGTATAGAGTTGTTTCACTAAGGGTTTGTGCAAAGTTTAGGAAGAAATACAGAGAGAACACCAACATTCAAGTAAGAATGCACATGACTCTTGTATGTAGACAGTATTTGTTTAGCCTGGATTTCAGCATTCAACGTGGACTGAATGCATGTATTTCTGTAGGGGCATCCTGCTTGGGTCAGAAGTCTTCATGGCGTAGGATGTACACACATTTTGGAGGAGCATTTCCTAATTTATATCACATTCTGACTTGTTCAAAACAATCACGTATATTACATTGGCAAATATGCATTACACAAAATAGTTTTCTTTCAGGACCAGAAGTATTGCTTCATGTACAATTATGCCCTGTTAGATCATGTTTTATGTTAATATGGTTATCAACCAGACACCCACATTTCACAACGCTGTACATCAGTGACTTTCAAACATGTGCTCTGTTTCTCCCATGTGTTCTTCTTGTCAGGATCTCATGAGACCAACGACCATCTGCCATAATAACCCATTCAATGATTGATGTACTGGGAAAAGACCCTAACAAGACACAACCTTCAGAATTACAGATGCTATGGTGTCTACTGGCCACGTTAGGGTCCCATCCCCATCTACTGGAGTAAAATGACCCATCAATTATTTCTTTGCTACATCTTCATTTCCCGCAACCATTGCTGAACGGCGGTAAAAAGTCCCTGAAAACACAAATGCACTCGCTGGCTTAAAGAACAAAATTTAGATTCATGATTCTTGCCCTCAGGAATGTTTTTGTCCCCAGTGGCTCCCTTGCATTATAAGAAAGAATATTTGTTTATTCAGCAATTTATAGTCAGTATGTGCGCAAATTTTTTTGTCCCTAACAGTTTTACATAACTTCACACAAACAGGGGTTACCAGCTTATCATTGGGGAAAAGGCTGCTTCCAAAGAGTTTTGCAGCATGTAAATGTTACACCTCATACAGTTTCCCAGAGAGCAGTGCCTATTATTTTTTCCTAAAATTGGCACTTTTTTCAGTGTGAGTACCTGTCTGTGTAGGCAGGGGACACTGCTCGCTTATTAAGGTAGAATATATTAAAGTCAAGACAGCTGGCATTTTGATAAAAGCAGATTCATTTTCATCACTCAGTGTGCTATTAACGTTGCAGTTGCTCTGTACTCCAAATTTCTAGATATCCTACAAAAAGGTTCTTGCCTGCTCTTTCACAAAGTATAAGATTAGTTATACAGATCGACTCAAGAGGTTATATAGTGGGATTTGAACGGAGTCTGCTTGCATAGTACAAAATGTGGTTTTGTGTTAGAGAGAGAATATTATTAATAGCATTAGGTTTCTATGCAGCAATGGCGTTAAAGTAGAACTATAGTCCAAAACTTTTTTTTTTGGATAGAGCAAGGGAGGGTTATAAACCCTGCCAGAATTTTTTCATCATCTGTGTCCCATTGCAGGGATTTCCCTTCACTTCCTGTTCCATAGCCAAAACAGGAAGTGAGAGGAAATCCCCACAAAGGGAATTCTTTGGGGACCCCCAGGTCACAAGAACTAGTGTCCCTATTGGAAGATTTCCTCTCTATTACTTTTCTGGGGAAACCCCAAAATTTGGGATTTTGTTTTACTTTCACTTTCCATAATAATGGTAAACAGGATAAATAGGGTGAATGTCCTTAAAGTGATTCTTTTTTTTTTTTTTTTAAATAACAAACATGCCATACTTACCTGTTCTATGCAATGGTTTTAAACAGATCAGCCTCAATCCTATACTTCTTGGGTCCTCCACTGGTGCTCCTGGCTGCTTCCCCTTGACCAGTGCCCCCAATAGCACACCGCTTGCTATAGGGGCACTGGTCTGTGCTTACTCCTGAGCCCCGATCTGTGCATCAATAAGACACATAGAGCAGCGGCTCAACCCCGCCTCTGCTCTCTCCTCATTGGCTCACTGGTTGTGATTGACAGCAATAGGAGCCAATGGCTCCCGCTGCTGTGTATCAGCCAGTGAGGAGAGAGAGAGAATTGGGACAGTTGAGGCTCCTGTGCACATTGCTGGTATGGTATCGAGCTCAGGTGAGTATAAGGGAGGGGCTGTGGGGGAGCAGCACACAGAAGGTTTTTTACCTTCATGCATAGAATGCATGAAGGTAAAAAAAACCTTCAGCCTTTACAGCCATTTTACCAGAAGAACAGACAACAATAAAATCTGACAAGCATTCCAATCTTTCTGCGCTCTATCCAAAACTGAAAAAAAAAGTTTTGCCTTTAGATATACTTTAAAGACGCCAGAATGCAGGCCCTTTTTTGGGGTTTAGGATATACAGTTGTGCTCATAAGTTTACATACCCTGGCATCATTTATGATTTCTTGGCCATTTTTCAGAGAATATGAATGATAACACAAAAACTTTTCTTTCACTCATGGTTAGTGTTTGGCTGAAGCCATGTTATTATCAATCAACTGTGTTTACTCTTTTTAAATCATAATGGCAATAGAAACTACCCAAATTACCCTAATCAAAACTTTACATACCCCAGTTCTTAATACCGTGTATTGTCCCCTTTAACATCAGTGACAGATTGAAGTCTTTTGTGGTATTTGTGGGTGAGGCTCTTTATCTTCTCAGATGGTAAAGCTGCCCATTCCTCTTGGCAAAAAGCCTCCAGTTCCTGTAAATTCTTGGGCTGTCTTGCATGATCTGTACGTTTGAGATCTCCCCAGAGTGGCTCAATGATATTGAGGTCAGGAGACTGAAATAGCCACTCCAGAACATTCACTTTATTCTGTTGTAGCCAATGACAGGTTGACTTGGCCTTGTGTTTTGGATCATTGTCATGTTGGAATGTCCAAGTACGTCCCATGTGCAGCTTCCTGGCTGATGAATGCAATTGTTACTCCAGTATTTTTTGATAACATACTTCATTCATCTTGCCAACAGTTTTGACCAAATTTCCTGTGCTTTTGTAGCTCACACATCCCCAAAACATCAGCGATCCACCTCAGTACCTTTCATCCATAGGCCTTGTTGACTTCTCCAAATGTAGCATTTATGGTTGTGGCCAAAAAGCTAAATTTTGGTCTCATCACTCCAACTGACTTTGTGCCGGAAGGTTTGAGGCTTGTCTGTGTGCTGTTTGGCGTATTGTAAGAGGGATACTTTGTGGCATTTGCGTAGTAATGGCTTTCTTCTGGTGACTCAACCACGCAGCCCATCTTTCTTCAAGTGCATCCTTATTTTGCATCTTGAAACAGCCACACCACATGTTTTCAGAGAGTCCTGTATTTCACCTGAAGTTATTTGTGGGTTTTTCTTTGCATCCCAAACAATTTTCCTGGCAGTTGTAGCTGAAACCTTATTTGGTCTACCTGACCGTGGTTTGGTTCCAACAGAACCCCTTATTTTCCACTTCTTGATTAGCGTTTGAACACTGATAGGCATTCTCAATTTCTTGGATATCTTTTTGTATCCCTTTCCCATTTTATACAGTTCAACTACCTTTTCCCGCAGATCCTTTGACAATTCTTTTGCTTTCCCCATGACTCAGAATCCAGAAACGTTAGTGCAGCACTGGATGAAAGGTGCAAGGGTCTGTCAGGAGTCCAGAAACCCATTGACCTTTTATACACACACACACACACTAATTACAAGCAAACAGATCACAAGTGAGGATCGCTACCTTTAATAGCCATCTAAACCCCTTTGTTTCAACTTGTGTGTATGTTATCAGGCCAAAATCGCCAGGGCATGTAAACTTTTGATCAGGGTCATTTGGGTAGTTTCTGTTGCCATTATGTTTTAAAAAGAGTAAACTCAGTTGATTAATAATAAATGGCTTCAGCCAAACACTAACCATGAGTGAAAGAAATGTTTTTGTGTTATCAATCATTCATATTCTCTGAAAAATGGCCAAAAAATCATAAATTCTGCCAGGGTATGTAAACCTATGAGCACAACTGTATGTCCTTGAGGGTTGTCCTTAAGACTTGTTCCACCATGGCATACATTCCAAAATGTGTTTTCAATACATACAGTATCTCACAAAAGTGAGTACACCCCTCACATTTTTGTAAATATTTTATTCTGTCTTTTCATGTGACAACACTGAAGAAATGACACTTTGCTACAATGTAAAGTAGTGAGTGTACAGCTTGTATAACAGTGTAAATTTGCTGTCCCCTCAAAAAAACTCACCACACAGTCATTAATGTCTAAACCACTGGCAACAAAAGTGAGTACACCCCTAAGTGAAAATGTCCAAATTGGGCCCAATTAGCAATTTTCCCTCCCCGGTATCATGTGGCTCGTTAGCGTTACAAGGTCTCAGGTGTGAATGGGGAGCAGGTGTGTTAAATTTGGTGTTATCGCTCTCACTCTCTCATATTGGTCACTGGAAGTTCAACATGGCACCTCATGGCAAAGAACTCTCTGAGGATCTGAAAAAAAGAATTGTTGCTCTACAATAAAGATGGCCTAGGCTATAAGTAACATTGCCAAGACCCTGAAACTGAGCTGCAGACTGTTGGTCAAGACCACACAGTGGTTTAACAGGACAGGTTCCACTCAGAACAGGCCTCGCCATGGTCAACCAAAGAAGTTGAGTGCAAGTGCTCAACGTCATATCCACAGGTTGTCTTTGGGAAATAGACGTATGAGTGCTGCCAGCATTGCTGCAGAGATTGAAGGGGTGGGAGATCAGCCTGTCAGTGCTCAGACTATACGCCGCATGCTGCATCAAATTGGTCTGCATGGCTGTTATCCCAGAAGGAAGCTTCTTCTAAAGATGATGCACATGAAAGCCCACAAACAGTTTGCTGAAGACAAGCAGATTAAGGACATGGATTACTGGAAACATGTCCTGTGGTCTGATGAGACCAAGATAAACTTATTTAGTTCTGATGGTGTGAGCGTGTGTGGTGGCAACCAGGTAAGGAGTACAAAGAAAGACAAGTGTCTCTTGCCTACAGTCAAGAATGGTGGCGGGAGTGTCATTATCTGGGGCTGCATGAGTGCTGCCGGCACTGGGGAACTACAGCTCATTGAGGGAACCATGAAGGCCAACATGTACTGTGACATATTGAAGCAGAGCATGATCCCCCTCCTTTCGAAGACTGGGCCGCAGGACAGTATTCCAACATGATAACCACCCCAAACACACCTCCAAGACGACCACTGCCTTGCTAAAGAAGCTGAAGGTAAAGGCGATGGACTGGCCAAGCATGTCTCCAGACCTAAACCTATTGAGCATCTGTGGGGCATCCTCAAATGGAAAGTGGAGCGCTAGGTCTCTAACATCCACCAGTTCCGTGATGTCGTCATGGAGGAGTGGAAGAGGACTCCAGTGGCAACCTGTGAAGCTCTGGTGAACTCCATGCCCAAGCGGGTTAAGGCAGTGCTGGAAAATAATGGTGGCCACACAAAATATCGACACTTTGAACCCAAAGTGTCCAATGTCCAAAGTTTTCAGATACTGTATGACTGTATTTACTTGTACTGCTACTGCCTTACTATATTATAAGCCCAACTCCAGCCAAAACCTTTTTTTTTTTAGCTTTGAATACATGGGTTAGAACACCTGTCAGGTTTTTTTACAGGCTTTTGCTTGGCTACAGAAATTTTCCTTGACTTCCTGTTTTAGTGACTACACAGGAAGTGTGGAAGAACACCTCGGCAGAGCCACAGACAATATAACCTAAGCGGAGGTATTACCTTCCCCACTATGCTAAAGTATGTAAGGCTTTGTCCTTATTGTTGACCATACAGGAAGTGGGGAAATCTCCCCAGTGTTAAAATAGACAGCTATAAAAGTCTGAAAATGTGCTTGCAAAACAGCTTGAAATTCGGTGCATATGAATGCTTAAAGTGACACTAAACTCTTGTTTAAAAAACAATTCTATTAAAGTATGTAATCTTAATTCAAAAATTATTCTCTTGCTGCTGTAATCCGACATCCTGTTAGGGGGTGGCTACGCTCATTCTCCATGGTTCCACTGTATGTAGGCACATAACCACACTTTCTTGCTCATTCCTGAGATGGACTATGGATCATGGGCTATGGGATTTGTAGTGTGCATAGAGCAGTGCACTGTTCCTTCCAAACAACAGAAGTTTGACTAGGGGAAGGCAAAGATCCTTGTTCCTGCTTTGCAGAAACACAGGATCAAAGCCTTTCCTGCTGACAGAATGACAATCTGACTTGTTTACATAGGCAGGCTGCTGTTCTGCTTGTGTCCGCCAGACCCGCTGATTGGCTCCCGCTGTGTCCAATCACAGGGGGAGCAGGTCACACGCGTGCACGCCCCAGACCCGGAAGTGTCAGAACAGGTACCTACGTGATCTGGAACAGTACGTGGGGCGGTCGCCAAGTGGATTTGGGGGACTGGAACTCAGCTTTAAGTGGGGTACACACTATGAGGAAATCGGAAGAAAAACTCTGTACGATCGTTTGATTTTCGTATAGTGTGTACACAACTTTCGACATCCGATTCAAACTTTCCAAACAAAAGTTTCCAAGGGGACAATGTCCAAAATTTTTCTCGTATATGAACAGACCTAACGATTTTCATTTGATGTGAACTGTTTTCATACGGATACAAAAGACTGCTCATGATCCGAAACAATAAGTCAAACAAAAAAAATAGCCTTTGTCCGTACAATTAGTATCATCCTTGGTTTTGAATGGGCTTTACTGTCTATTGTTGTTTGCATGTAAGTGCTCAAAAAGAGATTACATATGGCTAAGAGCACGAGTGTCTTTGTACACAGTATGTTTGCATCCAGGATCGCTATCCTGTCTCTAACCGCAAGTAATCGCTCAATGTGCAAATACATGGGAAAACTGCTGTGCCTGTAAGCCTGTAATTGATTTGTACATGCTGAGAGTCCGCAGCTGAGTGTAAACATTTGTTGTTACTTGCTACAGAAATAGGCTGATCCAAGCGGTGTACAGCCATGAATGGCCTTGGAATTGAACCCTAATAGAAAAGCTAAAAAGATATAAAGGCACCTGGATGTGCCTGCTGTATCATTAACCCCCCTGGCGGTATTCACGAGTCTGGCTCGGGGTGGAATTTCAGTACCAAGAGCAGTAACCCCGAGCCACACTCGGGATCGCATTGCAAGATCCATGTAGAGGTTACTTACCTTATCCCCTGGATCCTGCGATGTCTCCCCGCAGTGTGAGCGGCTCACCCTCGCTCGATCTAGCATGGAGCCGGGCTCCGTTCTCTGCAAGCGTTGCGACGCACGGGGACGGAGAACGGCGCCAAATTCAAAAAGTGAAACACGCACAATACATACAGTATACTGTAATCTTATTACTGTATGTAATTATTTCACATCCCTTTTGTCCCTAGTGGTTTCTCCAGTGTCCTGCATGCAGTTTTATATTATAAAAACTGTTCTTTCTGCCTGGAAACTGGAGAATGTCCATAGCAACCAAAACCGTCCCTTTACATCATGTGTATTCTTACTTTAATCTGGATGTGCTTTGTGTATTTCTTCCACATCAGTGCAGTAATCCAGTGTGAGACTTTGTCTTCCTGTAATAAAGACCAGTCACTGCTGCTCTCTCTCCTTTTGCAGGGTGACTGGTCTTGTATCTGCCCCTCCTGTAGTTTTTTCTTCAGACAGCCTGTAGTGGGCGGGCCTGCTGGGCCCCTCCCACAGCTCTGCTTTCTGCACAAGTTATGCCCAGCACAGTGTTGGTAATATCTGGGTTTGTAAGGGTGTTTGGTGCACACAAAGTGGATTTATATCCTCTGTAGCTGGTGAGGAATATGTACTGTATATGTTTATGCCCTGAGTCCAGAGATTAATTTTAAGAATTCACAGTACAACAGTATAACTAGTCTCCCACTAAAGAATACCTTAAAGCGATGTTCCGCCGAAAAATAAATTAATTAAAAGTCGGCAGCTACAAAAAGTGTAGCTGCTGACTTTTAATAATCGGGCACTCACCTGTCCCGCGGTCCAGCGGTGCGGGCGTACGCTCCTCTGCACGGCGCCGGCATTCTTACTGTGGGCGCTCGGCTGTGGCGAGCTGCACTGCGCTCTGTGAATGGCCAGGCAATCTTCTGGGACCTGTGACATGTCCCAGAAGATTGCAGGGAGGGAGGGGGGAGAGGTGAACTTCCTTTCGGTGCTGCCCCCCCCCCTCAAAAAAAAATGACATGAAAAATGTGGCATATCAGGGGCTCACCATCACTTAAAGCAGAAGTCCCATTTTTGGGTGGAACTCCGCTTTAATTGAGATTCATTTTTAGTTTAAAAAATACACTTTCCTCATTGCATTTTTCATTTATTTTGTCCCTAGAATACCTCAGTCATGTAAACACTGGGAAGCAGCTGAATGTCACAATTTTACTGTAGTGACTGTGTCTGTGTAGCTGCTTGTAGTCCAAACCAGGAGTGCAAAGGAAAGGGTTAGCACTGTTACCCTTGAACAGGAAGATTCTGAGGATGCACCTTTCTATCATGTTTAAGTTAAAAGCAGGACACAGAAAAAAGAAACGTGTTCCCTTACAGGAACATGTACAGCAACAGTGTTTGGATACAGTATAAGAACTCATTATTGAATTAAAGTATAACTAAAGGCAAACTTTTTCTTTAGTTTTGGACACAGTGGAGAGGGATTAGAACACTTGTCCATTTTTATTGTTGTCTGTGCCCCCATTAGCCCCCCGTTCACAATGTTGACAGTTCCAAATCGCATGACAAGTCGCACCCTATTACCAACAATGGAACCACTCATATTGCCTTAAAGCAGTTGTATGCCCTGACAAAAGAAAAAAAAAAAACTGTAAGGCAAAGGCATAATGAGCTAGTATGTACCGCATACTAGCTCATTATGAAATACTTCCCTTAGAACGAAGCGCCCGCACCGCCTCCCAGTCATCGCTGAGGGAGCTAACGTTTCCTTGGCATTTCTTCCGGGTTCGCCGCTCCGGCGCTGTGAGTGTCCGGAGCTGCGATGACGTCACATGTCCCGCATGCGCGGGAGTCCTCCATCCCGGCAGGGAGCTCTGAATTCCCGTCATGATCCACCAGACCTTCAGAGCGCATGTGCTGCTGACATCAGCAGCTGCATGCAGGGCGAATATCTCCTAAACTGTGCAGGTTTAGGAGATATTTATTTTACCTACAGGTAAGCCTTATGCCGCGTACACACGAGCGGACTTTACGGCATACTTGGTCCTGCGGACCGGAGTCCATCAGACAATTCGATCATGTGTGGGCTCCAGCGGACTTTTTTTCCCCAAAAGTTCGACGGACCTAGAAATGAAACATGTTTCAAATCTTTTCGACGGACTCGAGTCTGGTCGAAAAGTCCGCTCGTCTGTATGCTAGTCCGACGGACAAAAAACGACGCTAGGGCAGCTATTGGCTACTGGCTATGAACTTCCTTGTTTTAGTCCGGTCGTACGTCATCACGTATGAATCTGTCGGACTTTGGTTGATCGTGTGTAGGCAAGTCCGTTCATTCGGAAAGTCCGTCGTAAAGTCCGTCGAAAAGTCCACCGGACAAAGTCTGCCGTAAAGTCCGCTCGTGTGTACGCGGCATTACTATAGGCTTACCTGTAGGTAAAAATCACCAAGCGGAGGATACAACCACTTTAACCACGTCATATAACGTCCTGGACTTTTAGTGGAGATATCTGAATGAAGCCTGCAGCTGCAGGCATCATTCAGATATCTTTTTTTTTTCCAGCCAGCGATTCCCTGTAAATTAAAAGCAATCATAGCGGCTTGATTGTTTAGCTGCTTGATTGCTTTTACAGGAGGCGATCGGCTAGGCGGAGCGTGAATCCGCCAGTGGTGGCAGTTTACCATAGAGCTAATCGGGGACCAGATAGTCCCCGGTCATCTCTATGACCCTCGGAGGCCGGGCGCAACGTCACATGTACACTGCCGTTAAATTTAAAGGGAAAGTGTAAAAATAAAAATAATATAAACAATAAACAAAAATAATTTCAAAGCGCCCCATCCCCTCGTGCTTGCATGCAGAAGCGAAAGCATATGTAGGTGGCGCCCGCATATGAAAACGGCATTCAAACCACACATGTGAGGTATCACAGCAATCGAGTGAGAGCAATAATTCTAGCACTAGACCTCCTCTAACTCTAAACAGGTCACCTATACCAATGTTTGGCGCCATTCCAGGAGTGTGCGCAATTTTAACCACTTCCTGCCGGGAGGGAATACATGGACGTCCTCCCAATTCAGTGGTTATACCGGGATGATCCCTGCACCTACAGGCATCAACCCGGTATTGTTCTTTTCAGCCGGCAATACCCTGCACCGTAAGAACAATTATAGCGGCAAGAATAAAAGTGATCAAAAAAAAAAAAAAGCGAAATTGTAATTAAAAAAATGGAAATAAAATATACAATAAAAAAAAAGTTTAAGTGCCCCCGTCCCTGCGTGCTCTCATGCAGAAGCGAACGCATACGCACGTCGAGCCCACATATGTAAACGGCGTTCAAACCACGCATGGTGTGGTTAAAATTTTTAAAGCGTTGCCTATGGAGATTTTTAAGTACCGCAGTTTTGCGCCATTCCACGAGTGTGCGTAATTTTAAAGTGTGACATGTTAGGTATCTATTTACTGAGCGTAACATCATCTTTTACATTATACAAAAAAAATTGGGCTAACTTTAGTGTTTTTTGTTTTTTCATAATTCATGAAAGTGTTTTTTTCCCAAAATAATCACGTTTGAAAAATTGCTGCACAAATACCGCATGACATAAAAAATTGCAACAACCGCCATTTTATTCCCTAGGGTTTCTGCTAAAACATAATATATACTGTTTGGGGGCTCTGCATAATTTTCTAGCAAAAAAAATATCTTTACATGTAGGAGAGGAGTGCCAAAATAGGCCTGGGCTGGAAGTGGTTAAGGCTACTTTCACACTGGGCGGGGGGGGGGGGGGGGGGGCGTTTGCGGTAAAAACTAGCGGCGCTTTACCGCTGTTATAGCAGTGCTTTTCGGCCGCTAGTGGGGTGCTTTTAACCCCCTGCTAGCGGCCGAGGAAAGGGTTAAAAGTGCCAGAAAAGCGCTGTTGTCGAATCGCTTTGCAGGCGCTTTGGCAGCGCTGCCCATTGATTTCAATGGCATGGGCATTTTAGGAGCGGTGTATACACCGCTTCCCCACCACTTCAAAGATGCTGCTTGCAGGACTTTTTTTCCTATCCTGCAAGCGCACCGCCCCAGTATGAAAGATCTCAGGCTACACTGGGAGTGTAGAAGAGGCACTTTACAGGCGTTATTTTTAGCGGAAAAACACCTGCAAAACGTGTAAAAGGTCTAACTCATGTTGCAGCGATTATGAAAATGGTTCCTGCACTACTTTTTACCGATTTCATTGCGATTTGCATTAGACTTCTGTTAAATGAAGACGCAAACTGTAATGAAACTAATGTGCGGCTTTGAAATCTCGCTACTTCAGCATCGGTGTGAACAGGGGCTTAGGGAGATTTTTCTTCTCTGTTTGTCCTGTTACCCATTAGCACTGAAAGTAAAAACAAATCCCAAATTTTGGGTTGTCCCCAAAAAAGTAATATAGGGGAAATCTTCCAATGCTATTCCCTTAATTTGCTGGGATTTCCTCTCACTTCCAGTTTTGAGTCTAAGGTGGTCCAGATCAGGCACCTACAGTACCTCCTCCACATGGTTAATAGGCATGCATTGCACGCAGTGGCACAGAGGGACCACCCACAGCATCAGGGAAAGCACTGGAACCTGCCAGAACAAGGTTTAAGATAAGTAATACCGCCTTCCTCTACCTCTTATGCCCTGTACACACGGACGGACTTTTCGACCGAACTTGTCCGCCGGAACGAATCCGTGGAACAATCCGACCGTGTGTGGGCTTCATCAGACTTCTGACGGACCTTTTCAGTCGAAAATCCGATGGATTTTAGATTTGAAACATGTTTCAAATCTTCCCGCCGGAACTCCGCCGGAGCCAGTTCCTATCGGGAAATCCGTTTGTCTGTATGCTGGTCCGACGGACCAAATACGACGCAGGGGCAGCTACAGCACCTGCCCACGAGAATGTTTCCAGCACGATCATATTGCGCTGGTTCTCGGCGACAGGGTACTGTACATCTTGCGCTCGCTGCAATAGGAAAAACACATTTTCCTAATGCAGCGAGCGCGAGAAAGAGGCGACAATGTCCCTTAGGTCTGGTATGGATTTTAAGGGGAACCCCCTACGCCGAAAAAACGGCATGGGGGTCCCCCCAGAATCTATACCAGACCCTTATCTGAGTGTGCAGCCCATCCAGTTACCCCCTCCTAAACCGACCAGGCCACATGCCCTCAACATGGGGGGTGGGTGCTTTGGGGAAGGAGGCGCCCTGCGGCCCCCCCACCCCAAAGCACCTTGTCCCCATGTTGATGAGGACAAGGGCCTCTTCCCGACAACCCTGGCCATTGGTTGTCGGGGTCTGCGGGCGGGGGCTTATCGGAATCTGGGAGCCCCCTTTAATAAGGGGGCCCCAGATCCCGGCCCCCCCACCCTATGTGAATGAGTATGGGGTAAATCGTACCCCTACCCATTCACCTGGGGAAAAAAGTGTCAATAAAAAAACACACTAGACAGGTTTTTAACTGCTTGACATCCGCGCTATAGCCGAATGACGGCTACAGCGCGGACCTGAATTCCCGGGAGGCCGTCATATGACGGCCTCCCCTGTGCACGTGCCCTGCGCGGCCCCTTACCATGTGATCAGCTGTCAGCCAATGACAGCTGATCACATGATCAAAACAAAAGCTCTGTGATCGTTTTTTTTTTCTCCTCGCGCTGACAGTGCAAGGAGAAAAAAAAGCCGATCACCGGCTCAGCAGCAAGGGACATCGGTTCCAAAGAGGAGGAGGCAATAATGCCTCATACATGCCACAAGTACCCCCTGCCAGTGCCACCTGTTATTGCCACATCACAGTGCCCACAGTGCCCACCAGTGCCACGTATCAATGCCCATAAGTGCCACCTATCAATGCCTGCAAGTGCCACCTATCAATGCCCACCATTGCCACCTAACAATGCCCACCAGTGGTGCCAATCAGTGCCACCTAGCAGTGTACAAGATCAGTGCCCATTATTGCCACCAATCAGTGCCCATCACTGCCACCCATCAGTGCCCATCACTGCCACCCATCAGTGCCCATTGGTGCCGCCTCATCAGCGTACATCAATGAAGGAGAAAAATTACCCTTTTAAAAATTTTTATAACAAAATATAAAAAAAAATATTTTTTTTTTTTTTAAATTCGCTCTTTCTAAATTTTTTTAACAAAAAATAAAAACCGCAGAGGTGATCAAATACCACCAAAAGAAAGCTCTATTTGTGGGAAAAAAATGATAAAAATTTCATTTGGGTACAGTGTTGCATGACCGCGCAATTGTCATTCAAAGTGCGTCAGCGCTGAAAGCTGAAAATTGGTCTGGATAGGAGGGGGGTTTAAGTGCCCTGTAAGCAAGTGGTTAAAGTAATTTATTAGGCAGCTCCGGGGGTCTTCTTCCGATTTTGGGGGTCTCTTCAGGCCTCTGAATGTGTGTCCATTCAGATTTCGAGCCGCGGCTTGGCCACACCCCACATCTCTCTCCTCATTGGCTCACTGATTTTGAGCTATTGGCTTCTGCTGCTGTCTTAGCCAATGAGGAGGGAGAGTCCCTGGAGAGCCGAGGCTCTCATGCACATCGCTGAATCGAGAAGAGGCTCAGGTAATTATTAGTGGTCGGGGGTGGGGGTGGGGGGGGGCTGCTGCACAGAAGAGTTTTTTTACTTTAATGCATAGGATGCATTAAGCTAAAAAAAAACTTCTTCCTTTAGAACCACTTTAAAGCTAAACCAGTTGTGTTCCTTTTGGTATAAAGGTTTTAGATAAATGAATAAAAGCAGGCCATTGTAAGCACCCCTGTCAGTGTTAAATAGTTTGTCTCATCCCCCTAACTACCACTTTGTCTGGACAGCTTGATCTCTTAAAGGAAGTTTAAAAATAACAGACTTACTGGCAGGATCAGCAGGTGAAAATAAAAGAAAAAGAAAATGAAAGCAGCCACCACATCTAAGAATTGGTAAACTGCAAAATAATAAATGTTTCTTTTGGTTTAATACCACTTTAAACCTGTAGAGTATGTATGTATCCCTTCACTTGCTACAAAACTAGGTTTACCACGTCATCCCTTTAAAAACGACAATATGAATTGGGTTCTGCGTAATTCATGTTATTTGTCACATTTTAAACTGAGTGGCAACCTTATTCATAGCAGTTTACTGCTATACAATACAAGATTACTATATTTACTGTACTAACTGTGTAGCCCCTCTGGTGTGGGCTTGTGCATGTCAGTTTTTTGCTGAGCACAGTGCAAAGAATCTCACCAGAATACCCATTGAGATGCTTTTCTACTGTACTCAACAAAACAGCAAGTGCAAAAAGTGAGACTGCTGCCGCTTGTATGCTTCAGTGCATCTATAAGAAGCAGGCAGGGAGGCACTCAGGCTTCAGCGAGCCCAAAGCAGCCAATGCAGCCAATGCAGCAAGGGCAGACAACCTCTTAAACAGACGTGTACACCCAGCCTTAAAGAGGAACTGCAGTCTGCTTACGTAATTTGTAATAAAAACATATTTGCCATTTCTGAAGCTTCCCTCCAACCACTTTGCATATTATTTTATATATACTGTGATTCTGTACTTGCCAAATATGCTGCAGAAATCTCCCTCCACTAAGTCTGGCTGCAATCATTTTAACTGTTGGCAGCTGAAGCTGCTGCATGTTCACTTCCTGGATTAACACAGAGGCACACCTCCAGCTCTGCAGCCCTGAAGCTCTCATTGGCCCTCTTATGACTCACCCCCCTCCCTTCCTGGCAAACTATCAGGAGAGTGAGAGAGAGAACTGTGCATGATGTCATAAGTCTAGGCTAATGACCAGACAAGAAACAGGAAGTGGGCTGTATAAGGTATTTACTGGTAGGAAAAAAATGTTTTACTATCCAAAGTTAAAATTACAAGGGCAGAGGATTTAATAGATGGAAAGATGACAAAATGACTGATGGTCCGCTTTAACAACCACAGAATGAAAATATACTGCACATATTCCAGTGCTAGAAACCTTGCCAAATTGTTGCTATTTTACAATCTTTGCATGTTGTCAATCATTTGTGAAATCAAGATTGTGAAGCACTGGGGAATATACAAAAACATGAAAGTTTCAGATGAAATGAGAAAATGGTGAGAGTTGTAGTGGTGGTTGGGCTAGGGTTGCCACCTGTCCAGGATTCACCCGGACAGTTCGGGTTTGGAATCTTGTGCCCGGGTTTCAGTCTGCCTGAAACCCGGACAGATTATTTAGACAGGGCTGTGGCACCCCGAGTAACTGAGATAGTCACACAAAAATCTGTTGCCGTCCGGGAGCTGCGGGTCGCTGTCTGGGGGCAGGTTTTGCATCACTAGGGGGGGTGATAACAGTGAGTGTGTCGGTTTGGCCACACCCACTGTTCGCTGCAGCGCGCTGCATTACCACTCTCCTGGAGGCACCCAAAAGGTGTCCCCGGTCTTTTTCAAATCCTACAGTGTATACTACGGAAAAAAAAGGTGCCCTGTAAAGTGTTCCGGTTTGGCTTGAAGAAAAGGTGGCAACCCTAGGTTGGGCACAGAGGAAGAAGCAAAAAACATTGTGAAAATCACTTGTATTTATGCACATTTGTGATACACATGCGAGGACTGTGGATGTAGCATGGTGGTATTTGGTTCAGAGTCAATTTTGGCAAAATGTGCTAGGGAATAATGGCAAGTAGAGGCACACTGCTAGTGAAGTCATCATTGGCTTAACACTTTACATTGAATTGAGCTAGCAATGATTACATGCTCATACATGGAGAAGGGTGTTGGGAACTGTGTAGGGGTATGCAAACATTTATTTTTATGCATACAGGTCATATACACTCTTTGTAAGCCACTTCTTCATCATGCACACCTCCTACACACTTTTCTACAGTGGGCTTGATAATATAGTTGACAGTGCCTCCACCCAGGACAGGGCATCTGTGAACAGAGGGAAGTAGTGAGTGTACAGCTTGTATAACAGTGTAAATTTGCTGTCCCCTCAAAATAACTCAATACAGCCATTAGCCATTGTCTAAGTGCACATGCTCAGCATCATATCCAGAGATTGTCTTTGGGAAATAGACGTATGAGTGCTGCCAGCATTGCTACAGAGGTTGAAGAGGTGGGGGGTCAGCCTGTCAGTGCTCAGACCATACACCGCACACTGCATCAAATTGGTCTGCATGGCTGTCATCCCAGAAGGAAGCCTCTTCTAAAGATGATGCACAAGAAAGCCCGCAAACAGTTTGCTGAAGACAAGCTGACTAAGGTCATGGATTACTGGAACCATGTCCTGTGGTCTGATGAGACCAAGATAAACTTATTTGGTTGGTGTCAAGCGTGTGTGGCGGCAACCAGGTGAGGAGTACAAAGACAAGTGTGTCTTGCCTACAGTCAAGCATGGTGGTGTACAAGTGTCATGGCCTGGGGCTGCATGAGCGCTGCCGGCACTGGGGAGCTACAGTTCATTGAGGGAACCATGAATGCCAACATGTACTGTGACATACTGAAGCAGAGCATGATCCCCTCCCTTTGGAGACTGGGCCGCAGGGCAGTATTCTAACATGATAACGACTCCAAACACACCTCCAAGATGACCACTGCCTTGCTAAAGAAGCTGAGGGTAAAGGTGATGGACTGGCTAAGCATGTTTCCAGACCTAAACCCTATTGAGCATCTGTGGGGCATCCTCAAACAGAAGGTGGAGGAGCGCAAGGTCTCTAATATCCACCAGCTCCGTGATGTCATCATGGCGGAGTGGAAGAGGACTCCAGTGGCAACCTGTGAAGCTCTGGTGAACTCCATGCCCAAAAGGGTTAAGGCAGTGCTGAAAAATAATGGTGCTACACAAAATACTGTCACTTTGGGCCCAATTTGGACATTTTCACTTAGGGGTGTACTCACTTTTGTTGCCTGCGGTTTAGAGATTAATGGCTGTGTGTTGAGTTATTTTGAGGGGACAGCAAATTTACACTGTTATACAAGCTGTACACTCACTACTTTACATTGTAGCAAAGTGTCATTTCTTCAATGTTGTCACATGAAAAGATATAATAAAATATTTACAAAAATGTGAAACTTCCCTCCTAAATTGGGGTGCCTGTTATACACCGGTGCGTGTCATACACCGATAAATACAGTATATCACAACGGCTAAATCTGTGTCTGTAGTGAATGTTCAAACCTTAATACCATAGATAATAAACATGTTATTAAATTTTTGTTCTAGGAGTATATAGTGTTTGTCAGTTCTAAAGAAATACTTCATTAAAATGTAAGGGAACCCATTAGATTTTAGTCTACTAAAATGTACTGGGAATTTTAGTAGACTAAAATATGACTAAAACTAAAACATTTCAGATGACTAAAATACAACTAAAACTAAAATGGCATTTTAGCCAAAAGTCTATAACTAAAACTAGATCAAAATTTGATGTAAAAATTAACACTGCTTCCCAGGGTGTAGCTGTGAGTCCCTGGATATGTCACCAGTGCCTCTATACAGAAGAAAGTAGGAATAATACGTGATGACGTACGACTGGACTAAAATAGGGAAGTTGATAGCCAGTAGCCAATAGCTGCCCTAGCGTCGGGTTTAGTCCGTCGGACTAGCATATAGACGAGCAGATTTTTCAACCGGACTCGAGTCCGTTGGAAAGATTTGAAACATGTTTAATTTCTAGGTCCGTCGAACTTTTGGGAAAAAAAGCCCGTTGGAGCCCACACACGATCGAATTATCCGACGGAGTCCGGTCCGCCGGACCAAGTCTGCCGTAAAGTCCGCTCGTGTGTACACGACATAAGATTTTCAATATGCTTTCTTGCTTCAGGAAATTTTTTTTTTTTTTTTTTTTACAGAAAACAAATGAATGTGGAACTGTAGAATATTTGGTAAATATAAAGTAAACTCTGTAAATAGCTGAATGGAAGCACCCAGGGATATCAAAAAATGACGGTAGCTTACAGGAAATACAGTACTGGCCAACAGTGGCCTCTTGTTCATAGTCATGTCATCCCTGCCAAGGCAAATCCAAACTGGTATGCTTGATTCTATGTCTGTGTTCAGTTTCAGGAAAGTCCTAAAATATCCAAAGTACACTATGTTATGATTTTTTGTTAAATTTAAGATCTTGCAGGCATTAACATGACATAAAGAATAAATGATACATTTCACCAATTTAGCAAGAATGAACAAGAACACTAACTAGATAGGTGTGCCATTGGTTTGGGTGTGAAAGGAACAGCATGCAGCGTTATGCAGGCTCAGTTATATAACGTTTATTACATGTGTCAAAGTTACTTTTATTATAAAATGTTTTACAGGAAATAAGACATTTTGCCAAAATGTGTGCCCAAGTATGCATATAGAATCAATGATAAGTGGCATATATACAGTCTAAATTTACTGAATTGGAATAAATGACCCTGTAAACATCCCATAGGGACATAAAAGAATGATTCAAATGGCTCCTTACACTATTTTAAAATGAGAAGTTAACCCCTAGTGATTTTTTAAATTTGTGTTGGAAGTCTAGAAACCTTTTACTTTACACAGCCATACAATGTATGGCTTTTCTTTAGACGTCCCTTTTTGATCGCTTGACCATAAATTCACAAATACTAAAAATGACTTCAGCTTATTGATTCAAACAAATATATATGAAGCATAACAAAGTTCAAAAATTAAGACTTTGTATATACGTACAATAGTGAATACACACTAGTTAAAATATCACATTTATTTAAATGTTTTATTGTATATAAAAGGGATATAAAATTAATATTAAATCATCATGAATTATGACAGAAATGGTATTATACAATCACGAAGGGAATCAGTTTAACATGATCCAGAAGTAGAAAGAAAATAAAAATTATATTAAGTCATCATCATCATTTAATTTAATTTTTTTTGTCTTTTAGTTCCTTTCATTTGTGATATCTTATGTGCACGCTTCTTGTGTGGTCCCCCTCATGGGCCGTCTGGGACCCACTCTGTGGAACACAGTACCCCCTTTACCCTTTGAGGGTATTTTTGATGAGTTTGTTAGAGGTAATGATATAGACAGTGGCAGCCTGTCCATTAGGGGTGTCGGGCACCGCCCCCTCTCTCCAGGCCACCCCCCTATATAGAACGGATAGATTCAAGCATTCCGCCGTGGCCACCAGTGGCCAGGGTTTTTTTTTTAAGCACCTGATTAGAGCCAACTCTAATAGGCTTCAAACTAGGGTGGGCTCAGGTCGCAGAGATTGCGACCGGAGTCCACCCTGTTGTGTTACAACAGCAAATGAATATTCACTGTTGAAACACTGATCCTCAATCCAGCCAATCAGAAGCGGGTGTGAGACTGTGGGACCTGTTTTCCAATTGGCCGAAAAGAGAAGACTGATGATTGGCCGCCAAGGAGGAGGGAGGAAACGGAAGCTGCTGTCGCCGTGATGACCCGTGGAGAGTAGGAGAACTGGAGCGAGCATGGGAAGCCACTGGTGATGGGTGATGATACCATTTCTGTCATTATTCATGATAATTTGACAGTAATTTAATATTTTGCTTATTCTTTATATATTTTGTCATATCCTCGAAAGAGGTCTGAGAGGTCCTGAGGAGACAGAGTATCCCGCGAAATGCATCAACCTTATTTCAGCCAACCTTGTCGATATTCCAAATAGGATGTTCCTGAGATATGTTGTTGGTATTACTTATTGACCTTGTACACATGAGAGTAAACATTTTGTAAGATGTAACTGTAACAAACACAATTTTATATCCTTTTTGTATACAATAAAAAAATGTAATATTTTATCTAGTGTGTATTCACTATTGGAGGTATATGCAAAGTCCTAACTTTTTTAACTTTGTTATGATTCATAAGTTGTAGGGATAATACCTCCTTTGGTATATTGATGTCTCAAAAGGGCCACCACTTAAATATTTATTGAAAAATATATAGAAGTTAAAGTGATGTTAGGTTCTCGTTGTTTTTTTAGGTAAAAATAACAAACATGTTATACTTACCTGCTCGTTTATTACATTTGTCAAAGTTACTTTTATTATAAAATGTTTTACAGGAAATAAGACATTTTGCCAAAATGTGTGCCCAAGTATGCATATAGAATCCAAGCTGGACCAATGTAACTATGCAAAAGTAGCCATGCCTGAAATAGTGAGCTATTGGCAATAAGGTCCCATAGCTACTTCTGACAGACTCAGGTGTGGGCTGTGCACTCTCCAGTCAACCTTAAAGAAATTTCCTATATGCCAGAGCAGAGAGTAAAAACCTATAGGACTGAACAAAGGGTGCTTGCTTGGAGACAGGTGAGTATAATACTTAGGCTCGATTCACACCTATGCATGTTGCTTTTGAGCGTTTTTGGAGGTTTTTTTTTCATGCTTGCCACGTTTTTGAGCAGCGTTTTTGCTGCGATTTTGCCGCGATTTGCGTTTTGCGTTTTTTTTTTTTTACAATTTTTTTTTTCAGTCTTAAAAAAAATAAAAACAAAAAAACCCCGGCAAAAACGCATCAAAAACGCACCAAAAACGCATCAAAAACGCTGCAAAAACTGTGCACTTGCGTTTTTGAAGCTTGTCCATTGAATTCTATTACATGCAAAACGCTGCATTTTGCATGAAAAAAAGTCCCTGACCCTTTCCAAATATGCAGAGAAACAAAAAAGCATTGATGTGAACATGTTCCATAGGAACCCATGTTAAAAAATTCCCGTGCATTTCTGCAAAATGCAAAATGCATCAAAAAACGCGCTAGTGTGAATGGGGCCTTAGAGGGGGACTGGGACAGTTGTTGCAGGTGCAGGTAAAGCTGAACTCCAGGCAAAAATAAAAGCTCACTTTAATCCAGTTATGTATTTAAAACATCCTTCAGAATTAGTGTTTTGGTATATAAAATCAATTTTTTTATGCTATTCAGACAGGGCTGTCTTTAAAGCGAGAGTCCCGCAAAAAATTTTTTTTTAGATGTCAGCAGCTGCAAATACTGCAGCTGCTGACTTTTAAAATAAGGACACTTACCTGTCCCAGGGTCCAGCGATGTCGGCACCCGAGACCGAACCTTCCCTCGATCCTCGGGAGCTGCCGCCGCCATTCTCAGTGAGGGAATCAGAAAGTGAAGCGTTGCGGCTTCACTTCCCAATTCCCTACTGCGCATGCGCGAGTCGCGCTGCGCTTTC